>JAREYC010000003.1:113352500-114552500 GCA_030015325.1 Cryptoblepharus egeriae
ATATGAAGACTGAACATTCTCAACGCTATAAATCCAATGGGATCAATAGGCAATCCATATACATCAATAGGATATTTGCCATTCACTTCTACAGCTGGTAGATCCCAAACTCAGGTTGCAATACTAAACCTGATTTAGATGGCATAACTGCTGGCAAAAATCCTGTGCTGATCTGGGGGTGACACAGAAGTGCCATTAGACACTTCTGTGCCACTCCTAGTGGGTTAGGCCAGTGCATGGACTTCTGCCAGTCTCCCCACATCTTCTTGGAACCGGAAGATGGTTGAGTTGTGTTGGATTTTTTAGGATTGCACCCCTAGTCTGCCAGTACAAGTACCAAGCACATGCTGGAACAGATAAAGTAGAGATAGGGTGAGAAGGGGCAATAACTGAATTGAATAATTGAAAACCCTGCTGTGATTTTCCAGTATTACGTCTGTGTGAAACTTAGCGGATTATTAATCCATCTTCCTTTCTGGAATCCTTTCAACTGCTTAGTAGAATTGTTCCTATGGGAAAGTAGATGAGTAGTAGCAGTATTCTTATCTAAGTTTTTTTTAAGTTCCTGGCCTGAACATCATTAGAAGCTGTAAAGTTGGGATTAGCAGATAAGAAAATGGTTCCTAAAGTATGACTCATAATGGCCTGAGTAAGAATAACAGAAGACATATTAACCATAGTCCAGGGTGACCATATAGAATGGAGGACAGAGTATTTTTACCTTTATGTGTTGCATGAAGGATGGAATTTAGGTAGGTGCTGCTTTTTAAACCCTACTGCGCTGATTTACACCTGCCTAAATTCCCTCTTCTATGCAGTGATTAAAGGTAGAGGCACATTGTCCTCCATGCTATATGGTCACCTTGCTATACTCTTGCCTTCACCACCTCACTTACTCATTGAGCTTTTGCATGCAGGTTGACATCCCCTACATTATTAATGCCAGTCTTATTTTAATGTAATGTTTTCTAAGGATGCAGTCGTAGTCTACATACACTTTCTTGGGAGTGTGCTATACGACTATACATGGTACAACCATGTATGATTATCATGTCCTTTGCTTTTACATTGCACACCTCTTGCCATATCCTTAGTTCTATTTCTTCCTTGATTTCTGATGATGGTATAACGTTCTCTTTCATTTATTTATTTTACTGGATTTATACCCTTCCTTTCCAATGCCATAGCAAACAACCAAGGCAGCTTATGAAGCTTTTATTCTCACTCTGATCTTCCATTTAGCATATCCCTTTTTCCTGTCTGTCCATGCCCTTAAAAAAACCGCAGTTTCCACCTCTGAAGTTCTTCCTAGACCTACCCTACAATCCAGAATAACTATGGGAGCATGTAAGAGACATTACGTGTACCCGTAGTTACTGCACCACCTAGTGAAAAGCTATGGGAAATTCATATTGCAATCCAGAGCAAATTGTTCTTGCACCAGAGCAAAGACTCCCCGTAGTTACTCTGGATTGCACTCTAAATACCATTTATTTGTCTCATTCCGCAATGCCCTGAATTTTCACAATGGAAATCTATGTTGTCTCATTCCAATCAGAAATATTTGTTTTAGCCATTGTGGCATCGAGGACTGTGCCGAGTTTAAGTTCACATCCACTCTATTTTAATAAAATTGTGCAGATAGATTTCTGAGTTTAGCAGCTGAACACAGGAGCTGAATGGCAATCAAGCGGCATTTGAGGCAATCTGGTCCAAGGTTTTTTGGATCTGCTTGAAAAGACCAAGTACACCTCTGTGATTCTCCTGCGAAATCTAGCTCAAAAATGAGACAGGTGAAACATTCAGCTCCATTGTATCCCACTGCCTTGATCTCCACCTCTCAGATTTGTAGCCTGCATCAGCAATTATATTTTTTTTTCTTTTTGCTGTCCTACTAGAGAGATCATCCCTTTTGTTTCCTTGACTCACAGTAGACAGTGATCTTGCCAGGAGCAGAGAGATTCATTTTACTTTTAAGGAACCTTTCTCAATTCACTGTTTGGCAGGAGCATCGTATTATAGGAAGACAAAAAAGATTATCTACATTTTTAGCCTGTTATATTGCAGCTATGTTATTAAATACACCATTATGCCTATAACCAGTCCTCCAGTTATAAGGAGGGGGGTAAAGGAGACCTGATCCCTTCTTTTCGTAACAACCCATTTAGCTAATTTTTTAAAGAAGGATGTGATTTGGCTAATATTGGAAGGGAAACCAGGGGGTTGGATTTGAAGATTTAATGAAAGGCCTCCTTATTTTTTCTTATTATTCAGGCACTATCACTATTTATCTAGTGATAGACCAACACACATACACAAAGAAAGAGAGAGAAAGAGATGGAAGGTTTTTTTTAATTAAAGCCTAGGTAGGATTTTTAGAAAGGCTCATTTCAGTGTATAGAAAATCCATTTGGATGGCATTTCAAATTTTCCGTGAAGACCTCTGTAAATACATGTGTGAGATTATTTCTTTACACATATACCTCAACATTTCCCAACTGGGTTTTCTATTGTAAAATCATTTTAGACCAAAAAAAAAATTATTGACATGAAGTGATATTTGGAAGACTGTGTTGACGGCATAGGGCTAGAACCGAAGTGGATATTTGCCTCTTGAATTGATTGCTTCCGTTGTTGATGCTGCTGCTGAGAGTCTATGCGGATCTAATTGCAGAATGAGTGGCATAACTCAAAAGACAACTCGAAGGGAAGATTGGGATTGTGGACAAAAGGTGAAGACCCCTGGGAAAATCTCCTGTGCAATCCCCCTTGGAAGTGAATGGGACCTGTGAAAGCATCACAGGACACTTACACTTATCCCATTTGTTTCTATGGGATTAGCTCAGGATTCTTTTACCAACAGACATGTGTCTGTATTCAGAACATTCAGTGAGAGCACATTCCCGTTGGAAAAAAACATTAATTTAAAGCTGATCCATTTATATTTAAAAATCAACTAGAAAAAAAAAGAAAAGGAGGGAAATCATGTTCGTATAGATGTAGATATTTCCCCATCCCCCATAATATTCTAAACTGGTAACATAAACTTTACCCAATTAAACTGATTTTCAGCTTATCAGATATAGCCAATTAGGAATGTTAAACTTATTTTAAAAGAAAGACACTGACAGTGTCTAATTATACACATATATGTTTGGAAGGCAAATTAGTTGATGTGAAAG
Source organism: Cryptoblepharus egeriae (assembly GCA_030015325.1). NCBI lineage: Eukaryota > Metazoa > Chordata > Lepidosauria > Squamata > Scincidae > Cryptoblepharus > Cryptoblepharus egeriae. The sequence continues at coordinate 113,355,683 of JAREYC010000003.1, forward strand.
TCAATGCACCGGCCTCGCCGTCCTTATACAAGACTTCCATCTAGTGGATGACGTTGGGATGGTTTGTTTTACTGGAAGGCAAGACGGGAGGATTGGAATTAAACCATGTAGTTGTATGAATATGGGGGGAGCCCATTTCATAAAACAAAGTGATTTAAAATAATCATTTCAAAAGCTGTGCATCATTACACCTTTTAACAGGCCTTTGAAATCTGTTCCTTCTGAAACCAATGAGATGTTTAGCAATGAGTGGGCTTGGGGAGGTAGAGCCGGGCGCTGTGCCAAACAGCTTGTAAGCCCTTGATTCCAAATAAATGAAGGCTGAACTTCAATCATTTTTTTTCTTCCTGTGCTGTGATTTTTCTTGTGGAAATGGCATTATTTGGAAAGTGACAATGACATCCATTTTCTGCACCCCTGCTGTTAGTTGGGGCTGTTGGCTGAGCTACTAATTCTAAATGTATGATGATTGGAAGAATTTGGCAAAGGGTGCTGGATTTCTAAAGAACAGAGTCCTGCTTTATTTTTTTTTTACAGTTGGATTTTTTCCACCTTTAAAAGACTTTTAAACACATCATGCAGCTAGTTTGTTTCACAAAGCTCTTTTTTACCCCCGTTTTCTGCCTAGGAATAATTATATTTAGGAAAAAGTGTGAAACATTTAGAATGTGACCACACATTTTTTTATAGGACAACAAGATCACAAGTAATGGAGAGGGCTGACATCTAACCAAGTGGGCCTTGTATGCTCTCAATTATCAGATTAGGACAGTGGTTCTCAAAGTGGAGTTGGGACCCCTTTGGGGGAATCACAACTTCATTTCAAAGGGGTTTCAAAAAGCTGGGTGCTGCCATCTTGGAATCTGGCACTGGGCGCCGCCATTGTGGAATCGGAATTCAGGCTGTTTTCCCAGGTGTTATTGAACACAATGGGACTTACTTCCAAGTAGACATGGATGAGCTCTGGCATCACAGTGATGACAATCCTGGGCAGATGGTCATTCTCAGAAGGGCTCCCAGGCTGAAATGTTTGAAAATCATTGGATTAGGGTATCACTGTCATTGCAGTGAAAAAAGCTGTATTAAAAATTCTTTTATTGATTCAAGTCCATTGGCCCATTTCGCTCAATATTTTGCTCATAAAGAGATGATAAATCAAATTATACATAAACATGTGTGAGTGAACCCCCTGAACAGTGCATAGCAAAGAGGATGTAGGAGGTGGCAATAACACCTGGCAACAAGCTCAGCTTGACAATCATGGCCAAAACTCGAAAACCTTGATATGTACAAATAATACTTTGTTTTATATAATTGGAAAGGTAATTTACCCTACAATCCAGAGTAACTACGGGAGCACGTAAGAGACATTACGTGTACCCGTAGTTACTGCACCATCTAATGAAAACCTATGGGAAATTCATACTGCAATCCACAGCAAATTGTTCTTACACCGGAGCAAGGACTCCCCGTAGTTACTCTGGATTGTGCCCATAGTGCAGAATGGAGTGGGGAGAAAACTGTAATAGAATACAGGTGTAACCAGTGGTGGGATTCAAATAAATTAACAACAGGTTCTATGTCCTAATAACCTAAATCAACAACAGATTCTATGTCCCATTAGTAATTGGTTCTCAGAACCAGTTGCTCATTAGCAAACCTGTAAGAACCCCCTGAAGCCCACCACTGGGTGTAACCTAATTATATGTAATTTATTTATATGCAATGTTGTCTCAAAACAAATGAAGTTGGCTCTTTAAATTGAAAGATAAACATCCCTTAAGGAGCAGTTAATGGCTAAAAAGGAGCCTGCTTACAATGGCATAATGGCAGGCAGTTAAGCTTGTCTTAGAAATGTTCACAGAGGTCAGCTATTGCTTCAGTTTCTGTTTCAGCTGAGAGCCCCTGCTTCTTCCAAGTGAATTGCTGCCTCCGAGTTGAAAGTAAGAGCACAATCCATACTTACTCAAAAGTAAGCTATGCTACTAGTTGTGACATCACTTCCCCAGCATCAGTTTGCCCTTGGCACTGGGCTACATTTTCATTAGCTATGCTCCTTCCTCCGAATCTATTCTTAACTTTGCCTTTTCCTATATATTGAAGCAACTTGCATTGTCAAGAGGTTGGCAATCATATTACTGGGACTTTTAGGCTGATAGCATGAAAGAGAAAAGAAGAGCAAAGTGCCAAGAGCTATATAACAGCTAATGGAAATCAGATTTCATAGAAAGAATTTTTTTGGAGGGGGGGGGGGGGGTCGCTTCTTCAAATGAGAAGAAAAACTTTCCTCTTCTGGGTTGTGTTCTTCATAATCATCACTTTACAACCGAATGTCGGAGTGAAGCATAAAGGGGAAAAATTGCCACAATTGGAATTGCCATAGCAACTCTTTCGCTTTGCCATAAAAGTTTGATCCTGTGCAAACAGCAACATTAGTACTCGTTTTCCAAGTGGGTGCGATGCCAACTCTGAGGAGCACTCCAGTCTATCTCTTTAAGAATTATTTTAAAAGATATCATTTTAAACACATATTCTTGACAACTCTGCAAACAGCAACATATATTTCAACACCGTTCTTTCCCATACCAATGGAGATGGGATGAAAATCAGATCCCATTTTTGTCACAATAGTTGTGATGGCTGATTCACAATGGGTGATTGTCAGAACAGTTGGGCTCTGAGACGGTTCAGATCCATCCTGCCTGAAGCAACTTTTCCTAATCCCTTGTGACCGCCCCAAATTTTAATCACGGTATAGTAAAAAGATTGTCTACGTGCTCTGCTTTGGGAAGAGGGAACATTCAAATTGTGTGTGAGGATCCACATAATCAGGGTTGAGAGAGATTCCCCACTATCAAGTCATCCTTTTCTGTGTTTTGTACCTAAAATACATGCATTCTTCCATGATGGTGCCAGTGCTATAGCAGTTTGTGTGCAGTAAATTACACTTTTGCCTTCAGATCATTGTCAAATATCTTAAGGATACAGATCTAGCCATCCTCACCTTAAAAACATCCACATGTATTCAGGATGGGATCAAACAGATAGGTGTCCATAACACTTTAGACATTTTCTCAGTCAGGGGTGGTGTCTGGTGGTATCTGATGGTACATGTGGGATGCTGCTGCCCAGCAATGATACCAGGAATGAGACCCAATAAAGAGCACAGGAAGCTCTGCTCAGTGGCCAGAGCACCCAAAGCCTCTTACTGGTTTTTGTCACATTGTATCTGGCCTCCCAACATAGAAGTAACTGGTGATGATAGGATTGCCAGTCATTTCCAGTGGTACTTTGAATAGGTGGACCATGTGAAGTTGTACAGTGGAGGACAAACATTGAGAAACAATGTTTTAGACTTCTCTGTATTCTAGCATTATAACACAGTGACAATGGGCGCAATCCAGAGTAACTACGGGAGCACGTAAGAGACATTACGTGTACATGTAGTTACTGCAAATATAGTGAAAACCTATGGGAAATTCATATTGCAATCCAGAGCAAATTGTTCTTACACCGGAGCAAGGACTCCCCGTAGTTACTCTGGATTGCGCCCAATATCTCAGACAAATGTTGTCCCAAGGACCTGGGGTGGAGCAAAGCAGTATGACAACAACAGGAGGTACTCATGCACACATTATAATTGTGAACACATTGTAATTGTGAACAGGTCCACAATTAAAATAATGTCTTGTTAGGGAGGGAGAGAGGGCAAGACCATGGTCTGAGCTGCCATCTTACCTGAAGAAGCTAAGCAGGATCAGCTTTGGTCTCAGGATCAGCTTGGGATGAACAACTGGAAAGCACTGATTGAACTTTGTGGAGGAATATTGAAAAGTATGGACTGCCCAGTCAGCTGGTAAGAAATAGAAAACAAAACCCCATCTAAGGCTTGATTTATAGCTCTCTGTGGAAACTTGGAAGACGAAAGCTGTGCAGTCAGAATAACAATTGCACTATGAAGGAAACAGATTGAGAAACAGAGGATCGTATGAGTTTCTCTCATAGAATAATGCTGGTAAATACACCATTTGATAAAATGGGGCTTATGATCAGCCTGCGATGATAAAAGAAAACCACTTTCTGTGAGAAAGGTGGCATACAGAGATTGAAATAAATAAGGTTGCAATCCTGACCCATTTTTCTAGCCCTAGTAAGGGCACTGCAACTCTGATGTAAGAGAACAAACACTGCCTTACCTGGAGTGACTGCCCCCCACTCCGCTGCAGGATGAAGCACATGCACATACTGGCACAGCACTGTAAACATTGCAAACTCTGACCAGTACTGTAAAGATGCTTCAATCTCTTTACTGGGTAAATTGGTACTGAGCAGAGCAAAATCATCATTATTGCTACCACCCAAAGCTAGAAAGACAGACAGAAGGAGATCACTTTGGGATAACCGCTCTCCCACTTATGGGTGAATCAAATCTCCAAAGGTTAAAAAACAATCAGTAGCACACTAGTAACCTACTGAGAATGGTTCAACCGATGGGGCAACCTATTCCCTTCTGCAGATGGGGAAAATCCTGCCTAGAAAAGAAAGCAGATACGTAAAAATCATAAAAGAAAAAGTTGATGGAAAGATTGAAAAACGAAGCCAAAGGAGGGTTAAATTCACGGAATCAAAATGAGTAGCAAACCGTTCACAATCTTCTCAGGAAAATTCCTCGGAAACGTACTTTCAATATTTTGTCTCACTGTAAATTTTATCTTAAAAATTGTGTGAACTTTTTTATCTTAACAATTGTGCGATCCCACTCCTGTAGGATCAGGGGTGGGTAGATCTGAAGGTATTTGTTCATGCCAGAACTCATCCCCCTTTTCAAAACCTCCCTGTCCCTTTTTTTCTCATTGCACATACAGTATGCTGTGAAAATGGCCGCTCTATGTCCAAAGAGAGCAGTAGATGATATGCAGCCTTATGGGGAAGTAAGAAGGAAAACGTTTCTTTTAACTTAACTCCCATCTTCATTAATTTTCCTTTAGGGAAAAATACAAAAATAAAAAAATGCAATGTTGTTCTGTGCAACTCCAAGCTGCTTCCACCCTTCAAAGACTTGAAGGAACCAGCCTAAGTGAGAAGGGCTGCAATTAATAATCAGGGGTGTCAAATCCATTTTATATAGTTAGCTGAATAGCATTCATGGAGCTTGAGAACCTTTCATTGATAAGTGGTATATAAATACTGTTGATTGATTGACTGATTGATTGATTGGAGTGACATCATTAAGCAGGAAATGATGTCATCAAACCAATGGTGGCCAGAAGGAAACTTGTTGTTCACACAAAGAAACTTAGCAGCAAATGACAGAAGAAAAAAATCTTGATAATATTTTAATTATTAAATCTTGATAATATTTTCAAGATATGGATGAGTCCAATTATTGTTCAGGCTGCCCTTTCAGAAATGTCACTTAGCAGCCCAGCAGAAAAGAAATTATCTATGAACCTTAACGTCCTCTTTTTCCAGCACATGTCCTCTTTTTTAGCCTTGTTTCCTGGAAAAAAAACACTTCATTGTCTTCCTATTCCTTGTGAAAAGGCAGCACGATAGTCTTCTTGTAATTAATAAATTGTATGTAATTTAATTATAAGTAAATTTTCAATTTAATAAGTAATATTGTATTTAGATTAACCACATGAAAGTGATATACCTGAGAGTTTTTAACTATCATTCTGTCATGTCCTCCATTTTTCTTGGATGCTCTACATTTTTGCGGGGTCTTGTCTTCTTTTGCCATTATGACGTATGGTCACCTTGACTTTGGTGGAAGGTGTCACTTCAGAAGCACTGGAAAAAAGGGTGGCTCATGTGATAATTGGGCATTCATAGCACCTTAGCACATCTCTCTCTCTCTCTCTCTCTCTCTCTCTCTCTCTCTCTCTCTCTCTCTCTCTCTGCCTTCTTCTGTCTTGCTTTGGCAAAATCGGCATTGCATATTGGCAGTGCTGGGACAATCCAAATATCATGAGGGTTCACCCTTCTGGAGGCCACATCCAGTCTGCGGGCCTTGTCTTTGACACCCCTGAATTACATTATCTAAATATGATGTACTGTATTTTTCAATGTATGTTTGAACACTATTGTGAAAATAGTGCTGAGGTTTCTATGGAATTTTTTTTAACTGTGTCTAGGTTAGGGTATTCAGTGTAGGTCTGGGGGCCCCATTTAAAAATCCACTTCAGCCCTACATTGATAGAAGGACAGCCCTACACTGATGGGCAAGACACCCTCAGTTTTCATCCTGTAAAATGGGAATAAATGTGACTTCTCAAGTGGACAAAATTATTGACCGTGCAGCACTTTGCACATAAAAGGAGCTATAAAAATGAACCATGATGACAGTATCCCTATACATATTTTTTTCTGCTCAGTAAGTTTATTACACTGGGGAAATGCATGTAATGCATTTTCTTTCTCGTGCCCTGGTATTAGCCCTAGCAACACTAATAATTTATTAATCACTAGCAACACTAATAATTTATTAATCACTCCACAAATTAATCATCTATGAAGGGAAGCATTAAGAGTCTGAGTTTGATTGAGAAGTAGAAAGTTCACATCCTAAAAAATAAGAACACTGAGTCTGAGATGTGAATTCAGTAGCAGTAGAACATATCTGCTTGACTGCTCAACCCTTTCCAGATTATAGTATGGGTGGATGCTGTTCACGTGATGGGGTGTGGGGGAATGAGTCAACCTGGGTGTGGGAAATGCACTGCTGAAGTCCTGACCTCTGTTCTTTGTGGCAAGCAACTTCACTAACAAGAACTGTCCATAAAGCATTTGAAATCATGGGTATTCCCTCTCCCCATACAAACATTTGTTATTGCAGACAAATATTGTCCATCAATAGAGAAGGGGCTTCAGTGTCCATTGGTTTGGAAAAGGGCTTGCTAGTAGCTGTTGTGTCCCATCCCCTCCCCAATTGCATGGGTCAGCACTCATGAATTAGCATGTTTGAACAGGGCATCCTCATCCATACGTCCATCTGTCCATCCATTCAGGTCAGCTAAGCTACTGATTTGCATCCCTCTCTGAACCATGTTGACTAGGAAATAAAGCCCAGTTTTGACAGTGTTGACTCGGAAATAAAGCCAGTCCAACCTTGCTATATATTGATTTGTTTTTTTATTTTTTGCAGATGTAATGGCATGACCTTATTCTATTAGGAACAATGGAGGAGCAAGAAACCTGGAAGTGGATCTTTACAATCTATTTTTTACTTTTTATCCATGGAATTTTTTATTTATTCCTGGGATGTTTTGGAATGAAACCATAATGGCTAAGACGGGACACCTGTATAATCAGCAGAATGAAGTGGTAATATTTTGGGTGGGCGTTTCAATTTCAGCTATCAGGTGAAATGTTCTCCACCCAGAACAACAAAAACCTGAACATAGAAGAGTATCGTGCCAGGGGCTAAGATTCAGCCTAGCCTTCAAGTAAGATGACTGCAATCCTAACCTCCAATTAGGCTAGCCTAAGCCTGGACGTAAGTCCTGTGTTGACCTGGGGGTGAGGCTCAACAGAACCTTGCTTGAATTGCTCAATGAAGATTTCCTGCTACTGGCAGGGGTTGGACTAGATGACCTTGGGAATCCCCTTCCAACTCTTTGATTTCTAAACAGCTGCCATTTTTGGACAACCTTTGATCATTCAATGGAGGACTGGTTGAGCTCCAAATTAGTACACTTATTCTGAAAGTTTTAAAAAAGATGGAAAACTGGAATTGGGAAGTAAATCACAAGCTGGGTAATGTGATAATCTTTCTCCAGACGTTGCTCCTATAGGGCATTTCTTGGTAGTTTGCTTCCTTGCAGAAGAATTCCCCACTCTCATTTCCCACTGCTCAGATATCTTGGCTGAGGTCCGATGCAGGTACCGAGGCATAACTATGCGCACGGTTGAACTCTATTTCTGCACCATAGATGGCATTCTATCGTGGTGCAGCTGTGATTTTATTATTGCTTTGTGTGTTTTAATATTCATTTGAATATTATTGCACATTAGATGCTCTATTATAACTGTTACTAAGGACTTGGGCCCCAAGAAGTGTCATTTATATTATCAGATCACAGCTGCAACATAGCAAAAAAGCCTTGGGCGGCAGCAGTGGGAGAGCTGAGGGAATTGGTATCTTGTAGTGTGTTTTTTTTCTGAAGAGAGAAAAATTGTGGAGGAAAAAATCTTTTTAAAAAAATGTATTTGCAAGCATTTCAACACAGCTATAAACACCCTTGGGTTTGTTTCGCTGCATCTGGCTCGCTCTTCTCTTGTTTATTTTTAATTGCTGAAGGGTTTTCCACATTGGTTAGTGGAAACAAAGACGACTGATACAATTTTCAACAATGTCTCAAGAACATCTCCAGTTTAAAATAACAAAAAGAGAGAATGAAGGGAGATGAAAAGCTCGGCTAAAACAAAGAGAACTTTTTAAGAGACACTGGAAATTTGATTTTTCTTTGTTCAAGACTTTTAAAATTAATCGGTGGCACAGTCACATTTTTCAGTGCTGTTTACAGTTCTGGTCATCCCCACCTCTTGACAGCGTGGAGATGAAAAAGCAATAGCAAAGAGTGAACTAAAACAGTTGGAAATCTGGGTCACTTCTCCATAAAAAGGAATATTTCTCATAAAAAGAAATATTTGAATTTGTTTGGGGAGTGCAGTGAAAGCAGCCCAATTTCTCCCTCCTTAGCAAATTGATCCTGGCGATCACTTCAGTGCCCAAATCCTCCCCTGCAAAGACTTAGGGCAAAATCCATAGCAGTTACGGATCCACGCGGTTACGTCACCCTCTAGTGTTACTTTATGGAAAGTCATCTTAACTGCTCCAGAGCAGGGGGCTTAATTTCATTTTAGGATACAGGCCTTACTGCATTTACTCAAATCTAATGCTTTTTTAATACTGTATTTACTCAAATCTTTTTCAGCCAGTCTCCAGAATCAGGGTGCGCGTTAGATTAGATGGTTAATTAGATTTGAGTAAATGCAGTATTTCGATTATAAGTATAGGGTGCACGTTAGATCTGATGGCACATTAGATTAGGGTAAATACTGTACTTAGGAAGTCAATCTTCCAAAAAGCTTGAGAACCCACTGGCGTAAAGTAAAAAACCAGTGTGGCACCAAATGCAAAGGTCACTTTAAAAAATCCCAGAACTGTATTTTTCCAATAATAAAAACAACAAGCATTTCATTTGGGGATAAACACAGAGAGCATGTATCCTTCCTGTAAGTAAGAAACAATGGCTGCAATCCTAACCACACTTTCTTGGGAGTATGTACTATTGAACACAGTGGGACTTACTTCTGAATAGACATGCTTAGGATTGCACTGAATATGTTATAAATTATATGTAATCATTTTAAATTTAATAGTAATATAGTGTTAAACTTCATGATATCCATACACATGAGTTATAATAGGTAGCTTTTATTTTGCCATGACATATATTTTTCTCTGACACCCCACATTTTGGGGGGGACTTGTCCTCTTTTGTGGTTATGATGTCTAGTCACCCTGTGCTGTTGGCATCTCTAATCTCTCAGCAAGCCAAGCAGAAGTGGGTCAGGTCAGGAAAGATTTTTTGGGGAAGATTTTTTCATTTGTTTTGCAGCAATTCTACAAAAACTTAGGGTGAAATCCAGAGTAACTATGGGGAGTCCTTGCTCCGGAGTAAGAACAAGTTACTCTGGACTGCAATATGAATTTCCCATAGGTTTCCACTGGATGGTGCAGTAACTACAGGTGCCCATAATGTCTCTTACGTGCTCCCATGGTTACTCTGGATTGTGCCCTTAGGCTACAATCCAGAGTAACTATGGGATCTTTGACACCGACATAGTTACAGTGCCACCTATGGGAAACCTATGGAAAATGCATAGAGCAATCCAGAGTAAGTGCCTCTTGCGACTTCCCATAGTTACTCTGGATTGTAGGAATAATTACAATACAAATTAGAGTTACAAATTACAATACAAATTACAATACAAATTGTAAAGAATTACAAATTGCAAACTTTTTCCCCTCCCCATTACAAAACAAGGTCTGGGATTATAGCCTCTGTAGATCAAGGGTCTGATCACCATCAGCAGACCACACATCTTGAATGTGGTCAACCAGAGACACATGGATCAATTCTCCAGTCTGAGGAACTCATCCTACCAAATAGCAACAGATGTGCCTTCCCTGATCCAGTACAGTCCCACCAACCTTTGGGATCTTATCTGTCATTTGGATGGAAATCTATTCAAATCTATGCCAAAGACTCCAGCATAGCATCCTAGGCAGAGTCAGATGGCCCTCCATTTCTAGTATGATTAGTTCCCAGAAAATATCTCCGCAAACCACAGAATGAAAAAGTGGCGAGGAGAGCAACACTTCATGTCTTGGGGTAAAGAACCTCTGTGGGAGTTGATGAAAGTCTACGGAAGGAAACAGCCAGAAACTGTGGATAATGGGACATTGCTGTTGGAGGTAGTGGTGCTTATCAAGATGACAAATTGATGAGAACAGACTGGGAAACAATGTTGATTTAACGCCAGCGATTTGAAATTTAGGCTGTGCTGCTGTTTCAGGCAGAACTACCAAGATAAATTCAGAAGCAAGATCAGTTGTGGTCGTTTAATAAAATATCTAGAAATTCTCAGAGCAAGGAGATCACTAAAGTGTCCTTAGAAGATATCAAGATTTTTTACATCAAGATATTTTATCCATAAAGAGCAAGGGCAGAATCTATCTATCTATCTACAGTATTTATAAACCGCTTTTTAACTAAGAAGTTCACAAAGCGGTTTACAAAGAAAATGAATCCAACAACATAAGGCGTTTCTAAAAAATCAAATTGAATTTTATTTTAAGAACAGCGAAACTGGCCTTTTTCACCACTAGAAACAAGGAAAGAGAGAGTGGCAAAAATGTCACATGAAAATAATGAGATCTACAATGGGTGAGTGGCAAGAAGTTGGATTTTTCAAACAGTGAGACCAATCCTACAATCCAGAGTAACTACGGGAGCACGTAAGAGACATTACGTGTACCCATAGTTACTGCACCACCTAGTGAAAACTTATGGGAAATTCATATTGCAATCCAGAGCAAATTGTTCTTATACTGGAGCAAGGACTCTTCATAGTTACTCTGGATTGCGCCCTAACTGGGTCCTCACTAGGCATTCACTTCTTAACACAATTTTGTATATGTTTTGATTTAAAATGATGGTTGGAGTCATAAAACGATGGGAGGATTTTTGGGTTTGTTGTGATGGAGATTCCTCATTTGGAGCTCTTCTTGGTAGATTCACATTGCCCTTTTCATTGAAAGAGGAATTAAATTAAAGCAGTTGTTTGTGCTTTGTCTCAGTTACACCAAGATGAAATCTAACACTGTTAAATTCCTCACTGTTTCACAACTGTTCTTTCCAGATAAAGAAATGGGAATAATGTAGTTATAGGGTTACTGGGAACTCAGACAAGATGAATTGAAAGACATTAAGGCTGCAATACTAACCACACTTTCCTGGGAGTACTGGCGTTATGAAGGTGGTGCGGTGGGTGAGGTCCACACCGAGTGACGCGCTGGGGGGGTGACGCATCAGAAGGGTTTGAAAACCCCTCTGGCATGTCACCCCCCCTAGCCCTAACACCCACCCGCACAAGTGGAGAGGGCTGCTCCTCAACCAGAGCACTCCTCTCTAAAAGGCGCATGCGCATTATTTCTACATGTCCTTCGGAGAGCATTCAGGCTGAGGAGAGGACCTCACCTTCCCCCAATGAACGACTCATGCACAAACATTGCGCATGCATCCTTTAGTCGGGGAGCATCACTACTGAGGGGAGGAAGCCCTCTTCTCAGCTGGAGTGCTCCCCAAAGAAGTAAGCATGTGCAATGCTCATGCATGTGTCCTTTAGTAGGAGAGTGTCTCTGCTGAGGAGAGGGCTGCTTGTTGGGAGAGGCTGCTTTCTGGAGCATTTGTTGAGCTCCACTTTCATAGATTGGGACTTTTCTGGTGGCCTTGCATTCCTCTGTGCCTGACCTGACCATGAGCCAAGGCACATTTGCTTACTCATGAGCCGGGGCACACCCAGGGCTTCAGACACCCCTGGCAGCTCTTGATAACATGATGTCATGGAGCATTATGATGTCATCATAATGCTTGTACGTTACCTGCTTCTCAACAGGAAGTTGGAGCACAAGTGTGCGTGTGTAGCTGGCCAGGCAATTTTGCCCAAGTGGCTGCCAAGAGGGTGCATGTTTTCCAACTGCTTCCCAAAGGAAGAAGCAGTTGGAGTTCTCCCATTCGGCAGCCAGCTGGGCAATTTTACCTGACCAGCTGCTGAGAGGGCACATGTGTCCCATCTGCTTTCCAAGGGGAAAGCAGTTATAATGTATGCTTTAGCATCCACCCCTGATGGTGCCTATGGCATGCACTATTTTACATCTCAGGAATGGTATGCCACTGTGAGTCATGAGCAAGAACAAATATGTATTGTAGTTTGCTTTCCATAGAGTGCAATACATTCGTCAGGTTAGATGGAGGGACTTCTTTCTTTGGTGTTTTTGGGGGGCCGCATTCATCAGCCCCCCCAAATTTGGGATCATTCTGCTGTCATTGGATTTGTCTCCGTCTACCCTTTCAAAGTGGAGTTTGATACCCAGTGGTGGGCTTCAGGGGGTTCTCACAGGTTCTATAGAACCCTTTGCTAATGAGCGCCTGGTTCTGAGAACGGTTGCGAATGGGACATAGAACCTGTTGTTAATTTAGGTTATTAGGACATAGAACCTGTTGTTAATTTATTTGAATCCCACCATTGGTGACAACCTTGGGTCAGGGGGATTGTGAGATGGTGGGACCTGCCATTTTGGAATCTGGCACATTGATTTTTGTGGCTTTAAGTGCACTTAATTCTGTGCTGGATTCTGGTCAAGAATTCATGATTTATTGGGAAAATGTCACTTGTTCTTTCCATCCTGAAGCAGCTGAATATCAAAAGTGGACCAATATAACCCTTTTGCATATGCATTGTTGTTATCCAGTTCAGGACTAATAAGAAGATGTTAAAATATTTCAGCTAATAAGAAGCTGTTAAAATATTCCTAGATGCCGAAGTCCAAAGTGCATTGTGATGAAAGTTGTAGGGAGGGTGTTCATTAAGAAGGTGCACAACATTTCTGGTCAGAAACAATGTATATAGCTCTACTGCATATTATTACTTCGGCTGATGGGGGGGGGGGGGGTAGATGAGCAGCAGGGAGTAAGGGACCTCTAACAAGTAGTTGTAGTTTCTGTCACATCCAAGAGCTCCTATCGTCACCTGGATCAGTGATCTTCAACCTTTTTTCATTTAAAAGCGCATTGACAAAGCAATAACATTTTCCAGGTACACACCATCAGTCTTTTGACAATTGGAAAGGCAGCGGGGGGCTCACTCCCCCAATGACCCTATTAATGAATTTAACATTTTCCACACACTCCTATGGCACATCTGTAGACCATTTACAGCACACCAGTGTTCCATAAGCAGGCCTCCGTCAGTCTTGAGAGACTATGGTATCATGCTCGGCCCTCAAACACTGCATCCGAAGCATGAAGGCCTGGGTTAGATTGTTATGGAGGATAGGCTGTTACCCAAGCAGCAAATCCCCCCTCTCCACGCCATTGAATCAATCCAATGGAAAGGCAGAGCCAATACGATTGGTTCCAGCTGCGTCACAGAGCTGGGCTAAGGACAGGAGCTCACACTGTCTTGTGGGGACTGACCACGGTCTCGAACCCTGGCCTGCCGGTTAACAGGCACAGTGTCTTAACTGACCTTGAAAATTACTGACCTGTAGACTTCTGAACAGGTTTCCTGTGTGGGTGAGGCTGCAATCCTAAAGACACTTTCCTGGGAGTAAGTCCCACTGAACACATTGGATTTATTTTTGAGTAGACACGGTTAGGCCTCTCTCTCTCTCTCTCTCTCTCTCTCTCTCTCTCTCTCTCTCTCTCTCTCTCTCTCTTTGGGAATCAATAGCCAATACTCGTATTAGCTTTGATCCAGAGGTTCTCACACACCACAAAAATACTACGTGCCAATAGCCCCAAGCACAACAAGCTATGGGCAGCATTAATGGATTGCCTGGAAAGGCCCACAGAGTGGTTCTGCATGAGTCACCTAAATATTTTCTTTCAACATTCTGGAAAGAATTGCTGGCTGAATTGTACTCCATTTACTAGAAAGAGAAAAGTGCAGCTAGAAAACAGCTGATGCCTTTAAAGCGAGAAGCCGGGTTAGTGGGTTAAAAGTGACTGAAATGAGAACTGGCAGGTTAAATGTCTACCAATATTTTCTAGTTAGTTTAAATTGCCAAAAACAAGCGAATGTGAAATTGTTGGGAAAAAGTGTTTTGCTTTTGCCTCAAGAAGACATGTGGGGTTTTCCCAAAGGCTCCTCAACTTTTACTCCTGATTTTTTTTTCCCTTTCTCTGTGTTTTATACAATTGTAGCAATATCACTCCAGTAAATAATAATCTAGATTGAGAATATTGCTGCATTTTCTCAGACTAAAATATGCTATAATCATTGAAGAAATATATGCTTTGTTGTGAGCCAAATTGCAGACCTAATGTTTTGAATGATACAAGGTTCATGGTTTTAAAAACATTATTCACACATTCTTTCTTCTATATTCTTTCCTATAGGCAGATGTCCTTTGGTGCCAGTCCTACAATTTGTCAGTCTGAGAATCAAATCTAAATAAATTTGGTTTCCGGTTATGCTCCTTTAATCCTGACTCTACAGTAAGGGCACAATGCAGAAGTACACTTGGGTTACCTTATCTATTACTGGGCTAACCCAACTGCAAGATGCTCTACCCTAGTTATTCTGGAAAAGGCTTGGGGCAGCCTAAGGCAACATAGGCTGCCCCAAGACAGGTGGACATGGGCTGCCCTAGATGGGCCTGCCTAGGCAGTTCAGGAGAGGCATGTTGAGGGCATGTTTAGCATTGCCTAGGGCAGAGCAGTTACTCTGTATCCAAAGCCTATTTCCAAGGCAGAAATGCCCTCTTCCAGCCCTCAGAGTTATACCACCTCAGGAGCAGGTATAGTAATGAGTAGACCCATAGGGGTCCATGATAAAGCCCAAGTAAGAACGGCAGTGCTGACTAAAAATCTGACTTCTTGGCCATTCTAGCTGCAACCCCTGCCTCTCAATCTCAGGATATGGACAACTATGGCAGCCACTAACCTGGGGATACAGGAGGCCATTCCAAGAAGCCCCTTGTATTCAGTGTAGACTCTCATCAGGGACTCCTAAGGCAGGCACCACAGCTGTTCCTTGTTCAGAGTGATCTGAGGGGTTCTCCTCAGGAGCAAGTCCTCCCCAGGTGCCACTGATTTGGTGCCTACTGAGCATTCTCTGGAGCAGCTGGGGCAGCCCAGGCTTCCTGACTCTCTGGATGCAGCATAACTTTCTGCTCAGGATACAGAATAATTGGGGCAGCCCAGCTAGGGCACTCCTCACTGCCCTCACTCTGGATTGTGCCCTAAATCAAGGGAGGATGTTGGAAACCGCTAGACCTGAATGTTTAGCCTTGACAGCCTCCATAGCCATTAGTCAGGCTTCTGCTATAACCCAAATGGGGTATTATCCAGCCAATGCTAAGCACTGGAGACCAAAAGCCATGATTGGATCTCCCATATATGTTTCCTTTTACATCAGCTGGAGAAATTCCCTTCTGCAACCAAGCTCCTGTCAGTCCAAAGAAAAGAAAAGAAAAGAAAAGAAAAGAAAAGAAAAGAAAAGAAAAGAAAAGAAACCATTCATTGCCATGCTGGCACTACTGAATCACTACAGGAGGAGTTAGGATTGGGCTGTCTCAACTTAGAGCACAATCCTCCTAACCATGTCTACTCAAAAGTAAGCCCCATTGTGTTCAATGGGACTTTCTCCCAGGAAAGTGTCTTTAGGATTGCAGCCTCAGAGATTTTTAACCTTTTTCATCTCACAGCACTCTGAGAAGACACTAAACTTGTCAAAGTACACCATCAGTTTTTGCCAATTAACAAGGCAAACCTAATTGCTGCCAATGTGTATATTCCCCAATGGCCAAATGTTTGGACATTCCTGCTCCATTTGAAAAGAAAAGGTTTGCTATATGCCTGCTATTCAAGAACTATAGACCCCAACACCCCCTTGGACACGTAAGAAGGTGAGTTGCATGGTTCTTTGTGTCCTGCCTGAAAACAGTTGACATCATTGTTTGGAGTTCTCCTTCCTTTTACACAGGGGTAAACAGAAGCATGGTGTGCCTTGTCAATAGTAAAAACCAAACAAACAAAGATGGTGTGCCTTGACAATTTTAGCACCTTGTCAGTGTGCCACGAGCTGAAAAGTATTGAAATCTCTAACATTTTAATGCAGCAATTAAATTGTTGCAATTTTTTTGCAATTATGCAAAAAAATAGCCATAAAGTAAACTCACTTTTGCTTTAAGAAGTCTAAAAACATGTTAATCATGAGCAGAGAGAGGCAGACATCACCCATATCCATGATCTCCATAGCTGCAGGGTACAAGTATATATAACAGATCCTCAATGGATCTAGAGGCACACCTGAACGTGTGTAACAGTGTATGAGAATGATTAGCAATCTAGAGCACAATCCCAACCATTTACTCAAAAGTAAACCCCATTGTGTTCAATGGGTCAGGTGGGATTCAAATAAATTAACAGGTTCTCTGTCCTAATAACCTAAATTAACAACAGGTTCTATGTCCCATTAGTAACTGGTTTTCAGAACTAGGCACTCATTAGGAAAGGGTTCTATAGAACCTGTGAGAACCCCCTGAAGCCCTCCACCAGGAAGGTGTCTTTAGGATTACAGCCCTACTGACATGAACACAGTGGTTTGCCCAAGGTTTGTCAATGGTTTGCCCAAGGCTAAGCATCTGAATCCATATGTCACACACTGAGAGACCTATACATAGGGTGACCATATAGAATGGAGGACAGAGTTCCTGTACCTTTAACCATTGCATAGAAGAGGAAACTCAGGCAGGTTTAGCTCAACATAGAAGGGTTTAAAAAGCAGCACCTACCTAAATTCCCTTTTCTATGCATTCAGTCCTCCATCCTAAATGGTCACCCTGCCAATGCATGGCTCTCAGAGGTCACAGATTCATAACCTGCACCCACTGACTAGAACACAAGTCACTCAGGAAAAAAGCTACTATTAACAGCCTGACAACTTTTCCTGGCATTTCTCTGCCCAGTTAGTGGCCTCAGCTTCTCGGGTTAAATCCCTAGGACTGGTGCCAGTGTGTAAGTTGGATGACCCTTTTTTCGATGTGTTTGGATGACCCTGTTTCCAGAAATTGGATACCTGCTTCAGTGACAACTGCTGGCAGGGCACTGTTTTGTCTCCACGGTTTGTACAGCTGCTGGGAATATTGGCCTCCTCTTGTTTTAAAGAGGAGCACATAGCTTTCCAAAAGAGATGTGGACAATTTTGTTGGCTCTCCTTCCGACTGCGGGATTAGGGGTTTAAATCTTTCTACAGCTGGATGCTTTGTTTATTCAACGATGCTGCCGACAGCAGAAACGGCCAGGCCTCAGTTACGCAGAGAGGATTTTAAAATGTTGTTATTGGCACTCTGAAAAATGCAAAGCTGGGTGTTTTAGTTCACAGCCAAACACTCGGAAACAGGGACAGCACACACACACACAAGCATTTCATGGACAGGCCATATATTTCTCTTGTTAGGAAGTTAAATATCTGGTTTGGCATTTGGAATGAGCTATGTGAAAACTCATTTTGTCACTTTGTGTGTTTGAACAGGCTCTTGCTTGCCGCCTGCTGGTGTGCCTAAGAACTGCAGGAAGATCTGTTTTAGAATGTAAGGGTGTTCATTTTTGTTGCTTGCTCCTGAGGCAAGTAATACCTGGGAATACACAGTATTTACCTTCCCAAGAATACACTTCCTCCTTCAGGAGGGCCAAGAGAAGGAAAGAGGTAACAAGAGTTCCCTCATCTGAGGAACCTTCTTCCTCCCCCTGAGTGAGCAGGTCTCCATCAGTCTTGAAAGACTATGGTATCGTGCTTGGTGCTGTATACACTGCATGCAAAGCACAAAGGTCTGGGTTAGATTGATATGGAGGATAGGCTGTTACCCAAGCAGCAAATCTCCCTCTCCACACCACTGAATTAGTCCAATGGAAAGGCAGAGCCAATACGATTGGTTCCAGCTGCATCGCAGAGCTGGGCTAAGGACAGGAGCTCACCCTGTCTTGTGGGGCTGACCCAGGTCTTGAACCCTGGCCTGCTGGTTAACAGGCACAGTGTCTTAACCGCTTTCGTGAATGGGAAGGGGAAATAGCTGATGATGGACAGGGCAGGAGAACTCCTTACAGGGGAGAGGGGTTAGCTGCCACTACTGTCCAACACAGCCACCTACCATCCAACAAAACTGACCAACACACTGCCCACCACCATCACCACTTTATTATGATACTAGCGAAAAGCATACCCGCGTTGTGGGACTAACATTTCCCCATACGCCATCCCCCCATAGCACATCAACACCCCATGCGCATCAACACCGCATGCCATCAGTCCCCCATGTGCATCACTCCCCCATGCACAACTTCCCCCATGTGCAACATCCCCTCATGCGCATCAGTCCCCTATGCGCAACTTACCCCCACACGCAACTTACCCCCACACGCAACTTACCCCCACGCACATCAGTCCCTCATGCGCAACTTCCCCCATGCACATCAGTCCCCCATGCGCAACTTCCCCATGCACAACAGTCCCCCATGCGCATCAGTCCCCCCATGCGCAACACCTCCCCATGCGCACCAACCCCCATACGCAACATCTCCCATGCGTAGCATCCTCCCCAGTGCAACTCCTCCCTCCGAACAATGTCCCCCCAGTGCCCCAGGCACCAAATAGGCTGGATGTTGTTCAGTCTCCCATGTAAAGTATAGGACAAAAACAGGTTGCCCCCTTTTCAGCCCCTGAAGGGTTAAATTTCTCCAGATGGTTCTTGGTGGGAGTTCAGGTGACAGAAGGAACTCCCAGAATTCCATGCTTCAGGCCCAGCAGTTGGGGCGGAATGTTGATGAGTCAGCAATTCTCAATGCAAAGTATAGGGAGGAAAACGCGTTGCGCCCCTTTTCACCCCCTTCTGGCTGGAATTTCCAAAAACCAGTTCTTAGTGCACCCCTCAGTCACAGAAGGAACCCCCACCCCAAATTTCATGCTTCTAGGCCCAGCGGTTTTGGCAGGGCGGTGATGAGTCAGTGAGTCAGTCAGTGAGTCAGTGACTTTTCTCTTTTATATACATAGATTTACCCCCTGGGCAGTATATACCAAGCAATTTTTAAATGGTGGGTGGCAGTGTTAGGTAGTGAGTGGTGGTGGGTGATGATGATGGGCAGTAGTGTTGGGCAGTGGGCAGAGATGGTGGGAGCAGTGGTGGGCTTCAGGGGTTTCTCACAGGTTCTACAGAACCTCTTGCTAATGAGCACCTGGTTTGGTTACTAATGGGACATAGAACCTGTTGTTAATTTATTTGAATCCCACCACTGGGAAAGAGGTGGTGGTGGTGATGATGATGGGCAGTAGACAGCTGTCCTGGGCCCAGGAAGAATTGGTGGCAACCAGTGATGGGCTTCAAAGAAATTAAGAACCGGTTCTCTGCCCATCTGGCAGCCACTTTTAAATGGCTATTTTTAAACTTTATATGTCCTATCTCTTGTTAACAACCGGTTCTATAGAGTAGGTGCGAACTTGCTGGTGCCCACCACTGGTGGCAACCCTATCGGTCTGCAGAAAGAGAATAAATTCTGATAGAATAATCTGATAAAAATTGTTACTTTCTACTTTCAGAGTGGTGCTTACTTCTGAGTAGTCACACCAAGGATGAGGCTGTGAGTCAGGGAGCAGTGAGTTGGGACCTGATCCAGAGAAAGTTTTCAAGCTTTCCAAAGTGCTCATTTACCTAGGAGTAGGTCCCACTGCACTCGGTGGTTCTTACTTCTGAGTAGATAATAATAGGATGTGCTGATCCGGCCCTGATCCAGAGATAACGTTCTTCAGAGATTCCAATGCACTCATTTCCCCAGAAGTAGATCTCACCGAACACAATGGTGCTTACTTCTGAGTAGGCATGCCTATTGTCATGCTGTGAGTCAGGGAGCTGTGAGTAAGTCCAGAGGGAAGATTCTGCATAGATTCCAAGCCACTCATTTACCCAGGAGTAAACCATACTGAACATAGCGGGGGTGGGGTGGGGGAGGTGACTTCTGAGTAAGCACTCCTAGGACAGAGCAGTGAGTTGGGCCCTGATCCATAGAGAAGGTTCTGCACAGATACCAATGCACTCATTTACCCAGGAGTAAGCACCACTGAACATAGTGGGGATGACTTCTGAGTAAGCACTCCTGGGGGATGGAGCAGTGTGTTGGGTCCCGATCCAAAGGAAACAGCAGCCCTTGGGGCTCTGCTCTCCTCCCCTCCTGCGCAATGGGAGGAAAGAGGAGGTGTCCTGCCGGAGAGGAGGAGCGCAAGCCCGGCCATCCCTCCTCCGGCCGGGGAGCAGAAGGGAGGGATGGAAGTGGCGGAGAATTCGCCTCCTCTTCCCCCTTCCATCTCCAGGGACTGCGGGGAGGCTGCAGCTGCTGCAGGGCAGGTGATCCCCTTAGAGTTCGACGACGACGACGACCTGGAGGTGTTCAGCAAGGTACAGGGAAAGCAGAGCAAGAGACAAGCAGAGGAGCCTGGAGAGCCCGACGGTCCTTCTGGGCAGGACTCGCGGTGGCGTAGCTAGAGGGGGGTCGGAGCTCTCAGTAGCACTTGCAGGGAGCCTCACCCAGGTGGGGAGGGGAACAAGCACAGCCCTATGGGGAGCTCACCTGCCTGCCACGCTTGGGGCCCTGATCCCAGAGAACAGTCCTTAAATATTCCAAGGCACTTATTTTCCCAGGACTAAGTCCCACTGAATTCAGTGGTGCTTACTTCTGAGTAAGCGCTTGCTTCTGAGTAAGCAGCACTAAGGTGGTGCTGTGAGTGGGAGCTCCGCTGGAGCACACATTGGGCCCCGATCCAGAAGAACAGTCTTTAATTATTCCAAGGCACTCATTTTCCCAGGACTAAGTCCCACTGAATTCAGTGGTGCTTACTTCTGAGTTGGCACTTACTTCTGAGTAAGCAGCACTAGGGTGATGCTGTGAGTGGGAGCTGAGCTGGGGCACACTTCAGGCCCTGATCACAGAGAACAGTCTTTAAGTATTCCAAGGCACTCATTTTCCCAGGAGTAAGTCCCACTGAATTCAGTGGTGCTTACTTCTGAGTAAGCACTTGCTTCTGAGTAAAGAAGCACTAGGGTGGTGCTGTGAGTGGGGAGCTCAGCTAGAGCACACATTGGGCCCCGATCCAGAAGAAGTCTTTAAGTATTCCAAGGCACTCATTTTCCCAGGAGTAAGTACCACTGAATTCAGTGGTGCTTACTTCTGAGTAAGCACTTACTTCTGAGTAAGCAGTCTTAGGATGGTGCTGTGAGTAGGGAGCTCAGCTGGCGCACGCATTAGGCCCCAACAGAGATTCTGTAGAGATTTCCATGCACTTATTTACTCAGGAGTAAATCCCACTGAACTCAGAGGTGCTTAGTTTTGAGTAAACAGTCCTAAGATGCTGCTGTGAGTGAGGAACTCAGCTGGCGCACACATTGGGCCCCAATCCAAACAGAACATTCTGTAGAGATTTCCATGCACTTATTTACTCAGGAGTAAATCCCACTGAACTCAGAGGTGCTTAGTTTTGAGTAAACAGTCCTAATATGCTGCTGTGAGTGAGGAACTCAGCTGGCGCACACATTGGGCCCCAATCCAAACAGAACATTCTGCAGAGATTTCCATGCACTCATTTTCCCAGGAGTAAGTCTCACTGAATTCAATGGCACTTACTTCTGAGTAAGAAGTCCTAGGATGGTTCTGTGTGTTGGGAGCTCAGCTGTGCCCCACATTGGGCCCCAATCCAGAGAGAGCATTCCTCAAACATTCCAAAGCCCTGATTTACCCAGGAGTAGCTCCCATTGAACTCAATGCCGCTTACTTCTGAGTAGACATGCTGTGATTACTCTGGTCAGGGCTCAGTCCTGGGATCAGCTGAGTGAGGATTGTTAGTGCCAGGTGTTGTTAGGTCTGCCAAGAAGGTTGGCATCCAAGCAGCCTTTCTCCACACCTTTGAGTGGGAGCCTCCATGTGGGGTGGAACCTGCTTGTGGGGTGGAACCTGCTTTATCCTTCTGTCCTCACAAGCTGCTTGCTTGAGAGGTAGGCGAGGCTGGTCTTGGTCTAGTCACTTACCCTACAATCCAGAGTAACTACGGGAGCACATAATATACATTACGTGCACCCGTAGTTACTGCACCACCTAGTGAAAACCTATGGGAAATTCATATTGCAATCCAGAGTAAATTGTGCTTACACCGGAGCAAGGAGTAGTTACTCTGGATTGCACCCTTACTCTCAGCCACACCTGCCTCAGGATAAAAGGATGGAAGTTTTGTAAGCCGCCTTGGGCATTTGCATTGGCATAGGAAAGGCCTGTTAGAAATTGAATGAATGAATGAATCTGTCTGTCTGTCTGTCCTAGATACGCAAACCCTGCCAACTTAGGCCGGCACAAGTCTTATGCTGGCCTATGTCGCAAGAGACTTTACGTATACAACTTTATACGTACAAATTTATATGTACAACTTTACAACACAAAAGCAACCCCAAAGTGAGAGAGAGATCAAACATTTCCTTGCTTTGTGACTGGCCCTCCACAGGACGCAGTGCATGCTCCATTAGTATGGCTGTATCTATAGGGTTATCATATGGCCTGGAAAACCGGGACAGTCCCAGTTTTCGGAGATTGCATTCACATTCTGACAAGTTTGACAGGGGGTCCTATCCTGGTTTTGTGGAAGAGGAGGATTACGGTAACCCTACTGTATCAGCACTGGACATTTGGATGGGATTTTTCAGAGATTCCAATGCACTTTTCTAGTGGCCTTAGGAAATGTTGTGGAGATTTTTCATTTACTATCCCATTTTCTAACTCTGACGCAATCACAATGCAGCCCTGAGGTAATGGAATAAACATTCCCTTACTTTGAGGAGGCCTCCATGACTCCCCTCCCCTTCCTCCAAATGCACATAGTTGGCATTGCTGCATCAGCACTGGGAAAATGGATTGGAATGGGCCCTTTGATTCATTCCTTGCATACCACATTAAGGCTGCAATCCTAAGCTCCAGTTAGGCTGGCATAAGGCCCGGACTGGGCTGAGAGTGTTACAAAAGTGTCCTAAGTCACTTCTGCCCCACTCCTGGGAGGGTTAGGCAAGTGCACAGGCATACGCCAATATACGTTAACCAGCAGGCCAGGGTTCGAGACCCGGGTCGGCCCCACAAGACAGGGTGAGCTCCTGTCCTTAGCCCAGCTCTGCGACGCCAGCTGGATCCAATCGTATTGGCTCTGCCTTTCCATTGGACTAATTCAGTGGCGTGGACAGGGGCGGGATTTGCTGCTTGGATAACAGCCTATCCTCCATAACAATCTAACCCAGGCTTTCGTGCTTTGCATGCAGCATATGCAGCACCGAGCACGATACCAGTCTTCCAAGACTGATGGAGGCCTGCTCTATAAACTATATAAAAACCATGGAAAGATACAGCAGGTGAGTTAGTCTGGCCTAAATTGGTTAG
This sequence comes from Cryptoblepharus egeriae, assembly GCA_030015325.1. Lineage (NCBI taxonomy): Eukaryota > Metazoa > Chordata > Lepidosauria > Squamata > Scincidae > Cryptoblepharus > Cryptoblepharus egeriae. Next base: position 113,379,436 of record JAREYC010000003.1, read on the forward strand.
GATTGCACCTAAATACCTTAATTTTCCTAGAAACTCAAGAACTCCAATTTTCTTATGAACTCAGGAACAATCCTAAGCAACTTTCCAGCATTGGCAAAGCTGTGCCAATGGGGCACATGTTGCATCCTGCACTTGAGGGCAGTCGTGGAGGCCTCCTTAATAAGTTTGTTCTCTTACATCAGGGTTGCATTGCCCTTACCACTGGAGGTGAAAAATTGGTTAGGATTGCACCCCTCATTTGCTAGGAACTTAGCATAGGGTTGCCAAAATTCTCTTCCACAAACCAGCACAGGACCCTCAGTCCCATTTACCAGTATGTGAACACAATCCCCCAAAATCAGGACTGTTCCTGTTTTTCAGGACATATGGCAACCCTAACTTAGCATAAATAGTGGTGTAGCTTGTCAAGGTTCAATGTCATACCAGACATGATGTTAAATTTCGGTTTTGTTTAAAAAAATAACATCCTTTTCAGGATTAATAGCAACTTTTCTGGGTTAATTTTATGAGGCTCACCATTCCAGAGGAAAGATCTTCCCACTCTCACGCGACTGCCTCATGGCTGCTAGCTTTAAGAAAACAAATGTACAAAAGAGCGAAAATGTATTTAATGTTGCATTTAGAGAGAACTTAGTAGGAACTTAGACAGTTTTAACATAACCAAAGAAAGGCAACTTTTCTGTCCCATCCCATCCCCTGTCATGTTATAGCATGAAGTTGCACTCCCGGAGGCTGCATTACATGATATGATGATGATCAGACATACTACAGGAGGAGAAATGTAGCACCATGGCTTGAGAAAGAAGGGATCAGATCTGCTGCACATTGGTGCCACCAAAAAAGCACCCTATTCCACCCTATGTCCTTCAGTGGTCTTCTCTGAAGCTCCACCTGCACTCCCTATCCATGACATGACCCCACCAGGCTGACAGTTTTCTTTTTCATCATCAAACTAATTATGAGATAGTTGGCTAGGATTAAAAAACGAACTAGAAGGGCATAACTGAGAAGGTTGGTCCAACTGGGAGTGATAGATGAAGGATGCAATCCTAAGACATTTAGGCTGGCCTAACTCACTTTGCCTCTCTTTCTGTGGGGAGGTTGGTGTATGTCTGTGCATTGGCCTAACCCTCCCAGTAGCAGGGCAGAAGTGTCTTATAACATTTTTGTTACACCCCCAGGTTGGCACAGGACTTATAGCAGAGCTTAGGCCAGCCTAAGTGGAGGTTAGGATTGCAGCCCATGTGCATCTGATGAAGTGCACTGGACCTCTCATTATCCTGCCAATAATTTACAGAAATGGTCATCATGCCAAAACTGACGCTGTGTCAATCACCTTAACCACTTCTCTTGTTATTTGTATAATTTTGCTCTTTCTCAGCTGAGAGTCAAGGCATGCCCCTGCAGGAATCTCCCATGTTGCTGGGTGGTGCATTTGCGCAAGTGCAGGAAGTGGTATGCAAAAAGAGGATCATGCCTTGTTCTTTCACTACACGGACTGCCTAACCTGACATTTCCCAATCTTCCATGCAGACTACTGAGGCATGTAACCTGCTGGACACCCAGCAGTCTTTGCTAAATCAGATCCACTCGAGCGTATTGTCAGATCTAATGTAGTTTGGCCATTACAAATTTCTATTCTGTAAATTGTCCTGCCTCTATTCATAGATTACAAATTTTGTAATCTATGAATAGTCAAATATCAAATCAAATATATTCAAGTCAAATATCTGAGCTCTATACTTTCCATCTGTATTTTCTATCTTTACTCCAGAGGTGGAGAGGACAAGGACTCTCATCTATTTCAGGTTTGGTGAAAACCAAAGAGACTTTTGACTAATGCTGCAATCCTAAAGACACTTTCGTGGGAGTAAGACCAGAGGTGGGCAGATACCGGTACGGGCCTATGCACCCGTACCGGGTCTTCCACCAGGGCGGACGACAGCGAACCGGCCAGACCCGTGGCTGCAAGAGCCGCGGGGACCGGTACGCCAGCGTCCGCCGGCGCTGGGGCTCGCCACCAGGAAGCTTCGTGCGCGTGCGTCCAGTTGAGCGTCCTGGCGCCTAGCCTCAGGACACTCAGTGTGCGTGCGTCGAACTGGACGCACGCGCACTGAGCGTCCTAGGGCTCAGCGCTAGGACGTTTAGCGCGCCTGCGTCAAGCTGGACGCAGGCACGCTGAGCGTCCTGGCACCTAGCCTCAGGACGCTCAGTGCGCCTGCGTCCAGCTCGACGCAGGCACGCTAAGCGTCCTAGCGCTGAGCCCTAGGACGCTCAGTGCGCGTGCGTCCAGCTCGACGCACGCACACTGAGTGTCCTGAGGCTAGGCGCCAGGACACTCAGCGCGCCTGCGTCGAGCTGGACGCAGGCGCGCTGAGCGTCTTGGCGCCGAGCTCCAGGACGCTCAGGACGCAGGCGCACTAAGCTTCCTGGCATCCTGGCGCCAAGGATGTTTCAGGGGACGCACTGCGCATGCGCCAAGTCTGGCGCATGCTCAGTTCGGCCTGGTTAGGGCCCGCCCCGCCCCCTGACTCCAGCCCCGCCCCCTGACTTCCGGCGTACCGGATCTTAAGGGAGGCTGGGCCCATCACTGAGTAAGACCCATTGAACACAATGGGGCTTACTTTTGAGCAGACATGGTTAGGATTGTGCTTGAAGGCTGCAATCCTAAAGACACTTTCCTGACAGTAAGACCCACTGAACACAATGGGGCTTACTTTTGAGTAGTCATGGTAGGGATTATTGCTCGAAGGCAACAAGGTTATGCACAGAATGTCCATGACAGAGGACAGTCCCAAAGCAGGATTTGAAAACAAATCAGAAGACCAGTATAGAAGCTTCATCATAACATGAACAAAACTGATGGTGAAATAAATAAGAGGATTATTTTGATTTAAATCAGATTTTTATAAAAGTTTCAGATATAATTTTTTTTAAAAAAACAGGCCTTAAATAAAAAAATAAACCTAATGCAAATATTTATCTTCTAAGCAGATTGTATGACTTTTACAACCTCGTGAAAGGTTCTTTATTTGTGAAGAAAGAGAAATGTTATGGAACACATCATTTTAAAATATGCTATTAGTAGTTTGCTGTATAAGGAAATCAACCCTGACTGTTTTTAGGAAGGACGGATACTGAAGCTCAAATATTTTGGCCACATTCTGAGAATGGAAATCTCCTTAGAAAAGAGCCTAATGCGGAGAAAAAATGAAGGCAAAAGGAGAAGGGGACGGCAGAGATGGATGGAAAGTGTCATCAAGGCAATGAATATGAATTGGGAAATGCTTTGGAAGCTGGTAGAGGATAGGGTGGCCAGGCTTGCTGCAGTCCATGGGGTCACGATTTAACAACTAAACATCAATATGAGTAGTGTGTACTTTATATAGAGCAGAAAAAATAGTACAAGGGTTGATGCACTAACATCATGGCTCAATGCTGGGGCTTCTGAACTGACATATACTTTCCACTTGTGCTATCTTCTGATCCATCTTTATGACTGATCCATTTGATCCCAAATAGGACAACACATCTGAAGTGATCTAAGCTACGCTCAACCTGCCCTCAACATGTCCCTGCTGAAGCTGCCTAGATCAGTGCAGGTCTATATGGCCAGCCTAAATGGTCTTAGGCTGGCCTAGGCCTATTCTGATGCAGCTAGGTTGGCCTATCTGGCATTAGGCGGGCCCAAGTGCCAGATAAGCCAGCCTAAGTACACTTCGGGACTGCAGCCTAATGAATTTAACCGCTGAGATGTTTGGCTATCCATTTTCCATGATGCCAGTCCAAGGTGTATTCTGGTTATTGGTTGAAAGTTAACAGTTTAGACTTGGTAAACATTTAGTGTTCATGTCTTCCTGAAAATTAAGCAGAAGACCATTCATGGAGCAAGCTGTAGGAGACTATGCACATTTTTCATTCTTGAAAATACATGTTCTCCTTTGTTAATGACAGAAATTTATGGAGTGAAGAATCTAAATGTCAGCATCTTAGGTTTGATTGCTAAATTTGCTGCAAAGTATAAGCCTAAGAGGCATTAATGAATCATTTATGAATTGTGCACTTCATAGTGTTTAAAAATAAACCCAGCCAATGCAGAAATAATATTTCTGCTTCTGTTCTGTGCACAGGACTTTTTCATGTACAGTGTAAGTCAAGATTTTAATAGTGCCATCCATTTTAATGTGCCATCCAAGGGTTCTGGAAAACAAAAGCGGTTTGTATCAAGTAGACTTAGGTCAGTGTTTCTCAAACTGAGATGGCTCCAAATAACCCCCAAGCCCCTGGCATCCACTAAGGCTTGTCAAGGAAAAGCTCCATTTGCACCCAGAGCAGTGCAATTTGGGGGTCGCATCATTGCCTTGAGCCACTAAGGGCTCAAACTCCTTGTGAGTTTGAGTACTCCTGGCTTAAGAGAAGGTTTGTACTATGAAGTACAGATGTAACCTTAATTATATGCGGTTTGTATGCAATTTTCTTTCAAAGCGAATGAGGTTGGCTCTAAGTTAAAAGATAAACATCCCTTACGTAGCTGTTAATGGCTTAAAAGCAGCCTGCTTGCTCTGGCAATGTGGCAGGCGATTAAGCTCTCCTGAGAATGAATTGTAAAGAGTTCACAGAATCCTAGAATCCTAGAGTTGGAAGGGACCCAGTAGGTCATCTAGTCCAACCCTCTGCCTGTGGCAGGAAATATTAGGGCAAGTGCTCTTGAGCCTCTGCTTGAGTTCAGGTTTGGTTTTAGATTTCAGCTGTTGGGGGAGATCCTTCCCTTCCCTGTGTTAATCGCTTCTGAATAGTCTCTAAGCTCAAACCAAGCCACTTGAAAGGGAACTTGATTCATTGCCTACCTTTTTATCATGGTAACTAATTGCCTTTGTACAATGTAATTGCAGAGAATCCTGGATCCAAATATCATGAATAGGAAAGTTCAACCTGTATATGCTTTTGTTGTTGTTTAATAGTTAAGTGGTGGGCCCGTTTGTGGACATTTAAGTCCATAGACTTAACCAGGCCACATTTCCTTCCCAAGTGTGTCCAAATGCATGTTCATTGCCTAGGTGACACTATCGAACCACCTCACCCTCGACCACCCCCTTCTCCTTTTTCCTTCAGTTTTTCCCACCATCAGTTTTTCTAAAGAGTCATCCTGTCTCCTGATGTGTTATTTTATAACACAATTATTTTTTTCTTTTGCACTCCAGATTTCTCCTTCTCAAAACTGTAGATTGTCTAGTGTGTGTTTAATATGTATGTGTTTAATATGTATTAGTGTATTCTAATATGAGTATATGTAATATGTAGGTATTTCATCATGGTCCTGGAATATGAAGGCCTGTGTCTGCTGGAAAGACTATAGCAGTGATTTTCAACCTTTTTCATCTCATGGCACACTAACAAGGCACTGAAATTGTCAAGGCACACCTTCAGTTCTTTTTACCATTGACAAGGCACACCAGGCTGTATAAATACCCAAATATTCCTTTTAATAAATGACTTTCCCCAAACTCCCAAGGCACACCTGAGGACTATCTGTGGCACACCAGTGTGCCACAGCGCACTGGTTGAAAATCACTGGACTATAGAGAAAGCATATGTTTCTGCCTACTACTTTTCTTATAACCATTTTCAATTGACCATAACCTTGCAGCTGGTTTTGATCAACAGTAAAACTTTCAGTTTAAAAGATTACATTAAAAATATAAGTGTGGTCTAGCATAGCACATCAGTGAACTAAAAAAATATAAAACCAATAGCTTCTCAGGTGCAGGTTTTGGACTTGATCGCTGAAGTTCAAAAATCTCCTTTGTGTATGGAAATGCTTTCAGCTTACTCCACAGTCAATACGTTGTGACACTGTGGCTTGGCATTGTTCACTGTCACATCAATTTGCTTTTCAGTCTCCATCCTCTGTGAATGAAGTCTGTGGAAACAAAGTCTCCGTCTTCGTTCGCTCCAAGATTTCTTGTCAAGTGCGGAAATACCATTTGAAATATTTACATACGTTACTCAGTAGGGGAGCAGCCAGTGATCTTTGTCCCCAGATTGACTAGATTTTTTTTTTTGCTAACATTACTAGAAGTGTTCAACCAAAAGCAATATATATCTACAAATCTGATAGGAGGAATTACCCCTTCCGTGTATTCATCTGCAAAGTTTGCTGCCTAACCAAAACATTATTTTTCTAGTGCTTGAGTACCTGGAAGTAAATTGACTTCATATATCATTTCTTGCTGCTTGCACAATAAAAAGAGAACGGTACCCTAAGCGGTGAAAAATGAGGCTCTTAAAACTGTCAGGTTTAATAATCCAGACAATTTCTCAAAACATAAACATGAAGTTCATACAGGGGAAAAGATCAGGCTGGATAGCCTAATGGCACCCTGAGAGCACAGGAACCTCTAATGGTGACTTAAGGGACAATAAAATAGGTCTTCACCCTTTTTTGTCATTCTGTTTTGGTATTAGAAGACCTTTATATTCTGGTCTTGGAGTTGTGGCTACTTTGTTTCAAAGGGTTAAGAAGTTATTCTTGAAGCAGTTTGCATCAGATACCTGCTATAAAATCTGACTTATCATTATTTATCCCATTCCATGCCTATTGAGCTAGCTAAGGGTTGTGTGGCTGGTAAGGTGGGAGATCCCCAATTAGGATTACCATATGTCCTGAAAAGAGGGACAATCCTGATTTTTCAGGATTGTGTTCACATACTGGCAAATGGGACAGAGTCCTGTCCCAGTTTTGTGGAAGGGTCATCCTTGCGGAAAACACTTCTTTCTCTGTGTCCTTCATTGGCAAAACAGGAATATTGATTTGCCTTTCACTACTTCTACTGACCGGCTTTAGATTTTTGTGTTTGAACTGATCTGTAGTAACTGGGTTGTAGATTTACCCTACAATCCAGAGTAACTACAGGAGCATGTAAGAGACACTTATGCCAACGTAGTTACAGCACCACCTCGTGAAAACCTATGGGAAATTCATATTACAATCCAGAGTAAATTGTTCTCATGTCAGAGCAAGGACTCCCCGTAGTTACTCTGGATTGTATTGTTATACTTGTAAATACAAAATATTCCTTTATAAATTCATGGGGTACAGGAGTCTTTGACCCTGCTGCCCTGACCCATCATTTTGATGCCCCACTGAGCCATAAAAAATTCCAGAGGTTTGAAGTCTGCTCGAGGCTGATTTAGGTAACATATGCAAAGTGTTCATGAACATTTGAAATGGGCTATAAAAATGCTAAGTATTACTATTATAGTTCAGCCAATGGTACTCGTGCCTTTGTTTTTCTAATCTTTTTTGGTGATTGAAAAAAGTACATGTATATTGTTTTGATAACTGTTGCAAATGACTAATGAGAGAAAATAGCTTTGAAATCATTTCTTTCTGAAGAGGCTAGAATTACCAGGTGTGGCTTAAAATTTAAAATGTAGATTTTAAATCAGAAAGACCCAACTCTACCTCCTTGTTTTTTTAAAATTTAAAAAGTTTAAGTAACAGTTTTAAAGTTAGGCAATCTTTACTATGACCCTGTTGGTAATGGTTTGAACATTAGGCATTCTTTACTATGACCCTGTTAGTTATAGTTTGAAAGTTAGAGCACAATCCTAAACATGTCTACTCTAAAGTAAGCTCCATTATTTCAGTGGGTCTTGCTCCCAGGAAAGTGTCTTTAGGATTTCAGCCTTAGGCAATCTTTACTATGACTCTATTGAGAGTTACTGATTTATGCTGCAAACCTAAACTCACTGTCCGTGGGAGTAGAACACTGAATACAATAGGATTTACTTCTGAGTAGACATGCTTAGGATTGCACTTCTAGTGAGGTTCATAGCTGAGAGGGGATTCAAACCTAAATTCCTCTTGATCAGGGGTCAGGGAACTTTTTTACCTTTTACCCCCAAATATATTTAGATATGCCGATGTTACCCCCTTGATTTGAAAGGAAGGAAATCGTATATTATTAATTATTTAAATTCAAAATTTTTATTTAATCTATTTTAAAAATCTGGACTTTTTCAAAAAATGTAGGAAAAATGTAAAATCAAAGCGCCATTGAATTAATTCAATTAATTAATTCAATTACAGTGGTGCCTCACGTAACAAATTTAATTCGTTCCGGAGGTGTGTTCTTTATGTGAAACATTCTTTACGTGAAGCAGATTTTTCCATAGAAAATAATGGAAACTCAGACGATTGGTTCCACAACCCCCAAAAAATTCATATAAAAATATTAACTGGATGTAAAAATGATAACAGAACACTGGGATTGAATTCAAAACATGCATTCAATGTGTATGATCTTATGAAGTCTACTTAGGCTGCAGTCCTAAAGACACTTTCCTGGGAGTAAGCCCCATTGAACACAATGGGGCTTACATCTGGGTAGATGTGGTTAGAAGGCTGCAATCAAAGACACTTTCCTGGGAGTGAGACCCAATAGACACAATGGGTCTAACTTCTGAGTAGACATGGTTAGGATGCTGCAATCCAAGACACCTTCCAAGTGTCTCCCCAGTTTCTCCTTCTCTCCATCCTGAGCCTCTCTCTCCCCTGCTCCCTTCTGGCTGGCCCTGAGCTGCTTCCCTCTTCTCCGCTGATCTTCTTTCCCTCTGCCCAGCGAACACCCGGCCACAGGAGGAACAGCATGGAAGTGTTGCTTTCACTATGGGCAGGTGCGCTAGGCAGCCCTGATGCTTTTTAAACAGGCTGCCGGCCAGCGCGTCTGCCCCAACTGCCACCAAAAGTTTTCTTTATGTGAAGCATGTTCTTTACGTGAAGCAGAATCCTAGAGAAATTTTTGTTTGTTACGTGAAACATACTTTACGTGAGGCGTTCTTTACATGAGGGGTCACTGTAATTCAATTGAATTAATTAATTCAAAGTGCCATTCAATTAATAGACTTACTCCTGAGTAGACACCTTGGAATAGGTGCTTACCTTGACTGGGGAGGCTGCTGGGGAGGCTCAGGCTGGAGCTGTGTCTCGGAAGCACGACCATCCATTACCCCCAGGATTTTCATTTTCACCCCATTTGACCACTGCTCTTGATCACTGTCAAGTATTTTACCATGCTGGCTTTCCATTCTGCCTGCATGTGTACTATAAGCATATATAACGAAAGGGGCCAAGGTTGTTTAAGGTAAGAATCACATGTAGTAAACTTCAGATGTTTGAGAGCCACAATATCTACAAAAATTTAAATTCATACGTATACTTACTATGAAAGTGGCAGTTCTTCTGACCGTAATAAAGTTTTATGATTATTATTACTTACTATGAACATTTAACTTAATGTTTTTATGTAACGGACTCTGAATTTACATCCAGTAAATAATAAAGCTTGGAAATTTTTGTCTTTTATATTTATTGTGATATTAAAAAAGTGCTTGGACAACATATTTCCATGAGACACACATTATATGTCAAAGAGCCACGTGTGACTCCTACGCTATGGTTTGACCACTACTAATATATCCATTTATATGGCATGTTAGAATCTTCAGAGCACTGCGGACACATTTCCTTTTGAATTGTTGTAATATTTCTGTTTGGTAAGTCAGTATTTTTACTCTTAAGGTAGATTGAATAATGAACTTATATCAAAGGTAAGGATGGAACCAGAGACATCTAGCATCACAGTTCCTTAACTACTACATTAAACTAGTTGTAATCCTTGATTGGATTTGGATTGTAGGATTGCACCACAGTAGGATCAGCACCGCAGTTTAGTAGGATCAGGCTACCCTGTTGACTGCTAGTTGTATTTGGGGACTTAATATAAGGCACCAAACTGTGTTTTGATATGAGTAACAATTCTTACCAATGTCTTGTTTGTCTGCAGGATGCATCACTAACAGAAGTAAATTCATTCAGTCCTTTGATGCCAACATCCCCTTCTTCAATGATAAACCAGTACAGATTTGAAGATGAACCTGAATTAAAGGATCTTTTTATTACAGTTGACGAACCAGAAAGCCACATCACCACCATTGAGACATTCATCACATACAGGGTTGTTACAAAGGTCAGTTTTCCATTACTTTAAAGTACATGATTAAACAATTAATAATGTTGAAGAGGACAGGTCTTGATTTATATAGACTTGTACACGCAGGTCAAAGTGTCCACAAGAGGATTCTATATTTTTAAGATGGCTAATTAAATGTGACAAATTCATGTATATTCTGGGTGCCCCCCCAGTGGTGTAACTAGTTCATTTGGCACCCGGGGCCAGTGGTGGGCTCCAGCAGGTTCGCACCTACTCTATAGAACCGGTTCTTAACAAGAGCTAGGACATACAAAGTTTAAAAATAGCCATTTAGAAGTGGCTGCCAGATGGGCAGAGAACCGGTTCTTAATTTTTTTGAAGCCCATCACTGCCCGGGGCCCACAAATGTTTTGTCACCCCCCCATAGATCAAAATTATTTAATAATTATCAGTATTAATTAATACATTAATAAATATTTTCATATTTAAAAATCACCTTACCAATTAAGCCTCTGTTTTATTTTTGGGAGTGACTGGGGGTGAGGTTGTCTTCTGGAGCACTTGCTGAGCTCCACTTTCAGTGGATTGGGACCATTCTTGTGGCCTTTCATTCCTCTGTGCTTGACTTTAACACAAGCCAAGACACCTTTGCTTACTGTCAAGTAAATGGTGGCTGTATACCTCAGTTCCATTTTCCATGAGGATATCCTTCTGGGTTGATTTGTGGGATCTGTGTTCATTGGATCAGGACCATTTTAGGGTTGATGAATTCCTCTCAGTCTGTCCTTTCCAACAGACTAACAGCCCAATCCTAACCATGTCTACTCGGAAGTAAGCCCCATTGTATTCAGTGGGTCTTACTCCCAGGAAAGTGTCTTTAGGTTTGCAGCCTAATTCACATTAGCCTACTAGCGAGTAAAAGTGCAGTTTCACTTTCCATAGGGCTGCATGCATTTTTTTAAAGTTTTGAGCCAAAACGTTTGATAGGAAGAAGATATTTCAAAGCAGTTGTTCGCATTGGGTTCAGCTGGAAATAACACATCTAATGGTATATGACTTGATGGGGTTATTGCAAAGGATTCTAGCAATTTTAGTGATTTCGGTCACCCCCAGAGGGTCACCCCCCAGGGTGGTATCCAGGACTCAGGGCCCTCTTGGCCGACCCTAGAAATGCCACTGGTGCACACCAGGACAGGGAGCAAAATTGGGTGCTAGAGGAATGCCCCCTGGGTGGTTGTGAGCAGTGTGATTGCACCCAGCCAAGATGCCATGTGGCTTGGAAGGGGTTGGCCTTTGGAGGCCTCGCAAGGCTCAGGAAGCTGCATGCGGCCATCCCACACCTCAAAACCTCTCCCAGGTGTGACTGGAAGACTTTTCCAGGAGGTACAGTGAAGCCCTCTTGAAGGTGGATTGGAATACACATTGAGATAAATCTGTGGGTCAAAAACCTACAGATAAAGGGGGTCCCATGTTTTAAAGTTCTTCATTTACCTTCTCAAACAATAGCTGTACAGAATAATGCATGTAGCACTTTCAGATACATTAATTACTTGCTGTTGTTAATGATTTCCAGACATCCCGTGGTGAATTTGATTCCAGCGAATATGAAGTTAGACGCCGGTATCAAGATTTCCTGTGGTTAAAGGGGAGACTTGAAGAAGCACACCCAACACTGATCATCCCTGTAAGTCCTAGTATAGGATCTTTTAAAAAAAATCACATAAATAACTGGATTCTAAAGAAGAGGGTTTTTTTGGGGGGGGGGATTACTGTGTATGCAAGTTGAAGATTGTTTTGATGCTGCAGTTCTCCTTGCTAAAGAAACAAGCCTTCTTTGTCAAATGGGCAATAGCTAGTCTCTTCAAGCGTAACACTAATTTCAATTCCACTGTTGAAATTTATCTGTTTTTAGATTCAGACCCACAAAGTAGTTTGTCAGACTGAAAATGTGGGCATGGATATTTAAGTGACAAATGAAAATGTTCCTTTTCCATAGCACATCCTTTCCCTTATATTTGTTCTAATGATAAAGTTGCTGCCGGCTATCTCTTTGCAAGGCACAGTTTTGCATAAGAAATGCATCTTAGAACGGATGTTTTGATATCTGCACGATTATGCAGTTTAACTAATTTTTTTTGAATTTTTCTTTTGTTAGCCACTGCCTGAAAAATTCATAATGAAAGGCGTCATGGAACGATTTAATGAAGAATTCATTGAAACGAGGAGGAAAGCACTGCATAAATTTTTAAACCGGATTGCCGATCATCCCACTTTAACTTTTAACGAAGACTTTAAAATTTTTCTTACTGCGCAAGCATGGGTAAAGAAATATTTAAATTTTATTGGTGATGTTTATCATAAAATGGGATTTCCATATCTGGCTGTGATAACCTATCTGACGAAGGGCACAATCCAGAGTAACTACAGGGAGTCCTTGCTCCGGTGTAAGAACAATTTACTCTGGATTGCAATATGAATTTCCCATAGGTTTTCACTAGGTGTTGCAGTAACTACAGGTACACGTAAGAGACATTCTCTTACGTGCTCCCGTAGTTACTCTGGATTGTAGGGTAAGTTACGATGATGACATGAATTAGATTTATCTTTGTCTCCAGGACTTTATTTCAAGAAAGATGAAACATCTCAAGGCTGATAAGTGTCTCCATATCTATAATGTCTTTGAATACTTAAGGAAGCCCATTCACTTGTCTTGAGGCCCTTTTTAAGAGGTGGATTATAGAGGAAGCCACAGTAATTCAAGGAAAGACTTAAATGGTCTGATGAAGAGTGGATGGAAGAGTCACTAGTGTGTGTGTGTTGACCCCTATGCACTGTGTGACACTCCCATGCTCACCTGGAACAATGTGTGGCACCCAGAAATTGTTCAATAGTGATGCTGACTTGTTCAACATCACTGATATGATGCCATTGATCATTGATGCAGCACTGAATTGCTTCCAGGTGAGCTTTGCAGCCATTTGGAGTCAGGTGTCGGTAGGCATCTGCTTCCAAATGCAGTGTAAGGTCGCAATCCTAACCAACTTTTCAGCAGCAAGGTATGAGAAATGCATTTTTGAGGTAAGGGAACAAATATTACCCTACCTTGAGGTGGCCTCCATGGCTACCACCCAAATTGCAGGATGCAGCACATTCCCCACTGGCACAGCTATGTCGTGCTGGAATGTTGGTTAGGATTTGGACTCGAGTCTCCACTCAGCAGGGGCTCGGGTGAAATGCCTGTTACCACTTGGGGTGCATCATCCAGGCTGGACCATTTTCCACTTTCTGTGCTACTGAGGGTGCAATCCTAACCAAGTTAGGCCAGTAGAACTCACCCCATTTCCTTGTTAACGCAGTGGTGTTGGAAGGCTGGCACATATCTGTGCACTTGCCTAATCCCCCAAAGGTTTTTGAGACTTTTGTGACATCCCTAGACCAGCATGAGACTTATGCTGGTCTAACCATGGATAGTGCTTTGAAAGTGTCGGTGTTAATAGTGGTGATGGACACCTTGGATTGCCATAATTTACACCTTGGACTGCCATAATTTACCCACACTGTATTTGAAATCAGTTTCTGGCCAAGTTGTGATTTGGGGTATCACTATTTTTTTGTTAGCTTCTAATTAGTATAGATAAGGAAGTATTTACCCATGTTAAAGTTGGATTTCCTTCTTTGATTTTTAGGAACTTGCATCTCACAAGAAGCAGGGTCCTGGCTTCCTTAGCAGAATGGGACAAACTGTCAAAGCAGTGGCGTCATCCATGCGAGGAGTCACCGTGAAAAACCGCCCAGAGGCATTTACGGAAATGAATAACTATGTGGATGTGTTTACCCAGAAAATCACTCTATTGGATAAAATCTCACACAGAGTTTATAAGGAAGAGAAAGGTGGGTTAGATAGAAGAGCCAAGCAGTGCTATAAGGCAGATCATGGTCCTTGAGTCAACCGCTGGTACAATCCCAAATAACCGGCTTTTTAAAAAAAATACCAGAACAACCATTCTTAAGTTGGTTGGAATCGATCTTAATTTGCTTTCACTGCCTCTGTCACTCACAGAGGAGAAGGTTTGAGTGATGTTATTTGAGTGGCAGAATACTTTCCTCCCTGTCAAATAATCCTAGCACAGAGAACAGCCTTTGTGTATGATAAATAACCAATATAGTCACACAACGGCTAGAGGAAAAAAGCTGTTGAATCCTAGATTTTCCTGGTGGCAAAGGTCTATGCAGGACAAGCAATTAGGCAAGTGATTTTCAATCTTCCCCTTGATCAAGCAGTTTATTTATGAGCCTGGGGATCCAGTCCTATCTCTTTTCCTGCTGCAGCATGCAGCTGTATCAGATCATGCAACCTTTCATGCTATGGTTGGGGGGAACCACTGGGAGGGGAAAGGGAAAATATTTTCCCTTATTTTCCATAAATCCCACAACTGTTGGAGGGTTTCTGCAGACTTGTACTAACTCTAGGGGGACCTTTTACACCAACGTAGTTATGGTGTAAAACCTATGGGAAATGCATAGAGCAATCCAAAGTAAGTGTCTCTTATGTCTTCCCGTAGTTACTCTGGATTGTAGGGAAAGTGAGCATGTTGACTTACAACCTGCAGGATATCAACTGGTGGAAATGGATGGTAATGCACTGGACACCAACCCTCTCACCTCTGATATACCTTTGGCCCCCTTATTCCCCTTTGCTCTTCCCTGGTGTAGTCAAAGGGTTGATGTTAGGATTAGTCAGATGTGAAAATGTGATTTAGGGCAAAATCCAGAGTAACTATGGGGAGTCCTTGCTCCGGTGTAAGAACAACTAATTCTGGATTGCAATATGAATTTCCCATAGGTTTTCACTAGGTGGTGCAGTAACTACGGGTGTACGTAAAGTGTCTTACGTGTTCCTGTAGTCACTCTGGATTTGGGGGTTAATGCAGGTAACTCCAGTGTAATGTTCATAGAGGACAATTGGTAGTTGTGATTAGTTCTGCCGCCATGATCTCCCAGTTTGTGGCTAACTAAATGTGGTGAACCATAAGGTTCTAGAGCACAAAGTGGATTGTGCCTCTTCCTGGCTTACAGCATCAGTCGACTTTCATTCCATCTTACCCACAGAAGTTTCTAGTACTCTGTAGAAATTAAAAGCTTTCTGTTAGACTCTTGTTGAAAATTCCAACAATTAGTTTTTTATTTCTCATAAGTGAAGGGATATATGGTGAGCAAAGGACTGAACAGAACATAATCAAGGCTGATGCAATTCACTGACACTTCGAGGGTTTCTACTTGTATGTGTCATTAATGCAACCTATATATTTAAACTGCTCTCAATGTTTTGCCAACAACGACGAGGTATTGTGTGTGTTGGTGGTTCTACTTTTAGAATTTTAATAATGCTGAATGAAGTGGCAAAACGCCTGTCCTCTTTGCCAGATTTTTGCTGTATCACATGCATTAATCAGTTGTTAACCGATTTACAATGCCCGTCACAAATATCCTTTTCCCCCTCCTCTTAAGATTATTTTAATGAAATGAAGGAATTTGGCCCGATCCACACACTTTGGTCTGCCTCTGAAGAAGATCTCGTCGACACACTAAAAGGGATGGCTGGCTGCATTGACAAATGTTGCAAGGCGACAGAGAAACGGATGGTGGCGCTTGCAGAAAGCCTCTTCCCGATGATCAGCGAGTATATGCTTTACAGTGAAATCTTAACAGTAAGACAAATTAGGACTTGAATAGGTTTTAGGTATGGTGGAGTCCTGTTTGAAAAACAGGATTGCCTTACCATGTCCTTGATGGGTGGGTAAATAAATGAGGGGATGCCTGAAAGAACCACGTCACAAAAGACTGGGAATGATGGTTGGATAATGAGATGGTGGGATGGACTACATGACTTGAAACTGCCATGGGGGGGATCACTTCTTCAGATGAGGACATCTGGACAAGGGTAACTCCTCCCATTGGATTTTGGAGAATGGGCTAATCAAGCAGACATCCTTTTTCCTCCAGCAAAGGGAATTCCCTTCTAAGACATCTTACTTGTTAATTCTAGCTGTATAGTATCTACAGCTACAAAAGCAAAGTAGAAGTAGCAATTTTGTACCCCCTGCTAAAACTCTACTCAGAGGCTCTGCCCTGACTTGTTAAAATCACTCTCGAATATAGTCCTTGACTGATGAATGAGTTCGTTGTGGAAACTTGTTCAGAAGTTGGAAAGTAGATTTCAATGCATTCTTTCACATTTAAAAAAAATGAAAAAGTTTGTATCTTGTAGCTACATTTCTATCTATGAAAGTTCACATCTTGAAAGGTCGTAAATTGAGGACTTGCTGTAGGATCAAATTTATGTAGGGTCCATAATGCACTCAAATTTGTATAGGATCCATCTATAGGATACCTGACTCCCTCAGATCTGAGCTAATCAGTCATATATGTTGAATTATAATTATAAGGTTATGGTTTGTCCTGGTGGGGCCCAGTCGCCACCAAGCTGATGTCACTCATGGGACATCTCCCAGATGTGACTATTCTGATTGTATCTGGAGGTATTCTGAGGGCCACAAAGGCAGCACATGGCACTTCTATAAGTAAATGTCTTTCCTTCCCCCATTTGAAATGAACAATACATGAAAGTTAGAAAGGATAGGTATTCTGAGTCTTAGCCTCCAGTTTACATCTGAGCATATATAATTTATTATGGGAAAAGCATTTATTGAAGCCATAGGGAAGCAGCGATTGTATCATTCCCATAATAATGAAAGTGGAGGGCCTTGATTCTCAAGCCTTTAGTGATAAATACTAAGGGCAAAACCCATAGCAGTTACGAGTCCACACAGTTACGTCACCCTCTAGTGTTATCTTATGGAAAGTCATCTTAACTGCTCCGGAGCAAGGGGCTTAATTTCACCTTAAGATATAGGCCTAAATTTATCACTAAATTTAAATATTACTACTTACTACTACTACTACTACTACTACTACTACTACTACTACTATTAGTAATAATACTAAATTTAGTGATAAATACTGTTTCCACCAGGGGGAGCCATCACTAAAAAGGTTTAATTTGGTGAAACTGAATTACGCTAGACATCATTTCAAGATAAACAGAGCAAGTTAAAAGTGATGCTTGGGTTATTAATTAGGATTGTAATGGGAGGAGAAATGTTCTGTGCTGGTTTGAGTTGCTGGTATGGGGAGGGGTTAGGCCCAGAAGGGTTTTATTTGTTAGATCCCTAAACTTCCTCTTCAGGTTAATAATTAGGCAGTGTTTGGTGCATTCAGGGGGTAAGTGGCGCAAGTGGTTAAGACGCTGTGCATGTTAACCAGCAGGCCAGGGTTCGAGACCCGGGTCGGCCCCACAAGACCGGGTGAGCTCCTGTCCTTAGCCCAGTTCTGCGACGCCAGTTGGATCCAATCGTGTCGGCTCTGCCTTTCCATTGGACTAATTCAGTGGCATGGAGAGGGGGGATCTGCTGCTTGGGTAACAGCCTGTCCTCCATAACAATCTAACCCAGGCTTTTGTGCTTTGCATGCTGCATATGCAGCACCGAGCACGATACCATAGTCTTTCAAGACTGATGGAGGCCTGGTGCATTCAGGGGGTAGCTCATCCTTCCATTAGCACAGCATCTCAGTATCCTTTCTTTTCCGTTCTCTTCCTTTGACTGCTGTTGGAGCTACATCTGACTGTACCTTCCCTTAGCAGGGGGTGGGAAGTAATGCTGATCAAATTCAAGCCTCTTTTTGAAGGCTGAAAAACAGCACTGCTGTTTAATTCGCATGCACTCACTGGCACTACCCCAGCACGATAGATTTTTAGTCTTTCTCCTCAAGCAAGGGGAAAAAAGCAAATCTAAAAATAAAATCTCATGATAGATTTTAGGTATAATGAAAGGGGAGGTAAGTGGAAATTAATTGCATCTCCCTGGCTAAGCACATGAACTGTTAAAATAAAGAACATAAGAACAGCTCTGCCGGCTTGTCTAGCCACCTTGATCTTTTACTCAAGCTTTAAAAGGGAGGATAAAAAAGGTACATAATAAAATAATAAATGATAGACTAGCATCCTATTTCCAACAAGGACCAGTTTTTTCTGATAAGCCTACAAGCAGAGATCTCCACAGCCATGTTTGCTCCCCAGCAACTGATATTCAGAAACAGAAGTTTCCCTTAAAATACTGTGGCTAGAAACCCCTGATGTTTAGTCTATGCCAGCATTGTCAGTTTCAATCACCATGTCTTGTGTCAGTGAGTTCCAGATGTTATCGATGAATTGTAAGAAAAAAGTTCTTTCTTTTA
Source organism: Cryptoblepharus egeriae (assembly GCA_030015325.1). Lineage (NCBI taxonomy): Eukaryota > Metazoa > Chordata > Lepidosauria > Squamata > Scincidae > Cryptoblepharus > Cryptoblepharus egeriae. The sequence continues at coordinate 113,397,726 of JAREYC010000003.1, forward strand.
ATCCAATGCCAATCAATTTCATTGGATGACCCCACGTTTTATAGCAGGAATTTTTAAAAAATCTTTTTTATTTATTCAAGGAATTTATACTCTGCCTTTCCCTTGCCAAACCAAATGCCCAAGTCAGCTTCCAAAGCTTTGGTTCCTCCCGTTCTGCTGTCAACAACACTCACAAGTGGCCCAAGGTCACCCAGGAAGCTTCATAGTCAAGGAGGGACTTGAACCTGGATCTTCTAGGACTCAGTTTGACTCCTACACCATCCTGGATTTTATCCGCTTTCTCATACATTCTAAAGCAGTGCTTCTCAAAGTACTTCTTCCCCCTCCCTTTCCTGGAAGTAATTCTCACTGAACACATTTATTTCCAAGTAGACATGGAGGAGCCCTGGCATCATAGTGATGTCATATCCCGGTAAGTTTGACAGGGGTGCCAGACAGATTTTTAAGTTTGAATGGAGGTCCCTGGCTGAAATGCCTGAGTACCACTGCTCTAGGTTTTTTTTTTCCTCTAGTACTTGATCAGAGCCAGGGAGAGGCTGTGACAGAATGTCTCTGCTGGGTTCAGAGGATCTTGTGGAGGCAAGAGGAACAGAGTTCCCCTAGTCTCTGGATGGAGTGTATGCCAAGAGGTGCATGTGAGGGGGGGGGGTTGACTTAATCCATGTATAACTGAATCTGTAGATGCGGGAGTCCCCTTTATTTCTTATTGGACTTGATCCTAGCATCAGCCTTGGACACAAGACTTGTTTCTTATTTAAGCTTCATACATTTCTAGCATTGAACCTTGGTCAAAAACATGAGTACCCCAAAACAAATAAAATTTTGTTTTGGTTAAAACTCTAATATGTTTATCTCCACCTTTTTACAATTTAGGGGGTCTTGAAAAGAAGAGATCACATTCAAGCAGGACTGGATTCCAAAGTCGACGCGATATATAATAAAAAGGCAGAAAATGACCTCGTAAGTATGCAAGTATTTGCATAATAGTAATGGTGAATTTGTTACTAAAAAATTCGGTGCTGTTATATTAAATTTGGCCCCACTCCTCCTTATGCGTGCTACCTGAACTGGAACTAGTTCAGGCTGCAATTCTAACTTCCATATAGGCTGGCATAAGTCTCAACATAAGTCCCATGCTGACTGGGGCATGTCTCAAAAGTGCCGTAATGCACTTCTGCCCCCCTTCCTGGAATATTAGGCAACTGTACAGGCATTTGCTGACCTCCCCACACCATCACAGGAAGATATGCCATTGTGAGTTAGACCAGCCTAAATTGGTTAGGATTGATCCCTTAGTCCTGGGAGCAAAGTATGTTTAAGGTAGGACACAGACCAGTGTGGTAGAAAAGAGGAGGAAGTAAGGACAGTGATGGTAAAAGATTAGCAGGACTTTACTCAAGTCGAGTCTAGAATCACAGCTCCCCATGACTCACCTTGAAAAAGTTATAACGGGGGCACTTTTCTAATCACTGAATCACCTTTTTGTTTTTCAAAAGGACTTGTCCCCCACCCCCACCTATAAAAGCCAAGTGTCTCCCCTCGCACTCAGCTAGCAAAGGAAACAAAACGTTGTTCTCAGTTGGAACATCACTGCAGCTCATCGAGTCTGAATGATGGCTCAATGTGGTTTTCCATGTCATGAAAACAGTATGTTACACCCCCATACATAGGCAAACTTCACCTGTTGACTTGAATATAATACTTAACTCAGGGAGCTCTTGACGAGCATTTATCGGAGTCTTCCATGTGCACAAGTCAGCAAAAAGCATGAATTTTCACAACTCAAGTCTGTCATCCAAATCAAGTTCCCAGCACTGGTTAAGACCCCTTTTTGCTCAGTTAAGGATCATACCTGACCTTGAAGCTTTGCTAGATCTCATCTTATAACTTGTTTTCTCATAAAGCTATTTATGCTAGTCTGATTAGTTGCTATTGATCATCTTCCTTTGACCAAAATCTAGTGCCAGTGAACATGTCCATGCCTCACCTACCCAGTTCCCTTAAACCCCAGGCTGTGGATCTGCTTCAGGCTAATCTTATTAGGGGATTTAGTACCCATCACTTAATTTGCAGTTTCACATAAATTAATATTAAGCAAACTAATAGCCACTTACCCATTTCATATGCCCTGAAGAGATGAATGGAAAAATTCCAAGCTGAAATTGATACATTAATTTCATTATTAAAGACTCTTAAATGAAGGCAAATTCATTTGTAGACTTCAAAAGAAGCTTTTAACAGGTATGTAAAGTGGGCCACTGCTGTTTCCGTGGGCCTTGAGTTCTAATTTGTTTGGAATTTAAGTGCAAAACTACTGTTTAATATGTAAAATTCATGACCTTTTCAGTTTTGGGTATTGTGTTATTGTTGTTTTTATAAACACTTGGGCTCCATCAACTCAATAATAAAAAATGCAGGCAGGTATAAAATCAAACCTGTAATTCATTTGTTTGATGGCTTCTGTATACATCACAATCTTGTTTTGTCTCAGTCTTTAGTAGTTATGAATCGCCTATCAGCTTTTAGGGACATAGATGAGCTTTTCATTGATTGAAGATCTTTTGCATTGTGATCCTAAGCATGTTTAGTTTCTCAGATATAAGTTCAATTGATCCTGTGTTTTATGCCTAGTAAAACACCAACTCAGCCACCAACTTTGCTGCTGCTGGTTACACCAGTATACAATTTGCCTCAATTTCCTGACATGTCTGCACCCTATTATCACACCCCAAAGCAATCCAAAAAAGTTTTATCTGATTCATGGGATAAAACTGTGTGTTCTCTCTCTCTCTCTGCGCACATATACATAGGTAGGTAGATAGATAGATAGATGTTAGATATGTGTGTGTCTCTGTGTGTATACATATATATACCCCCACACAAGTGTCCCTCACTATCCACTAGGGTTCCATTCTTGAACCACTCGTGTATGAAAGAAAATCAGTGTATAAAAAAAAATGGAGAAATAGGTTTAAAGACCCACTTCCAGGTTTCTTACTCCTCTATTGCACCTAACTGAATAAGGTAGTCCCTCAGTATCTGCAGGGATTTGATTTTGAGACTGAAAAAATGGAAAGTTTGCTTGCATGACTATCTATGTACAACAGTAGAAAAGCAGTTTTTTAACCTGAGATTTGAAGTGGCTATTCGGGTTGAGTCAAATATATGAAAAAAAATCCATGTATAACTAAGTTGGGCCTGATTGGGCCAGAAACCGCTGTAAGTTGTTCAACTACACAATTGCATCAGGGATCAGGGCCACAAAATGCCATTACTGTCTCCCTTATTTATACCATTGTACTGTATCAGTAAAAAATGGATGGGCTATTTTGGCATATGAGAGAAGAGATTTGGTACTGGAGGTACACTTTGCCACTGTGCAGAGCAGAAGCTGGCGGTGCTCCACAGCGTTTTTCCTTTGGCAACCAGTTCATAGCCTTAATGAGCTCTACACAACTGTCCCCTTTATCAGCCTTTGGAAGCTGATAGCCAAAAATCATGTTGACAGTGAGTGGCATGAACATGGATTCACTGTGAAGAGAGTGTGTGCCAGAGAGAGAAAATCACAAACATGTCATTAGTACTGAGAAAAGGCTGCAGAGCATGTTCTTTAATGGGGCATCATTTCATTTCTTCAGGGTTTACTTGTGGCTCCTAAGCAGTAGGCATGCACTGGGAATGGTCCTACCATCATTCAATCTCCTTTTCCTGGCTTAAAATAGAGATGTCAGTTTCAAGTTAGAACTCGTATGTCTATTTATGATGGTCCTTTTCTGCTCTTCTGAGCTGGGATCCTCGGTTGGAATACAAACCGGGGGTTACGGGTTGAAGTAATGGATAGACTATTGATATGGACCAAATAGACCCTACACACCCCAGCAGTGTCTGTTCTAGTGGCTTCTGCTGGTGTTCTTTTTTGCATTTTAGATTGTGAGCCCTTTTGGGACAGTGATCCATTAGCTGTTAATTAGCTATTATTATTTTTCCATTTTCTTTGTAAACCGCTTTGTGAACTTTTTCGTTGAAAAGCGGTATATAAATACTGTAGGTAGGTAGATAGGTAGACCCAGATTACAATTAGACATCAAAGTAATCAAGTGGCTTTCTGGCTATCATAGTCTTTCAGCGTATTATATCACCAGAAGCCGTGTTTGGAGTCCCATCAAGGGCTCAATAAATTTGTTTTTATTGTTTCTGTGAGTTTGTCAAAGCTAAATTGATCTTCAGCTTGGAGGATCACAAACTAACCTGGCCTGGTTCTAATACTTATGTATACACTGCATGTTACCCCTTGGTTACTGTATGATCATACAATATCTCTGCTTAACTCCAAGGTAAATATCGGTTCATCGTTAATAAAGGTCTAAGCTGGATATCCCTAAGCGGTATCCTTTGGGAAAGATTTATCCCATAGGGTCTATCTATGCTCCAGGGTGATTCCAGGAGGTGAGACGTCATCCTTTTTCTGTGGGATATTCACTTTACCATTTGCTCCACCTTAGCAAGAAGAGAAGGTAAGGGCTGAGGGTGGTGCAAGTGGTTAAGACACTGTGCCTGTAAACCAGAAGGCCAGGGTTTGAGACCTGGGTCCCCACAAGACAGGGTAAGCTCCAGTCCTTAGCCCAGGTCTGCGACGCAGCTGGAACCAATTGTATTGGCTCTGCCATTCCATTGGACTATTTCATTGGTGTGAAGAGGGGGGATTTGCTGCTTGGGTAACAGTCTATCCTCCATATCAATCTCCCCAGGCCTTCGTTCTTATACAGCGTCGAGCATGATACCATAGTCTTTCAAGACTGTTGGATGGCAATACTTTGTGGATTGAAAGGAAGCTATAGATTGGAGGGGAACTTGGTGGCTATGTAAGTGAGGACTTCAAGCAGACTTTTTCTCTGCCTTCGATTACTGTTGAGCCAGAGAAGTATTTGGGAAGTCATCATACTTAAGAGGATTATTATAAGCCCTCTTAAACTTTCCAGTCTGATCATTGGAGTAAGACCACTCGCAAAACCTGCCACTGCTACACTATGGTTGAGCAGGTATAGTATAGAAGACTGAGCTGTCAAACTTTTAATAGGAGAGGCAATTTAGCGGATATCTATAATTCACAAATCCCAGAAGATCTATGATGCGGGCTTCACCTGTCAAAATTGCCTTTTCTACACAACTGTTAAAGGTTTGGCAGTCCTTTCCTTCGACACAGCAGTAAACAAGAAATGATTAGGAACTAATTGCAGCCTCTCTCGAGTCTCGTATGCCCAAAGGAGGTTACTATAGTAACTACCAGGAATCCAGTACGAAAAAATGTGCATTCATGCGCGCGTGCACCAAAAATCGCCACATACCAGAATTGGTTCTGATGAAGACCTGATGCCAACATGGGTGTGCAGTCTTTTTATTTGTTTTTTTCCCAGAAGTGTTTCTATACCTAACAGTGGCATGGTAAGAAGTAATGTTTTAGGTCAGCCGGGTTATAGAGGTTATACCTGAGCACATTAGTATAGTGCAGAATGCTCCTTTGCTCTCTTTCTGCCTATCTTAAACCTGTTAAAGACACACCACGAGTTAGGCAGGCACAAGTCCTGGCACAATTCCTGTGCTGACACAGGGGTGTTACAAAAGTGACACTCACAGGGGTCGAGGTAGGCCTGTGCACAGATATGCGCTAGTCTCCGCACACCATCATGGGAACTCAGAGACAGGTGAGTTTCACTGGCCTAAATTGGTTAGGATTGCACCAGTTGGGACCCTGTCAGAAAAAGACTTTTTGGATATGGGTGGCCAACTTGCAGCACTCATGCTACTAGCGGCACATGGACACTTTCTAAGTGGTACATGCAATGTTGGCATGTATTTTTGGAAACATATTTAAAAATAACAAAAAAAACAACATAACAGTTTTATGGTTTGCTTGATTTCTTTGCTACTCCTTACACAGCATCTCGCCAGTAGGTCTAGAGCATTTTGATCTGTACCTATTGGCACTAGAAGATATACTACCATTGAATTTGGAGGTTCTAATTAGCCACTATGGGCATTATTAAAGGTGATACAAAGGTGGAGTGTCACGTTCAAGATTCTCTTCATAAAAAGTGGCATGTGGCATGCTGTGGGTTGGCCAGCCCTGCTCTAAGGTCCTATCTGCATGGGAAGACAAGCAATGTTAGACATGATGCCCTTCAGGGTAACCTCTTCCCTATAATTACCTTCTTATTTTGGACCCATTGATAAATTTCCAAGGGACCTCAGAGTTTCACAGAACACATGTCAAAGGTATCTAGATGACAGAAAAGGTGTCTTGTCAAAATTCTTGACAATCATGTCTTTCTTTTGGGAATAGCAAAATTGTCATACTGGGTTCTCCATTGTGATCAGTTGTCACACGAGGTTCTCATTATTGTGATCCACCCTCTGTCCCAGATCTCTTATATGACTCTAATTTTTGTTTAGCTGCCTGAAGAAATAGGAAAACTTGAAGACAAAATGGAGTGTGCCAATAACGCTCTGCAGGCAGACTGGGATCGATGGAAGCAAAGCATGCGTCTTGATATGAAGTTGGCGTTTAGCAATGTGGCCGAAAACAATATCCGCTATTATGAACAGGTAAAAGACACATTTTAAAACATGCAGCCGCTGCTTTCTCTGTGCACTTGGTGTCTCCCCTTTTAAAAAAAAGTCTTTAAAAATGAAAATGCTGCTTTATTTTGCCATCTAGGCCTTTGCAATAATGTGCTTTAGAGTTGAGTGTCAACAGAGGGCAGTCTTGTTTTACAAAGCATAAGAATATTTGCATCTCCTTTCTTGCTTCCAGAGAGCTGTTAAGTGCTTAAGACAGGAAAGCTTTATTTGCCAGGCTTCTCTCGGAGAAGAATGCCAGATCTGATCAGTAGATTATTCAGCTTGGAATTCAGTTGATTAAAGAGCAGGCAGCGCAAGTTTTAATCAACAGAGATGGGTTTTAATTGGTGGAGCTCGGATGGAAGATTTGCCATCTTTTCTATTGAACCAGCTGCTTTGCAGCTAATAACAGTTGTGACACGCACAAATTAAGCCAACAGAGCATTTCCTGACCTTTCTAAAAAGTTTTACCTGCTAAATCACACTTGCTCTACAAAGACATATTATACCTTTTTGTAATAAGACTGATCCCAGAATTGACACACACACACACACACACACAGAGCACAACTCCACAAACACAAGGTGGAGACAATAGTTAGCAATCCTAATTATAGGATACTCTTGTTCTATTTTCTTAAAGGGTCACTATAATAAGGAGTGGAAAACAGAAAATATTAAAAATAGCCTAACAGGATTGGTAGCTTTTGTGTAAGAGCTTACAACAAATCTCACACTTCAATATATGCAAAAAAGCAAACACATTAAAAATTAATGTCTTATTTAACAAATGAAAGATTTTGTACTAGTATTTTAAAGCAGAAAACGGGACAGTTCAAATATCTGTCCAAATGATATTTCAAATGTTTATTACAAGTGCAGTCTTTAGAGTGATGCCTTCTACTCCCTTTAAGGAAGATATAATCCTTCCTTCAGGTATCCTTCCTTCAGGAAGAAAGATGGGATATACCGGTAAATCAAATAAATAAATACAACCTGCAGGTTGCCCTGCTTGTCATGACCAACTCTAGGGAGCGATGCTCATCCCCATTTTTAGTGCCATAGAGCCAGCTTATCCAAAGATGACTCTGTGAACATGTGGCCCATGTGCACATGGAACACAATTACATTCCCACAGAGGTGGTATCTATTTATTTACTTTGAACAAATGAGTTTATCATATTAACTAGCAAAAACATACCCGCATTGCAGGCCTGTAAGCCATCCCCCACTGTGCATCAACCCCCCCCCCCGCACATTCACCCCTATGTGCAACATCCCCCATGTTTATCCCCCTATATGCATCAACCCGCCATGCGCATCAACCCCCCATGCACATCAATTCCCCCATGCGCATTTCCCCCAAGTGCATCCACCTCTTGCACATCATCTTCCCATGCGCATCAATTCCCCCATGCACATCAACCCCCCCATGCGCAACATCCTCCCCAGTGCAACCTGTCCTTCTGAACAACATCCCCTCCCCACTGCACCAAGCACCAAACTGGCTGGATGTTGGTCAGTCTTCCAAGTTAAGTACAGGACAAAAACACATTGCACCCCTTTTCAGCCCCTTAAGAGTTAAATTTCTCCACATCGGTTCTTGGTGGGTGTTCATGTGACAGAAGGAACACTCTCCCCAAATTTCATAGTTGGGGCAGAGCATCCCTCAGTCAAGGATTCTTCAATGAAAAATATAGGGAGGAACATGCGTTGCGCCCCATTTCACCCCCTTCTTATTGGAATTTCCAAAAACCGGTTCTTAGTGGGTACCTCCATCATAGAAGGAACACCCACCCTAAATTTCATGCTTCCAGGCCCAGCGGTTTAGGTGGGGCGCTGATGAATCAGTCAGTGAGTCAGTGAGTAACTTGCAAATTTTATATATATAGATAATATCTCTTTTTCCAATAATGTTGCTGATAAAGTAATTTAACTTTTTTTTTGGATGACGGACGTTTATTAACATGTTTCTTTTTCAAATAGTTACCATTCTGATCTCCTTTCCCTCTATTTTTTTAATGTAGTTGTTTTCATTTGACCTGTTGTGTCCTGAATTCACAGATCATTTTAATACAGTGTAATTGGAAAGGCAGCGCTCTTGATTATCAGGACTGCTTAATTAGCCTGAGAGGGTCGAGGGGGCAGTGACAGCCTTCTGTTCCATATCAAAAAATGCTGCCTGATACCAGGAGGTTTGCTTTCTCCTGACATCTCTTGAGCCCCTTTCTGACCTCCTGTGACTTATGGATTTTGCATCAGATATGTGCCCCAGAACTTTTCTGCTGCAAAAAAATACAAACTTATTTGCAGATTTATCTGGAAGCCACTTTTTCCCTTAAAGGAAAAAAACACAAGATTTACAACCATGATGCTAGAAACTGCATGTGTATATTACTCTGCCCACTTCAGCCATTAGGGTTCTGTAAACAAATACATTGGCGCCTGATGTAATAAGTTTAATTCGTTCCGGAGGCATGCTTGTTATGTGAAACGCTCTTTACGTGAAGCGGATTTTCCCATAGGAAATAATGGAAAGTCAGACGGTTGGTTCCACAACCCAAAAAATATACATATAAAAATATTAACCACATGTGAAAATGATGACAAGACACCGGAATTGAAGTCTACTTAGGCTGCAATCCTAAAGATACTTTCCTGGGCATAAGACCCATTTGACACAATGTGGCTTACTTATGGGCAGACATGGTTAGGAGGCTGCAATCAAAGACACTTTCCTGGGAGGCTTACCTGGGTTAAGCTGGAGGTTCAAGATGGCCGGTGGGGGCACTTGGGGACAGTTAGGGGCAGCTGCCTCTGGCACCCCCAGATTGGGGACAGCACTGGCCGGCAGCCCTTTTAAACAGGCTCCGCATGGAGCGTCAGGGCTGCATAGCACGCGTGCCCAGTAGGTGCCAGAGGTTATGTGCCCATTAGGCGCCAGAGGTTGCTTGTTACGTGAAGCAAATTTGTTATGTAAATCAGGATTCCTTGGAAATTTAGACTTGTTACGTGGAACATACTTTATGTGAGGCACTTGTTATGTGAGGCGCCACTGTAATGGTTCTCTCAACTCAGTCTTATGGGAGTAATATTGGTCTACATAAGTATTATTCAAACTAGTGGCCCACAATCATGCAAAAGTGGGTCACATCCACTTACGTAGTACCAATATTGCTCCTGTGACTGACCTGAGAGAACCATTACTTATTTATAGAATACCTGGTGAGATTTGAATCCGTAACTTCTTGATTCATTGGTCAGGCTAGAATCCTACATACATTTACTAAAAGAAAGTCCCACTGAACAAAGCAGAACGTATTTCTGAGTAAACGTGCATTAGACTGCACGGTTGTTCTAGAAATATACTGAACTTTTTAGTGAAAAGCAGTATATAAATACTGTCAGTGGATACTGTCGTTCCACTTACTTGGTGGAGCTAAAGGTTGGATTTATTGTGACACTCAGTACAATCATCTCCAAGTGTATTGAGGGAGAACCTGTTCAGCTTCCTTCACTTTTCATGACAATACAACCAAAAGCTTCTTTATTAAGCTATACAAGTTGTTCTAAACTGTTTTTTCTCCTTGGTTAAGATCAGGGTAAAGATGTGACCTTAGGAGTTGTACACATCCTTTCTTTGTTTTTTTTCCCTTTCGCCTGAGGATTTTCACTGTCAATCTCTTGAGCCCCATTTAGCTCGTATATAAAACCATGTCTTATCCTTCTTAAGCCAGATTAATGCTGTCAGTATATGAAGTGTGTCTTCAGAGTTTCACCTGTGAATTGGTCTGTACGGAGAAGAACAGTTGGAAATGAACTTTGGAGCTTAGTTGGAGCTTTGTTGCTTTTTGTGATGCAGAGATTTATGTTGGTGTTACACCAATGAAGCCTTCTCCAGAGTGCTTTTCTTATGTATGGTACATTTGTACGTATAGAAGAGGAAGACAGGCATGTAACCTCTTGGTTAGCCTGGACTTTCTTGCTTCCTTTTCTGTTTTTCAGAGCCTCTTATGGGGCTAGGTACATGCACAAGTCCCACATCAAAACTCAGCAGACTCTGAGAAACCAAAAAAGGTAGCAGATGTTCCACAACCAGTATCCAATGGCTCATGGATCCAGCCACTGGTCTACTAACCACAGTTTGAGCAATGCTGCCTTAAAATATATATGGTGATCTCAAGACCTCTCACAGAACAGATGGCCACCCACATCCCACTGAACATTGTGACAAACATCTCATAAACCTTAATTAGAGTTGTCAGTCAATTTGTCAGCTATTTAATCAAACGGTAAAAAGGCAGGTGCTTTCAACTTGAATTTAAGAACATGGCTAGATTATTCCAGTGTCAATAGGTTTATCTTTTTGAAGGGTAGCGTAAATTAACTTAGAATTTTTCACACTGGTTACATTGCCACTCAAGGCCATTTGTAACATTTTTTCATTTGCGTTCCTTTTGCAGCAACATAACAAAAGAACCTGAAATTATGGTATGCCCTTGACTTATGCTTCCATCAATTTAAAATCAGACTTCAAAATAGCACAAACTCATATCCAACTTTCCAGTGGTGGTGACAGCCACAATCCAGCCCCCAAAGTAAGGGAACATACCTTGAAAAAGCCTCCATGTCTTCCTCTCCAACTGCAGGATGTAGTTTGGGCATCTGTTGGTTTTTCAGATAACTTGAGACTAGTTAATACCCCATTAAAACTATTGGCCTGTCTATACTTGAAAGACCCGTGAGAGTCACTAGAGACATGTTGTATCCAGAGCCATTGGGACTTAAACTAGGAGTCCATATGTCTGTACTGCTGACCCCATGTGATAACTATATTTACCACTAGATTTACAAGTTCCCTGGGTGATAAAATGGTGTTGGTCTCCGAAGTAACTTTGCCTTTTCATGCCAACCATTTGTTCCTCTTGACCTGGAAAGAAATTCAAGGAAAATCAGCATTTTCCATGAGCAACTATATTCTCTATTGTTGTGCTTCAGCTTTTGGACTGTGATTTAATTCTCAAGTTTAATAATCACTACCTTCAGCCACCTCTAATAAAAATGAAGATCTGGAAGGGATGAGATGTGAGGGACGAACCAACAATTATCTTAGAAAAGCTTCCTTAACTAATCTCTTGGGCTACAATTCCAAGAGCACTTTCCTGGGAGTAAGCCCCATTGAATTCAGTGGAACGTACTTTTGAGTAGACCTGAATAGGATTGCACTGTTAGTCACATTTTTATCATGCAAAGAATTTGCTACTGGTACAATACATGTGCTGAAATGGATTTTAATTATAATCATTTTTTAATTACATGATCCTAGATCTGAAGGTTGCAGGAGCAAATATGTTCTTGGCACACTGTAGTATCACAGGGTTTCTTTTAAGAGATCACTCGGATTTAGCAGCATGGCAGAAGTAGTAGTTCAGGACAAGGGATTCAGGATGCTTTCATAAGAGGTGAATACATTTTTGTGGCTGTGATGGCTTTTTATGCTCTCAACAGAGATACCTAGTTCCACATTGAGCCCTTCCATTTTCGTGCATGAATCATGGGAGAACCAGTAGCTTTGTGACTGAGCATGAGATTTCTCTGTACAAAGCCAGGGGATTAACTGCTAGCACCTCTACTTAAGGGGACTCGGTGGCAGAGTTGGAGAGATACTATATGCTGCCAATCACAGCCAGGTAGACAGTCGGAGGCTACATGGATCATTGCTCTGACTCTGTATAAGACTCTCTTCTGTCTGCTTTAAAAGCTGTTCACATGATCTATGGAAAATTTGTTTCTTTTAAAAATACAAAATAGAGCCAATGTATTTGAGGACATATCTTCACAGCACCGGTGGTGCACCCAGAGCCTTTAATTACATATAAATGAACATACACAAGAACATACACATGGCTGACTGGGAACTACTGGGGAATCAATACAGGTTATGTAACCTATTTAACTGGTTTCTCCCACTGATCACTGTAAATAGAAAAGCATAACATTTTTCTAGAGTGGCGTCTTGTCCTAGCTGTGTACAACAGCACCCAAATATAAGTGGCCAAGGTTATCATGCAAACCTTCTCTTAAAATAACTTCAGGGGCAACTTACAGCCCAGATCAATATATGAGGGACTGCTGGCCACAGTATTTGGGACAGCAGAACTCAGTACTGCTATCTCAAATTGTCTGCCACCGTTGTGATGTTCATGTTTTCTAGTATTTTTATTCAAAGGGAATTATTCTGATCCTATTCCTGATAGGAATTGGCATGGAAGACTGAACGTGACTGGTGGCTTTGGCCTCATATTGTGGGCCTGAATGCTCAAGGACAGAAATTCACGTTCTCAGGCCTGTTATGGGGAGAGGATTATGCTCTTTTGTACATGCAGAAGCTCCAATGTTTGATCTCTGTCATCCTTTGGGAGGATATCTGAAATTCCTGTGGGAGACACACTGTAGTCTGTTTGGGCAATACTGGTGGCCCAATTACCTGATTCAATATAAGGTAGCTACCTATGATTTAGCAGGACCAAAAAGGAATACTATTGTGGAAGCTGTTTTCCTCCTGTTTTCTTGAGTGCTCAATTGCGAGAGTAGAATAAGGGCAAAATCCAGAGTAACTACGGGGAGTCCTTGCTCCAGTGTAAGAACAACTTACTCTGGATTTCAATATGAATTTCCCATAGGTTTTCACTAGGTGGTGCAGTAGCTACAGGTGCACGTAATGTCTCTTACGTGCTCCCGTGGTTTCTCTGGATTTGGGGGTAAAGCTCTTTTCCACAATTTAGTCTACGGTGATAAGAGTTGTCATTATTTTTTGGTATCATTAGAAGAATGGGTTATTAATCTGCAATTCTGAACCAGTTTAGGCCAGCATAACTTACACATTTCCTCTTTCCCGCAGTAGCGTGGGGAGGCCAGTATGTATCCTTGTGGCACTTTGCAACACTTCAGCCCAGCATGAGACTTGTGCCAGCCTAACCAGGGGCTAGAATTACAGTTATTAACATTTTGCTCTCAGTTAAGACTATATGTCAGTGACCCTGTTTATACCTGAATAATCAACTGAAAATAAACCAGGCTTTTTCTATGTTGTTCTTGAAGAGACTTTTAGGCTGCAATCCTAAATACAATTTCCTGAGAGTAAGACCCGTTGAACACAGTGGGGCTTACTTTTGAGTAAACCTGGTAAGGAGTGCACCCTGAATGTCTGTTGTTTTTTAAAGTCTTAAGAATGCAAGTATTGCTTTAAGATAGTGGTTCCTAAATGTTTTCAACAGGCGATTCTGGGCTATTGGCAGGGGCTCCTTATTAGAACTACAACCCAATGTGTTGTATAAGGTGGATGGTTTTTTGTGAGGATTTTGCAGCTCCTCAGGCTGATTTCTAAATCCCCGTTGGAGCCATAGCTCACAGATTGGCATTATTTTTATGTTTTAATATGAATCTGAACAGCCTCTTGCATGAATCCAGATGGGAACAGGTTGTAAAGTAAAATGGAAAAATGTAGTTTATAAAAATATGCATTTTTAAAAATAGTAACCAAGGTGTAGTAAAAAAATGCCCACAGGAACAGAGTAAGTAAAGGATGAGAACAGCTGTTTTCAAAAATTGTGAGAAGGAGCGAAATTTGACATAGTTCCATTTAAGATTTGTATATACAGTGGTATCTCGCTTAACAAGTGTTCCACATAACAAGCAAAAATTTCTCTAGGATTCTGCCTCACAAAACAAGCATTGCTTCACTTAACATGCACACTCGTTGGCAGTTGGGGCAGACGTGCTGGCCAGCAGCCCTTTTAAAAAGCATCAGGTTTGCCTAGCGTGCCTGCCTATAGCGAAAGCAACACTTTTGCACTGTTCCTCCTGTGGCCGGGCGTCCGCTGGGTAGAGGGAGAGAAGAGCAGTGGAGAAGAGGGAAGCAGCTCAGGGCTAGCGAGAAGGGAGCAGCAGAGAGAGAGGCTCGGGATGAAGAGAAGGAGAAGGCAGGGAGACACTTGGAAAGTGTCTTGGATTACAGAAGAAAGTGTCTTTGATTGCAGCCTCCTAACTATATCTACTTAGAAGTAAGCTCCATTGTGTTAATTGGGGCTTACTCCCAGGAAAGTGTCTTTAGGATTGCAGCCTAAGTAGACTTCATAGGATCTTGCACATTGAATGCAAGTTTTGAATTCAATTCTAGTTTTTTGTCATCATTTATACATTTCATATGAATATTTTTTTGGGTTATGGAACCAGTCGTCTGAGTTTCCATTATTTCCTATGGGAAAATCTGCTTCACTTAAAGAGCATTTCACATTACAAGCATGCTTCTAGAACGAATTAAATTTGTTATGTGAGGCACCACTGTAATTTGTATATATTGTGCCAACAATGGAGTCCATGAGTGTGAAGCTCATAACTTCCGGAGTTTATAAACTATATTATAGAAGTTGCTTGCCTATAAAGGTGTCAGGTTTTGTCATAAAATACACACTCTGGCTTCCAGAGTAGAGTTCCCTAAGGCAGTTATGCCATGTAGTGCCTTCTGGAGAGCAAGTCTTATTGAATGCAAGGGGACTAACGTCCTCATAGATATGCATAGGCTTGCTCTATTAGAATATTAATGCTGGAAATCTTTGGTTTTGACCATAATATGTTAGATGACAGGCAGCCCAATCCTGAACAGCCTATAGTAGCGATGTTCCTGTGGCTCCAGAATGAGCCAGGATGGTGTCTTTGTTAGGGAGTTGGACTAAGACTTGCAGCGTTCAGAATCCGCAAGGTCCAGATTCAAATCCTTGCTTGACCTGAAGACTCCTGGGTGGCCTTGGGGTAGTCATTCATTCTCAGCCTACCTCACAGGGTTGTTGTGAGAACAGAAGGAGGAAAGGAACTTAAACTGCATTGGGTCGGATCTTTAATCCTTTAAATAAATAAAAATTAAGTACTACCCTGGGATCCCACAGAGGCTACTTGCTGTTTATTTGGGGAACAGGGACGTTTGTCCTCAATGGGGCTTCTCCTTCCTGCACCATCTGAAGAGCTGGTGAAAGAAAGAAGCCTCCATGACTTCATGACATGCCCTTCACAGAGGCTTTGGATCTGGAGGTGCAGAGCTTTTCATCAATCTTTAGCAGTGGAATGCATTTCAACCACAACCCATATAATTGGGCTGTTACACATACTATGATCTGTACATTCCCAGATCAGGGTCCTTAAAATTCTCTATGGAAGTAATGAAAGCACAGTTCTTGCTATGATATGCAAGCAAATAGTTAAAATCTCAAGCAAGTTGTAGATCTTGCAGGTTGTAAAATCTCAAGCAAGTTGTAGATCATCCCAGAGAGCACACACTGCCAAAACCCAATTTCACTGTTCTCGAAAAGTTAGAATACGAAAAAGGGTCAACATTTCCACCAAGAATTCCAGCAAGGTTCTGGCCCGATTCATACATGCATGTTCCTATGTTAATGACTGTAGAATTAAACATATATAGTGACAAGACCTCTTCTAGAACAGCATTGAGCATAGTCAATAGTCCCTTGCTTTAAAGATCTATCATTTATGAATGAACCCTCGGAGATCAAACAAAATAGATGGAACTTCCATCTCACCTCAAAGCACAATGGAATCTGTTCACACATTCAGCAGCTATTCATGAGTTGCAGTATCACATCAGGAGACATCGAGTGTTGTGCATGCATTGTGAATGGTCCCTCTGTGACTGCATAGCAGGTGCCTGTTTTTCTCCCTGAATACATGAGGAAAATTTAAAAAAAAACACAGATACACAAACTCAACCTGCTTGATAATCAAAAGAACAGCATGCTCTTCACCAGCCAGCAGGTAACCAGTACTATTGTGCTTGTACTATCATGTATCAGCAGGGCTTCTCTTGCAAGAACAGATGAGTTTTATGCTTTTCTCCATAGTGCTCCGTCTCTATCATGTTTAATTCATCATTCCAGGGATGACTTCATTAGCAATCACATCATCCTGTTAGAGGGTGTGTATGGCCAGAGCATAAAAGCACCTTAACTGGAAATCAGTAATGCTTAAAAACGCTTACCTTTATATGTTATTGATTATATGTGCTGTTGATTTCAGTGGGGAATGGTAAGCACTTGTAGCACAGAGCAGGAGGGGAATGTTCAGCCGCTAAAAAGAATCAGCTTCAAAACTGGATGTTCATTTGTTGCAGTTTAAGGGAGACTGTTGCATCATTGAAAATATTCAGTGGGATTCTGGGATGCTCACCCAACCAGCAGTGAGACAAAAACTGTAACAGCATGGCCACCCAGTGAGACAAATGCATTCTGCTTTTCCCCACGTATTTTGAGAAAATGCCTATGGGATAGTGGTGGAGTCTGGACTGGACAAGTGTTCAGGAGCTATGCACAACCTTGATCAAACAGAAAGGCTCTCGGAGGGAGCAGAATCCAAATTGACTGATTGATTATACAGTGGCGCCTCACGTAACAAATTTAATTCGTTCCGAAGGCATGTTTGTTATGTGAAATGTTCTTTAAGTGAAGCAGATTTTCCCATAGGAAATAATGGAAACTCAGACGATTGGTTCCAGAACCCAAAAAATATTCATATAAAAATATTAACTGGATGTATAAATGATGACAAAACACTGGAATTGAATTCCAGTTTCCAATTCCAGTGTGCATTATCCTATGAAGTCTACTTAGGCTGCAATCCTAAAGACACTTTCCTGGGAGTAAGACCCACTTAACACAATAGGTAGACATGGGTAGACCCATTTAACTTCTAGGTAGACATGGTTAGGTTTCTGCAATCAAAGACACTTTCTTCTGTGATCCAAGACACTTTCAAAGTGTCTCTCCACTTTCTCCTTCTCTTCAACCTGAGCCTTTCTCTCCCCTGCTCTCTTCTGGCTACCCTGAACTGCTTTCCCCTTCTCCACTGCTGTTCTCTCCCTCTGCCCAGTGATGCCCGGCCACAGAAGGAACAGTGCGGAAGTGTTGCTTTCGCTATGGGCAGGTGCGCTAGGCAGCCTTGACGCTTTTTAAAAGGGCTGCCAGCCAGCGCATCTGCCCCAACTGCCAATGAGTGTGATTGTTACGTGAAGCAGTTTGTTACGTGAAACAGAATCCGAGAGAAATTTTTGTTTGTTACGTGAAACATACTTTACGTGAGGCATTTATTACGTGAAGGCCCCACTCTACTTGTATACTATATATATACACATACATATACACTGTACTTTTATACTATATACAATATTTTTTCTCTCTCTCTCTCCCCCCTCTCTCGTTCTTTACGTGAGGTGCCACTGTATATGTGTGTGTGTGTGTATATATATATATATATGCACACACACACATACATTTACAGTGGTGCCTCACGTAAAGAGAGAAGAGCAGTGGAGAAGAGGGAAGCAATTTAGGGCTAACCAGAAGGGAGCAGGGGAGAGAGAGGCTCAGAATGGAGAGAAGGAGAAAGTGGGGAGACACTTTGAAGGTGTCTTGGATTGCAGCCTCCTCACCATGTCTACCCAGAAGTAAGCCCCATTGTGTTAAATGGGTCTTACTCCCAGGAAAATGTCTTTAGGACTGCAGCCTAAGTAGACTTCATAAGATCATGCACATTGAATGCATGTTTTGAATTCAATTCCAGTGTTTTGTCATCATTTTTACATCGTTAATATTTTTATATGAATATTTTTGGGGTTGTGGAACCAATCATCTGAGTTTCCATCATTTCCTATGGGAAAATCTGCTTCACGTAAAGAAAGTTTCACATAAAGAAACTGCCTCTGGAACGAATTAATTCTGTTACGTGAGGCGCCATTGTATGTATGTGTGTATATATAAATGTGTGTGTGTATATATATATATATGTGTGTGTGTGTGTGTGTGTATATATATGTATATATATATGTATATGTATGTTTGTATGTATGTATGTATGTATCTATGTATCTATGTATCAGACCAGACCTGTCATAAAGTTTTATAACAACAATCCATAAAATGCATTGCACGAAAAGCAGGAGAATGGAACAGAAAGGAAACTAAAAGCCAAATGTTAGATGACTAACTAAAAGTCAAATGTTATATCTAAAAGCCAAACTAAAAGCCAAATGTTATAAAAAGGGGAAAACTTTAGGTAAAAGAGCAGTTGATAACAGCCAGTGTCATAGGAGTGTTAACAGGATCACTGTCACAGGTGCTCTACACATGAAGAATTACATTTCTGAATAAATGTATTTGTATTAGTGTATTTGGTTAGATGCACTAAAAGAGGCAGATGTTTTTAACTATTTGGATGTCACAGTTTGAAGAAGGAACCTTTTCAGTCAGATAGTGGGTCTTTTGTTTATTGTGCTACAAGGCAGATAACTGGTCAGAAGCAATGTAGTCCCACTTCCTCTGAAAGAGAACTTTGGGATCTCTTCCACCTCTACTTTTGAGCACACCCTCCTCAGTACCTTTTAGACACATTCCCATTCATCCTCCTGTGACTGTCGCATCCAACCATGTCGGTGATGAACAGCGCAATCCTAAGCTTCCGCTCTGCTGGTGCAGCAGCTGCCACACCAGCCTACAGTTTTGCAAAAATCACATGTTTGTGACTGCTGTAAAGCAAGCAGCACATACATGAAAGAGTATCCCTCCCTACCTTAATCCACTTTCTGGGCCTGGCAGCTTTAAATGGAGCTGCTCAGATTTGTGACAGCAATTTAGCTGGTGCAGAGCCAAGTGTCCTCATTGCGAAGGCTAGCATGTTACATATAGGGTTGCCATAATTCTCTTCCACAAACTTGGGACAGGACTCTCTGTCCCATTTGCCAGTATGTGAACACAATCCCCCCCAAATTGGGACTGCCCCTGTTTTCTGGGACAAATGGCAATCCTAGTTACATAGGGAAAGGTAAAGATATCCCATTACCCCAAGGAGATCTCAGCCTGATCCTTTACGTGAACATTGTGGATGTTCCACCCAGTTGCTCCAGCACAGGTTAAGATTTGGCTACCCAGTGGGTAGCTAGTTTTACTGATGGTGCCATAATGTTTTCCCAGTAATCTGCATTGAGAGAAATGGGAGAAATATTTAGAAATATATATATGGAACACCATTATGTTATGTTGGTAAACCTGCCTCCTTTCTACATAATTTATATGCTAGATTCTAGCAGCTAGAATCATCACAGTTGGAAGGTGGCAGCACATACTGAAAAGCCAGCCACTATACCACTGGGCCAGCCGTCTGGATGGATCAGCAACCAGCAGGGGCTGGAGTCACCAGTTCTATGTGGAGCGCATTGCTGTAGTCAGATGCATTGCATGAGCTGTGCGCAAACTGTCCCCAAAATGAACACAAGGTAGACATGAGCTAAATGAGAAGTGGAATTGGTTTAAGCAACATTGAAAGGGCTCTCATTTGTCCCTGACAAAACATAGATTTCAAAATTAAAATCACAGTAAGTGGCTCATCTTTGAAGCAACAGTATAGCAAAGCATAGATGTGAAGCCTCTTTTATTTACATAAGTTATTCAGTTTTTAAAGCTTACTCTCATTTATGTAACCAAATGCGTGTTCTAAATTCAGATGCTTCTGTGGCTTATTTTGTTGTCGGAGATCAGAGCGCCGCTCCAGCTGGCAAGATATATAATTAACCACACCAATACAAAAGTAGGTCTCTGTGCCTCAGGCCCTGGCCCTTTTCTTCTCCAAAACATCAGCTGCAGAAGTGACATTAGTTTTGAGGCAGGCATTTGAGCTGCTCTGAAATTATGTTATTCACGTCCCTTAGCAAGGAAAAAAGGGGGGTTGATTCTGGATAAATGATCATTAACAGAAGCTATCCAGAGAGAGAAAGAGAAAGAGAGTGGTGTTAAAGGAAATTTAATTTACATGTGTCGGATTGGTTTTGTAATTTAGCATATAATTACTCATCAAACTGTTATGGGTCACAGGGAAACGATAACTACCCTAAAATGAAATGGCAAGTGCTTTCCTAAAATTGCACGTTGCATCCGAGTAATGCAGTATGTCATAACATATAGTGTTGGTTTTAGGAAATAAAAATACCCTAGAAAGTGTCTCTGTATTGCAGACAGCTGTGTGTACAGTTCATTAGCAGATATGATAATTACACTATCATCATATCGAGAGCATTAACAAGGATCATGAAGCATTTAAGAAAAGAAAGTTGTTTCTGATGCTGAGCAGTGAGCATTATGAATATCATTTGGGGCTGAGACTAATAAAGCTTTATCTTGACCTATGGTACATAAGAGCATTTGAGGCTCTCTGCACTAATTTGATTCAGTAGTCTCACTTGGCACTGGGTAGACCAGAGACAATAAAACAGCTTAAGATCTGCACTACGTACTCAAGGAAACACAGCAATATCTTTGTTAATTAATCTGGAGTACGTCTTACCTCCATTTCTATAGGTCCAAACTTGTTATATAAGGATTTTTTATACACAGATTTGACTCAACACTAATGATAACTGCAAATCAGTGTTTAAAGAACTGCTTTTCTGCAGTTTTAGAAAAACAGTCATGTAGAGGCAGTCATGCAAGTAATCATTCCATTTTTCCATCGCACAATCCAACTCCTGCAGATATTGAGACAGTACCTTTTTCCATTAGGCACAATAAAGGAGCAAGAAATCTGGAAGTGGGTCTTAAAACCTATTTTTCCATTTTTTTTTCTTTATACACAAATATTTTTATTCAGGGAGATTCTGGAACAGAACCCCAGTGGATAACAAAGGACACCTGTATTTTAAAAATTTCAAGCATATGAAAGTTAAGTGCCATTGAATAAGTGCCATTAGCCATCCTTCAGTTTGGTGACACCCCCCAGGTCAATACAGGACTTACGATGGGGCTTAGACTGGCCTAACTGGAGCTTAGGATTGCAGCCTTAGCCTCATTCAGCCATTTCTGTATGTAATGTTTGAAGTGCCATTTCACACAAGGAGCCTCAGGAAAGTCTGAAAAACTTCTAGGCATTGTAACCAGTGATGCCTTCGGGGAGGCTTCGGGTTTTCCTTCAGAAAACTAGATGCATTTTAACAGAGCTCCAGAAGTCAAGTCATGCACGGAGGCAATCAGATTTGCTCTCTAGGAAAGGTTCATGAGTCAGAGGCACAGTGGATACGTTTCTTCCATCTTTCATCCCACAGAATGTCATAAACAGAAAAAAACAATGCATAAGCCTCTTTGGAGGAGCTTATAATAATCAAAACACTAGCCAGACACTATATTCTATGAACAGAAACTATGGGCGCAATCCAGAGCAACTACGGGGAGTCCTTGCTCCGGTGTAAGAACAATTTGCTCTGGATTGGAATATGAATTTCCCATAGGTGGTGCAGTAACTATGGGTATACGTAATACCTCTTATGTGCTCCCGTAGTTACTCTGGATTGTAGGGTATGATTCTTATAACCCAAGACAGCAGAACTTGACCAGACTTTTCTGGTGTCTGGAATGCTAATGAATAGTCATCATTCTATTCCCCCTTTTTTAAACCTAATGCTTTGACCATAGATGCTCCTCCAAAGTGGCATATAATTTTGGATTAATAGTCAAGCCATATAATCATTCTTCTTTATTCCTTGTTTCTTGATATCATATTCCCTGAACTACTGAGATTAAATAAAATATACTAGTGTCTTCTGTCAACCCAGTTTTAAGATGATTTAGGTTCAATTTATAATGGTGCAAGGGGAATGCAGTACCCTTTGCACCCTAGTAAGGTTTTGTATGCTGGCTAAGGCTACAATCCAGAGTAACTACGGGACCTTTTACACCAATGTAGTTATGGGAAACCTATGGGAAATGCTATGGGAAACCTATCGGAAATGCTTAGAGCAATCAAGAGTAAGTGCCTCTTACATCTTCACGTAGTTACTCTGGATTGTAGGGTATGTGGGCATGGCCAATTTTTTGTGTTCTCTCATCAGATTGTTATGCTCCTTTTTTTCTCAAAATCCTACCATTTGGAATTCACTTCCACACCATGCATGTCAAAGTTGTTACACAGATTTTCAAAGCTTACTTATCCAATTTGTTTTCTCAAGTGCCTTGCTACCTGGGAATCCTTCTTGACATCTCAAACAACAGATCTTTGCTTGGAAGAAAACTCTGAAGATCAGTCTTGACCTCTCATCACAAAGATCTCTCATCCATCTTCCTCTGAACTCTTGCTTTCATCAACCAAAGAAGTGCTCTGTGTTTGAGATCAAATAACTATTTAATCTGCCTAGCTATTAAGATTCAGTGACTTGTGGAAAACAGACCTATTGAAAACTCAGGTATTCTATCTTCCTGGACCATATTTTGGATCATGGTATATGTTGGGGAGAGGGGTCTGGTTTGATTTTCAAAGTTTACTGCATATATACGTTTTCTGAAATGTGCTGTAATTTGAATATAAAATATTTTAAACAATTAAAAATAAACCAATTTTAATAAATAGTTTAATAGGAAGAATTTGTTCTACTTTGTGTTTTGTACTGATCGATTTCTAGTGGGTCCTTAATTTAGCTGTGGAGATTTTCCAAAACTTCCTAGAATATCCAAGTCAAAACCTTTTTTAATTATTAATGAATGAAATGCAGTGAAGCTTTTAGAAACTGCTATTTTCTATGAAAATCATTTAAACTAGGGGTGGTCTCCTAAAACCCTCATCCAAGAACAAAACACACCTTCTTTCACTCATGAAAGTGGGTGTTCCTCTTTTATTTAGCAGGGGGAGAGTAACTGGCCCTACCCACCCCAGCAGTGTCTGTTCAAGTGGCTTCTGCTAGTGTTCTTTTTTGCATTTTAGATTGTGAGCCCTTTTGGGACAGGGACCCGTTAGTTTTTATTAGCTATTATTATTTTTCCATTTTCTTTGTAAACTGCTTTGTGAACTTGTTAGTTGAAAAGCGGTATATAAATACTGTAGATAGATAAATACTGTAGATAGGTAGATAGATGAGTAGAGGGTGTTATCTCTTTTCTGCCCTTAACTCTGCAGCCTTATATTGCCCTAAGGATTTCCCCAACTCTCCAGAACTGTCACTAAACCTGACTTCTTGGATCGATCCACCACATACCCTCATCTCCATCCCATTCCATCCTCTCCATCTCATTATCACCGCATCCTGCCCTCCCCACCCTCCAACATCCTATCACTGATTATCTGGTGAGTGCAGGAAGGTTCCAATGTGGTTTTTTGACTTTCGTAAAGCATTTGCTGAGAACATAACGTGTGGACCCATAAGGACTGAATCATAAAAAAGCTGTGTGCAAATTTGGCTAGAATTGGGGGAGTTCAGTTGGGGCATGTAAATTTCCTCCTGCCTGGCATTTGTAACTACCCTGGAAATTTTGCAGCTTAAGACTGCAATCCTGAAGTGCACTTTGGCCAGCTTAATGCCAGATAGACCAGCCTAGCTGCACCAGAAAAGGCCTGGATCTAGTCCTAAGTCTAGGCTGCCCAAGACACATGGACCTGCATCAGCCTAGTAGTACTACTCTAGGCAGGTTTTGTTGAGGGCATGTTGAGCATGGCTTAGAACACTGCAGTTTACACATGCAGTAGAATACTGCATGGCCTAGAATACTGCATATCCAGAGCCTATTTCCAGGGCAGATATACCCCCTCATAGCTCCTTTGACTTAGGCCACCTCAGGAGCAGGCATAAATCTGAGTAGACCCATAGGGGTCTAGGATAACCAGAGTAAAAATGGAAACAAAAGAAAAAGTTCTAAGTCTTTTTTTAAGCAGCAGCCTAAGCACCACTTCTGCCTCCATCTCAACCTCAGAATATGGCACAACTCCCACAGCCCAATGAGCATGCTGGCCTTGTTCTGCTGCCTCTTCAGCAGCAGTTAGTCCAGCCCAAAAGCCTCCTAGCAATGTTGATTTAGCCTAACTGTCAGCTCAGTGTATGGCCTACCTTGGGCCAGCTTTGCTGGGCCATTCTCTCTGGCCTAAGTCAGGATTGCACCCTAACACCTGATCTTAAAACTTTAAGGCAGCATTGCATGCAAAAATTTTTGCATATTCCAAATTGAGATTTGCTGTGCAAATATTTCAGTTCCAGTAGTGACAAGTACTGATTAGCACCTTTTCCCTGCCAGGACTAGATGTGACATTTTGGACAAGACACCAAGGCTGCGCTTATTTGAAATAGGTGCATTGTTTCATTTTTCTGTTTCACGTCTTTGCTTCCATTATTCAGCAAATCAGTAAATAATGGAAAGAAGAATCCAATTAGTAACCCACAAATACATTCTTGCACATCACTATATTTCCTGCTCGATAATGTTCATCTTTTCATCCTGATGCCAGCCTGTTCTTGTTTTCATGATTCATTTATAGTGTTATTGGAAGACTGAGAGAAGGCTCTTGTCATCAAACTGCCACTAACATTGTTTTGTATTGTGTGAGTGTATCCTTTACGGCAGTGTTTCTCAAATTGGGGGTCGGGACTCCATTGGGGGTCGCCTAGAGCTTTCCTGGGGGTCACCAAAAGACCCCTCGTACAGGGGGCCAGAGCAGGCTTGCCAGACCTCTGGCTGTAGCTGCTTGCGCACTGGGGCTGACTGACAGCCTCAGGACCCAATCCTATGCATGCCTATTTTGAAAAAAAATCCCATTATAGTCAGGGTGGCCATTACTCCCATGTAAATATGGATAGGATTGCAGCCCAAGGGCCCAATCCTGTGCATGCATACTCTGAAACATTTCATTTATAATAATGAAAATATATCTTGCATATTGGATATTTACATTACGATTCATAACAGTAGCAAAATTACAGTTATAAAGTAGCAACAAAAATAATTTTATGGTTGGGGGTCCCCACAACATGAGGAACTTATAAAGGGGTCACGGCATTAGGAAGATTGAGAACCACTGCTTTACGGCTTCTCAGGAGTAATCTTTCTGACAATTTAACTAACTCCATTTATGGAAATTCATTTTTCTCAACAATTCGTGGGTGTTGACAATTGTCTTCCCTTGGGCCACACTCATACCACACTTCCAAGTACCTTTCTGGCACCCAAATCATTGATTGGTTTTTGTGAAAATGAGCATCTCTTGTACCTTTTTTGTTTAGATATCAATAATGATTTTAACCCAGAAACACACAAATGAGAGTTTCTGTCCAGTTACTATGCTGTTCTAGATTTTAAAAAAAATCTGAGTCAGTCTCTATAGACGTTGAGGGCTCTTTTATTATTGACTAGCAAAAATGTACCCGCGTGGTGGGAGTAAAATTCCCCCACACGCCATCTCCCCACTGAGCATTAACCTCCCACTGCACATCATCCCCCCATGCACATCATCCCCCCATGAGCAACGACCCCCATGTGCATCAAACCCCCCATATGCATCAACCCCCATGCACATCAGCCCCCATTTTCATCCACACCATGCGCATCATTCCCCCTATGCTCACCATTCCCCCATGCGCATCAACCCCCCATGCGTGTCAACCCCCAATCACAACATCCCCCATGCGCAACATCTCCCCGTGCGCATTATTCACACATGCGCATTACTCCCCCATGTGCACCAACCCCCCATGCGCATCTACCCCCAATGTGCATCACCCCCATGCACATCATCTCCCCATGTGCATCTTCCCATGTGCAACCCTCTTGCGCAGCATCCTCCCCAGTGCAACCTCTCCCTCCAAAAAACATCCCCAGTGCACCAGGCTCCAAACACCAAATTGGCTGGATGTTGTGTGTGGCCACTTGAGCTCCTGGTCTATTCCCAAAGGAGTTAATGAGAGCCCATTTGCAGAAATCTTTGTGTGACAGCAGGAATTTGCAAGATCATAAGGTCATTTGCAACTTGCTAGCTAAAAAAGCATCAGAAGTAGGGTTGCCGTATGTGCTGTAAAACCGGGACTGTCCTGGTTTTGGGGGGTTGCATTCACATACTAGCAGGTTTGACAGGGGGTCCTGTCCCAGTTCTGTGGATGAGAATTATGGCAACCCTAATCAGAAGCAACATCTGTAAACTGGGTCCTGGGTCCTGTTTTTCAACCATTTCAACATTTTACCACAGTTCCAGTACCTAACCCATCGGGTAAACGGGACACCTGTACTTCTGTGGGGTTCATGACTAGTTTGTAGCAATACCCTCCTTGATTGTCTAGGTGTCCCAGTATGAGTCCCGGTATTGGTCAAAAGAAAGGCTGGTGTCCCAATGAGGGTGTCCTGCTATGGGTCTATAACAATTATTTTTAACCTTTTTCATCTCATGGCAAACTGACAAGGTGCCAAAATTCTCAAGGCACCGCACCAGTTTTTTACTACTGACAAGGCACACCATGCTGATTTGTGGTATGAACTGATTTGTGGACACATTGAAAAATGGGGTGATAAAGTTATTCTAGCTGAAGAATCTGAACTTGATAAGGGATAGGGAGGTATAGAAAGACCGATAGGCTGCTGGGGACACCCAAGGCAACACATCAGATGAAGAAAGAGAGTGGGATGGAGGAGTAGCAGAGCAAATAGGATGTTACTTGTCAAACATCCAAGCCAATTGGGCAGATTCAGCAGTGAATCTCTGGATCCACCAATTGAAACATCATTGATGATGACAAGATGATGAAGGGGGTAGTGTGATGGAGGATCTCTGGGGCAGAGAAGGCTGAGGAGAACAACTGTCAACATGCCATTCGCATTTCTAACTGGCTCTGGGGCACAGAACAGGCTAGGCTGAGAACAGGCTGGGGGCAATACAGGAGAGCCATAGAGAAGAGAGGAGGCAAAAGGGCAGCTGGAAAGGAAAGGGTTTTTTAACCCTTTAAATTGCTGAATGTTCTTATATTGTCCCTTATATTATCACTTATATTGCAAGTGAAAGGCGTGGGTTGTTTTATTGCTTTTAGTCTTTGTTTTTAACTTGTTAATCTAATTGTATTTTAACTGTATTTTAATTGTGTTTTACCGTATATACTCGTTATAAGCCGACCCGCATATAAGACGAGGCACCTAATTTTACCACAAAAACTGGGAAAACTTCTTGACCCGTGTATAAGCCAAGGGTGGAAAATGCAGCAGTCTCTGGGTTGGCTCTGAGGCTGCTGTCCTGTCTACACTTTCCCAAGAGTAAGCCCATTGACTATAATAGTACTAACTTCTAAGTAGATATGCCTAGGATTGATACAAGGATACAATCCTTTTACACTTTCCTGGGAGTAAGCCTCATTGCTCTAAGGGGACTTACTTCTGAGTAGACATGCCTAGGGTTGAGCTCTCATAGTTAACTCGCATACAAGCTCTGATCTCTAACCAGGCTAAAGTGCAAGGTATGGAGCCAGTGATGGGGAGTAAGCCCCATTTCTCTAAGGGGACTTACTTCTGAGTAGACCTGCCTAGGACCAAGCTGTGAGGCTGCAATGCTATGCACACTTTCCTGGGAGTAAGCCCCGTTGGCTCTAAGGAGACTTACTTCTGAGGAGTCATGCCTAGGAGGGGGCTCTAAGGCTGCAATCCAAACTTTCCTGGAAGTAAGCTCCATTGACTCCAGTGGGACTTACTTCTGAGGATACATGCCTAGCATTAGGTGTGGATGCAGGCAGGACTGCTAAAAAAATTGGTTGTGGCCAGAGAAACCTGAATAGAAAGGATTAACTAACATTCATTCCTCTCACAGGGCTGCTTGCCCCCCTGCTCATCTCTATGGGAAGCAGGCACTGAGGGAGGGAGCAGGAGGAAGACGGACAAAGTTCTCAATGCTTTCTTACACTTTTAAAGCTTTTTTAAAGGTTTTCTTGAAACTTTGCACAACTTTGCACCAAGAAAGGCTCCAGAAGAGGTGAGTTCTTTTTTTAGAATTTTGCCTGACCCAAGTATAAGACGAGGGGGCTTTTTGGGAGCATTTTTTGGCCCAAAAACTTCAGCCTGTATGCGAGTATAGAGGGTAATCTGTATTTAATATCTAATGTTAATGGTGTTTAATTGTTTTGTAATTGCTGTTTAGCCGCCTTGAGTTCCCTTTCGTTAAGGAAGAAAGGCAGGATATAAATTTAATTAATTAATTAATTATAACAACAACAACAACAATAATAAAAGGGATAGTAGAACTGAGAGGTACATGAAAGCTGAGTATCAACATGGAGCAACTGCGTGTGAAAGTAATGGATGTGCTTGTAAAGCTGTAAGCAACCCAGTTCTACAAGATGCTAGAGGAAGGAAAGCAGAAGTTCAAAGTTTCAGAGCTGAGCAATAAAGCCAAAAGACCTGAGAAATGGGGAATAAGATATAGACAGTGGCATCACCAGGGTGGTGTGGTCCGCACTGGGTGATACGCCAAAGAGGGTGATGCACACTGGGGGAACTTAAAAATGCACATAACTTTGTTATGGTGTGTCCAACCCCATCAAGTCATATACCATTGGATTCGTATTGAAGAGCAGAATCCAATGCACGAATAGGTTTTGAAATATCACCTTCCTATCAAGTGTTATAAAAAAAACCTAAAAATTAAAAAATATGCATTAAATTCTATGGAAAGTGAAAGTGACCCATATTGTGGCTTTACTCATGAGTAGGCAAGTTTTCCACAGTTCTTTGGAAAGGGCAGGCTGAGAGCAATCTAAGGACACAAGAATTGACCTCATCCAATGCACACAGCCCCCACAAATCATCCCAGGTGTAGGTGCCTGATAATTGCATTGAAATTCATTGAAAATGGATGTGAACTGCACAGCTGCATTTACTGGTGAGTAAAAGGGCATGCCATGGCTGGAGTGGAAGGTCAGTCCAGGAGAGTATAAGACTTCCAAAATGGTCCCAATCAGGGACGTTACTAAGGCATTAGAAAGGAGGCACCGTTGAAGGAGGTGGCAGCACGTGAACTAAATGGCTAACATCATGGTTTGTAGAAATAATCCCATCATGTTATACAAGAATGTGTAATCTACAACAGAATTCAGTGAAACAAGCCACTTTATTAAAATGTATGGCTAAAAAACAGTGGAGGTGGTGCAGTGGCACATAACCAAGCCCACCATTCATACTCTTGCCCAGCCCAAGGTATGGGGTGACATGCTGGCTTCCTGTACCAGGTGACGCGCACTCCAGTGATGCCCCTGGATATAGGTGTAAGGATGAGCTCAAAAACATTTGTGCCTAAGTTCTGATTGGCCAGTATGAAGCTGGTCAGGCATAATTCATGGTGTAGAAGACTCTTGGGCATCTGAAGAAATCTTCTCCATTAAAAAATAAGCTGAGCCTTTGAGGACAATCCTAACTATGTCTATTCAAAAGTAAACCCCATTGTGTTCAATGGAACCTCTGGAAGGACAAAAACTGCAACAGACCTTTTTAGCCTCTGAAGGGCTCCAGATGCATCCAGTTGCTTGGGACGGGCAGGGTGGCATTTGGTTCGCTGTCCCACATGCGTCAGGACTGCTAGTGGCACACGGTGGGGGAAAGCTTAAGAGGTCAGGCGAGGAAGATCTCCCTGTGGGGGGCATAAGAAGAGGGGGCAGAAGGAGAGGCACATCCCTGGAAGGCCCAGGAACAGGACCCTGCAGGGCATGCCACAGGCAGTCCTTCAGAAGCCCAGCCAGGCCTCTTCTCACTCTCTGGCCTCCTCCGACCTTCCAGGACCTGCTCCTGGCTGGGCTGGACCTGCTTCACACCTGCTGCTCCCAGGCCTCCCTCCTTCCCTGCCTGAGCCCTGCAAACCTCCTTCACAGATGGTTCCCTCCCCACTTCCTGCTCCGACTAGAGGCTCCAAAGCAGCGTCCTCCCCACTGCTGCCTCTGGCCCTTCTCCAGGTGCTGTGGCTGCCAGTCCAGTCCAGCCAGGCCTCACCTCACCTGAGCAGGAGGAGAGTCCAGCAGCCCCTCTCCCTCCCTCCAGGGCTGGCTGGCTTCCAGGGAAGAGAGGCAGCCCCTCTCCTCCTTGGCTGGGCCTGCTTCACCTCCTGGCTGGGCTCAAGCTCAGGCCTTCCTGGGGTGCCCTCCCTGGACCAGGCCTGCAGCAGGGCCTCCTCCAGACCCAGAACTCTGCATCTCCTCGGCTTCCGATTTGATCTGCAGTTTGAAAGTACATCCTTCCTTTGCTTTCCTTTTGGGATGAAGACAGCAGGCATCTCCTCACCTGACCCTTTGCAGGCTTTGGGGCGAAGGGGCTGTATTGCCTACTGAGACCTTCGGAGCCCCACCATATCTGACCTGTCGGAGGAGATATGTCCCAGGGGGCCCCAACTGCTTCTGCTGCACCCCTAGATAGACTCTCCATCTCTGCCTTGACACATTCAGTTGAGGCTTAGACACCATTCAAAGGACTGGGTGTACTGGTCCCCCCCCCACTCTCTCACACCACCGGCTGCATCGTCTGCACTGAGAGTGCTGGGCTCCCCGGCTGATGATTCCCGGCTTCACCTGGTGCTTCTACCACATACTCATCCAGCTCTACCTTTCCTTGTTTGGGAGGTTCAAGATCTGACTTGGCCTGACCTGACCTCTGTTTCTGGGGCTGAATTGAAGGTCTACAATATTCACCTCCAAACCCCTCACAGGCTTCTTTACTGGCTGGAAAGCAGCAGAGGAATATTACCTCAGACCATGGCTGCAGCTCACCCACATTATCCTGGCCCCAAAATCCCTCAGAGATTTGCAAGGCGGGATGACTGGGGGCAAATTTTACCTCAGACTCTCTTCGCCTCAACACTGGACGAATTACAGCTGCAGGATTCAGCTACACTGTCTTACTTATGGGACTCAAACAGAGGCCGTTTCCAAGGCCCCTGTGATTTTCTGCCCCCTGCCTCCCCCAAACCCTTGACTCAAACATCTCCCCTTCTCTTTCTTTCTGACAGACAGCAGAGAAAGGGAATTGAAGGGGAACAGACTCTCTTTGGGGGAAATATGGCTACCACTCATTCAGGGCAGGTAAGGGGCATTTGCAGTTAAATTTCTCCACCCATAACGTTCCCAGCCACATCTTTTTCACTTCCATCTGTACTATACGACTGCTCCGACTAGCAACTGCTCCGACTATGAACCCCCCAACCTTCTTCTTTCTCTGAACCCCAAAGTCCTCACTTCCTTTTTCAGGTTCCTCTGGAAAGCCCACCTCATCTCCCCACATCCCCTCAATCCCAGCACTTTCCCCATCCATCTCTGCACATCCCCATCAAAGTTTCTCTCTCCTCCCATCTTTTTCACCCCTTTCTGCCAACCATACTCCTCTGTACGTTTCTCTTCATGAGTGGAATGTGTTGCAATGATGACTCCCAGTTCAAACCCCACCTTGGTTGTTCTGCACTTTGAGTAAACTTTGCTAACTTAACACTTCCTAAAGTGCATAGACGGCCATGATCTTCAGCATGAGATCCCTGCACACCTTTGCTTTGGCTGTCTCTCTCCTGTGCACATGTTAGATGTGTTTGTAACCACCAGTGCTGGTCTCAGAGTGTGGGGACTTGAGTGGGCAGATCCCCACCTGGGTCATTGTCCACCACAACCAGTCCTTTCATGGAAACTGGAATGCAAAACTCCCTTTGGTTTGCAGTCCTGGCCTAGGCAGATCCAAACTTGCTAAAAAATGACTCCTTCTTCTTTCAGAGCCTGATTTCATTCGCAGAGGTCGCTCTGCACTTCAGCAGTGATGAGTGGGCTTTTCTGAGTCCTAAGCAGAGGAGACTCTACGAAGAAGTCATGATGGAGAATCATGACAATGTCATCTACGTAGGTAAGAAGGGACCTTTGACCATTCATGCCCCAGTAGGAACCTTTCCTCCATTGGATGTTGGTCGCCAGGCTGCATAAACTGGGCATGGCTGCTGTTATTCTTGACAGCCCCACAGAATTCTTGACAGCTCAGGTCTGGGTCTCTTGATGGGTACCTGCTGAGTAATCCCAGTTGGGGGCAGGGTGCCATAAATACTAGAAATCCTGTGTTTTTCTGGAAACCATGATACCACCCTTTTTCTTCAGCCTCCACGGCTGCTCACATATAGGCATTGAACCCTCTGCAGGGTCACCTATACAATCAGGTGGTGTATTGCTACAAACTAGTCACTAATGCCCCAGGAAGCTCTTCTCACAGACATGGACCATACTGGGTCATGAAACTACTGTACTGTGGCTCGGCTAAGGTAGGATTCCTGCTTGTCCAGTTGACAGAAGTGGTTCTGGGCTGAAAAGGGCTATACTTGACTTATACACACAAGTATAAGGAGTGTAAACAGTGAAGTAAGAAGTTTAGGCAGGCAGGATGCAAGGCTGAGAGCTGTCTTCATAGCCATCAGCTGCCTGGTCTGGATCCTTATTTTGTCAGTGAAGGGGAATTTGGGAGGAGACACACTTCTGATATCTCCATTCTTCACTCCTCTCTGGACTTTGGTGTGATAGGGAGTCAGGGACATGATATAACTCCAACTAACTTCAGTTTATTCCTTTGGCTTCTTCCTGCATTACTTATATCTCCAGCATCAATTTGGGACCGCATTGGGATAAAAAGGGAACAGACTCAGTCTTTACACTACAGAATCCATACGCCCCATATGTGCCAGGAGTGTGGAATGTCATTTAATTCAAAAAATGTACTTCAGATCCACCAGAGAACCCACACAGGGGAGGAACCCTATAACTGCCGGGAGTGTGGAATGACATTCAGTCGAGGAGGTGGTCTTAGAAGCCATCTGAGAACCCAAACAGGGGAGAAACCCTACAAGTGCCAGGAGTTTGGAATGACCTTCAATTGGAACAACAATCTTAGAAGCCACCAGAGAACCCACACAAGAGAGAAACCCTACAGGCGCCAGCAGTGTGGAAAATCCTTCCCTCGAATAAGCAACATTAGAAGCCACCAGAGAACCCAAACATGGTTGAAACCCTACAAGTGCCAGCAGTGCCAGAGAACCCACACTGGAGAAAAACCCTACAAGTGCCAGAAGGCACTGTGTGGAAGGACTTTCAGTTTCAGTAGTGCTCTTAGATGCCACCAGAAAACCCACACAGGGGAGAAACCCTACAAGTGCCAGCAGTGTGGAATGACCTTCAGTTGGAACAGCAATCTTAGAAGATACCAGAGAACCCACACTGGAGAAAAACCCTACAAGTGCCAGGAGGCACTGTGTGGAATGAACTTCAGTTTCAGTAGTGCACTTAGACGCCACCAGAAAACCCACACAGAGGAGAAACCCCACAAGTGCCAGGAGTGTGGAATGACCTTCAGTCTAAGAGGTGGTCTTAGAAGCCATCAGAGAACCCACACAGGAGAGAAACCCTACAAGTGCCAGGAATGTGGAATGACATTCAGTCAAAGAGGTGTTCTTAGAAACCATAAGGGAACCCACACAGGAGAGAAACCCTACAAGTGCCAGGAGTGTGGAGTGGCATTCAGTCGAAGAGATGGTCTTAGAAGCCATCAGAAAATCCACACAGGAGAGAAACCCTACATGTGCCAGGAGTGTGGAGTGGCATTCAGTCGAGGAGGTGGTCTTATAAGCCATCAAAGAACCCACACAGGGGAGAAACCCCACAAGTGCCAGGAATATGGAATGACTTTCACTGAAGCCATCTTAGAAGCCATAAGAGAACCCACACAGGAGAGAAACCCTACAAGTTCCAGCAGGCACTGTGTGGAATGACCTTCCATTTCAGTAGTGCTCTTAGATGCCACCAGAAAACCCACACAGGGCAGAAAGCCTACAAGTGGCAGCAGTCTGGAAAATCCTTCATTCAGAGTAATAATCTTAGAAAGCACCAGAGAACTCACATGGGGGAGAAAACCTATAAGTGTCATGATTGTGGAATGACATTCAGATGGAGTAATGTACTCCACCAGAGAGCACACACAGTTGAGAAACCCTACAAGTATCAGGAGTGAGGAAGGACTTTTAATCAGAATTGTCATCATAAGCACCATCATAAAACCCATACAGAATGGAATTCCTATTAGTGCCAGCAGTGCAGAATGACCTTTAGAGAGCCTTCCCCTTATTAGCCACCTCTCTTATTAGCCACCACTCTCAAAACCTTATAAGTGTAGCAGTGTTAAAATTGGTTTCGTGCTCAGTTAGGCAACAACGTTAAGTCTCTTGTTTGCATGAAATACTTGATATTTGGAAAATTCTTTTTTCTGCGGTGTTTTTTGAACTGTAGACAAAGTATCTTGCTTGTTGTTCTTCAAAAAATAAAACTAGCAAAATTTACCATTATATTGAGGTAGTCTATTGTCTTTGAGCTGGACTGTGTTGTATCTCCTGGGTCTATCAGGTCTACCAAAGGGGTAGCCAGTTGTTATTGGGATTCCCTTCAGCCATCCTGACCTAAACAGTTGGCCTCTGACTTTAACAAATGTTAAATGAAGACAATCTAAGCTCTCCCCAAGAGAGGGTCAAGAGCAGCCTCTCCTTCTGCCTCCCCCTTCCTGGCATGGGAAGGCACTGACGCCTCTTCCTTCTCAGCTCCTCCAAGTCGTGAAGGTGAGGTCGTTGACAGGAGGGTTCTGCCCAGCCATCTTCCTGGTAAGGAAGAGGTGTAGGAGGTGAAATCTGCCTTGCTGGCTGCCTTGCTGGTTGATCCCTGGCCATGCTTAAAAATGTGAGTCACAGCCCTTGGTGATGGTTGTGGCGCTTGCCTGACAGAAACAGATTCCTAAATCTTGATCTTCTTTGCATACCTTGACATGTGGGTGGGAGGTGGGGGGCAACTGAAGCTCAGAAGCCTCTCAGTTCCAGCTGTTTCCATCCAGTTGTTTACAGACCCTTCCCGTTGCTTTGGTGCCTTCATTTACGAGCATAATTTGTTCCAGAAGCATGCTTGTAATTCAAAACGCTTGTAATAAAAAGTGGATTTTCCCCTAGGATATGATGGAAATTCAGACAGTTGTTTCCACCACCAAAAATATTAAATATATTTAATATATAAAATGATAAAAATGATTATCGTATATACTCAAATATAAGCCGAGTTTTTCAGCCCTTTTGAGGGGGCTGAAAAAGCCCCCGAGGCTTATATTCGGGAGA
Organism: Cryptoblepharus egeriae; assembly: GCA_030015325.1. Lineage (NCBI taxonomy): Eukaryota > Metazoa > Chordata > Lepidosauria > Squamata > Scincidae > Cryptoblepharus > Cryptoblepharus egeriae. The sequence continues at coordinate 113,433,321 of JAREYC010000003.1, forward strand.
AGCACATGGGCAATTTTCCAAAATGGTGGACTCAACCACAAGCACCTGCCCTGAAGCCTCCACAGCTGGCTGGAGGTTTGAAATGAAGGTGGGAATTGGGGACAGTGGAGGTGGGAGGGAACCTTGGTAGTTGTAGGTGAGGGTGACCGTCTGTCCTGTTTTTCCAGGACATGTCCTCTTTTTTAGCATTATGTCCTGGTTTGGGGGTAGCCAATTTGACGGAGTGGGGGGGTCCCGGACAGATTCCAAAGGTTGAAAGTGGGGCCTGAGCGAAAATGGCTAAAGACCACTGCCTTAAGAACTGTATACTAAGGTGGGCAATAAAGGGAGGAAGGGGGTTCAAGGATGAACTGCCCCAAGTGCCACTGCTCTAAACCAGGAAGGGCAGACTTCCAGGTCTCCTCTGTGTTGACTGGAGTCCAAGCACCAGGAGTGGATCAGGGGCTGAGACCAGTAGGGTATCTTTTCCTGACTGCTTCCTGAGGTGGCTTTGAAGGTTGTGGGCCATGTGGGGCAGAGAATGGTAATTCATGAGAACAGTGAGCCACTCAAAGGGAACCTTCCTGAGGCTCTCCGTAGTCACCTGCACAGTGCTCCGCTGTATAAATCTAGATCAGGGGTGTCCAACACATGGCCTGGGGGGCCGTATGCGGCCCAGGACGAGGGTGGATGCGGCCCTCCTGCAAAGCTGGCCACCATCACTGGAAAAACCAGCTTTGTGGCAGCAACCATTTTCAAATTTTGCATGCTTCTCTGCACACTGCCCTGGGTGACCACCACAAAGCTGGTCTGGGCTGTCTGGCTCCTCCCCCTACCTGTCTCCTGGCACTCAAGCACTTCAGGCCCCTGCAGACCTTGCAGTGCTCGCCCACCAGCATCCCCCAAAAGCAGCCTCAGCCTCTATCCCAGCTGTTGCCTGCTGCCCTTGAGACCTACTCAGAAGTAAGCCCCGTTAAAGTCAATGAGGCTTACTCACAAGTTGCAGTCTGAGAGCCCAATGATGCATAGGATGGGCTATGATCCTCTCCAAGCTTAACCTTGGAGATATGCTGCAACCCTAATCATGCCTACTCAGAAGTAAGGCCCATTGTACCTAGTGGGTCTTACTCTCAGGAAAGTGTGTTCAGGATTGCAGCATATCTCCAAGGTTAAGCTTGGAGAGGATCACAGCCCATCCAATGCATCATGCCGCCTCAGAAGTAAGCCCCACTAAAGTCAATGAGGCTTACTACTAAGTTGCAGTCTGAGAGCCCAATCCTATGCATGCCTGCTCAGCAGAAAAGCCCATGATAATGAGACATGCACCAAGGTTTAGCTTGGAGAGGATTGCCTCCCATCCTATCCATCATGCTTACTCAGAAGTAAGCCACATTAAAATCAATGAGACTTGTTCCAAGGTTTAAAAATGTAGGACCAAATATAGGACATAGGACAAAATATAGGACATCCTACATTTTGTCCTACATTTTTAAAAAAGTTGTTAGTGTTCATGTGCAGCCCAAACCAACTCATCTTCTTCCAATGCGGCCCAGGGAAGCTAAAAGGTTGGACACCCCTGATCTAGATCCAAATCCCACACTGGTCCATAAGGCTTCCAACAGCCCAGCTGAGGAGGCAGAAAAAGCCTTTTCTTGTCAAGAGCATGTCTACTCAGACAAACATCCCATTAAAGCCTTATTTTGTCAAAGTTTATATTTATATATTGCATTAAAAAGCTTAAAAAGAAAAACTCGGCCAACAACTGCACAGAAGATAATACTGAAAAAACTGCAAAAGAGAGCAGTTTCTATCTGCAACTCACAGATGAATATTATTACATTATATTCATCTGTTTGTAATATATTATAATATTACAAACTGTAAATGTACTTCCCCGAAGAAAGCTGAAATTTGGTCATATATACTCCAATTGACATACTAGAAGAATCTGAAAAATGGACTTTTTTTTACCTTTTTCCATAGAAACTCAGGAGATGAAATCTGTCTCCTAAGGACAGTCAGCACTTCAGCAAAGGCACAGATGGGAATGCTTAGCTGTGGGAGTTTCACCTCCACACACTGGGAGAATTACGTTTTTGGTTGCAAGACTACAAAAACGATCATTTGAATGGAATGTGTTTACCGTCTTCTGGGTGAACAGATGTCTTCTTTTTCCAGGACATGACCTCTTTTTTAGCCTTGTGTCCTGGAAAAAAAAAATCTTCATTGACTTCCTTATCCTTGTAAGCAGGCAGCATGTAGTATTCTTGTAATTAATCAATTATATGTAATTTAAATTTAATAATAAATAATAAATAAATATTGTGTTTACATTCACCACATGAAAGCATTATATAGGGCTGCAATATAATAGGGCTGCAGTGGCTTCATGGTTAAAAGCACTATGTCTGTCAATCTGAAGATTGGCAGGTCAGTGGTTCGAGAACCAAAAAATGCAAGATGGAGTGAGTTCCCATCCTTAGCCCAAATCCTGCCAACCTAGCAATTCGAAAGCATGTAATAAGTTAATTAGGTAAAGATAACAGTGGTGGGCAGATAACAGTGTTCCGTACTCATGTGGACCACGTGTACACGGAGGCATTTTCAGACAATGCTGGCTCTATGGCTCTAGAACCAGGGATGAGCACCGCTTCCTAGTGTTGGTCACAACTAGCAGGGCAACCTGCGGGAGACACCTTTACCTTTATTTATATATATATAAAGAGAAAAGTCACTTACTGACTCACTGACTGACTCACTCATCACCACCCTGCCAAAACCGCTGGGCCTAGAAGCGTAAAATTTGGGGTGGGTGTTCCCTCCATGACTGTGGGTTGCACAAGTGGTAAGATACTGTGCCTGTTAACCAGAAGTCCAGAGTTCGAGACCCAGGTCCCCACAAGACAGGGTGAGCTCCTGTCCTTAGCTCAGCTCTGCAACACAGCTGGAACCAATCATATTAGCTCTGCCATTCCATTGGACTAGTTCAGTGGCGTGGAGAGAGGAGATTTGCTGCTTGGGTAACAGCCGATCCTCCATATCAATCTACCCAGGCCTTCGTGCTTCACATGTTGTGTCATACATGATACCATAGTCTTTCAAGACTGATGGATGCCAAGTTTTTTTTTAAGGCCAAACCACTCATGCTGGCTTCTGCTGGAAAATCAAAAACTGCTCACCTGGTACTGTCAAATGCCCATCTCATCCTGTGGCCTTCTGAACATGCCTCTGAAAAATGCAGTTGACAATAATAACACCAAGTCTTGGGGGTATAATTATTTCTGCTACTCTGGAAGAAACATGCTCAAATGCATTAGCTTAAAATACAATATTAAAATTAAAGTCACATCTTACATAATATTAAAATTACCATTCTGGCAATTTTCATGTCAGAACCAATATTTGCTTTCAGACTTTGTATATGCGGAGCTATTTCCCTTTCATCATAAGAATCCTGGGCCTCATTTTGGATGAACTGCTTCATGTTGGGGAAATTGCGTCGCAGAATGTACAGTATATATATATATTGTAATGTAATGGTTGCTATGGGAATTCCCCTGTTCTGTTCCTCGGAGAGCTGTGGCTTGGAGTCGGCACAGATGATGGAAATGATTGGTTTGTACATCCAGCTTAGTCCTATGACCTTCCAGTGTGTGATGAAACTAGGAGATAAAGGTTTATTTTACATTCCCTTATTTTAAAATCCAGGCCTTGAAATATGTCCTTTTCAATACCAATCGAGCATTCTGCAGTGATGCAGTTGTTTAAATATATGTATACTGTGACAGTGCAAGTGTTTGGCTTGGAGGCATGTCTATCACAGCCTACATTCTGAGGCGCAGACACAATTAGTGGTTGGTAGCAATATTGTATGAGAGAAATGTATAGCCAGATGCCCCACCAAAAGGAGGGTATGAAAGAACCCCAAGCAATTCTCTCCAGTGTGATATAATGTGTTGACCTCTCTGGAACTCTGAAAGCCAATGGAAATCTGACATTTATGTAAGGGATTTATACCCACCTTTCCCATTTAAAAGCAAATGCCCAAGGTTTTTCCTTTTGTCCTCACAAGAACCCTGTGAGGTAGGCAAGGCTGGCTATATTAGGATTGGTTAGGACTGCCAGCCCAAGTCCATCCAGGAAGCCTGAGGGGGAATTTGGACCTAGATCTTCCATAATCACTACACCACACTGGCAAATGTTCTAGGGAATTGTTCCTCCATCTCACCAGAGTTCTCCAAATTTGAACTACAATAAAACATTTATTTGCAAGTATAATTCATTCTGGAAACCTGCTTGTAATCCAAAGAACTTGTAGATCAAAGTAAATTTCCCCACAGGTAGTAATGGAAACTCAGATGATTCATCCCACAACCCAAAAATATTCATATAAAATAATTACAATCTATACAATTTATATATATAAAATTGAAAGGTCACTGACTTACTCACTCACTCATCAACACCCAGCCAAAACCACTGGACTTAGAAGAATGAAATTTTGGGAGGTTGTTCCTTCCGTGATGGAAGCACCCACTAAGACCTGATTTTGGGAAATTCAAACCAGAAGGGGGTGAAACATGGCTTAATGTGTTTTTGTTCCTATACTTTCAGTTGAAGAATCAGTGACTAATCAATGCCCTGTCCCAAACCAATGCCCTGTCCCAAAGCATGATATTTGGGAAGGTTATTCCTTACATGACAATTTTTAAGAAACAATTTTGAGAAATTTAACCCCTAAGGGGGTGAAAAGTGTTGCAACACCTTTTTGGCCTATACTTAACATTGAAGACCAATAAAACCTGGTCCCAAACCCTGCACCTGACTGGTAGGGGTGCCCATGGTAGAGGGAGGACGGTGTATGGAGGGGGGATGGTACACAGGGGGGATATTGCTTCATCGTGGACAAGTGATCAGAAAAATACGAGAATGTTAGTTTCATTTTCTAGTTTGTGCAAAAGAAGGAATTGTGCATATATGTGTGTATACATGTTTGTGTACGTGTCTGTGCATCCGTGTGTGTGATTGAGGCTGAAATTCAAATCCCCAGTTAAGCCAATCTAAATCTCAGCACAAGACTCATGTTGGTCTGGGAGTGTCGTCTTATGGCACTTCTGCGCCACTCTTGGGGTGAGCTTAGACCAGTGCTTAGACATGCGTTGGCCTCCGCACACTACTATGGGAACAGGGAGTGGATGAGTTGTGTCAGCCTAAATCAGTTAGGATTGTACCCTGAGAGAATATCTCAGCTGTTTCACATCCCATAACAACATGTACAGAAAGGAAGCAGCAATGTCTTAATTATAGGGCAGTCCAACAGCTACACACTCGTGTTCTCTGACTAGATATTCCCCCAGAAAGATGTAATCAGTTCACACTGTTCGCTTGAATGACATTTTAGATTGTGATCTCAAAAACAGACCATAACATTTCCTATTTATAAAGAAGGACTAATTCCTATAATTAGGGAGACTGCTGTTTTCCCTTCCCCCTTAATCCAAAAATGGAAAAGGGGAGACGTTTAGCAACTTCAATTTCGACTTCTCACTGGAAAAATAAAACATAAGCAATGTGGAAGTATTGTGCATCCAGAAGTGCACAGTTATTAAATTGCATTTTTTGAATGCTGGTGATGAGGAATGGCATGAAAAGGGCATTTCTGAGTAGATGCGAAATTTCTTGCATGTAGCCCGGGCAAAAAGTCCTAACTTTGCTTGTGTCAGTTGGACTTGATGGAGTTTTTCCATAGCGGTGCTGCTAAAAGGCCCTCCTGGATTTTGCAAGCAGCACAATCTCTTGGGGATTCATCTGACATGTTGTGCTGCTGTTAGCTTGATGATGCACAGTGAAGACAGACTGCAAAACGGCTGCTATTTCTGATCTTCTCCCAGACTGGCATCTCAGTCAGTGGCAGCTGTTGGCTTGCTCCATACTTCTTTGGTGAACATAGATTTAGGTAGGACAATACTGCAGATCATACCATTTTCTTGATCCCAGTTTGACTATTTGCTGCAAGGAATGGAGATTCACCTGCACAGAAGGTGACCACCTTTTTTCCAGGACATGTTCTCTTTTTAAACCTTGTGTCCTGGAAAAAAAATCTTCATTGTCCTCCTTGTCCTTGTGAGCAAGTCAGCATGTTGCCTTCTTGGAATTAAGAAATTATATGCAATAAATTATATACAATCCTTTACAATTTAATAATCAGTAACTTGAGTATCTGTCTGTCTGTCTGACTATCTGTCTACCACTTTTCAACTTAAAAGTTCACAAAGCAATTTACAAAAAAAATGAAAAAAATTAATGGCTAATGGGTCTTCTTTTAATATTGTGATGGTGTCTTCAGCTTGGCTTCACCATCTATCAAAAAGGTTTGTCCAAATTGTGTGGTTTTGTGCAATATATCAGCAGTTGGACCAGCTCATTTCAAACTAGTTTCTGATTAAAAGGCTAATAATATGCATTCCCAATTTAGCTCTTAAATGACTGTTAAGTGGTTTGATTGCTACCTAATCTAACCATGACTGATCTAGAAAAAGAAAACAGAAATCACACACATTGACAAGAAAAATATAGCCTGATCACAGCTTGCAGTGGTTTTCGGAATACTCTGATACTTTGTGCTTTGGGGTATTTTTGTTTGTTTTTTTACTATTTTTCTTTAAATATGAGATTAAGGACATTTGTAAACATTGGGAAATTGTGCAAAATTTTGTAGAAAAGCACCACCCAAAAAAGGCTGTAGCAATGAATCAGTTGAATGTCAATACAACATCACATTTCTGTGAAATCCTCAAAAGGAGACAAAAGCAGGTGTCATTAGAAGTTTTCTTGTTAAAGTGGCTCAAAAAGACACCAGTGACTTTTAAGTGAAAATTAGTCATCCTTGTCCATAAAGGTTTTTCTTTTCTTTACTGTACAGTATATTACAGTGTTTTTTATTAATATTACAGTAATGGTGTTCTGTATTATATTACAGTGTTTTGAGTTCTATTACAGTATTTTGTCATCATTTTTACATACAGTTAATATTTTTATATGAATATTTTTTGGTTGTGGAACCAATCGTCTGAGTTTCCATTATTTCCTATGGGAAAATTCACTTTGTATAAAGAACACTTTGTAAGACAAACATGCTTCTGGAACAAATTTGTAATTTTTAATTTGTCTTACAAGGCACCATTCTACTCGGTAATGGTAATGAATACTTATCTGTCTTCTGTTCCCAATTTTCACCTGTGGAAACAATTTTGCACTGATCTTAACTGCCGATGTCAAAATCTAAGGGTTCCAAAGGACCAATGGGAATAACATGGATCGTAAGAATTCACTTAATAACACAGATACTAAAAAGAAATGTCACATTTTATTAGACGCTTCTGTCCCTTCTGTCTAATTGATTTTAAATGCCAAAAGAAGTGCCACGTACCTTGGAGCTCTTGCTAACTGTTATGCTTGCTTTTAATGTTTGCTTTTCGTAAAAGGAATAATTCATCAGCACTAGAAATAAGGTACAGAATCATTCCTCCTCTGTTCTATCCCTTGCATGAATGAAGACATATGCGTAACAGTAATCCCTGAATTTGCTTGCTACCAAAATACGTACATCTTGTTGAACCTCATACCAGGTCAGACCACTGGGTTCAGGGTGGACAAGTCTGCCTTGCAGCTACTTTCTGGGGGTTCAGGTTGATTTTGTTTCCTATAGCTTCCTGGGAGTAGCTGGGACTGAATTTGACATTTTCTCACGTAAACTATCGGGGCTACTATTGACCTACATACAGTCCTTCCTCTTTCCCTGCCATCTGTGTACCATCCCTGACAGCACAATTCTATAAATTCTACTCAGAAGCACATCCCGTCACATTCAGTGAGGCTTACTCCCAGGAAAAAAAGTGCATGATTGCAGCCAGAGTCTATTACTTTTGTTTTCTAAAGAATAAAAAGCATTAAGAAAATGCTCTTGGGAGTTATTAAGGTTCATAACTGATAACCATCATGTTTTTGCATTGCATTTTTGAAAGCATCACCAACCAATACATAAGAAAGAAAGATACAAAAATAGAAGTGTTATAATACACTTCTCAAAACACATAATCTCAAAATACACATAATACACATAATCTCAAAATAATACACATAATCTCAAAACAGTAAATATGCATGGTATGTGGTATGAATGCATATACTCTTTCCCATGTGTGCCTCTGAATTACAGTGGTGATCTTTGCACTGGTGCTTACAAATATACAAAGAGGAATATTCAAGAACAGTGTTTCTCAAAGTGTGCTCTTAGGAGCCTTAGAGCACAATCCTAACCATGTCTATTCATAAGTAAGCCCCATTGTGTTCAATAGATCTTACTCCCAGGAAAGTTTAGGATTGCAGCCATAGGTTCACTGGGAGTCTGAGACCCGTTCAAAGGCTCCATAAGGACTCCATACATGGCTGCTATCAGCCCAGTACTGCAACACTTTAGGCATATGCCAATGTTTTGGGGTTCCCCATGGGTCCACATATGTGCCAGTGGGGTTCCTTGAGACTTCACTTACAAGCTTCAATTACAAGCCGACAAAAATTTGAAAACAGCTGTTCTCTAACAATAATGAAGTAACTGAAAAGAAAAATAAATCAGGTGAATAATTTAACATAGCCTTGCAAAAACACATTTCGTTGTTCGAGCATGTTGATGTGCATGCCCATTCACTTCATTTTCTTGTTTGGTGGTACAAGAGACTCCTAATATTACCTGGAGATTCCTATGGCCCTATGTCCCCTCTTCAACACAATTGTTAGATTTACAATGTGTTAAAAGCAGTGTTATGGTTGCGATCAAATGATTATATTCCACCATGTGTTATTTGAAAGTTGCAATTAGACCTTTTGTTGTTGTTTTTCCAAGCGTCACATAGAAATGGTCGCCTGATTTTCGAACTGGCATGAAAACTTACTTAGAGACAGAACACAAAACTAATAATAGCTTGAAGTTCCCATAGCATGGATTAGACTGAAAGCAGTGCTCTAACTGTGCCATTGCCTCTGGACGGATTTGCATCCAACTGATTGTTCCATTAAGCTCCCAATCTGTTGAAAAGTCACACCAGTCATTTGCATCTGCATAAAATAATTAGCCAAGCTTTGGCATTGAAGTTCAGTTTGTTGGTGTGCATGTATAATCATAGAACAGCTTAAAATGCATTGTGCATTAGTTGCACAGGTCCAATCACATTATCAGTGCTCTGGTATAATATTAAGAATCCTCACATCCTTTGGGGGGGTATGTCAGGAAATATCTCTCTCTCTCTCTCTCTCTCTCACACACACACACACACACACACACACACACACACACACATGCTCAGATGTACATCCCTTCCACACACCCTTGAGAATGCAACTCTGGCTACGCCTCCCAAGTACTGCCATTCCTCCCATTGCTTGCCTTAATTTTACAATTTTGCAAGCCACTCACATCTCTCACATCACTCCTCACTGTGATCAGCTCAGACATAAAGAGAGGGGGCCAAAATGCTTCTTTTCAGTGCGGCCATTCCTATCCTGTCTTCAGTTTCTCTGGTCAGTAAGCCATGGTTTTCAGACTTGAGGCCCTATCTTATGTTCCCTGAGCACCGACATACTGAGTGTGCAATTCTAACTAAGTTAGGCCAGCACAACTCACGCATTTCTCCGTTTGCACAGTGGCATGGAAAAGCCGGCACATGTCTGTGCATTGGCCTAATGCCCCTAGTAATGGCGTAGAACTGTCTTACAACACTTTGCGACAACTCCAGGCCAACACAGGACTCATGCCAGGACATGCGCTGGCCTAAACGAGTTAGGAGTGCACCGTGAGTGTTACACCAGTGGACACTGCATTACAGCAAGTGAAAAGCAGCTTCTACTGACACCAGTTGCTGCACCACTGGAGAGTCAAGGGGCAGAACAACATCTGCCAAAGGCCTCTCAGACCTTAAAATGTTACTTCTGGTTTCCACCAACGACTCTCAGAGGCCTTAGAAAGGCGACAAGCATCAGCAAGGTTGTGTGTGGCCTCCCCAGCACTCAGGAACACCTTCCAGAGACAAGGGCTCCCATTGCTTCTGAAGGGTCTAGGATGATGCTTCTCATCTGGTCCAGGTTACTAATTGCCTACATTTTTGAAACCTAGATTCCTGCTTAGGCTCACACCAACCAATTCTTTCTTGTATACATCTACAACAGAACCAGCGCTGGAAGGGTGATCAAGCCTCTTCTTACTCTAGGTACCTTTCTGTTCAGACAGACAGACAATACTATATCTGACCCTAGTCAGAGGTGCTCGCTTGGAGCCTTTTCCAGTTCTGAATCTGCTTCTGCGGTTCCTACTGGTTCCGGTTTCACTAGACTTTGAAGAGTCTTTGAAGAGTCTTTTTCACTAGACTTTGAAGAGAATGACAATTAGTCTCAGACTCCCTCTCAGTCTACTTGGTTTAAAGTTGATCCTGTGATGCTCACCAGGATGAATGGGGATCCCTATAAGCCTCAAAAGTGACCACTTCAGCCATAAGCGCCAAGCATACTGCACTGTGCTGGGAATGTGATGTCTTCCATTGAATAAACCATCCATCAGGCTATTTATTTTCTATGCCCCAGAGCTGAATTGTTATAGTAAAATAGCTACTGCATGTATTATACATCTTCTGCAGAGCAGCCTTAAACCAGCCACACACAAAAATTGTGTAAGCTGTTTACTGGTTCCTGTGATTCAGCCATATTTTGACTGTTAGTCATTGATACACAGAACAGCAGGTGATCCCTGAAAAGAGTGGGAATGAAATACAATATTTATCTTTCTGGATGTGGGAGTATTTTGATGACATTTATACTTATTTCTTCAGATTAATTAAGTTTCTGGTCAGAACTGAAACCTCAGCATTTCTAAACCAATAGGATGCCCAACCCTGAATTTCAACACCATCTTGAAGATCAATGATTTTGCAGCCCAACCACATTTGGAACGTAAATGCACTTAATTAAGACATAAGAAAACTCAGACAAGATCAAACCTTAGAAAAACAATATATAATTGCCGAATTTTCTTTACATCAGAGGAAAAAAAAAAGATGTCACAGACCATGTAGCAGAAACAGCTGGGATAGAAAGCAAGCATAGAGAGGATTTTGAGAAGCAGGACATAATTAGGAAAAAAGTTGTATAGCAATCAGCTAAACATTTCTAAACATTTCAAGCAGAAAGAGATTACACAACCAAAATCCACTCTTCAGCGCTAACAGTGGATGGTCTACACTGTAATTAACTTAATAGAAAACATTATCTGCTGAAATCTGCCAGCTTGGCCATAAAATGCTGCTCGTTGCAAAGTCTTTGATGAGGTTGTAATTGTAAGAATTAAATAGTTTAATTAGCCACTTCCGAGTTCATACAGGCATCCTCAACGCAACCTCCAATAATAAACAGTTAATAAACAAACGTCAAGACACAGTCAAGTCTGTGAATATTCTGCAATTCAAAATTTGTGAATGAAGGTGTTCATTTGCTTCCTGAAAACCAATGGGTTCAAGTCTGTGGCATCCTCATGCCTGACCGTACATCACAACCCACATGTAGGAAATGTTACTTTTGTGTCACTGTATCATTACTTGTATCATCCTACAGCATTACTGGTTCCAGGGATGTGTATCAGAGGAGGCAGAACCTCACCTGTCATACCCCCAAATCCAGAGTAAATACGGGAGCACGTAAGAGACTTTGCATGCACCCATAGTTACTGCACCAACTAGTGAAAACCTATGGGAAATTCATATTGGAATCCAGAGTAAGTTGTTCTTACACCAGAGCAAGAACTCCCCGTAGTTACTCTGGATTTTGCCCAAAGTCCAACAAAAATAGCTGTTACAGACATTTAAAAAATACAAGGTATACTCCACTACCTATATTATAAATGTTATTCTGTATGATTCTGATCAGTTTTTTATACTCAGAATGACCAAACTTGCAGGACTCATCTGCAAACACAGTTAAAGACACATGGCATCAATGACTTCAGCCTCCCTTCAAATTGCAGCCAGGTAGCAATATCCTGCATTGCAAGATCACAGCTAATGTCTCCTAACTGATCTCACCGCGCATCACTCTTTCCCCCCGTTTTGATCCTCACAGCAGTCTTGCAAAGTAGGTTACACTGAGAGTTCACCTAGTGAACATCATTGCCAAGTGGCAATTTCAAATCCAGGCCACTCCAGTGGCATTAATTCTATTCTATTCTAGTCTAGTCTATTAATATTGCACAGTGCATGACTAGTGCAAAAAATTACATTAACATATCCTTTTGGAATATATAATCCAACCCAATAAAAAAGCCAAAACCATGAATTCAATATATGTGTTCTGAATTAAAAATGCTTTCTTCCAAACAGCTCAATTTGTCAAGACTGCTATGACAGTTAAGGTAAGCTGATTAAGCAATTGATTCCAGCAAGGTTAGACAATAACACTGAAGAGGTGGCATGTTTGACATTATCAATAACTACTGACAATAAGCCACAAGTCAAAGTACAACTGAACTGAATTTTTTTTCTTTTTATTCCTATCAAATCTGAATGGAACTTGAATATGGGGCAACAAGCTATAGGGTCAAGAAGATTAACTTTACAGTAGTGGGCAAAACTGTGAAAAATGGAATATATATTAATATAATAGTCCATTATTTATTAGCCTGTATTATTTTCAACTGAACTGGAACAGAAACTACTGTATAACACTAAAAATTGAGTTGATGACAATTTACTGGTACAGAATAAGGGTTTAACTGAAGCAGTAGTACATGAGCATTTCAAACTGGAATCCCCTTCTGTGAACGACAATCTGTCCGAAAGCCCCCAGAAGTGGTGTCCTGGCTGGAAGAGACATTAAAGGTGGCCAGTGCCAAATTCCAATATGGCTGCACCCAGCTTTTCACAACCCCCCTGAAGTGAAGTTGCAAACCCCACTTTGAAGACTGCATTAAAGGATCTGATGTGAAAAGTGATCCACTGAACCTAATGAATCTTGAGAATATGAAAGCAATATTTAAGACTGTTGGAGTAGCTAAGGGGTGCAGAGGGTAACAATTGTATGGGGCAACAAGCTTTAGGGGTCAAAAAGCTTAGCTTGACAGTGTTGCCTATATATATATATAGTTTTCTCACCCTCCACGGGTGGTGTATGTATGTATGTTATCCTCAGTCTCGGGTCCTCTACCAGAGGCCTGGGAGTTTGAGGGTTCTGCGCAGTATCTTAGCTGTTCCTAGCAATGCGCTTTTCTGGATCGAGTGTTCTGCTGTCCCTCCTGGGATCTGTTGGAGCCATTCTTCCAGCTTGGGTGTCACAGCCCCTAGTGCTCCAATCATTACTGGGATCACTTTCACCTTCACTTTCCACAGACTTTCTAATTCCTCCTTCAAACCCTGATACTTTTCCACCTTTTCATGCTCTTTTTTTTCCTGATGTTGCTGTCGTTTGGTATCGCTACATCTATCACCAGGGCTGTCTTCTGGGCCTTATCTACCACCACAATGTCTGGCTGGTTAGCCAGTACCTTCTTGTCTGTCTGGATATGGAAGTCCCACAGGACCTTAGCCCTGTCATTCTCCACAACCTTCAGAGGGTCTCCCATCTGGTCTTGGGAAGGGTTAGTCCATAGGCTGAGCAGATGTTCCTATACAAGATGCCAGTTTTTTTGCTTCAGTGCTATCTTTGAAGCCAGCTTTTTCCAGCCACTGAAAGGATTTCTCAGTATCAGCGACTTCTGTTATCTGGTGATGGTACATCCCATGCAGGGTCTTATCTTGCCAGGACAATTGCTCAGTTTGATCTTCCTTCCATCTTTGCTGTTGCTGTTGTTGCTGAAGACATTATCTCATCACCTCATCTTTGGGTGCCATCTTACTGATGTATTCCTGGATATTCTGGGTTTCTTTCTACTAAAAAATATTAAGAGTGCCTCCGGGCCATCATGTAAAATGGCTACCATTCTCATAATTACCTGTATTTACTAGGCTGTGGGTGGTGCAAGCGGTTAAGGCGCTGTGCCTGTTAACCAGCATAGTACTTCTGAGTACACATGCATAGAATTGGGCTCTAAAGCTGCAATCCTAGCACAACCCTGGAAGTAAGCCCCACTCACTATCATGGGACTGACTTCTGAGGAGACCTCCATAGGATTGGGATCTCATGCAGCAGAGCCAGCCACTGTTTCCTGGGAGTAAATCCCATTCACTTATCATGAACAACAACATTGAGGGGGCTTACTTTGAGTAGAGCACAAGGAGCAGGGCACAATGGTCAGTGCACAAGCGGGGCGCCCACCAGACAGCCCACCCACCAGAGCTCTGGCACCACGCTCACACCACGCTCACACCTCAGTGCACTTAACACTCTCAGCCCGCAGGATCTGCAGGGGGGGAGGAGGAGGCTGCCGTCTGTGGTGTGTCAGGCGCCTCCCCGCCCCCAAGACTCCACATCAGTCTCACACCAGCTCAGAGGCTCCTTCTGAGCTGCTTCTCAGTGGCTTCTTCCAGCCGCAGCGGCTCCAGCATTTCTGCCAGGTCTTCCCAGCTGGCCTCTTGCACCAGGGGTCTTTAGGCGACCCCCAGGAAAGCTCCAGGCAACCCCCAAAGGGGTCCCGATCCCCACTTTGAGAAACACTGCTATAGATAGTATTTACTCAAATCTAATGCAACGTTAAATCTAATGATTTCAGAGACTAAATTCAACAGAAAAAAACCTGAGTGTTAGATTTGAGTAAATATGGTAATTGGTAAATTGTATTCATGTTACAAGAGGTGCATGACAAATTTTTATTTCTCTTCTATTCTAGAGACTTACCGGCATATCTAAACTGACCAAATAATGGTTTGTGGAAACCAACATTTGTCCACAAGCTAGGATGGCAAATCATTGTTTGCTGCTTTTGGATGTAAGGTTTCCTACTAATTGTGGTTTGGCATTAAATCTGAATTCAGAGTGTGTAAGTGCAGGCCTCATTCACATGGTACGGACTACACTGTGGATCATTTACTATCTCAAAACTGGCCATTTGCCTTGTTCAATATGATTTGTTCCATCCAGTATTGTGTTGTTTCTTCCAATGTAATTTTATTTACTTCTTTATCTAGCATAATCATGTCCATCTTCTTCCCCTGCTTTAAGTCAGAGTTCCTTGAAAATACATTCTGCCCAGATACTAATTTATACTACAATTATCAGTAAGGAATAAACGGCAAAAAATAAAGGAATAAATAAAAATGGCCATACCAATTCAATAAATTATTCATTTCAAATTGGATGCACTCAGCTCTATTAAAATGTTACTCAACTGCAATATTGCTCATACAGAACTTCATTTCATCTGCTCAGTGCTAAGACTTTATTTCTACTATTAATAAACAAGATTGCCTTTGGGAAATGTGAAGCAACAATATATCTCTGTTCTCCTCCTTTTTTCCTGCTTCCTATATCGAGCTGCATTTATAAGAGTGCCCCGTTTTCTAATACTTCACTTTTTTAACACTTCCGCTCTTTCAACACATTTCAATTATACCCCAAACTCTTTCATTCAGTGCATGCTCTACTCTTCCAACCTCTGTCTGCTAAAGACTAAAATTGCCCTCCCGTACATTGATTTGCAGTGACATGGTAATTCAAACTGTGTGTGTGTGTGTGTGTGAGTGTGTGTGTGTGTGTGTGTTTATGTGTGTGTGTGTGTGTGTATGAGAGAGAGAGACTCCACACCAGGTCACAGTCTATTACCATTCCTGAGAGTTCATTTATAGAAATTTTTGTGTGACAGAAGGAATTTTTTAAAATAAAAAGGCATTTGCAAATGGTTGTTGATCCTCCATCCTGCAGTGGAAATACAGAGAGCAGGACAGACATTCCCTGCATGCTAGAAACTCTCAAGATAACTACACTGTAGAGCCCAACTTGAGGTCAGTCTATCCATGAAGCTAGCAGAATTATGGCTCGATCCTATCCAATGCTGCTCTTCACCATGCATGGAAGATGACACAGCCACCACTGCATCCTGTGGCCAGCTGGTGACTAAGGATGAAATCCAGAGTAACTCTGGGGAGTACTTGCTCCGGAGTAAGAACAAGTTATTTTGGATTGCAGTATGAATTTCCCACTGATTTTCCCTAGTTGGTACAGTAACTACGGGTGCACGTAATGTCTCTTATGTTCTCCTGTAGTTACTCTGGATTGTACCCTAAGCCAAATAGGGAAGGGAAGCAAATTTTTATATCCTATGCCACTCCCTGGTTCCATAGGGGACTATATAGGCCTCCGCCATTCATCGTTCTGAATTGCTGCTAGGGGGTGTGTCAGACTTAAGAGTCCAGGGGCTCCCAATCTCATGACTGCAATTGCTCTTGCCTTTCTGCCTCTAATCCGCTTTGGTCAGATTCACCCTGCCAAAATACCTGCATCAACAGATGCTCTGTAGCAAGCTTAGTGCATACCAGTTGTTGTGCCATTGGCAGAGGGGATGTAGATCAGTGGAGTGTCAGGTGTGATGGCAGCCTAGTGATAAAGCAGGCCTCTGTCAGTCTTGAAAGACTATGGTATTGTGCTTGGCGCTGCACATGCTGCATGCGAAGCACAAAAGCCTGGGTTGGATTGTTATGGAGGATAGGCTATTACCCAAGCAGTAAATCCCCCCTCTCCACGCCACTGAATTAGTCCAATGGAAAGGCAGAGCCAATACAATTGGATCCAGCTGGCATTGCAGAGCTGGGCTAAGGACAGGAGCTCACCCTGTCTTGTGGGGCTGACCTGGGTATTGAACCCTGGCCTGCTGGTTAATAGGCACAGTGTCTTACCCACTTGCGCCACCCACAGCTTAGTGATAACCCTAGTGCCAAATTGCCCTCCGCGACATTGATTTAACATGGTGATATTTGCACATGACATGATGATTGAAACTGTTAAAGATTTTCTAATATTTTAGCATCGGGAATCACATCAAAAATGGTTTCATTTTACTACTACCTCCAGGTTCTGTGGCTATAATGCTGAATGGGCTGCAGTGCTCTTTGTTCCCCAGGTAGCAGATTGTTTAACTCTCAATGCACATCACAAACCTACCATGTCCATTTCACGAACCACTAAAAATTGGGACAAAACTCACTGGTTGTTCTCAGATCTCCAGTATGAGCACCGTTGCATTAGACAAAACTCCAACAGCATATCACGTCAATAGGATTGGACTCTGAACAGCTTCTTGCTGGGATCGAAGAATGGAAACAAAAGAGGAAACATTTCTGACATTTTAGCTTACCACACTTCTCCATGCTTCCTCCTTCACGCCATCTCTTCTTTTTATTTCTTTATTTATTTGATTAAATATCAAAGAATCAAGAATATTTGAATCAAAGAATCAGCAGGAAGAACAACAGAGGTGCCTGGTGCATCCTGGTGTCAGAGGGGTATTTGGCACTGAACATCTGAAGCCCTGGTTCCACTTTTCCCTGGGCATCATGTGAAGCTTACTACATGCTGTGTGCTCCCATTATGTTATGTAAGCTTCTGCGTCACTTACGCAGCATAATGGTCAATGTAGCCAAATTATTAGCAATTAAGAAATTCCAGAGATGGCCTCTTTTATGAGGGCAAAGCCTTCTACAGCTATTATTAAACATCTCGGAGGAAAATGAAATGATGAAATATATCCCCTGCAGTCCCATAAACATGAGGATAAAAATTCTTGGGAATTAGAACAATATATTCTACTTTCAAGCTGACTGCAATATACGAAGCACTGGAATTTTAAACAGAGTGACTGGAATAAGCGGTTTCAAACACCAAGGCCTTGCCCTGGCAAATATCCAGCTTCATACATGACAGGCATGGGCCCAGTTCTGCATTCAGTGATCAAAGACTCTGTAGTCCCACCAAGGATTCAACCGCAGCCTCCCTTTCCTGATGAGATTCAACAGCATCAATCAGGAGAAAATTTAATAAGCCCTGAGGAGGCTGCGGCGCCTGCTAAGAGAGCTCATTCTTGAGATGCGCAGCTGACAACAAGCTGCTTCGAAATTCAGGGAAGTTGTCATTTATGAAACCCTTCCCTACCTCTTCTTTTAGGACATTTGGGGGGATCTAAGACATCCCACTGCAGCAATTCTTCACTGTTTGTCAGTGGGTGCAGGTTCAGTTTTTTTTCTCATCTCCTTCCTGTCATTATCTACTCCCTGCCAAAGTGCTGATCAGGGCTGTCATGGGGTGAACCTTCCTTTACCATGATCCTTAAGAGCGGACATGCATCAGTTTAAAATTAAAAAGCCACCCAGCAGAGCATCAGTGCTTTTGTACACACTGCATTTCAGACATCTTTTCCTACCCCTTCCCATGCCAGCCGTTATATATGTGTAGGGATGCCATAATTCTCTTCCACAAAACTGGGACAGGACCCCCCCCCCCCCAAACTTGCCAGTATGTGAACACAATCCCCCCAAAACTGGGACTGTCCCGATTTTCTGGGTCATATGACAACTCTATACATGTGTAGAATCCATGTGTGCGTGTGTGTTTGTGTGTGTGTGTGTGTGTATTAAAGTTCTTTGTTTGGTGCACATGTCATTACTCTCATATTGTTGGCAAAGTGTGGCCTGCAACACAGAGTAGAAAGCTTGTGACAAACAGCTGTTTTAAGAAAGCAAAACTTTTTGTAATGAATGTTGCTGCTAACATATTTTAAATTAACATCACTTAGCAAAACCAAAAGAATCCCCAAATTTAATTACTTTAGCAATCCAGTAGTAACCTAATCCAAGAACATGGGAGTTTGGCTCATCGGGTGACATGAACTCTGCTGGCATTAGCTTTTATTTAAGGGATTTTTAACCTGCCTTTCCCATGCCAAAGCAAATGCCCAAGGCAGCTTACAAAACTTTTAGTTCCTACCCTTTTGCTGTCCTCACAACAACCCTGTGAGGTAACCCTTTTTGGTCCACGCTTCATTTATTCTTTCTGTAAAACAATGTGACCTTGGGCCTAATACAGTGGGAAAAAGAGTACTCCTAGAAGTCTCTCATTTTTTAATATTATAGTGCTATGTGTTTCAGACTGCTTGACAATAAATATGTCTTTCTACTTTATTGCATTGCTGTGCCTGGGATAAGGCCCCTGGGCCACCCTGCACACTTAATACTGCCCTGTTGTGCTCATTGACAAATATCAGAATGGTTTTATATCAGAATGGAAGCACCTCCAGATGCCCAGAAAAATATTAATGTTTAAATGGGGATCATGAAGAGCCACTTGGGAGTCCTGACAGTGATTAATAGAGTTTCTAGGATTATTTGCTTTCTGAGATTTATTGTGAGATACTGTCCTTAATTTTGGTTAAAAAGAAAACTCTGCTTGTGCCTGAGTTTCCTACGAGTGCAATTATTATGTATGGTATGGGTTACTGTGTTTTTTCTAGGGGTTCTTAAAATTATTTCAAATTTGTATTTTTCAATTTTATCTGGATTATGTTTTAGTTATACTGTAAGGCTTGCAATCCTAATCTCAAATTAGGCCAGCATAAGTCCTGTGCTTACCTGGATGTGTCACAGAAATTGGAAAAATAGATTTAAAGACCCTCTTCCGGGTTTCTTGCTTATCCATTATGTCTAAGGGAATAAGATTGTGCCTCAATATCTGGATTTTGATTCTGGGATTCCCTGCTGATACAAAAAATTGTGTTAAATAAAAGCAGTGTTAAAAAAAACTGCTTTGGTTTAAAAACAGCTTTCCTTACTGTTGTAGATAGGCAGACTGCAATTTAAAAATGCAAAAGACCCCCTGCCTTTTCCGGGCTCAGCTGATGAATAAAATGATTGCTAGAATGACAACTTCTCTACAACAGTAGAAAAGCAGTTTTTAAAACTGTGATTTGTATTGGTCATTCCATGTATGAGTCAAATCCTTGTATTAAAAAATCCATGTATAACAAGGTTGAACCTTGTTCCACACTATAAGGAAAGTGTGTTTAGTTAGGATTGCAACCATAGTTCCGGACAATTAAGGTTGCAATTCGATCCACACTTTCCTGGGAGTAAATGACATAGATTCGAATGGGCCCTAATTCTGAGTAGAAAGGCAGAGGATTCTTAATCAGTTTTGCATTTATTATTTTGTTTCACTAAGTATTTGTATCTCCCCCTTCCACTCAAAGATCTCCAAGGAGGAATGCAATTCTGTACATTTAAAATAATCAGGCTGCAATCCTAAACACACTTTTCTGGGAGTAAGCCCCTTTGAATATAATAGAACTTCTGAGTAAACAGGTATAGGATTGCACCCACCATCTTATCATCTCCAGCTTACTAGCTTTATATGATTTTATTCCATAATTTCTGAGGCTGATAATATTATTTCTGTAGATGATTCTCTTATTTTTCCCTCCAACTTCATACACATATGATATGTACAAGCAAAATTAGAAGTGGCATAGATTTCACGAGTCCTAGAAGGTGGAATTCAGTAGCACTCAGTTATGCAAGGAATGTGCTGAATTATTGATAGTGTTTGCAAAGAGGAGGCTCTTTCACTGGGGACCCTTCTGGGTTTTGTGATGATACCACAGAATAATTGAGGCTGTTCCTTCCCTTGTGCTAATCTCAATTATTAATATTTCCCTTCATTAATTTCCAAGGCACAGTATTGGCTGCTGCACTATACAGAATCATGCATTTTTCAGATCCGTCCACCTTTCTTCATTCCTTTTTCAAGGGGCTTGATTATTTTACTGTGCGGAATAACATTTTCCTAATTGCGAATGGAATAGGTTGTTGAATGAAAGCTGATGAAACAGAGGCTTCAGTATTTTGGTTCTGATAAAATTATAATAGTGTGCAACCATTGGCACTGATTTCTGTGGACCTGTTCCAGTGATCAGCTGCATTTTTAAAAATTGGAATCCCTATCTTATGGAATCTCTCAGATCTTAGGGATTCCAATTTTGGGGGATTCAAATCCCTAAAAATTTAGGGATTGCAATCCTTAAATTCCAATTTTTAGGGATTCCTGGTCTTAGGGACTTCTTCCTGGTCACAATTTACTATTGCTCTACTATTAATATAGTAAGAAGCAAGAGTATGCTCTGCACTGCACAAGATCAGACCGAAGTTCATCTTGTCCAATATTCTGTTCTTGACAGTAGCCAGGAAGATGCCACTGGGAATTCACAACAGTGGCATGAACTTCACATATTTTATTCATATTTCTGTGTTTGTTTCTAGCCTACCAAGTAACACAGAGCCCTCAGGGTAGCTTGCAACAAACACATCTCAGATAAATTCATTTTTTTAAAAAAACCAACTACATAACAATAAGTTAAAAATAACCTAAAAGCAAAATTATGGTAATATGAAGTCCTTTTTTATAGGATCCCTCACACATTTTCTTCCATTTTGGGGGAAGTTGTCCAATGTCCTAGTCATCCCTCAGCACAGAAGCTAATTGCTGAAGATGTGATGGAAATGCCATTTGAACAGGCTGGTCCTGATCAGGGTGACTAGATGTCTTAATCTCAAAAGGAGGACATGCGTCTTGGATTCCTCTCAGCCTGGCCTTTCTGGTGGACAATGGCACGTTTGCCTACTCATGAGTAAAGCCACAATATTGGGCACTTTCACTTTCCCATAGAGCTCAATGCATATTTTTGATTTTTAGTTTTTTTGGACATACCTTTTGATAGGAAGGAGATATTTCAAAACTGATTTTTGCATTGGATTCTGCTCTCAAATACGAATCCAAAGATGTATGACGTGAGCAGGTATTTCACACCACTGCAAAGTTCCAAAATGAAGCAAAAATGGAGGACAATGAAGCCCTTTTGGAGGACACCCAAACAAGAGGCTAAAAAAAGAGGACAAATACAGAAATTTCCAGTCATATGATCACCCTGGTCCTGATTCCAATGCATACTGGGAAAATCCCTCAAAAACAATCCTTCAAATCCCTCAACAAGAAATTACGGCTTCTTCTCAGGAGGGAATTTCACAGTATAGGTGCCACCATCAAGAAGGCCCTGCTCTATATCCTAATCAATTTGTAATCAGAACCAGAAATAGAGCAAGGTCATCCTGACGTTATTGCATCATATGGCAGGCAGCATTTCCAATGGTGACCTGGCATGTAACATCATCACAATAATAGTCTTCCCTTGGTGTTCCATTATTATTATTATAGCAATTGTTATTTAGAGGCATCCTCCATCAGCAATGGCTTTGTTCCACTTCTCATCCAATTCCTCATCCAGGGTTTTTGAAAGGATGTAGGCAGAACAGTGGAGGTGACTGGCAAATTAGCAGTGATGTTTCTACAAGATGCAGGAGCTGTGGGCTGCACCAAGTGTGAGGGGGTCGCGATTCACCAAAATTTTAAAAATCTTGGTATTTTCAAACAATATATGTAATTATACAAGGGGGTGCTGATAGGTACTGAGCCTTACTCAGAAAAAATTGAGCTTGGAAGCTGTAAACTGCAGGGTGTCCTGGTCAGTTTGTCTATATGCAATGTTGCAAAATCAACTACCTATGATGTTAACTTACTTTCTTTTTCATGTCCAAAGTGAACATGGCAGTACCTCCAGAAAAGTTCAGTGTGGAAGAACCTAGGACCATAATCAAGCTCCAGTTTCTCCAAGGGAAAGGTGCGGAGCATATCCAAAAAATATTTCTTTTTAGATCTTTAAAAAATCTGGTAATCCTTGGCGGTTCCCAATAAAGTGTAATTGAGTGGGTCTTAACATTTGGGAACCATTGTACTAGATAACAATTTCAGAATGCTTAATCACAAGTGTTGTGCATTTTCTCCCAGTTCTGCAGAATCACAGAAGTAGACACAGAACCTGCCAGTTTTTACCCCATGTCATTACCTCCCTTTCTCAGTTGTTTCTCCTGTATCTACCTTGGATTGTAAGCCTCTTGTTGGCAAGAGACCTGTTCTCTTGTATTCTGAACACCGCACTGTTGGTGCTGAACAAATAAAATTTAAGATCTCACTACTGGAGTTTGATATTGATTTACTGATTTCCTAGTGTTTAATTAATGTTAAATCAATTAATTAACGTTTAATCAAATTAATGTTTTTTTAATTTGCACCCCTTTGGTTAGCTTTGCACTCAAAAGAAGAGAGAGTCAATATAGTTGCCATGGGTAGAAAATCCAAATGGCAGAATATAAAAAGAGTGGAGCCTGCAATCCCATGCACATTTAGGGCACAATCCAGAGTAACTACGGGGAGTCCTTGCTCCTATGTAAGAACAATTTACTCTGGATTGCAATATGAATTTCCCATAGGTTTTGACTAGGTGATGCCATAACTACGTCAACGTAAAGGTCTCTTATGTGCTCCTGTAATTACTCTGGATTGTAGGGTTAGCCGGGATTTAGCATGCTTGCTTCTCAGGCTACCTTGCACAAACTTGTGCTGTCCAATTGCATTCATCTGCATACTTACTTGGGAGTAAGTTGGATTGAATACAATGTGATGTATTTCCCAGTAAATATGTATAGTGCCAGCTGTAACCTGCTGCCATCTAACAATTCCCACAATATCTACCTGAGAGCACTCTTGCATCCAGTGATCATTTTAAGCCTGTTATTCAGCATGCTGCTGTGATTCTTTAAAATGAGAATCAGAAAAAGTTTTCCCCTGTGTCTGAAGATATGAAAATTTGAAATCTCTTCACAGGAGAATAGAACCAATAGATTTTTTTATTGCCAACCCATCTAATCAAACCCTGCACTTGTAATCAGCGTTTATTGTACTCTGTTTAATCAAAATTGCTGGTCTAGTTGTTTTAGCTTAGAAGTGAAAGCTTTCTTTTATCTTGTCCATAAGCGAAATCATTCTGTGTCCAGGAATGAAGAAGCAGAAAAAAAAAACAAGCTGATGTGATCTATCAACCTATTCCAACTCCTTCCTTATATATTGCATATTTTATAAAGCAGAAATAGCAGAATAGAGTTTGATTTTGGGTTTATCTATGTATTGCCAAGAATGAACATTACATTCTGCATTGTCTTATGTCTCTTTTTTCCTTGTGTAGGAACATATTTTTGTCCTTTTTCAAATAATGGTGCTAAAATATTTTTTTTAAAGATATAAGACTAGGGTAACTTCAGAAAATGTTTTGCTAGAAGAAAATAAGAAATCTGATGAGATCTGATGCAGGCTAATGAGATCAATATGATGTCTTTCAAGTAAGCAAAAGATGATTAAATTGGGACTCCATCCCATATTTTCTCAGACCTGAATGATCACTTCTCTCTTTAATAAGCTGTACTTTGTTCAATGCATTTCAGTTTATTTTCCTTTTATCCCTCATGAGCTACATTTTCATGAAATTAGAAACAGTCTGAATTTTACATTATTGTTTCCTGTCTTTACAGGTGTATAGATTGCATATGTGAGCAGTAAATGTAGGGTGGGCCAATTCACAGGGTGACCAAATCCTGTAATTGCAAAAAAAAGTACAAGACCCCCCTCAAAATTATGTGGGACACCTGAGAAAAATTTAGTATAAGACAAAATAAAAGCTTGAGAGCACAATCCTAGACATGGCTGCAATCCTAAGAACACTTTCCTGGGAGTAAGCCCCACTGAACCAATTGAATTCACTTCTGAGAAGACATGAATAGGATTGCACTGTAAGTCTACTCAAAAGTAAGCCCCATTGTGTCCAATGGAATTGCAGCCAAAAACACTCATGTGGCTAATTTAAACACTATATTATTAAATTTAAAACTATTACATATAATTTATTACTTATAATTTATTAATTACAAGACGGCTACATGATGCTTGTATGATTGAAATTACAGATGCAATCCTAACCAATTTGGGCTGGCATAACTCATCTGGCATATTTTCCTGTGGTAGTGTGAGGAGGTTGGCATATGCCTGAGCACTGGCCTAACACCCCCCCCCCCCCCGGAATAGGCACTTTTGTGACATCTTCAAGGGCAAAATCCAAAGTAACTACGGGGAGTCCTTGCTCTGGTCTAAGAACAACTTATTCTGGATTCCAGTATGAATTTCCCATAGGTTTTCACTAGGTGGTTCATTAACTTAGTCTCTTACATGCTCCTGTAGTTACTCTGGATTTGGAGGTAAATCAGCATAGGACTTATGCCAGGGTTTATGCCAGCCTAACTGGAGATTAAGAGCACAATCCTAACCATGTCTACTCAAAAGTAAGCCCCTTTGTGTTCAATGGGTTTTACTCCCATGAAAGTGTTTTTAGGATTGCAACCTAGGGCTGCAATCCTAAAGGCACTTTCCTGGGAGTAAGACCCATTTACACAATGGGGCTTACTTACGAGTAGACATGGTTAGGATTGTGCTCTAAGAGCACAATCCTAACCATGTCTACTCAGAAGTAAGCCGCATTGTGCTCAATGTTTGTTTTGGATTGCAGCCTAAATGTAATTAATTAAATGCAATATTTTTCTTCAGCATTTGTCCCACACAGTGACGGGATAGGTATTAAACTTAATAATAAGTAATATTATTTTTTATTATTATTAATATTATTATTGGCATCCTTCAGTCTCGAAAGACTATGGTATCGTGCTCTGATTGGAGGTCCTGAAACAACATCTAGTGTGACTAAAGAGGCCAATTCGAGAGTGTCCATCCCTTCCACACTGAGGGCAAATAAATTCCGTCCCCTGCCCAGGCCCCAGGTTTTGCTGCTTTCAGGTCTGTCTCTTTGCTTCAGCCTGCCGAACAAGTGTCTCTTCCAGTTGGAGAAGGCCATGCTGGGTCTTTTGCCTCCACGCTGAACGGTCAGAGGTCAAGGTTTCCCAGCTGTTGATGTCCATTCCCAAGGCCTTTAGATCCCTCTTGCAGATGTCCTTGTATCGCAGCTGTGGTCTCCTTCTTGGGCGCTTTCCCTGCACTAATTCTCCATATAAGAGATCTTTTGGAATCCGACCATCAGCCATTCTCACGACATGCCCAAGCCAGCGTAGACGCCGCTGTTTCAGAAGTGTGAACATGCTAGAGATTCCAGCACGTTCCAATACTGTGTCATTTGAGACTTTGTCATGCCAGGTGATTCCAAGAATATGTCGGAGACAGCGCATATGGAAGGTGTTCAGCTTCCTCTCCTGCCATGCATAAAGGGTCCAAGACTCACTGCAGTACAAGAGTGTGCTCAGGACGCAAGCTCTATAGACCTGGATCTTTGTATGTTCCGTCAGCTTCTTATTAAGCCATACTCTCTTTGTAAGCCTTATTAAGCCATACTCTCTTTGTAATAAGTAATATAGTGTTTAAGTTAAGCACATGAAAGCAATACATGAGTTTTTTTAGTTTTTATTTTATCATGCCCTACATTTTTCTTGGGTGTCCTACATTTTGGGGGAGGGTCCTTGGTCTCTTTTGCGATTATGACATATAATCAACCTGCCATCTCTATCCAACTTGCTTCCATAGCTACTGTACTTGCTTCCACGGCTAACTCCCCTTTCCATTCCCTGGTTAAAAAAAGGGTTAAAAAGCTGGAGCGGAAAAGGAATTGTGCAGGAGACAAGAGTGCTAGGCCAGAGTGTCCCCAGTGCTCTATCCGCCTTTCTTATCTCCTCCACACTTCCTCTTTTGCTCTGGCCCTTGCTTTCTTTTCCAATCCAGAAAGCAGGAGAGGCAAAGACTAACACATCATCAGTCAGGAGGGAACATATTTTGATACAAGGTTATCTTGACCCAGGCCTGCCTAAATAACAGACTAATCCACTGTAATTCCCCATGAATGGGAATTACTGTATGCAACATTCAGCACAATCCTAGCCATGTCTACTCAAATGTAGGCCCCATTGTTTCAATGAGTCTTACACCCAGGAAAGCGTCTTTTAAGATTGCAGCAATTGTCACCATAGGATCCACTACATCTCATGTGAGAGTTTCAGCCTCTGGAAGCCTCCCTGGAGCAAGATAACATTTATTTTTTGAAATAGGGCTTACTTTTGAGTAGACATGGTTAGGATTGTGATCCAAATAAGCAGTGTTCTGTATTATATTGCAATATTTTGTCATCATTGTTATATACAGTTAATATTTTAATATTAATATTTTTGGTGTTGGAACCAATTGTCTGAGTTTCCATTATTTCCTATGGGAAAATCTTATTTGTATTACAAGCGTTTTGAATTACAAGCATGCTTCTAGAACGAATTATGCTTGTAAATGAAAACACCACTGCAACAGGAAGGGTCTGTAAACAACTGGATGGAAACAGCTGGAACTGACAGGCATCTGAGCTTCAGTTGCCCCACTCCTCCCCCCCACATGTCAAGGTATGAAAAGGAGTTCAAGATTTTGGAATGTGTTTCTGTCTGGCAAGCGCCACAACCACCGCCAAGGGCTGTGACTCCCATTTTCAAGCATGGTCAGGGATAAATCGGCTGCAAGGCAGATTCCACCTGCTGGGAAGGGAATCCAGTCTATCTCTTGTGAGGCTTAAGTTGCTTGGGAACTGCTCCCAGGAAGTGTTGACAATGGAGTGGATTCCCTGGCTGAGTTCATTCTGACCAAGACCAATAATCCAGAGAAAGTGGATCAAGTGGACCCCAGAAGAGGAGGAGGGCCCTAGGCAGCAGGGATACAGGATAGTATCAAGGGAGCAACTGTGGTTAGACCCGGTTACTGCCCCAAAGTAGACCATCACATCTGCTCACCTATGGGCCAGGATGGTGCAACCCTTGGAAGGGTCTTAATGTGCCCTTCCCCTTACCTGGAAGATTGCTAGGCAGAACCCTCCTATCACTGACCTCACCTTCACTACTTGGAGGAGCTGAGAAGGAAGCCATCAGTGGCTTCCCTCACGAGGAAGGGGGAGGTAGAAGGAGAGACTGCTTTTGGGGAGAGCTTAGATTGTGTTCATTTAACATTTGTTAGCCCACTGTCAGGCGAAGCTGCGTGACTCTCCCGGTTGGGCGAAGCATGCAAAAAATGCCACTGTTAGAAAACTGTCATAAGCACCTAATTAACTCCATTGTAACACTCCTAATGTGTTAAGTGACATTCATTAGGATGTACAAAAAGACAATAATCAAAATCTGATTCAAAAAATCCTCATTTATTAATCATACAGCAAGTATGACTCTCGCGGTTGGGCGAAGTGCGCAAAAAATGGCACTATTAGAAAAGTCCACTGTTTCAAAAGTCAGCTTAGGAGGGGCAAAGGTGGCAAAAATTTGCCGGGGGGGGGGGGGTCACTACTGCTACCCAGAAAATAATCAGGAAAAATGGGGGGTTTCAAATGGGGGTTTCAAACAGCACCTAGAACTAGGAAGGTACTAGGAGGGGCAGGCCTTTTGGCCATCATGGTGCAGAGAGGGAGCAAAAACAAAATCACGTGGAATTCAAATCCCAGCTTCGCCTGACTGAGGGGTTAAAGTCAGTGGCCAACTTACCTATAGCACCTGTGAGTATTATTTGCCCTGTTTAGGTCAGGATGGCTGAAGGGAATCCCAATAACAACCGGCTACCCACTTTGGTAGGCCTGACAGACCCAAGAGATACAACACACTCCAACTTAAAAACAATAGACTCCTTCAGTATAATGGTAAATTTTGGCTGTTTTTATTTTTTAAAAAAACAACAACAAGCAAGACACTTTGTCTACAGTTCAAAAAACACTGCAGAAATAAGAATTTTCCAAATATCAAGTATTTCATGCATACAAGGGACTTAACGTTGTTGCCTGACTGAGCACAAAACCAATTTTAACACTGCTACACTTAGAAGGTTTCGCCACAGAGGAGTGGCTAATAAGCAGAAAGCTCTCTGAAGGTCATTCTGCACTGCTGGCACTAACAGGGATTCCATTCAGTGTGGATTTTATGATGGTGCTTAAGATGATGATTCTGATTAAAGGTCCTTCCTCACTCCTGACACTTGTGGGGTTTCTCCCTGGTGAGTTTTCTGGTGCTTTCGAAGATGATTACTCTGAATGAAGGGTTTTTCACACTGCTGACACATGTAGGGTTTCTACCCTGTGTGGGTTTTCTGGTGGCGTCTAAGTGCACTACTGAAACTGAAGGTCATTCCACACAGTGCCTCCTGGCACTTGTAGGGTTTCTCCCCTGTGTGGGTTTTCTGGTGGCATCTAAGACTACCTGTTTGACTGAATGTCATTCTACACTCCTGGCACTTGTAGGCTTTCTCCCCTGTGTGGGTTTTCTGGTGGCATCTAAGAGCACTTCTGAAACTGAAGGTCATTCCACACAGTGCCTCCTGGCACTTGTAGGGTTTCTCTCCAGTGTGGGTTCTCTGGTGGCTTCTAAGACTACCTGTTTGACTGAATGTCATTCCACACTCCTGGCATTTGTAGGGTTTCTCTCCTGTGTGGGTTCTCTGATGGATTTTAAGGCTACCTTTTCGACTGAATGTAATTCCACACAGTGCCTCTTCGCACTTGTAGGGTTTCTCTCCTGTGTGTGTTCTCTGATGGGTTCTAAGGTAACCTCTATGCCTGAATGTCATTCCACACTCCTGGCACTTGTAGGGTTTCTCCCCTGTGTGGGTTTTCTGGTGGCATCTAAGAGCACTACTGAAACTGAAAGTCCTTCCACACGGTGCCTCCTGGCACTTGTAGGGTTTTTCTCCGGTGTAGGTTATCTGATGGCTGGTAGGACCTTCTCTTCGACTGAATGTCATTCCACACTCCTGACACATGTAGGGTTTCTCATCTGTGTGAGTTCTCTGGTGCTTTCGAAGATGATTACCCTGGATGAAGGATTTTCCACACTGCTGGCACTTGTAGGGTTTCTCCCCTGTGTGGGTTTTCTGGTGGCGTCTAAGACTACTTGTTTGACTGAATGTCATTCCACACTCCTGGCACTTGTAGGGTTTCTCTGCTGTGTGGGTTCTCTGGTGGCATCTAAGAGCACTACTGAAACTGAAGGTCATTCCACAAAGTGCCTCTTGGCATTTGTAGGGTTTCTCTCCAGTGTGGATTCTCTGGTGGCTACTAAGACTACCTGTTTGACTGAATGTCATTCCACACTGCTGGCACTTGTAGGGTTTCTCTCCTGTGTGGGTTATCTGATGGCTTGTAAGACCTCCTCTTCGACTGAATGTCATTCCACACACCTGGCACTTGTAGGGTTTCTCCCCTGTGTGGATTCTCTGGTGGCTTCTAAGATCATCTCTTTGAGTGAATGCCATTCCACACTCCTGGCACTTGTAGGCTTTCTCCCTGGTGTGGATTCTCTGATGGACTCTAAGACTACATCTTCGACTTAATGTAATTCCACACAGTGCCTCCTGGCACTTGCAGGGCTTTTCCCCTGTGTGGGTTCTCTGGTGGCCTCTAAGACCACCTCTTCGACTGAATGTCATTCCACACTCCTGGCACTTGTAGGGTTTCTCCCCTGTGTGTGTTCTCTGGTGGCTTCTAAGATATCTTATCTGAGTGAAGGGCATTCCACATTCCTGGCACTTGTAGGGTTTCTCCCCTGTGTGGATTCTCTGGTGGCTTCTAAGACCACCTCTTTGACGGAATGTTATTACACAGTCCTGGCACTTATAGGATTTATCCCTTGTGCGGGTTCTCTGGTGGACCTGATGTACATTTTTCGAAGTAAATGACATTCCACACTCCTGGCACTCATGAAATGTCTTTCCCGTGTTTGTTATTTGGTATAAAGACTGAGTCTGTTCCCTTTTTATTCCAAACTGGTCCCAAATTGATGCTGGAGAAATAAGTAATGTAGTAAGATGCCAAATGAATAAACTGAAGTTAGTTAGCGTTATATCATTTCCCTGACTCCCCGTCACACCAAAGTCCAGAGAGGAGTGAGTAATGGTAATATATGAAGTGTGACTCCTCCCAAATTCCCCTTCACTGACAGAATAAGGATCCAGACCAGGCAGCTGATGGCTATGAAGACAGCCCTCAGCCTTGCATCCTGTCATTTCCCTCTTCTTACTTCACTGTCTGCTCTCCTTATACTGGGGTGTATAAGCCCAGTATAGCCCTTTTCAGCCCAGAACCGCTGCCCTAGTCTTCCTGTCAACTGGGCAAGCAGGAATCCTGCCTTAGCAGAGCCACAAGTACAGTAGTTTCATGACCCAGTTTCATCTAAGTCTGTGAGAAGAGCTAACTGTGGCATTAGTGACTAGTTTGTAGCAGTACACCACCTGATTGTATAGGTGTCCCTGCTGAGGGTTCAGTGCAGGCTGACCAGACCCTAAAGTGAAAATGTAGGACCTGGTCACCCAAAAGTCTGGATTTTCAATTGAAAATCTGGACTTTTGGGTGACCAGGTCCTACATTTTGTCCTACATTTTTTTAAAAATTAAAAAATTAATTTTTAAAAAGAAGCCAGTAAACTGGCTTACTTGCCATGGCAAGCATGCATGCATACATGGTGGTGGTGGTGGTGGTCATAGGCAGGCAGGGAGGCAGGCTGACAGGCAGGAAGGCAGGGCAGCGCTGGGCAGAGGGCTGGGGGTGCTTTGTGTGCACTGGGGGGGAGTTCAAGGCTGCCGCGGCGAAGATCCGGCAGCTGCGGCAGTCCTTTGCAGAGCCCTTTCTCTTTGAGCTCTTTGAGGAAGTCCTCAAGTCAGCTGAGGAGAGTGAGCTCCTCCCAGGGAGAAGCCCCTGGAGCTGTCCAGCGATGCTCAAAGAGGAAGGGCTTTGCAAAGGACTGCCGTGGCTGCCAGATCTTCGCCGCGGCAGCCTTGAACTCCCCCCCAGTGCACACCAAGCACCCCCCAACCCCCCAAAAGGCTGGACAAGGGCAAGGGTGTCCCTATCAGGCTGGACACCCACTGTTTTCCGGGAGTGCCCGGCCAAGGCCGGATGTGTGGTCACGCTGGTTCAGTGCTTATATGTGAGCAGACCCTATAGGTGGTTCAATGCCTATATGTGAGCAGCCTTGGAGGCTGAAGAAAAAGGGTGGTATCATGGTTTCCAGAAAAACACAGGATTTCTAGTAGTTATGGCACCCTGCCCCCAACTGGGATTACTCAGCAGGCACCCATCAATAGACCCAGACCTGAGCTGTCAAGAAAGCTGTGGGGCCATCAGCCTGGCAACTAAAGTCCAATGGAGGAAAGGTTCCTACTGGGGCATGAATGGTCAAAGGTCCCTTCTCACCTACAGAGATGACATTGTCATGATTCTCCATCATGACTTCTTTGTAGAGTCTCCTCTGCTTAGGACTCAGAAAAGCCCACTCATCACTGCTGAAGTGCAGAGCGATCTCTGCAAATGAAATTGGGCTCTGAAAGAAAAAGGAGTCATTTTTTAGCAAGTTTGGATCTGCCTAGGCCAGGACTACAAAGCAAAGGAGTTTTGCCTTCCAGTTTCCATGAAAGGACTGGCTGTGGTGGACGATGGTCCAGGTGGGGATTTGCCCTCTCAAGTCCCCACACTCTGAGACCAGCAGTGGTTATTACAGACACATCTAACATGTGCACAGGATGGAGACCGCCAAAGCAAAGGTGTGCAGGAATGTCATGTTGAAGACAATGGCCGTCTATGCACTTTAGGAAGTGTTAAGTTAGCAAAGTTTACTCAAGGTGCACAACAGCCAAATCGGGGTTTGAACTGGGAGTCATCATTGCAAGACATTCACGCTTAAATAAATGGGGCTTCCTCTCAGAAAGAGGGATGTACAGAGGAGGAAGGTTGGCAGAAAGAGGTGAAAAAGAGGAGAGAGAAACTCCTTTGATGGGGATGTGTAGAGATGGATGGGGAAAGTGATGGGATTGAGGGGATGTGGGGAGATGAGATGGGCTTTCCAGAGGAACCTGAAGTAAGAAGTGAGGATTTTGGGGTTCAGACAAAGAAGAAGGTTAGTGGGTTCGTATAGTACAGATGGAAGTAAAAAAATTGTGGCTGGGAACATTTTGGGTGAAGAAACCCTGCAAATGCCCCATTACCTGCCCCGAATGAGTGGCAGCCATATTTCCCTGAAAGAGAGTCTGTTCCCCTTCAATTCCTTTGCTGTCTGTCAGAAAGAAAGAAAAGGGGAGATGTTTGAGTCAAAGGGTCGGGGGAGGAAGGGGGCAGAAAATCACAGGGGACCTTCAATTCAGACAATGAATATTGTAGACCTTCAATTCAGCCCCAGAAACAGAGGTCAGGTCAGGCCAAGTCAGATCTTGAACCTCCCAAACAAGGAAAGGTAGAGCTGGATGAGTATGTGGTAGAAGCACCAGGTGAAGCCGGGAATCATCAGCCGGGGAGCCCAGCACTCTCAGTGCAGACGATGCAGCCGGTGGTGTGAGAGAGTGGGGGGGGGGGGGACCAGTACACCCAGTCCTTTGAATGGTGTCTAAGCCTCAACTGAATGTGTCAAGGCAGAGGTGGAGAGTCAGTCTAGGGGTGCAGCAGAAGCAGTTGGGGCCTCCTGGGACAAGAAGACACCCTCTGACGGGTCAGATATGGTGGGGCTCCGAAGGTATCAGTAGGCAATACAGCCCCTTCGTCCCAAAGCCTGTTAAGGGTCAGACGAGGAGAAGTCTGCACTCTTCACCCCCAAAGCAAAGCAAAGCAAAGCAAAGGAAGGATGTACTTTCAAACTGCAGATCAAATCGGAAGCCGAGGAGATGCAGAGTTCTGGGTCTGGAGGAGGCCCTGCTGCAGGCCTGGCCAAGGAGGGCACCCTGGGAAGGCCTGAGCTTGAGCCCAGCCAGGAGGTGAAGCAGGCCCAGCCAGAGGGGGGAGAGGGGCTGCCTCTCTGCCCTGGAAGCCAGCCAGCCAGCCAGCCGTAGAGGGAGGAAGGGAGGGAGAGTGGCTGCTGGGCTATCCTGCCCAGGTTTGGTGAGGCCTGGCTGGACTGGACTGGCAGCCACAGCACTTGGAGAAGGGCCAGAGGCAGCAGTGGGGAAGATGTAGCTTTGGAGCCTCTTGTTGGAGCAGGAAGGTGGGAGGGAACCATCCGTGAAGGAGGTTTGGGGGGTCTTCTCTGCAGGGCTCAGGCAGGGAAGGTGGGAGGCCTGGGAGCAGCAGGTGTGAAGCAGGTCCAGCCCAGCCAGGAGCAGGTCCTGGAAGGCCGGAGGAGGCCAGAGGGTGAGAAGAGGCCTGGCTGGGCTTCTGAAGGACTGTCTGTGGCGTCCCCAGTAGGGTCCTGTTCCTGGGCCTTCCAGGGATGTGCCTCTCCTTCTGCCCCGTCTTCTTATGTCCCCCACAGGGACTCCTCCCTCGCCCTTAAGCTTTCCCCCACCGTGTGCCACTATCAGTACTGACCCATGTTGTGCAGGAAACCAAATGCCACCCTGCCCATCCCGAGCAACTGGGTTCATCCGGAGTCCTTCAGAGGCTAAAAAGGTCTTTTACAGTTTTTGCCCTTCCAGAAGAGGTCCCAGGTGGCCTTTGGGAGTAGTGAAGCTGTAGGTGCCTCCAGCCCTCAAAAGTTCTTGTAAAACAATTTAAAGGCTAATTTTAAAAAGCGGGGAGATTGAGGAGGTTGCACCACTAGCCCCTGGACTGTACATGAAGCAGGTAAACATGGTTAAAAAAACTCACACTCTCTCCTTCCTCTTCCTCACAGATAGAAGAGAAACAGAATTGAAGGAATTAAACTATCCTTTGGAGGAAAATATGGCTGTTGCTCATTTGAGGCAGGTACGGAGGGTTTGCAGCTTCTCCTCCTGGAACGTTCCCAGCCTCAAGTTTTTCACCTCATTCTAAACTGTGTGTACAAAACCTCTAAAGCTCTCCTGTTCCTCTCAGCCAAAATCGTCCCTTCCTTCTCCAGGTTCCTCTGGAACGCCCAGCTCATCTATCTCCATCCACCTCCATCCCTTTTCTCCCTGCATTTTCCCCACAAAGTGGAAATACTAAGGATGCAATCCGTACCCTGTCTACTCAAAAGTAAGTCCCATTATATTCAATGGAAAGTGTGTTTAGGATTACAGCCTTAGTTAAGACTGAGTGTTTCACTGGCTCCAAATTTTTTACACCAGGCAGCAAGCTGTGAGATATTCTGGGACACAGAATGAACCTGTTCTCCAATCCCACCTAGTCACTCCAAAATCAGTAACAAAGTGTGCGCAGAAATCAGACATGTATTACTTACCTGCTGGACAAAAGTCCTCAGTAGAGGGTTGACTCCCATGGAGGACTGTTCCCTCTCCGAGTCAGACTCCATTTCGGAGGAAGAATCCATCCTCCCTTTTCCCTTCCCCTGTAGTTCCTGAGTCACAGAGTCCAGAGAGGGGCAAGCAATGTCACCTAAAAGATGGTGAGGGTGACATAAAGGAGTCATTACTCACGTCCTTGGAGTTCTATACGGCTTGCTGCACCTTTGCTGAGGAAAAATAGGAGTCTATTTGAGGCTGGTGTTGTTATTTTTTGCTACTTTTTTTTTCTTCGCCTCCCTAGAATCCTTCTTATCTTCTGGGCTAGTTCTTTGCCGTTTCTTTGCTTTAGCTGGACACATATTCAGTTATCTTCCAGTGGGAGCTGGAGTCGGAGTCGAACAAATAAAGTACTTGCAAAAATTCAGCTACCCTCTGTCCCAGGAAGGAAGAATCTAAAACACTTAAAACACTGGGAGCGTTTTGAAAAAAAAACAGTAAAAACACTTAAAAACACTTAAAACGCTGAGAGCAGAGAGAGCTTCAAAATCAAGATCCTATCTGGCAGCCATCTTGGCTCCTTCCCCCAAGACTGAGTGTGCAAATGTGTTTTCAAATGTAGAGATGTTTTGTCCTTTCATGGAAACTGGAATGCAGAAATCCCTTTGGATTGCAGTCCTAGCTTAGGCTAAAATGACATTTTTCTTTTATTTTTCAGGGCCTGATTTCATTCGCAGAAGTCACTCTGCATTTAAGCAGTGATGAATGGGCACTGTTGGCTCCTAAGCAGAGGAAACTCTATGAAGGAGTCATGATGGAGAATCATGACAATGTGGTCTCTGTAGGTAAGGAATATCCTTTGCATGTGCATTGATAGTGTCCCAAGTTGGAACCTTTGTTCCATTGGTGTTGAAGTTGGTGGACAGGCTGTATGACCCAGAATTGTTACTGCTATGCCTGATGACCCCACAACTTCCTCTTCTGGCAAGTCCAGATCTATACTGAATAACAGATATATGCGACAATCCTAAAGACACTTTCCTGGGAGTAAGATCCATTGAACACAATGGGGCTTACTTTTGAGGAGACATGCTTAGGATTGTGCTCTAATGTATAATTGATGTAGAATATATCTGGTTATCATGATCCTGGAGGCTTGGTGCCATAAATGAGGTGGAAGCCCTTTAGAGGAGCTGGGCATGTTTTGGAGGACACCTGCCCTTCTGCTGGTGCTCTTGAGAAACAGGCTAAGTGTTCCTGCAGAAATAGTAGCCTTGAGAGCTCAGATGGGAGAGCAACGGAGTAGAGATATTCCTTGGTAATTTAGAACGTTTTCATATGGAGTGTAACGGCACTGATTCGAGACACTGATGGCAGAATGTCTTAGATGTGAGGTGGTCAAGGTTTTAGTGATCAGTCGCCCACTCCCATCCCTCACTCTGTCAATCATGCAGATATTGGAAAAAGAATTCATGCATCACTGCATCTTGCTTACACAGCACATTCACAGAACCAGTGGACAAAAGCCACATCCTGGGATCGTCCTGACATGGAATAAAGACACACACAAACACCTGAAAACATAGGTGGCCTCCAGAATGAACAATTGCACCTTGTTCAGATGCAAAAGACTACAAGTACTCATTGGGGGCTCTGGATGAGCCTTGAATTAACAACAAAACCAAGTTCCTTCATGAGTGTCTCTATAAAAGAGATGGTTAAACACTAGGGGGACTGCTGTATCCCTGGAATCAAGCTTTGGTTCTTCACAAAGCTCATAGGATGCATGGTTTGTACGGGAAGGAAAGAGTCTCTGTACTGTCAAAGACAAGACTGTTAGATGTTCCTGTGAAAGCTGGTTTTGTGGTTGGAGAATTGGTACTCATGCCTGTGAAGGTAACATAAGCCACTTCATGTTTTCCCCAAAGAACTGGATGTGGATTCTGATCAGAGATAGGCATTGTATAGAACAGTTCTGAGGCCTGCAGCGGGGCTGTGAGTCTCCGAGACCCTGCAGAAGGCCAGTACTGCCCTCAGAGGAAAAGCCGTTTGCTCCCAGTAAGAGCACAAACACTGCCTCCTTCCCACTCCCACCAACATTTACCTGGTTCCCAACTCACCTGTAGGAATTTGGGACTATAATAAGGCCTTATTATAGGAACACCCACTTCCAAGAGGGGGAATTTGCTTCACTTTCTCAAGTTTCCCTATTCCTTCCTTTACTGAAAATGCTCTTGGGGACCCTGGAGTCTGCTACAGGTGGCAACTCTGGAGAAATTTCAGTCCCTGGATAGAGAGGAAGTAAAGGTTTGGAAAGACTCATACTCTGTGGATCCCAGAAGAGCTTATGGAGGATGAACGGAGCTGCTAAACAATAGGAAGACGTCAGTTGTGTGCTTCAAATTTTTTAACAACTGGTTCTCTATGTCCTAATGACCATTTTAACCTTTAGTTTACAAAAAAAAATCGTATCATGTGTGACCGCATCAATCAGTAGTAAGCCCCTGAGTTCAGTGTAATTCATATGCATGCAGGAATAATTCACACTGAACTCAATGGGCTTACTTCTGAGTAATGCATAGGATTGCACAGGAGCATGCAAGTGACTAACATACATGATTCCAACCCAGACACACAAGACGCTCCCAAGGCAATTTGCAGCAACAGAAACCATCAAGTGATTAATATACATGATTCCAACCCCAGACACGCATAATAGATAGATAGATAGATAGATAGATAGATAGATAGATAGATAGATAGATAGATAGATAGGGAAGCAGGCAGTAGATAGCTAGGGAAGCAGGTAGCTAGGTAGGTAGGTAGATAGATGGGGAAGCAGGCAGATAGATAGAGAAGCAGGCAGGTAGGTAGATAGATAGGGAAGCAGGCAGGCAGAAGCAGACAGGGGAAGCAGGCAGGGGTGTAAGTATCCAAACGAATATGCTTCTTTTGCTTAGTATTTATAATGTGTTAGTTAAGGGCATCATCTCAGCAACTCAAGGGGTGAGCAAAAGAGTTTCCATGAGTGAACAAGATTTAAATCAGAGCCACAATAATGGCCCTGTTGAATCAGGACAAACCACCTCTTGACTCTCCCAGATTTCTCAGCTGTTTCTAGAAAGCCCACAGGAGAAAAGCTTGAGTTTCACTGCCAGGGATTCACTGTCTACCACACTAACCCCATCAGCTGCCTGCAGGATAAAAATAGGTTAACCCAATAAAGACTGGATAACCCAATCTCTAAGATGCTTTGAGCTCCTTAGAGAAAGTCTGGATACAAACGCGAATAATGAACACAGGTATTGACCTGTTGTCAGGAAGCTGCCAGGTTGAAAAGTGTTCAATTTGTGTCAGCAAATAGGATGGTTATCTGTCTGTGTTTACACTAATTGCCCAGATAATCGTCATTGAGTAAATGCCGTCCTTCCCCACTTAGTTTGTCAAAGGGGACCAACAAATTGGAAGATCTTGTTTTACACTTTGTGTTTCCAAGACAGATTAAAATCAAATCTTCTGTCTCAAGCAGGAGCCATAGGCTTTTTTCTGTTTTATGAACGCCAATCCTGACTTCACTCTTTCTTCAATCAGGCCTATTTTTATTCTCATTGGATCTGAAATCATTAACTTGTCAGTTGATATTTTGCCGAGTGAAGAAGAGAGCAGCTGTTTCTTAGAAAGCAGGCAGAGAGGAAGAAGGTGGTCGGCTGAAAAGAGAACTGTCGGGCTTTCCAGTAACAATGTTGGTGCCATGCCAGAATTATCAGGACATTCTCCTATACTATGAACTGTCTTCCAGGCTTCCAAATATCCACTACCAGGTCTAACCTGAGACCTCCTCATGTATGGAGTGAAACACCAGCCACGTCCTTCTCCTTATACAGCAGCACATCTGCTGCCACCCCTTGAGCTCCTGCTTCTTTAATTTGAAAAAAGATGGGTACACAGTAGGGATGTGCACTTAGGGGAAACAGACTTGTTCCATCATGGGCCATGGAAGAGACTGAAGCCTCCCCTTATTGTGCATGTTATCCACTCACTTTCTGACTCTATATAGGTTCTGATTTCTGTGGTCCCTCAATTCATTCATTCATTCATTCATTCATTCATTCATTCATTCATTCATTGAATTTGTACACTGCCTTTCCCATGCCAAAACAAATGTAAAGGCAGCTGACATAGTTTTTAATCTTTTGTCCCCACAACAATCCTGTGTGGTAGGTAATCATACTATGGGCAGCTCGTAGAACTCTTTTCCAGATGGAATCCTTCATGGGGTGGCCATCACATCTGGCCTGAAGGAATGCCTTCCAAGCTTTCAGCAGGAGCAGTATCAGGTCAACCAAGCTGTAAACAGCAACTCCTTCTGGCTCGGTTGTCTTATAACAGCTTTATTAGTTTTTCTGTCTCCCACCCAAAGTTCAATCTAGTCTGTTCCTGCTTAGCTGTCTTCTGCCAGCCCTTTGCTCAACCACTAGACCACACCTGCTGACTACAGCAGGGGTGGATTTGTCTCCCCTGCTTCCTCCTCACTACATGTCCCTAGAAGTGGAAGTGTGGAAGAGAAAAGAAAGCTGGGCCAACATGTAAGGATGCTACTTCTCTCATTTCATCCATACTTCTGCTTCTTTCTGATTTCGTTTCAAATCCAGGAAGAGAACTACTGTTGTAAAATTGTCTATGGCATGTGCCATGTACCACCAGTGGCCATTCTGCAAGTGTTGCTATGAGAGGCCATTGGTAAGGCAGCAATGGGAGAAGGATAGATGAAGCCAAAACTCAGCAAGGAAAGGGGAGGAATAGCAGAGGGAGGAGACAGGATGGGGTGAATCTGGTGGAATAACACAGTCCTCAGTTTCCTCTTGCTCTATGAAAGATTTTTCTTTTGACACTTTCATTACATATAATTCAGCAGGCACATTTTAGGACACGCAGTATGATATATAGGATTAAAAAAATACAAAGTAATCAGCAAAGCTGTCTTCTAGTACAAATGTGATAAAATGATGGAAATGTGGCTTGTAAGAATGCTCTTGAAAGTGTATTCGAATCAAAACAAAACTGCAAATAACCAGGAAATTTGCTGCTGAAAAATGGTGACATTATCTCCACCCTTAAAAATATATATTACTAAAACAAACATTTATAAAAGCTGGGATGATGGAAGCCCTGCTGCTGCTGCTTGCAAATGCGTTTTAGGAGTGTGAATATGTCATAAAATACATATGACATCTGAAGGAGCTTGGCTGTGGACCCAGCCCCATATACCTTGTCATAATTTCATGTTTCATACATAACAGATGAAGGAGAGCATCGGAGCTGACTTCGGGGCCGTCTTCTAAAACAGTGGTTTTTATTCTCTGCTCGACACATTCATTGGTGATCCCTTGAAGTTAAGACCAATGAAGTGGACTATACCCCTTAAATTTGCTTGTACGGCATTGTCTCCTTATTGGGTATGACCAGAAGCATTCCAAGGCATGATCTCCCTAACCCCAAGGCATTGGCAAAGTCTTGCGAGAGCACCTCGTGAACTCTTTATGTGACCCAGAATCCTCCACAATGCACAAAGGTTACACATTGGGAAGTCATTTATTCCTCAGTAATGGAAAAAGGATACTTGCCCAGCCTTCACACCAGGTTTTTACTGAAGCCTATGGAGAGGCTGGCTACGTGAGAAGTCCTGTAGATGGTCACTAGCCCAATCCCAGCAGAATAATGTGCATATTAGTGCCACACCTCTCTCCCCACATTTAGCATTGATTTGCAGACATAAGTCCTAAATGTTGGGAGATTCTTCCCATTAGAACAATGGAACCTTTGGAAGAGGGAACATCGTGCGAGTGTTTCAATTTATCATCAGAAGTCCAGGGGTGTCCAAACTTTTTTGGCAGGAGGGCCACATCATCTCCCTGATGATGGAGATGGAGACTGTTGGAGGCCAGAAGGTAAAACATTTCATTTCAATTTTGCATTTCAATTTTGAATAAATTTACATAAAAAATTAGAGACAGACCTTATGAAGGAAGGAAGGAAGGAAGGAAGGAAGGAAGGAAGGAAGGAAGGAAGGAAGGAAGGAAGGAAGGAAGCTTTAGTCCATCATGGTCCGTCATGGACCTTTGCCCTGGAGCACATACACCAATAGGTCCATTACTGCCTTCCTGGATTTGATCTGCCCATTCTCTGCCCCAACCCGTCTTCCTATCACAGACCTACTTACCTTGCGAGCCTAGCCAAAAACAATCCATCAAACATTCCTGGCAGTTCTCCAAGGGCTTGACTAAAATTCTATTCCTTGCCATAATATACAGCAGTGTCACTTTTTCATGATAAATGCAAGTAAATTGCTTATGTATCATATCTTAGATATGCACAGCCTGACATCCCGCTGAGTCCCTAAAGGGTTTCGCTTGATGAAAGAGGCTTGCAACATGTGTTTGAAAAAAATTGTTTTATTTTCTTTAAAAATACAGTACACAGCAGTGTGTCTCTTACCCATCCCGCCACTGCTGATTCACAAAGAGAACATGATCAATTTAACCCAAATACTAGGCTGTTATAAATCCTGAGAGACAGACTCAGTTACATGCTGATTTACATAAAACAATATGCTGAAAAAGAATAGTCTTTCTTTTAACATAAAAGAGTCTCTTCCTGAACTTATGACTCAGATATAAAAGTTGCAGAATTGCTGGA
Organism: Cryptoblepharus egeriae; assembly: GCA_030015325.1. NCBI lineage: Eukaryota > Metazoa > Chordata > Lepidosauria > Squamata > Scincidae > Cryptoblepharus > Cryptoblepharus egeriae. The sequence continues at coordinate 113,475,069 of JAREYC010000003.1, forward strand.
CTGCAATGACAAAAGGGAGGATTTCCCCGAAATCCTCATTGCGAAACCATTAAGGTGGGGTTCTAAATCGCTAAACAAACCTAAACTATCAAGCATGGTGAGCATATGGGATATGCTATGATTTAACAGATAGAATTGATGATTTAAAGTAATGGTGCTTGTTAATTCACATTGCACAGTCATGGTTAAGGGCTCTATTTTTTCCTTCTCGTGAACACTAAGAAATGTGTGGGGATTGTCCAGATAGTATTGACCAACATTCTTGCTTTTTAAAAAAAAAATCAGTGTTACAGAATTAGTGAAAAGCTGTATTGTTGGTTTTTTTTCCATTGGACAATTATTGGATTGGACAAAAAGACAAACACATTTGGGATATTTGCTCACTCAATGGGAAGACATAGAAGGCTGAGCCAGCCAAAAACTCAGCATATTTAGGTCCTGCTGGGGAAAAATTAAGTGGAAATGAGAACGCCAAACTTGGCGTGGACTGTGCTCAAAGTAGGGTGTACAAAAGTCTAGTTCACACTTATATGTTGGGAAAAAATGTTTCATGCCAAGATTAAATAGCCCCTTCTAACTGATCTTTTGGCCGCCTGGTGAGATGATTTGTTGGATTTTAAGTTTGATGCAGCTAAATTTTTTGTGATTGAAAAAGAGGAAAATGTATCCAATTGTTGCTCAGTTTTCCTCACATGTATTCCCTTATTAGATACTTTCCTGGCATATCAGAATAATTTCCTGAGATATACAATAAATAATTGGATGGCTGATAGCACTTTGGTTCAACATGCTATTGTCAAAAGCAGTTTTCAGGAGTCCTTTCAAAACACCCATCGCCAGCACCACCATGTGCAGAATCCTAAGTGAATGGAACTGGAAGGTTGAGCCACCTGGAATATTGATAGCATCAAACTGCTGTGGCATTTGAAAGATAATGTGAAAAATCCATATTTGGAATCCTTTATCCCATTTTCAAGAATGGCATACTAGCCTGGAATGGGTACACAGTGGGCTGGAGTCCACTAGCTATAGTTGCCTGTCAATATACGGATCACTTTGAGACTTCAAAGTGGACCTCAAACTGGCAAAATTCAGCTTTTGGTATCAAACAATTCTCCAAGATGGTGATCTTCTTCAGCTATTATGGACGAAATCCAGAGTAACTATGGGGAGTCCTTACTCCGGGTTAAGAACAATTTACTCTGCATACCAATATGAATTTCCCATAGGTTTTCACAGGGTGGTGCAGTAACCACGGGTGCATGTAATGTCTCTTAGGTACTCCCATAGTTACTCTGGATTTGGGGGATACTAAAAGTTACAACTGGGTTATGACTGGACCTAAAGTGGATCACACCAGAATAATTAACAGAGGAAAGTCAAGATATTGAAGAGCAAGAGACTCCTATCCCTAATTCTAGAAGGATAGTAGACCACTGCTATATAAAATGGTTAAATGGACATTAACAGTGGATTTTGCCATACATTTTTCACTGATTTTGTACTTTTAGAGCAATGGGGCTACTTCCCTATAAGTTGTTGGGGAATCCTACTCCTAGTCATAGAAGAAATGGGGCTGGAAGTGCAAAACCTGGTTCCATTTGCTGTTTCTCAGAATAGGGGAATCCTTTGCTACCGCCTCTGCACCTGGTGCATCCATGTGCCAGTAGGAGAAACATCAGCCAGTCTAGCATGCACTCTTGGGATGGAGGAGCTCAATGAATGTGTGAAGCTCAACCTTTTTCGTGTCATCAGAATTGTGACCCTTTAGTCTTAACAAAATGGTGTCAGCTCCAGAACAAGGATTGGGAGCAGATCGCAATGACAAGGGAAAAGGATGGGGAGCCTCTTAGGAAAAGGATGAGTTTGCCCATAGAGCCTGTCAAACTGTATGTATGGTTTCCCATGTGGGGTAGAATACTAGATTCAGTTTTAAAGCTTTGAGATCACTTTTGGAAATGGGTCTTTGGCTACGTCACAGTAATCTTCGAGTACTATCACTGTAAGTAATCCTGTGTCTTTTATACGATGACTAAAAATATATAGATGAATATGTCAGGCTAAGAATGGAGCCATTAACCTTCAGTAAGTTTTAGTTAATCACTAAAAAAAATAGGATATCCCAATGCCTAAATGTTCCCCTTTCTAATTCTAACAACAGGGTACATTGAAGACATTCAAGAACTACGAAATCAACTATTGCAACCACATGAAATCAGGAAAAATATACAAATAAATAATTTTGTTGAAAATTTATGATACAATATTTATTACAGTAAAAATTGGCATTTTGTTTTCCCAATAGCAGAAGCACCAGTCTTAAGAGAGAAATGTGTATGTGAAGTACAGCATAACACAAAGTGCCAATGGAATTTTAATACAGGATGCCATTCTTAAAAAAATAGAATAAAATGTCTGTGCACCAAAATTCTCTTTGAATGGGAACATGTCATGCTGAATTAAAAGGAAATAATGAAAAGCCTAACTCAGTCAGACTTAATGGTGTACTGTCACTTACATGGCTAATTAAAAATAACTGTTCCCAGAGAATGGAAATTGTGTATTTATGTGACATGCTCAGGGGTTCACTCTGTCCCAATATATCCCCCCTCCCACAACCCCATATGGTGCAATGATTTTAGTTGGGAAAATACTGTTTCAACTTTGGACATTTCAGGCACAATTCTTCATTGCCTGATGTAAATTTTAATGCTGCAAAAACAAAGTTTTATTTCCTCTTTTATTCAAAACGCTTCAGTTATTATGAGTGAACTGTGAAAAGAGATGATGTCCAATGTAGCGAGTAGACATCAGCTTCGACATCATGTGACTTCTGCGAAGGCCGTGATGTGGTTCTATAAGAAGTAGACAAAAATAAATGAGAATAGGGGCAAAATAAAATTTCTAGAATTCTATATCTGCAATTTCCATCCTCTCCCTCACCCACCCACCTATCCTTTTTGTACTTGGGCCATTTGGATATCCATGGTTTCAGAATTATAACAATATAACAACATTCATCAGTAGAATACCACCCCCTTTTCCAGCATCTGAACTGCCTTTTGCCTCAATGGCTTACCACAGTTCCCCCCTTGGTACCTATTCTTAGCCTGGTCTTAAAAGGATCAGGGGTCTGGAGAGTTTCCCCTCCCCAGGAATCTGGAGAAACCCCCTCCCCAGTTTAAGTACTACTGGTCTACTCATTGGTGAAAGAATTGTGTTTCTTTCCATCATGTCATATGTCACTGGATTTGTATTGAAGGGCAGAATCCAATGCAAAAATTGGTTTTGAAATATCTCCTTCCTATCAAAAGTTATGGCAAAAAATGAAAATAAAAAATATGCATTGAGCTCAACAGGAAAGTGAAAGTGCTCAATATCACAGCTTTACTTGTGAGTAGGCAAACATGCCATTGTCCTCCAGAAAAGACCAGGCTGAGAGGAATCCAAGACTTTGTCCTTCTTTGGAGGTTTGGGCATCTACTCACCCTGGGTGTAGGTCTTGTAATTCAACTAAAACCTAAAATCTGTGGGTGGGGAGGAGGGATAACACTTGGTGCCTGACAGGATAACACTTGGTTTTCACTGTTAATATAATTTAAATGTTGCATTTCTTTTTCATTTCTTTTAAAAAAGATTACTACCAGAAAGCTATACGATACAGAACCCAGTAGCAAAATATTAAAATGATACTTGCAAGATGACAGTGTTTATCAAAAACATTTTTCCCAATCACTGAAATTTGTACTGTTACATTATTTGTACTGTTACCAGCAGTGTACTGTGCAAGCAATAGCAAGCAAAGGGGCATTTATATATGCTTCCCAGGATGGTAGGTCATGACCCACCAATGTGGGAACAACTGGTATTCAGGTATATACAATTCAAACCACAGCATTGTCACTCTGACTGTACATTATCACTCTGACTGTACACTCTGAAATCAGTTCAGGTACATTGCCCAGTAAATAAAACAGTAAATTAAATAAATCTAACAGTAATTTAGTGCACAATCCAGAGTAACTATGGTAGTTCTTGCATCGACATAAGAAAAATTTACTCTGGATTGCTCTATGAATTTCCCACAGGTTTCCATTAGGTGGCGCTGTAATTGCGTTGATGTAAATGTCTCTTGTGTCATCACAAGAACTGCTGTAGCTACTCTGGATTGTGAACTTAGGGCAAAATCCAGAGTAACCAAGGGGAGTCCTTGCTCTGATGTAAGAACAACTTACTCTGGATTACAATATGAATTTACCTTAGGTTTTCACTAGGTGGTGCAGTAACTACGGGTGCACTTAAAGTCTCTGTTACAATTGTGTTATGATTTGGGGGTAAGTCTTTAACCATGTGGTAAATGTTGTATTCTGCACTCACTCTTAAAACATCTCAACCTACTACAAACTACTGAGGACGCCTCATTCAGGAAAGCTTTGGGAGTACTGATTTAGAATATAAATTTGGAAAATATAAATACTTGAGATGGGAGGTAGCTAGGTATTCTTGCACTGGATGTTGGATGTGCATATTTGAAAGCAATATGATAGGAAGAAAGATGTCAGTTGTGGCCCCTCTTGACTGTTCCCTCCTGTCACCTTCCTGGTCCCATCACTTGCCATGGGACCAAGACATAAAAGAGTGGAAGAAAAAATAGTGAAAGAAAGACAGGCAGAAAGATTTGTGTCTAGTGTGTGGTCTGCAAGATAACAAATCCTCATTCTTTTGACATTCTTTTGCTCAAGTTTTTGGTCTATGGAATCTTGAACAACTCCTTGAGATTCATTCCCATGGACACATCAGACACACATAACACCATGCATGAGTGCAGTTAATATGCTCTGATTCCAGAATGGATGTTTGTTGTCCCCCCCCCCCCCCCATGCTCACAATTCACAGAAGTGTCCTGTTTGGCATTCACACAGAGCCAGGCATGCGTTTGCATTGTTCGGATTGTCAGAGGCAGTTACCATGAAAGCCTCAAAAGAGACAAAAAACACACCATGCATATAGTGGTAAAGCAGTTATAGACAAGGGGTCGTTGGGCTTCCTGAACTGGCCCCTCTTTGTCCAGTTCAGAGCAGAGTTGTGCAGACACAAGTGCCTTGGATTACAGTCCCTGACAATCCAAAGATCGGTGAAGGCTTATTGAAAGGATTAGGGAGACATCCCTGATCCTTTTAGAAGCCTTCACCTGTCTCTGAATTGTATAGGGACAGGGACAGCCCAAACATGAGAGTGACCTGATATGGCTTGCATCAGAATGGATGATGGAAGGTGAAACAATTTCAGGGCATCCTTCATTCAAAGTCTGCCAAAGACACAAGCTGCATGGATCTAATCCTGCTTGTTTGAGTGGGAAATATGCTTCCTTACTGGATCTGCCTCCTTACTGTAGTCCACTCAAGGTTTTAACAAATGGAGAAGAGGGGCACATAATTTTTTTTCACAGAAAAAAATTAAGAAATTAAGGTTTTCCTTACTGTGCAGACCCATTAACACCAGAAATGCCACAGTTCTGGGTCTGAGAAAACCATATTGGGAGTATTTTTAGGAGGAATCCAAAGTTATGCCATTCCTGCATGTAGGATTGTTTGGCTGCATTCCTGAACACAATTTCCTGGAGTTTCCCACTGAACACAATGGGGTTTAATTTTGAGTAGACATGGTTAGGATTGTGCTTGTATGACTGAAAAGGATCAAATCTAATGTATGGATTGCATGTGAAAAGGCAGTGTGAAATGGTCCATTAAGGATCAAACCACTAGTCAGTAATGAAATACTATGATCCCCCTCCCCAAATTTGAAAAGCAGAATGAGAAACTGAACCTTTAGTGCAGGTTTCTGAACATTAAAAATAAATATGCTTAGTGCTGTTAGATGTTAGTAATTCGATAAATATTTGAAAATACATCATGGTCAAATGAAGTATGTTTTGCAAAAATATTAGTAAGCAGGCCTCCATCAGTCTTGAAAGACTATGGTATCGTGCTCGGCGCTGCATACGCTGCATGCGAAGCACAAAAGCCAGGGTTAGATTATTATGGAGGATAGGCTGTTACCCAAGCAGCAAATCCCCCCTCTCCATGCCACTGAATTAGTCCAATGGAAAGGCAGAGCCAATACGATTGGATCCAGCTGGCATCGCAGAGCTGGGCTAAGGACAGGAGCTCACCCTGTCTTGTGGGGCCGACCCGGGTCTCGAATCCTGGCCTGCTGGTTAACACACACCATGTCTTAACCGCCTGCGCCACCAGGTATATATATGCAGGTATATATACCAGGTATGCAGCGCAGAGCATGATACCATAGTCTTCCAAGACTGACGGAGGCCTGCTTTTATATATATATAAGTAAGATGTCTATGAAATATTTATCATTTTACATACATTATGAATAGATACTCTCGTGTACCCAAATTCACATTTCAGCGCCTGAAATGCTCTCAGCTGCTGGTACTAAATTGCAAATTTTGAAAAGGCACATCTGCTCAGCAAATGATTTTGCTTTCATTTTATTCTCCATTATATGGAAAGTCAAGTAAGGATAGAACACAAAAGCAATCGCATAACATGCAATCGCAAAAGCATAACATGCAATCGCAAAAGCAATCGCCCCAAAATATCCTTAGCCTGCACTAAAGGCTACCATATCTGCCTTCCTTGCACACTCACACATGCACACTTAAACTATGCATGCTGACTTGGAAGTGAGTTCTGCTTCATTCAATCAGTCTAACTTCCAAGGTAATGTGCATAGGAATGAAGCCTGAAAACACACCTGTGCGCTTTTTTGCGCACGTACGTTTATTGCCTTATATGAAGATGTTCAAACTGGTCCATTCCTGTAATCCAGGAGAACAGCCTAAAAAGGCGTGCTTTGATGGAGTTTTGCTGGAACGGTTCTTCTTGACCGTTTTCAGTACCTTGATTGTGCAAAACCTATAATAGTTATAGTTACAGAATCAGGCTGAGTGTACAGTTGTATTTCATTCATCTAACTAGTAAAGCAGGTCAAGCATGGATTAATAGAGTTCATTTGACATTAAACTGAAATAAAAATCATCTCCCTAAAGGAGAGGAGGGCAGAATATTCTAGTGAGTCATAGAATCATAGAGTCGGAAGGGATCCAGTGGCTCATCTAGTCCAACCCCTTGCCTGCAGCAGAAAATCCTTGTCCTATGGGGACCCAGGACTCAAACCCTGGCCTGCTGCAGGGGTTCTTAGGGTGCAATCCAGAGTAACTATGGGGAGTCCTTGCTGTGGTGTAAAGGAGTTTGCTCTGGATTGCAATATGAATTTCCCATAGGTTTTCACTAGGTGGTGCAGTAACTATGGGTGCACGTAATGTCTCTTACGTGCTCCCGTAGTCACTCTGGATTGTAGGGCATACCACTAATGGTTATATATAATTTTTGTGTACATCAATTACATGTTTATTTGCACTTATTTATAGGCATGTATTATGTGCCTATATACAGGATTTATATATATATATATATATATATATATATATATATATATATATATATATATATATATATATATATATATATATATATATATACTGACCAGCCCGACATTGTAGTGGTGGATAAGGCCCAGAAGACAGCCCTGGTGATAGACATAGCAATACCAAACGACAGCAACATCAGGAAAAAAGAGCATGAAAAGGTGGAAAAGTATCAGGGTTAGAAGGAAGAATTAGAAAGACTGTGGCAAGTGAAGGTGAATGTGATCCCAATAGTGATTGGAGCACTAGGGGCTGTGACACCCAAGCTGGAAGAATGGCTCCAACAGTTTCCAGGAGGGACAGCAGAACACTCGATCCAGAAAAGTGCATTGCTAGGAACAGCTAAGATACTGCGCAGAACCCTCAAACTCTCAGGCCTCTGGTAGAGGACCCGAGATTGAGGATAACATACATACATACACCACCTGTGGAGGGTAGGAAAACGATAGATAGATAGATAGATAGATAGATAGATAGATAGATAGATAGATAGATAGATAGATAGATAGATAGATAGATAGATAGATAGATAGATAGATAGATCGATCGATCGATCGATCGATCGATCGATCGATCCTGTATATAGGCACATAATACATGCCTATAAATAAGTGCAAATAAACATGTAATTGATGTACACAAAAATTATATATAACCATTAGTGGTATGCCCTACAATCCAGAGTGACTACGGGAGCACATAAGAGACATTACGTGCACCCATAGTTACTGCACCACCTAGTGAAAACCTATGGGAAATTCATATTGCAATCCAGAGCAAATTCCTTTACACCACAGCAATTTATACATGCCTATAAATTTATATGTGCCTATAAATAAATTTATGTGCCTATATAACGGGTTTACATTTAATTTCATATAAGTCAAGTGAACATGGATATTTAGGAGTAAATTAGACTGAACATGGGAAAAAACCAACTGATGGAATAATAAATGCACTTTGATGGAATTCAGGAACTATACCTTGTGACCTGTTTGTCATGTTTACATCAAAGTAATACATTAAGTTTGGGCTTGAGATCTCAAATAACATTTTCAGTTGTTGTTTGGGGCAGGGGATAATTCAGTGGTGGGCTTCAGGGGGTTCTCACTGGTTCTATAGAACCCTTTGCTAATGTGCGCCTTTGCTAATGAGCGCCTTTACTAATGAGTACCTTCTGAGAACTGGTTACTAATGGGACATAGAACCTGCTGTTAATTTAGGTTATTAGGACATAGAATCTGTTGTTAATTTGTTTGAATCCCTCCGCTGGAAAAGTTCCATAACACATAAAGGAGAGATATAATTCCTTCCACTCTCTTACTCCTCTTGGTCACAATTAAAAGTTATCACCTGACAACATGTCAGTTACATGGAATTGGCATGTCACTAACTGATGATTACCTTTAGGGTCCATTCTCTGTGCTTAGGTAATACTCACAATTAAGCTCTCTTTTCAGTTGTGAACCACAAAAAACGCGAAACTGGATACTATGCTAAAAAGCATAACCTACAGCAACCGCTGGAAGTATTGGCATTTCTAACAGATAAACACTTGCAGGTGGCGAGAAGGAAGACGGCTACATCATATGAGGTGGTTTATCATCACAGTTCACAGGCGCTGAAAAGCTTGTCCTCATTTAAATGCATGGTTGGCTGGTTATATAGGTGGGTGGAAACAAAATGGGCTACCTGAACAGTTAGTACATCAGCTGAGTACATGCAGTAGTTGGCTCTGAATAGTATATTCACAAATGCTCATTTCAGCTATTAGAAAGGGAGAAGTGAAAGAGGTGCACTGTTTGATGTGTGCACATGAACTGGACATGCCAAATAACTGCCAGCTTAGTAATAATTTTCTGGTCTCTCCATGTTCCAATCACATTTAATTACAGTTATCAGTTACAAAATGGGACAGAGTGTCTTATAACTTTAACCACGGTTTAGATTAGAAGCAGGAATTTTGGCAAGTGCAGCTTTTTAAACTCTTCTATGTTGAGTTGCACCTGCCACACTTCCCTCTTCTATATTTCCAGTATAGTGGAAGTATTGAATACTTCCAGTATTCAAACTGGGGGTCTTGATCCTCAGTTTATGTAAAGGTTCCCAACTCCCATTAAGGGGTGGGAGAGGAGGAAAAACAGTAGCATGATCCCCAGGATTGCACCACTGTGGAGAATGAGGGGCAATGTTGCCTTTTACCAGACGTCTTAGCAGGGTGTGGGGAACTCTGCAGAGTGCTTACAGGGCTCCTGGACGCTTGGGAAAAGGGAAAGTTTGAGCTGCAATAAAACCAGAAGCTGAAATTCCAGTTTATGTGGCTGCAACTTTTACATTTTGAAGACTTGGAGAGCTCTGCAAGACCCCCCAGATCTTGGCAGGACTTCTGGTAAACGGCAAAATTGCCCACCATTCCCCTGCAGGGGAATTGCATCACTGGGGATTGCATCACTGTACTAGCCCCTTCCCCTCAAAGACTTAGGGTGCAATCGTAACCTATGTTGGCACAACTCTTTGGTATTCCCACTCCCCATGGTGATGTAGGAAGGCAAGTACAGGTCTATGCACTGGTCTAACCCTCCGCCAGGAGTGGCACAAAAGTGCCTTAAAGCACATTAAAAAGTGCCAGGCCAGCACAGGCAGGGTGAACATATGACTGGAAATTTCCAAATTTGTCCTCTTTTTTAGCCTCCCGTATGGGTGTCCTCCAAAAGGGCTTGATTTTGGAACTTTGCAATGGTGTGCAGTACCCTATCATGTCATACGTCATTGGATTCGAATGGAAGAGCAGAATCCAATGCAAAAATTGGTTTAGAAGTATCTTCTTTCTTTCAAACGTTTTGTCCAAAAATGAAAAATAAAAAATATGCATTGAGCTCTTTGGGAAAGTGAAAGTGCCCAATATCTCAACTTTACTCATGAGTAGGCAAATGTGCCAATGTCTGCTTGAAAGGTCAGGCTAAGAGGATTCCAAAACCTTATCCTCCTTTTGAGGTTTGGGAATCTGGTCACCCTCAGCACAGGACTTGTGCTGGGGCTTAGGCCAGCCTAACCGGGGTTAGGATTGCATCATAAGAGGGAGGAAATCTCCCTCAAAGTCAGAGAACTCTGTTCTACAGAATGGTTAAAGGTATAGGCACTCAGTCACACTTTGCATCTGGTAACCCCATTTTTAATGAACTATTTAAGCAGAATCTAGTCTTACATCACATTTATAGTCAGAGAGACATCAGTGATAGGGGAGACCAGTTCAGGTTCCCTAGAGTCAGTGGATGGAGATGTAAGCTGAAAAAACTGAAGCCTGATGTGCATCCAGCAGAAGATATTGCTCTTGTCACCAGGCAAAAAGCCTGCCCAGGCTATTTGCAACCAGATCAGAGCAAAGTCTGGTTTCTAAGAGTGCAAAGGAGATCTTGCAGCCCAAGGAAACAGATAGAAAATGCCCAACAAACAACTGAGATCTCACTTTGCTGATTAAGTTTAAAGATTTTTCTTATCCAGCTCCATATTTTCCCTTTATCTTCTTTTCCTATTTCTTGATATGCTTCTTTTTGTCCATTTCTCATTTTCTATTACCTCTTTTAAAAATAACTTTTCCCCTTGATTTTCTCATTAGTTGTTATTATTCAATGCTATCTATATACAGAATACTTTACAGCAGTCTTCCACAACCTTATCACAGTGCGATGTCCTTCATGCCTCAGACATGGAGTTCGTCACCCAAAAGTAATTGGCAGTAGCATAAGGGTGTGAGGTTATCAGCACCAATTACCTCTGGGTTATGAGACCGTGAACCGACTCTGAATATGGCAGTAAGAAGCCCGGTTTGGAAGGATTGGCTTTTCATGAAATGAAAGCGTGCCAAGCTGACCCTCTGCTCTGTGGTTTTTGGTGCTGCATCACATTCTCACAGCTGAGCGTCTTACAATGTCCCTGTGCATTCACCACACTGCCTTAGGGAGATGTGGTGCACACTCTGGGAACTGCTGCTTTAAATAATTTTCTTTTTTCATCTCAAAAAGTTTACAATTCAATTTCTCCACTGGAAAGAGAAGAGGGAGAAACAGATGCAAGAGGGCAGTTACATTGTACATATGCACATTGTGTAAGTCAGTGGCTCTTGAGAATTTCAGCCCTTCTGAGAATGGCAATCTGTCTGAGACCCCTGAAAATGATGTCACCCACCTGCAAGTGATGTCATGGCCAGAAGAAATATCAACAGGAAGTGACATGGCTGTGATGCCAGAGCTCCTCCATATCTATTGGAAGTGAGTCCCACTGTGTTCAATGAAACTTAGGGTGCAAGCCTAACCTCGGCCAGCACAACTCATCAATCTTTCTGTTCTCATAGTGACATAGGGAGGCAAGTGCATGTCTGCATGCCATGCAGCCCTTCCCTAGGAGTGCCACAAAAGTGTCTTTGGTAACACCCCCAGGTCAGCACAGGACTTGTGCCCAGGTTTAGACTGGCCTAATTGGAGATTAGGAATGCATCCTAACTCCCAAGAAAGTATAGATTGGAGCCTGAATGCCCCATTCCAAGATGGAGGTGCCCAGGCACAATTTCCAAGATGACAGTGCCTAGCTTTTCATGACCGTCGTGAAATGAAGTTGCAACACCCTAGGGGATCCCAATCCCTCAATTTGAGAACCTCTAGTTTAAGTATTATATGGAGAATGTCTATGTTTTGAGGAGGAGCAGAAACATACTTGTAAGCCCCAAACCCAGTGCCAATACAGTCTGAGGTCTTGCCTCTGCTGTTTTGTTTTAGAGGCATCTACCATAACTGGGAGAGAGCCTCCCTGTGATAATGAAGGACATTCAGCATTGCAAAGCATGAAAGGGATCTCTCATGTTTGCTTCTGCAATCAAATGTGATACTTGCTGTGAGAACAATAGTGTAACTACAGAGCTGGTCAGCGCTAAGAAGTGGGGCTTGCTGAACACTTCCACCCTCTCTGTAACTGTTGATTCTGTCTATGGTTACAATAATTGAATTAATCCATCCAGTATTGCTGATGGAACAATCCATCATGTATCGTTACCCACAAAAGGCCCCTGCAAATACAAACGGAAACATCCATGCTTTAAGTTGACATCTCGCAAAGAGCTAACAGAACGGATTATACCAAAGATATACATTCATCAACGAAATGCTCCCTCGAGCAAGTGAGACGGTGCCCTCCTTATGACAAAGTGTCAGAAAGACTTACTGAGACACGTTTGGTTAAAAAGGCATGCTGGAGAATTCTGAAAAGAAATCTGTTGTATTTTTTTTTCTCAGATGGAACTGAATGAAACACAGAAAGGCTCTTACTACACCTGTTCCCTCTTGGGTGTAGCTCTCATAGATTTCTGCTAAATAAAACTGTTTTTCCCTAAGAAAAAGACACTTCAACGAAGTGCAGAAAATATAAACAAAAATAGCACAGGCAAGAGTGGTCTGCTGATTCTCCTCCATCCTGTGCTGCTACTGTTTAAGTTAGCATGGGGTGGAACAGGGAAGGATTGTGGGTGGTTTGGGGCAGGGAGCCAAGAAACGGGGAGATTTATGGCTAAATCCATAGCAGTTACGGTTCCACGCAGTTACATCACCCTCTAGTGTTATCTTACGGAAAGTCATCTTAACTGCTCCGGAGCAAGGAGCTTAATTTCACTTGAGGATATAGGCCTTGGCTTACCTGTGTAAGCCCCCTTCTTGGTGGTATATCCATGATGGTCCCTAGCCTGGCATGCTCCTTGACTGTCCTCAGACATATATACCTGCTAAATAGCTGGTCCACAAGGAGACCTCCTGTAGATTTTTACTTCCCTCTCCCAGGCCACCTGGTTACTCCCCACCAGAGAATGCTGCACATATTCAAGCAGCAATACTAGATACTATGGACTGGCAGGGAATAGGATTGGGCTATGAATCCTATTGTACTGGCTGGGCACAAGTGTGGTGTACGCATGTGCATGCGTCTGCACTCAGGGCAATCAGCTGTTAAAAGGTGATTAGGTGCACATGACTTCGGTTGGAATTGAGGCCTCTATTTTTAGTTGTACATCTAAGATTTTATAACGGTACACCTACAAATGTTGAGTGTGAACACAAACATGCTTGCAGTCATGAAGGTACAGAGATCATTTGCTGCAAATCGCTATTAAGTTTCATGGTTATTGGGCTGATTTCCCCCCAGCTGCAAGGGAAGGTGTGCTTTTAATTTAGCATGGACACATCAATCCAGAAACAATCAGATAATTCTCCAAATGAACATTACCTTTTCTAAAGGACTTTCTACCCGTGGGATGTTGATCATTGGCATCTGGGACAGACTGTCCATATGAGAATGCTGAAGTTCTGGTTGTCTACCTCTAAAATTATTTACCACACACACAACCTGGGAAGAAAAAGGGAACATTAGATATTATTAAAGAATGCAGTAAATTTGATTCTGAACTTCTTTATTCTTTAACAATGCACTGAGATATGTACGTATTAATGTACTATTTTGAACTGTATGAATTCTCACAATATATCCACCAGGATAAAGCTATAACTTAGGGCCCAGTCTTACTGGGACCATACCTCACTGGAATGAATGTTCTGGTAGTGTAAGGTGCTTTCTGGCTGATGGAAAGGCAACATGCCAGAGTTTATGTCCTGGCTGCTGCCAGATGAAGTAAGTGACTGGCTCTGTGTTACAATGGACTCCAAGAATTGGAGGGAGAGGCAGGGTTTTGGGGCTGGCTAAAGAGCCTGGAACTGGTTAGCCCAACCATTTCTTACCCTGAGGCAAGGGAACAAATATTAAGGACTTTAAAGGCCAAAACTCCCTTGCAAGATATACCCCCAAATCCAGAGTAACTACAAGAGCACATAAGAGACTTTATGTGCACCCATAGTTACTATACCACCTACTGAAAACCTATGGGAAATTCATATTGGAATCCAGAGTAAGTTGCTCTACGCAAGGACTCCCTGAAGTTACTCTGGATTTTGCCCATAGTGGATACCACAGTGGTGCCACTACATTGCCCCAGTTCTACTTTATTTGACTGAACACTCAGGATATTACATTAAAAAAAGTAGAGTAGCTTGTCGGTTGCCATCCATAACACAGATATTTTAAATCTACAGGAATCTTTGGTTTTTTGCCAGATCCATAATGGCACTTCTTGTCCAGCATGATGAGCATGGGACCTTTAATGAAGTGATCTACACAAGCATTAATGCAGATATTTAGTTTTATACTCACATAATGTTATCTCTATATATAAAACTGAAAAGTCACTCACTGACTCACTCATCAACGCCCAGCCAAATGTGCTGGGCCTAGAAGTGTGAAATTTGGGGAGGGTGTTCCTTCTGAGACGGAAGGATCCACTAAGAAATTTTGGAAATTCCAACTGGAAGGGGGTGAAATGGGGCACAACGCATTTTTCTCCCTATACTTTCCACTGAAGAATCCCTGACTGAGGGACACTGCCCCAAACCCTGGACCTAGAAGTATGATGTCCTTCTGTGACAGCAACACCCACCAAGAACCAATGTTGAGAAATTTAACACTTAAGGGGCTGAAAAGGGGTGCAATGTGTTTTTATCCTATATTTACCATGGAAGACTGACCAACATCCAGCCAATTTGCTGCTCAGTGCCTGGTGCAGTGGGGGGGGGGAGTTGTTCAGAGGGAGGGGTTGCACTGGGGAGGTTGCTGCGCATGGGGGTTGTTACGCATGGGGAGGTGATACACATGGGCAGATTGATGTGCATGGGGGATGCTGCACATGTGGGATTGATGCTCATGGGGGATGTTGCACATGCGGGACTGATGCACATGGGGGATGATGCACATGGGGGATGTGATGCGCATGGGTGGTTGTTGCACATGGGGGATTGTTGCGAATAGGGGTGTTGTGCATGGGGGGTTGATGCACATGGGGGTTGACATGCATGGGGGTTGATGTGCATAGGGGGTATGATGTGCATAGGGGATGATGCGCAAGGAGTGGATGAACATGGGGATGTTGCACATGGGGGGGTTGTTGCGCATGGGGGATGTGGCGCTTGGGGGTTGATGAGCATGAGGGATTGGGGTTGATGTGTATAGGGGGGTGATGCGCATAGAGGGATATGCACATGGGGTGGATAAACATGGGGGATGTTTCACATGGGAGATTGATGCGCATTGGGTATAATGTGCATGCGGGATTGATGTTCATAGTGGATGTTGCACATGGGGGGTTGATGCACATGGAGGGATGATGCGCATGCGGGATTGATGCGCATGGGGGAGGATGCACATGGGAGGATGATGTGCATGGGTGGTTGTTGCACATGGGGGGTTGTTGCACATGGAGGGGATGAAGATGGGGATGTTACACATGGGGGATTGTTGTGCATGGGGGATGATGTGCATGGGGGTTGATGAGCATGGGAGATTGATGTGCATTGGGGTTGATGCACATGGGGGAATGAAGTACATAGGGGATGATGCACATGGGGTGGATAAGCATGGGGATGTTGTGCATGGGGGGTGGATGCACTTGGGGAAGTTGATGTGCATGGGGGGTTGATGCACAGCGGGGGGATGGTGTATGGGGGAATTTTACTTCCGCAATGTGGATACGTTTTTGCTAGCATTTGTATATATAAGAAGAATCAAGAAAATGAAGACACTTAATGTCAAATTTATAACACCATAATTCATACAGATAGCTTCTTAAGATCATTCAATCTGTATGAACAATTATTATCTAAGTAATTGGCTGAACTTTGAAAAAAAAAGCCTTTCAGAAGCAAAATCCACACGTAGAAGAAAAAATAACATGGAGCTATACTTACCAAAAAAACTGCTATAGAGATACCAACTAAAAATCCCGCGATCACATCTGACCAATGATTTCGATATTCTGCTACTCTGTTGATACCAGTAAGAAATGCCATACACATTAAGCCCAAGCAAAGGACTGGTTTTGCCAGCCTTGTTCCTCGGGCTTTTATTGTGTTGGTGATGTACATCTGGAAGAAAAAAAAATTCAGAAAAAAATTAAAATCAATATCACTTTTCATGGAATTTCTAAGGGGAGGAAGAGTTACTATTCAAGTCAAAACAGGTAGTAGTTCCATTTTTGAAGAATAACAATGCAACTCAGATTTAAGCCAGGATCCAGAGAACTGATTTATACACAAGTAATGGCACGATGCTCAAAGCTAGAGTTTTCCCGACGTTTTCTGCTGAACAATTACAAAAGGCCCTGACAATAGCAGAGAAAATTATACCACCATTGTCAGATCTAAAAATATTTGGCACTTTTCAGCTGTATTCGAGAGACAGTGAGTGCACCTCTACTGTCTTGCATTTTCACACACATTAACTAAGGACAATTAATGATAATCAGCCTCATTGTGCGAAAACAATAGTTGTTGACGTTCCTCTAAGGTTCATTTTTTTAGAAAAGAAAATGTTGCTGACTACATCTTAGGCATGCCTCAGCATAGCAAGTCAGCTTGTCGCAGTCTATGGCCTCCATCCAACACTGGCATGCTTTTTATAAAGTGCACTAAAATCAATGGATTGAGGACACAGCTCTGAATTAAAGTGTAGCATGTCTTTCCCCACCGTCCAGTAAAATGTGTTCGTCAGAGGTAAGAATTCACCACAGCTCCATTCCTCATGGTTCTCTGAGCCTTCCAAATGCCTACAAGATTTGAGTGACGGTGTACCGATGAAACCTATGATACAGAGTCACACCATCTAGCTTAGTATGGTCTACAAAGACAGGCTGTAGCTCTTTGTGGTTCCAGAGATGGCTCTTTCCCAGACGCACGTGGAGTTTCCAGGAATTAGGATCTTTCCTTGAAAAGCATATGCTCAACCTTTAAGTACCAGCTTCTCTTCTCCCTACCCCCAGATTCATCACTTGCTTTCAAGTGGTGAATCACCACTTAGGGTGCAATCCTAACCTAGGCCAGCGCTACTCACTGGTCTTCCCATTCCCATGGTGATGTAAGAGGCAAGTGCATCTCTGTGTACCTCTCCACCGGAGCGACGCAAAAGTGTCTTATGGCATTTTTGTGACACTCCTAGGCCAGCATGGGACTTGAGCTAGGGTTAATGCCAGCCTTACTGGGGATTAGGATCGTGTGTTAACAGACACATATGTCCTCACCTCTGACAGATATATCTTTTGCTTTGGTACAACTGAGAGATACCCACCAGATGTAAACCCAATCCTAACCAAATCCCCACACAGTGATGCAGTGGAACAGGCACAAAGTCTGCTGCATCCTATGGGGGATTTTTGGCTGTCAGAGGTCTCCTTGTAAGGGGACATTTGCTTCCTTGCCCTGCATAAGTTCTAGCACCTGCTGTTTATCAACATGAACCTCAATTGCATTGACTAGAGAAGGTGGATAAGACTTGGGAAGGGGGCCAGGATTCAGCATGTGCTGTGTAAAAAATCACTGAAGTCTTACTCTCTGTGTACATGTGCATGCATGTACCTGCAGAGAAATTCACACTGGAACCCACTGTGAATGCTAAAATTCCAACCAAGCAGAACACTGTGGTGACCAGTTATTTTCCAGAATCTACATTTATATAAGGAGGCAAATATAGTCAGAAAATCTGACATCTTGAAGGCAAAATGTGCTTGTGTCATATGTTCTGTTATGCATGGCAAGATTACAAAATAGTTCTGCCTAAGGCACTATACAGGATAAACCAATGGTTAAATGTGGAGACTGCATAGCTAATCAGCCCTTCATTGGGAAGCATCATGATTTTTACCCCTCCGCTCTCACTTTATCTAGTTTTCACATGGCAGCAGCCTGCTTTTCTGTGGTGTAAAATGCTACATTGGAAAGGAAGGAATGCTGATGATGAGCCAAGGAGGAATTCAATTTTAACCTGCTTTTTTCCCCTCACAGCATCTGCTTTCTGATAAGAATATATTCTTGTCTGTGGACTGAATTTCCCAATGGCTGCATTTCAGACTACACAGAAAAAAGGATGACAGCACATGGCCCAGCAGTGAAAGAAGGCAGAACCTTTACATGGAATAATGCTGAGGAACCAGAGGGCTCTTCAAAGGAAGCACATGTGTCATGTGCTTGGCACAAGTCCCGTGCTGGCCTGGGGGTGTCGCAAAAGTACCATAAGGCACTTCCATACTACTCCTGGGCACGGGCATCACCAGGGTGGTGTGGGTTGCACTGGGTGATGCACCTCACGGGGTGCACACTGTTTAAGATTGACACTCCTCCAGTGGCTATAGTGCTCCCAGACCAGCATGCATGGCCAGAATTTTGGGCCCCTCCTCGGAGAGGCAGCCTTTCCACCCTTGGATTGGCAGACTGAGTGCACCGCTGTCCGGGCATGTGTACTGGACTGAGAGCACTGGCCCAAGACTGCTCAGAGAGGAGCAGACTTGAGTGTGCTGCTGCCCAGCGTGCTTGCCTGGAGGTCCAGATATGTGCGCTGGGATGGGAGTGTATTGAGCTCAGCACACATAGCACTCAGATTCCTCCAGCTCCTTAGAGCAGAGGAATCTGAGCATTCTGTGCTACGCATGCACAAACTTTAGTGCATGATCAGTCTCCTCTGAAACTGGCCATCCTGAGTTACTGGATGGGTTGAGAAGTGTACTGCACATTCGCAGTGCAGGGGGTGACATGCTAGGGTCCTGCACCAAGTGACACATAACTAGCCCCTGCTCCTGGAGGGATTTTCCAGTGCACAGACATGCACTAGCCTCCCCATCCCACCATTGATGAGTTGTGGTGGCTTAAATTGATTAGGATTGTGTTCTGAGAGTATCATAGAGGAACACTTTGGCAGTATGCTTGGTTCTCCTCCAAGTGTGCACACAGTGGTGTTGGTATTTTTTGTTTTTTAAAAAATAGTCCTGAAAAAACTACCAGCATGTGAAACAAAAATGCATTTCAGAATACAATAGAAATACAAACAGAACAGTTATACACAGAAACTATGGCAGCAGTTTGCACCAGTGTAACCCCGTTGGGCCTCCATGAGTCATGACTCCTATGACAAAGCAATACTGGGTGCCACCAGAGGCTTCGTCTGGGTCACACCAGGCCTGCAACCCACTCCATTGGCCTCCACATGCCCCAGAATGCCTTGTCTTTTTTTATTTCAAGAGGTGGCAGAGAAACCTCCTTAGGTTTTTCAAACCTTAGGCATTGTTTTTCCAAACATTGGAACTTGTACTACCAATACCACTTGAGGGTGGTGTTCAGTGGTTAGGCCTGGCCTAACTTACATGGTATATCTTCCTGTGGTGGTGTGGGGAGGTCATCATTTGCCTGTGCACTGGCCTAATCCCCCAGGAGTTGGGAGAAGGGAATTACGGCATTTTTGTGACCTCTCAGCACAGGACTTATGCCGGAGTTTATGCTGGCCTACCTAGAGGTTACGATTGCTGCCTCAGAGCCCAGTCCTATGCAGGTCTACTCTGAAGTTACTCCCATTTTAGTCTATGGGACTTACTCCCAGGACCATGTAGATAGGATTGCATCCTCAGATTCCTGCTGCCTGGCAGCAAGACCAGCAATGCTATGAGATGAGCCATGATAGGAGACCTGGAAAGGCCGACCTCAAGTGTACACATGCTCAAAAAGTGTACACATGCTCACATGCTCTCATTCACCCTCAGCCTCTTTACTGGTGTTTGTCATGTTGTGCCTGGTCTCCCAATCTAATGACTCATCGCCAGTTACTTCTAGTGGTACTTCCAATAGATGGACCATGCAAAATGGCATGGGAGGGGACAAACTTTGAGAAAGACTGCCTTAGGGCACAGTGGGAGTCCTTGCTCCAACATAAGAACAATTTACTCTGGATTGCAATATGAATTTCCCATAGGTTTTCACTAGGTGGTGCTGTAACTTCGTCGACGTAAATATCTCTTATGTGCTCCCGTAGTTACTCTGGATTGTAGGGCCAGGCTGCAATCCTAAAGATACTTTCCTAGGAGTAAGACCATTAGAACTCAATGGGGCTTACTTTTGAGTGGACATGCTTAGGATTGTGCTATTAAGGAGGTAACATCTTGAAAGAAGATTGAAATGCCCACCCCTGGCATTGAAACTTCCAGGCTGGGCAACACTGATATACATGAAGGACTCATAGATCCCCATCTTTATCATTACTTAGCTATAGAGGAAAAAATGATAGTCAACCCAATAAAAAATCAGATCTATAATGCTTGATCCAATATACAGTAATTAAGCAGTCATTTTGTTTGCCCTTCGAGCAACGTGGTTTAAAGCAATTTGAAGAAACAAGAAACAAAAGAACAAATATGTTTCATGCTGTGTAGTATAAAGAAATATACAAAGATTCTTGCTATAAATAGAAATATTCTCATCGCTGTAAAATGTATTTGTCATGAAGGGGGAAACAGCTCTCTGAATAAAACTGTAATTTCATTAGTGAGGTTGAAATATCATTTTTGTCAGATGATCAACGAAACATATTTAGAGACGATAGGGTGCAATCCAGAGTAACTACGTGGAGTCCTTGCTCCAGTGTAAGAACAATTTGCTCTGGATTGCAATATGAATTTCCCATAGGTTTTCACTAGGTAGTGCAGCAACTATGGGTACACATAAATTCTCTTACGTGCTCCTGTAGTTACTCTGGATTGTAGGGCTAGTCCAGCCATATCTACTCAAAGGAAATCCCAATTTAGGCAATAGGATTAACTAAATCCCAGGTAAGTAAGTAACAGTGCAATCCTATTCATGTCTACTCAGAAGTAAGTTCTATTGAGTTCAATGGGGCTTACTCCCAGGAAAGTGCTGTTAGGATTGCAGTCATAGGCTGCAATCCTAACCTCCACTGGCCTAAACCTGGGCGTAAGTTCTGTGCTGACCTGGGGGTGTCACAAAAGTGCCGTAAGATACATGCACCACTCCTGGTTAGGCCGGTATACAGACATGCACTTGCCTCCCTCCATCACTACAGGAAGAGAAATGAGTTGTGCTGGGTACATTAGGATTTCACCCTTAGTAATTTTAACTCCCAGGTAAGGAAGGTGATAGTTTCTGTCAAGGATAAGAATCCAGAAGGACAAGGAAATGGTATGGCAGAAGAATTTGGCATTGGAAGGGTTATTCAGGAGTATTCTAGGGACTGGTTTTGGAGGCTTAGATGTGAAAGCATTCAGCAAAACCTCCTACTGTCCTTGTTTTGCAGATTGCAATAACGTGTGCTGTGTAATATCCTTGTTAAATCCTGCCCTCCAGTCTTGTTGCCATTTTTAATCTTGGTCTTCCTTGAACTTGACTCCGATTGCATAGGGCAAAAAGAGGTTCTGTGTGTAACAGCAATGCAATATGGCACGTTTGTGGGCATTTAAAGAACATCCAGAAGGATGCAGTTTGAATCATGGAATTCAGATTCAAGCCTCCAGTTAAATGTACATTTCACAAACCCATCAGCGACACACAAACCTTGCTTTAACATATGCTTTTTGGGAAAGAAAAGCATGGATGCTGTTTCAAATTCTTACGGCCCACTTCTATCCATGAGATATGCCATCATAACAAAATATTTGCTGGTGCAATGACAATGCCGGTGAAAGAGCCGGTCTTTCAATGCTGGTGAAAGAGCCCTCCTCTTACCAATGACCCCACCATGGATGTTGACACAATGGCAAGAAATGGTGTGGTACCATTGGGATAACACTGTTGGGATAACAACGCAACACCATCATAGGAGAAGACAGAGAGGTGAGGAGGGCATGACAATAAAAGGGTGCAGGAGGGACACTGGAGGAGTAGTCAATGGATGCCACATCCATCTTCAGACAATAAATATGCCCCTGACACCAGGAAAACAATAGTTTAACAGCAGAACTTGCATAGGAGAAGTATCCTATGAGGAACAACGGGGAAGATGAAGAAAACAAAAAACAGAAGAAAAATGGAAATTCCTGTTGTCCTCCTGCACTGCCCAGCATAATGGAGCATACCATGCAGAAGCATTTGGCGGCCAGTCACAGTGCAGCTAAATATCCAGCACATAAGCATTTCTCTAATCATGTGGCATGGGTATTACTGCACTGGTCCTACAAAAAGCATTTCAGTGTTGGGAACTGTCAGGAGGTTAACTGATAGATGTGTCCTGAGACTGTATATGTGTTACAAGAGTGAAGACAGACACAGTGGAGTAGATTAACTATTTACTGTATTTACAATTGAGAGTAGTCCAACACAATCGGGTCATGCACATGAATTCAAGTTCTTCGGTCTAAACTCCCCAGAGCTAACCAGTAACTAACACAGAGCTTATCAGTTTGCTTCTCAAACTGTCACACCCAACTGGCAGATATTCAAATCTTGAACATTTCTAACCATCTCAGCTTACCTGTAACCATCTGTCAGATTGAGATTTCTAACAGGAACCATTGTGAAAGGACATTAGGCATGCAAAGGGAACACTTTTCAGAAACAACCTTATATCCCTTGTAACATGGGCAAGACCATTGTTTTTCCAGAATTGTCAGTGCAGGTATGTATTCTGCACCATACATAAAAATGTATGGAAAAATGGAAAATGTATGGAAAAATGGAATCTCCATCCTGAGCCCCAACACTGCAGCCCACATGAGTCAGAATATCATCATGCAATACATCAATGCTGGAGCACTATTCCACCACCTCTCAGTTAAGACCTACCAGCAATGCCAAGGCAAGAGAATGATTTTGGGAATGCCTTGGGCATCAACCATTGCATGTTCTACTACATGTACAGCAGAATGGAAACACCTTCCTTGACTAACACCAAGCCTGCAAGTTAACCCTGAGTACAGATGTGCCTTATGAAGTCTATGCCTTGTTGGTCTGTCTTTGCTTTCTACATCCCATCCTAAGGATGCCTATAGGCCACTTGCCTGCAGTGTCCAGCGAAAGCCTCCCTGCCACTCAGCAAGGATACTGACCTATCCTTCTGTAACTTTGAAAAACCCATGGCAGATAGCAAATCTCCTAGTAAAGCCAGACGTATTTCACAATCTGTTGGATAACCTGCAATGGCAGTACAGCCCTGCTAGGAGAACATGGTTTACAGATAAGTCTGGGAATCTTACCTGTACATTTCTCTTTCAGATGCCGCTCTAGCACTGATATGGGTCAATAAATCACTGAGTCAATCACATTTGAGGTATGTTTGTTAGCAGATAAGAACCTCTCATAACCCTTCAAGCTGAGCCAGCTCCAGGTAGGGATTTGGAAGAAGGTCAAGTGCCTGTGCTCCCCAATAACAAGAGCCCCAAGTTCCACAGTGTCATGAATCCTATTCTCTGATGCAATAATATCAAGCAAACAGGTGCAAGAAGGCAGGAAGGCTTGCACATGCGTAGATGTTTTTGTTTACACAAGTATTTTTTGAGTTCTTTTTTATTGTTGATATATCTCATTTTTTATTATTTCATGTTGTTTTTAATAGCTTTCATGGTGCAGTACTAACCAATTTAGGCTGGCACAACTCGCCCACTCCCTGTTCCTGTGGTGGTGTGGGGAGGCTAGTAAATGTCTGTGCTTGGCACTTTTATGACACTCCAGGCCAGCACGGGACTTCCATGGGACTTGTGCCATCCTAACTGGGGTTAGGATTGCATCCTATGTTGTTGGTTTTTTTAACTGATCACTAATTGTCTTATAATGTTTTAATTACACGTTGTATTTTTAACAAAATGTTACTTTGCTCACATGAAGAGTTCCTTACCTAGAAATGCTCACACAAATAGACAATCCGTTCCAGCAGAAACTGATAGAACAAATTCTATTCCTCCTTAGGTACTAAATAAAATGAGAATTATGTGTTTTGGATGAGTGCTTTGCATGAGTTCTCCTTCCTTCAGATTGGTCTATCATATCAATTTCCAGACTATTATTAGCACTATACAGACAATATTACACTACTTTACTCCAGGCAGCCCAATTGTAACTTGCACTGAAACAAGTTAACCAAAGTAACATCCCAGCCACCACATGGGCTATGTGGATCTTTGCCAGTGATATTGCTAGTGCAAATCTGATCAAATGTGTGGAAAGGGGTTAGCATATAGACTGTGGTAATACTGCCATTCTCACCCCCTTCCGGGCCTCTGTTCATTGCCCATTTGTTCCCTTACTTCCCAATGTTCAGTTATTCTCTTATCCAGAGAAGAACTGTGCAACTAGCCCCCCAACATTTGTGCAACTACCCCCCCCCCCCCCCCATTTTGGCACCACAGCATTGGTGGGAGAGGGAAGGATAGGATTGGGCCATGAGACAAATATGGCGCCCTGTGTTTTACTGGAACAAATTATTTTTATTATGTACACATATACAATGATTATCAAGTTCATCCAATGACATGTTACTGGACTCATATCCCCAAATCCAGAGTAAATACGGGAGCACGTAAGAGACTTTACGTGCCCCCATAGTTACAACACCACCTAGTGAAAACCTATGGGAAATTCATATTGGAATCCAGAGTAAGTTGTTCTTACACCGGAGCAAGGACTACCCGTAGTTACTCTGGATTTTGCCCATACATGCATTTTTTCCCCCAGAAACACTGAGTCTCTTTTGGAAAAATTAAACAAATTTAATTGTCAATTGTCACAGTTACTATTAAATGTACTATGGTAATTATATAGTAATTCATTATAAAAGCCACTAGAGGTCAGAAACATCATCATTACAGATATGGGAAATCACAGGTTAACTACAGTATTCTTCTGAGAACATGATTTGTATAAGTTATAAACAGAAAAATGAATTTTCCCCATTGTTTGGTTAAATTTATAATTTTTACTAAGATGGACTGATTTAAATAATCAAGAAGAAAAGATGAAAATACAGTGCATTCAGATTATCCTATTTTATGCCCTGAAACAGCCTGAAATAAGTGGAAGAAGCTGCTGCTCCCTTGGCTCCTACATGTCTCCTGCATGGGGCTTATAGTTCTTAAAGATACATTATATATTAGTACTAGTGAAAAGTGTACCCACATTGTGGGAGTAAAATTCCCCCATACACCATTCCCCCCACGGCGCATCCCACCCCATGAGCAACATCGCCCTATGTGCATCAGTCCCCCATTTGCACCAGTCCCCCATGCGCATCAACCCCCATGCGCATCATTCCCTCATGCGCATCAAACCCCCATGCACATCAACCCCTTATTTGTGCATCAACCCCCATGAGCAACATCCCTCCATGCGCAACATCCCTCCATGCGCAACATCCCGCCATGCACATCATGCACATCAACCCCCATGCGCATCAACCCCATGTTCATCCCACCCATGCGCAACGTCCCCCATGCGCAACATCCCCTGTGAATGAGTGAGTGAGTGACTTTTCATTTTATATATATAGATTAATTAGGGGAATTTGACTATTCAAAATTTCTGGCTTTAAGAGCCATCCTTAGAACTCAGCCTTTGCAGCCACCTTGGACATTTGCTCCGGCAAAGAAAAGGTGGGGTACAAATATTTTATATAAATTGATACATAAGATGCAAGCTGATTCTACTTGATTTCCATATGGGAGTATATAATAGAATTCCTAAACAAAAGTGGGAATATTTGATTATTTGGTTAGTCCACTAAAACGTGTTCATTGATTAAATATTCATAATTTTAGAACTGTGCAAAAAGCAAACTTTAAATAGTTAAAAGGAAAATAAATAACACCATTTTTAATGCCAGGAGGACATGAGAATCACCTAGCTGGGCAGAGAGGATGATTCTCCATAGCAAATCATTTTTGAACTGTGGCTGCATTTTCATGGTGATGTCAAAACTCTTCTTTTTCAGTGATTAATTCAGCCATGTGGAAACCACTTACCGGTAATACAAAGGATATCCCATGTAATCCTTTCCAACTTTCCAATCCTATCCAATTTTCCAGGAATAATGCAATCATGCCAATGCGGCATGCACTGCATCCTGCTGGGGTCTCTCTCTTTTTCTCTCTCTCTCCCTGTCTGTGTGTGTAAGCCTTCTGAAATAAGGGAACATTAGTTCCTTTACCTGGGGGCTGCACTGCAATTGCATCAATTGCAGTTTGCTGTTGTATGCAACAAATGTGGGAAGACTCCGATTCCAGAATATGGGGAAGTCTCCTGGCGTGGCCTATCTGGACAAGATTAGATATGGAAAGAAGAGGGACCACTATAGTGCAGAAAGGTGTGATGAGCCAGCACACTCCTGTTCCTCCTAGAGGGACAACATTTTGCAATGGGAAAGAGGGTGTCTAGGATATGGAGTACGTCAGACCTGTGGCTGCAACACCCTAACAGTACAACAGGGGATGTGAGTCATTATGGTGGTGGAGTGCAGCAGCAGTAGTGGAAATCTGGTGTCGGAAGAGGTTGTGGTGGCGCCACAGGTATCCACAGAGAAAATGGATCTCTGATGGGCCAGTGCTTGACCAGACCACTCCTTGATGTCACCCTTAGGAAAAATTGTCTTTCTTAGGATTAATAGTACTGAAGAAAGAGTAATTCAATGATTAAGATGCTAGCAGAAAGTCATATGCATTTCTGCACTACTTAATGTGAATCAATTACTTTTACTAAGCTAGCTACATAATACATATCTGTCTTTCTTAAATGTACAATCCAATTTCCATGATGGCATTTCCTTTAAATGTTTCCTACAGGACCACCTCCGCCTTGTTTATACTGATGTTCAGCCAGCAGCTATTCATCATCCAGCCACATAGAGGAAAGCTGGGAGGGGGTGGTGGAGGGCGGAAAGCCGAAAGACTTTGCCATCTGGAAGTGAGGGAACAGGCAGCACCACAGTCATTGGAATGAGACCGCAACCCCAACTCACACTACATATCTGCACATGTATATTAGTGGCCCCACATATACTGGGGCCCCACATAAACAAGGCACAGAAGAATCTTCACGCAACAGGACAAGCGGTGCAAAAGATTAATTGTTCCACTCTGTTGGCCAGTTAGAGCCATACTTCTGCTCTTGTCCATAATCATAGCCATGGCCATATTTCATAGTCAGGTCCAGAAGTCTAGCTTTTATGCCAAGGAGTTTGAGCAATTAACAAAATTGCCAGGGTCAGAAGGGGAAAGTGAGGATGCATGCAATATGTGTTCTGCTTCATTTTCTTTTTTTATTAGTTCACAGACAAATTACAAGGGGGCCCATCAACCTATACCTCCCATCTTCCTCTTACAAAGTTGACATGCCTTCACAGGATGCAAAACTGATGTGCCATCTCAGCTACAAACGGTGTCCGGTTCAAGCATAATCTGATATGCCTTCACATGCTGCTGCCTCTTTGGTCCCTACACCCACTCTTGTCCTTCCACCTGCAGGACTTCAAGTAAAGGAAGGATTTTATATTAAGGGTTGGTGGAGAATGATGTAAAACAGTGGTTCTCAAAGTGGGGGTTGGACCTCCTTTGGAGTTCATAACTTCATTTCAGAAGAGATATAAAAAACTAGGTACCATAATTCATTAATTAATTAGATTTGTACTCTGTCAAAGGCACCCATATTGGAATGTGACACTGGGCACCACCATCTCGGAATGGGGCACTCAGCTGCAATCCATACTTTCTTGAAAGTAAGTCTCACTGAACTATGTGACTTACTTCCAAGTAGATATGGAGCAGCTCTGGCATCACAGTCATGTCACATCCTGTTTGATGTCTCTTCTGGCCATGACATCACATCCAGGTTGACGACAATACTTCTGAAGGTCTCAGACAGATTGACGTTCTCAGAAGGGGGTCCTGTCTGAAATGCTCAACAACCACTGATGTAAAAAGAACAGTGGTTAAATCCTCTCTCACTGCTGAAACCTATATAGCAGTGAAAACATCAGTGGAGGGGCTTCTCTATGCATCATCACTCACAACAGAGAAATTGATATGCATGTGGGACAGGGTCTTCTTCAAGTGGCCCCCAAGATGTGGAACCCAAAGAAAAGAGTTGTTCAGTCCCTCTGAACTTTTAAGAAAGTTTTTAAATATCTTAAGAGGATCATTTACCCTTACAGAATAGTGCCTAA
Source organism: Cryptoblepharus egeriae (assembly GCA_030015325.1). Lineage (NCBI taxonomy): Eukaryota > Metazoa > Chordata > Lepidosauria > Squamata > Scincidae > Cryptoblepharus > Cryptoblepharus egeriae. Next base: position 113,503,630 of record JAREYC010000003.1, read on the forward strand.
CATTTGTATGATTTTTGTGTGATTCTTACTTGCTGTTGGGAATAGGCAGTCATATTTGCAGGAAATCCAAGAAGAAAAAGCTCACTCAATTTCACATATTAGACCAGTGATTTTCAACCAGTGTGCCATGGCACAATGGTGTGCCACAAGTGGTCCACAGGTGTGCAATGGGAGTTTAATAAATTTATGTATTCATTCATTCATTAAGCAGACATCATTTATTAATTGGAATTTATTTATTATTTATTTATTGAGGAATTTAGTTCCCCACGAGTAGCATCGCATGCTTTGTCAATTGTCCAAAGTTTGATGGTATGCCTTGACAATTTTAGAACAGAGTCGGTGTGCCAGGAGATGAAAAAGATTGAAAATTACTGTATTAGACAAATGCAGCTCACCAGTATTGCATGGTGGCCCACCAGGTCTTAATGTACCTTTGACTGTGAAAACTGGTTGAGGCTGGATGGAAGAGTGGGGTCAATTAGTTGGCAAGCTATAATATACTTTTTGTGGGCTGCATGTTGATGCATCACAATTTAGGCACAGAACTGAATTCCAGATCACAGAATCCCTTCTCTTGTTCCCTCCACTCTTAGCATCTGACTCCATACTTTTGCTTATTTGATATGAACACAAAAGTCAATCTATACAGAAATTTGCTGTATCAGCCATTTCAGTATCTTTGTTCTGGTGTGTCAATGTCACAGCATTATAATAACCGTCCAAAACCAGAATGAATTACAGGAAGCCAGAATGGTTTCATGAGGCATCTCTGAGCCATCCCTATATTGATCTATTAAAAAAAATATTTTTAGCATGTTGTGGCAATTTTGAAGGGTGTTCTTAACTGCCCAACTTAACTTAACCGCCTAAGCAGTTAACTAACTTAACTAACTTAAGCTTAACTGCCCAACTTGGCAGTTGGAAAATGTGAGGATCTGTTAAATTTCCGTCAGCCAAAATTTCCATCATCCTCCCAATAAAAAGATAAAATGATGTCCACGAGTGCTAATTGCAAGGTCTCCCACAGGTCACAGTAACGGTCAGTGCTGTCCAGTAAGAGACAGCAAATTCATGGGATGTTCTACCTTTCTAGTGCTGAGAGAAGGGCTATGCAGTGTAAATTAGCTTGTCAACTAACCCTACAATCCAGAGTAACTACGGGAGCACGTAAGAGACATTACGTGTACCCGTAGTTACTGCACCATCTAATGAAAACCTATGGGAAATTCATACTGCAATCCACAGCAAATTGTTCTTACACCGGAGCAAGGACTCCCCGTAGTTACTGTGGATTGTGCCCTTAGGCAGCCTTGAAACAATTTTTTATAATGTTACCTCTGATTCAAGGACGGACTTTGTCTTCATCTTCCCCTTTCCCTTTCTTATCTCAGTAAACCTTTTCCTTGTTTTGACTAAACAACCTGCCTACTTCTTTCACCTCAAGAGCAATAAGCTTTTCTGCTGGCATCAAAATCCACAAGCCTGAATTAACTGATTCTGTGATTGTGAGAGAGGAAGCAGAGCTGATGGGGTGGAAACTTGGGGTCTGATCACTGATGGGATTCAAAGAAATTAACAACGGGTTCTCTGCCCATCTGGCAGCCACTTTTAAATGGCTATTTTGAAACTTTATATGTCCTATCTCTCGTTAACAACCGGTTCTATAGAGTAGATGTGAACCTGCTGGAGCCCACCACTGGGTCTGATGGGGTCAGTCTTGGACCCAGTCTTGGACCCCTCCTTCCTCAGTTAGATGATTCATCAAGGACCATTGTCTGCATATTGGGGACAACCTCACAAAACTCGACCACACTTCCATGTTTCCTGAGAAATCCTTGGTTAAAAAAAGAAAGGGAACAGTAGAGCTTAATCATGCAAATATTTCAGGAAGGCCCCATAGAAGCTTTTAGTGCAAGACAGAGCATCCAACATGTGAGCATCCAACAGAAGAGAAAATCAACGTTCCCATAGCAGCAGCCACCCACACGAGACAGTGGTTAAAAAAGAGAGAAGCTACTGTTAAGGTTTTTTCAATGGTGAGATATTTAAATGTATACAGAGACCTCGATGACAATAAACAGGGGCAAAACAATATAAGGCATAATGTTGGTTGCCCTTCTCAGATTACAGTGCAAAATACGTACATACAACTGCATAGGGGAAGAAATTGCATATTTGTTTACATGTCTATCGTCTCACCCATGCTCCAAGGAGTTAAAGGTTTCCCCATTTGAAACTCAGAACAGCCAGGGGGAAGGTTAAGGCTACAATCCAGAGTAACTACGGGACCTTTTACTTTGACATAGTTAGGGTGCCACCTATGGGAAATGCATAGAGCAATCCAGAGTAAGTGCCTCTTACATCTTCCCGTAGTTACTCTGGATTGTAGGGTAAGCTGGGAGGCAGCCACCTGCTCAAGGCCTTCAAGTTTCATAATCTACCAGGCATCTGAATAAGGCCCAGAGTGACAATATGACCTCTTTTTCCAGGACATGTCCTCTTTTTCATCCTTGTGTCCTGGAAAAAGTCTTCCTGGTCTGCCTTTTCCTTCTGGGCAGGAAGCTTGTAGCCTTTGGGTAATTATATATTAGATGTAATAAATTATATGCAAGAGTTTTGCATTTAATAAATAACAGTGTTTAAAGCAGTGGTCTTCAAAATGGGTGTCCCGACCCCCAAGGGGGTTGCGAAGCCCTTTCAGGGGGGTCGCAAAAGGTTGGGTTCCCCCCCCCGGTCCCCAACTTGCTGGCTGGCAGCAGCAGCATCAGGCCAGACTAGAAGTGGTCATCACAAAGAGCCACTGACTCCAGCTGCAAGGAAAGCTGGCTGGGTAGCCATGAGGTCCTATACTTCCTCCTGTTCCTGGAGGGAGTTCGGAATGAACACCAAGGTGCCTCCCCCTGCACATCCAGCATGAGGAAGGGTAAGGGGTACTGGGGGATGGGAGAGGATCTGGGGGCTTCAGGGCACTGGGGATAAGAGAGAGCTTGGGAGGAGTGGGGGGTGGGAGGGAGTCTGGGAGCAGCAGGGGTAAGAGGAAAGGGGACCATATGTTATAAACACAAAAAGAGAAGGTCCCCCTAAAATGTAGGACATTATAAGAAAAATGTAGGACATTACAAAACAAAGCTAAAACCACTCATATGTATTGATTTCATGTGGTAATTTAAACACTATATTACTTATTATTAAATTTGGGGGTGGCTTGTCCTTTTTTTTGGTTATGACATATGGTCACCGTGGGTTGGGGGTACCAGCAAGTTTGATGGGGTCCCAGACAGGTTCTAAAGTTTGAAAGAGGGTCCCGGACCAAAATGGACAAAAACCACTGGTTTAAAATAACTCCATGAAAGAAACATATAGAAGTGTCACTGGAACCTCCACCTTTGGTTTATTAAAAAATCAAAATTGCAGACATGGTGGGGAGCACACTAACCCAGTCACACTAACATACCAATCTACCTCCTTTGTCATCATCACTGACATGGCAATATCTGATTGCCTGTTCCAACCATTAAAGACAAAAAGTTTCTTTACTCAGATATGTAGCATGGTGATCCAGACATCCACACAGGTGGAAAAAGAAGATGGGATGAAGCAGGTGAGGAAGCGCAGAGGTGTGGAGAATCTCTGATAGTATAGCTCACTCCTATCTTCTCTATACTTCTTTCATTCCATCCCTCCCCTTTCATTTTTAATCCAGGGGTTGGAAAAAGAAGAGTAGTGTGTGGATTCTCCCCCACCAACCTGGCGCTTAAAGCAGCTGGCATCATGGATGTGCCAACCCAGAATGTGTCAAAAATTGATCATTTAACACAAAAGTTGTGTTAATAATCAGCTGATCATGAGAACTGGATCAGGTCAAAGGCCCACCCAGTTCAGGTTCCTATATCTCATAGTGGTATGCCAGATGCCCCAGGGGAAAAAAAAGGCCTTAAATTTTTCTGATTTTTAAAAAATGATGACAGTTTCTTTATTACTACTAGAACAATGGTTCCAAACTGTGCTCTACTACATTCAAGGGCACTACAGCAAACTCACAGGGTTGCCAGGATGTTCCCTGTAGCCTGGATGGCATCTCATGTGTCACCATATGAATCATGTGCCACTATGCAAGATTTTCTGCAATTCAAGACAGCAGTGCCCAGGAGAGCCAGAGGACACTGTTGCAGTGACATTGGTATGTGACCACGGGGTGCAATGACAGTGGTAAGTTTGGGAACTGCTGTACTAAGGAATAATGACCTGTTCCTCCCTGACCCCAGCCTAGAATGATATACTATAAGCACTGAAGAGTAAAGCACAAATATTTATGATTAGTTATGAATGCATAAAGTAGGTTTTATATAAGTGTTCAGTCCTGAGATCTTATGGATGAGAAAATGAGCTATGGGGGAAAACGAAGAAGGCTTATTTTCCTCTCCTACCTTAATACTTGCTGCTGTCGTATATCCGAGAATTTGTGAAAAAATTTAGACCACAAAGGAATTAGAGACAAACCTTTCATGTTAGATCTGACTCATTTGTAATTCTGATTTGTACCTGAAATATTTCCTCTTTAGGATTATTTTTTTTCTCTTTTTAAAGCAGGGTATAGCAAATGCGGTTGATTGAAGAATATAGTTTGGCAAGATAAAAGTTGCTGTGGCACAGTTTGATTTGTTGGCTGTGTTCAGAAGATGAGGCCAGAGAAAAATTAATGTGGTTGACTTTGTGCTGCATTACTTGCCACTTATTCAGCTGTAGGAATAGGACTTATTATCATCATTACCCAGGTACCATCCCATTTCCTATATCAGATGAGCTCTCTTTATTCTTAGAGACCTCTGAATACTAGCTTGGGATCTAAAACATTCCATCCTATAATAAAATGAGCCATCAGCTGAAATAAGAGCTTTACCATCAAAAGCACAGAGGTGGATGATTGGTATGGGGAAATATGTTGCTCAGGACCCAGACTGGCTATGGTCCTCTTTGTCAGTATGATCCTGAGATGTTACCAGTAAAACAATCAAAGATGCATGAAATACAGACAATATATAATCTCAGGTTAGTGGAGATACTTAGCCATCATTATCCATGCATTGTTCACATTGAGACTGGATGTACATGGAGATAGTGTGGAGTCAATCCTGAAGACCATTTGGAAACATTCAGTTCATGAAGAATGCTGCTATATGTTGTGACCATGTTTGCCATTTCTGTGTCAGTTGTAGGCTGAAATCCTAAGCATGTCTATTCAAAAGTTAGCCCCTTTGTGTTGTATGGGACTTACTCTCAGGAAAGTGTATTTAGGATCGTAACTGAATTGGCTGCCATTTTATTTCTAGGCACAATTCAAGATAATGCTTATTACCTTTAAATGTCAAAAGGTATTTAAATGTCAAAAGGTACGAAGAATTATACCTGTATTCCACCACCACCACCCCCCCCATGAAGTTGCCCACTCCCTGGCATCAGTTACTGAGGCCTTCGTATGAATTATGCCACTGTTGAAAAGTCAGCTGGAGTGTCTGGAAACATGGCTAAGATCTGCCATGACTGCTGGAACCTGGCCCCTCTTCCCACTTCCTCCCAGTTTACAGGCCTACCCAGGGGTATCAGGGGTGTCAAACTCATTTCATCCGGTGTGCCAAATACCATACATGGAGCCTATTGAGGGCCAGAAGTGACATCATTAAGCAGATGATGACCAAAATCAAGCACTTTGTTCTCACATAGAAATTCATTAGCTGCAAACCAACAAAACAAAACCCAGAAAATGTGCAAATCTGGTTCATAATTTCAAGATATGAGAAAACCCAATTGTCAAACTGGGAGAGTTCAATTATAATATGGGGCCACATAAATTGCTTCAGGGATCCAAGTCTGGACTGGAGGCCTTATGCTTGAACTTCTACAAAAAAATCATTCTGCAAAAAATCATAATTTTAAAAAAGCCATACTTGTCCTAAAACCTAGCCTGAAGCCAAATTGAAAAGGGTCCAGGTAAACCACTTCAACCTGGAGTTGAGGTTTTATCACCTTGTCTAAAAAGGGAGAGTTGATAATTTAAACTGGCCAAATCCAGAGATGGGCTTTTTAAAGGAGTCATACACTATACTCTTCAGGATGCTAGGCATCACCCCCTTAGTGATAAATAACTCTGTTCCGCCCATTCATTCAGCCAGACCACTTCATGCAGACAATATTTGCCAAGATGAACAAGGGTCAAGCAGATATGAAGATGATCCCAAGCTATAGAGAATCATGTCTACATAAACAGTATACAATTTTCTATACACTGATAAAGAGATCCCTGTCCATCTGTCTAGAATTTTTTATTACCAGTTGTTCATCAGTTATCTCCCAACTGAATCAAATGTGCATCTTTCAACCTACAAACCTAAATAAAATATATATGAAGAGTCCAGACATTTGATTACACTGTTGTGGTTGTTGGTATGACCCACTGATGTCAACATCAGTGTTGTCAAGTTGCCTTCCCAAGGCCCTTTTTCATCCATGCAGAAGAGACAGATTATGGCTGAAACGCCACATAAAACCAGGATAGCAGAAACTAGCAGAAGCTGTGTGAAATCATCCATCCACTGGTCTCTGCAAGCCCTGCATACGCTTTACTGGGGCAGCTGGAGGAAAATTCCAAATGATTGGATAAACATACACTTGATTAATTGTAGACAAATGCAACCTGACACTGGGTGAATCCCATAGCCTTGCTCTTAGATTTCTTTAGTCAATGATTTCAGTCCATATGAGGAAGGTTGCAGTATTGTCCCAAGGCAGCATAGATTAAAAAAAATAATGCTACATTAAAAACGATGGATGCTGTATTGTCACTCCTGTATCACTGATGCAGGCAGTGATGAAACTACAATGAAACATAAGAATATTTCTAATAATTTTTTAAATTCTAACTAAATGCTTAAGAATGGGACTCCAAATGCAAATTCCATCTACCTGATTCATGTTCTGTCACATTAAGTCTAGAATGAACGCAGCCTTCTCATTCAGTCCCTGTTAGTTCCCAACACAAATATATACTCCCTCTTATCTTGCAAAGGTGGCCCTCAATCTTTTCATGCCATGACCCAAATATAAACAAGTATGAGAGTTCCCTATGCATCCCTATTCCCTATTCCCAATATACATCCCAATGACAAACAGCAGGCAAGGGGAAGGAGAGAAGACTGTATTTCCCAAAAAGGCTTATTCCATTTTAGTTTGTTATCTCTATTTAGCACCCCCTGGAAATTATTTTTTTTTAATTTTAATAGCAATTAAACAGAAAGATATATGTATTAATGTTTCCTGTGGCCATCACCGACCCCCTGGATCACTGCAGCACCCACCAAGGGGTGGTAGTGCCCACTTTGGGAATCACTGCGTCTAACTCATCAATAGGCAGACATGCTGGGTCCAGTTCTGCTAAGGAACATACTCTGTGTGTTGCACCAACCAACTGCTTCCCATTTCTGCAGGTAGAGGTCATGCTAATTGGCACCCTGCCTAGCGGACCTCAAATTAGCCTTTGGGATGTGCAGGTACTTTTCCTCCCAGCCATCATATGAGGTGTTGTGACCCTTGGGAGGCATAATCCACAGTTGAAGAAAACTGTTTTATAAGGTAAGAACTGTTTGCTCCATATTCTCAGTGTCCATGCATTATACCAGAGGATCCTCTCATTCATTCATTCACTCATTCATACCCCACGTTTTCCATGCCAAAGCAAATGCCCAAGGTGCCTTACAAAGCTGGATTTGCAAGTGTTAGGTTTTGCATATATAGACCACTATATAAACAAGATGGTCCAATATGCAAGAACTGGCAGGCCACCATGATTGTGATCCTTTCACCATTCCTTTCTTCAAACAGCTACATGGTGTAAGTGGACAAGATATAGTGAAGTTTCTAATAAGCACAAGCTTAATATAAGGGGTATATTAATGATGATTTCACAAGTCCTATCTAACAAGCCAAATCCTATCTAACATCCCAGCTCCGGTGAAGACACAATGCAACCCCATGGTAAGGGAACTCTTGTTCTCATATCTTAAGAAAGCCCCAGTGATTGCCCTTCACTTGAGGATGCAGTGCATATCCTACTGCACCAGCTCTGGAAAATTGGATGGGATTGGGCCTAATTCATTTGGGAAGAACAAATCAACAGGAATTGTGCAAAATCTCAAGGATCAGACTGGTTTACTTACGGCCAGATATGTTGCTGCATATATACTCAGAGCTGCTTCTTTGGATGGAAATGTTTTTCTGGCTTTGATGATAAGATCTGCGTTTCCAGAGCAAGCATCTGCACTGTTGATGAACTGTGTAAACTGCTGGCATCCGAGTGCTGTATAGTTGGGTTTGCAAAGTGCAAGAAAATGTGGAGCAAGGTTCCCAGTTACTACTTGTCCAGCATTTACAAAGATATCTGTTGCAAAAAGTCCAAACGTGTAAATACCTGGGGCAAGAAAAAGGAAAAGTAATGGTTAATTTTCTGCTACTGTGACCATACATCATGCATGAGAATGATGGCAATTTCGCCAAGCCTTATACAGCATTTTGTCAGCCAAATGAGCCATAACGATAGTAACAAGAGTAAAATGGGTTGTGGAGAGAGTAGGAATAGGAGCAGAAAGGCTGTGAGAGGAGTGAATCTAGTAGCAAAGGCTAATGATGGATCTTATTCCCTCTGACAGCAGCCTTCCCATCCCCCTTCCCATACTTCCTTCCTTGGATTTGCTGTCCCAGCAAATTTGATGGCACAGGTCTGAGGAAACCCCCTGTGAGGCAGGAGCTTAAGGAGGAAAGGGGGATGCTCAATAAAGCACATGCCTCCCTGCCTCAATATAAGACATGCCTTTTGATGAAGAAAAGGGAAAAAACAGGTTTGAGTTATTAGGCTACAATCCTAAACTTCTCTACTAGTAAGAGGGCAAAAGGAGGAGGAGGAGAAGTGGGCATTTTGTCCCGCAAGGAGCACTGCAGAGAAGTGGCATTTGTCACACAACCTCAAGCAGTCATATTAGGCTACCAACTATTTCTTTGCTTCCAATCAGATGACTTATGTGAAGTGCTGAATGTGTCATATAGCTAGACATAAGATATCAGAATCTGTCTGCTACTATGTACAGTTTTCAGCACTGCCTATTCAACAAAATAGAAGCTGTTAATTCTGAAGAGTTTATTATCAACGCTGCATGCATGAGGCCTTGGGGATTCATTGTTCATCAAGTAGAGATCCACTCATCTGATTATTCAAAAGAAAAAGCAGATGTGCTACCATGTGACTAATTCTTCCAGGAGGCTTGATCAAGATCCTTTGAATTCTGACTGAGGATTCAAAGCTGCTGCTTGTCTTAAACTGAAAATCATCACTTCTCTTTTAAAACATCTTGAAAGTTTTGCAAGAATAAGGGAGTGTTTTGAGAGATGCTTCATAACTTTATTATTTTGTATTATATTACAGTATTATATTCATTTTTATATGAATATTTTTGGATTGTGGAACTAATCGTCTGACTTTCCATTATTTCTTAGGGGAAATTTGCTTTGATATACAAGCGTTTTGGATTTATGAGCATAATTCATTCCTGAAGCCTGCTTGTAATGTGCAAGCAACCACTGTAAGCACATTACAGCAAGCAACCAGTATAAAGTACAGGAAAATACACTTCATAAAATCCAATTATAAAAACACAATAAAACAACTTATTACACTAAAAATAAAATATTACAATACCAAATAAAAACTAATAAAAAGTGACATTGCATTAGTCTATACAAGTCAAAACATAGAATCGAAGACCAGATATTTAAAAGGCTGGAGCTCTGATAGGAGTTCATCTTGGATGAAAATAAGGAATGTCTTTTTCTTCTATCCACTCCATTGCTACCTAGAATGGAGCAATGGAACAAGGTATATTACAAGTCCATAAGTAAGGCAGGACATGTATTTGGAACTCACCAGTAACAATAAAAATTGCTGAGGTGGAATACAAATTGAATAAATAAATTATCAACCAAGAGTCATTAAACTCTAGGTGGTCTCACTCACTTGTGGAACTAGCAATAGGTTCTTGGCTTACTTGGGCTCTGTAGGCTTTAAATGCAAGGGTACTCATCCAGATGGGGCTCTCATGGATGGGAAAAACTAAACCCCCCTGCCACAGTCACAATCCAGTTGGCCTCTCCTCCACTTGTGCAGTAAGTAAGCACACCTTACCCAATGGTATAATTTACCACATCTGGTTAGGCTCTCAGATTCAAACAAAAAGAGTGTCACCATATCTGCATTTGTATATACACTATCATTCATGAAGGCTTGAAAGTAATGCATAATATTCTTACCAAGGAATCTGACAGTCCTGCGCACCAGTGGATTTATATAGCAACAGTCTCCAGTTAATATGGTTTTTTCCTGGTTTTCAAAGTCCCGCGTGGCCATCTGTAGGCAAAACACTGCAGTTTCTCCAACCATGATCTTGAAGAGGAAAATAAAAAAGAAATGGGAACTTCAGATTTTAGAATAAAAGCCTTACCCACAAACCAGAAAGATGGAGTCACCCCACTATGACAATAAAATCAAATTAGTCAAGTCCTAAACAGTTAAATCGCTTTGAGAGGGAAACACACTATTCAGCTTAGGGTGAAATCCAGAGTAACTACAGGGGGTCCTTGCTCCAATGTAAGAACAATTTACTCTGGATTGCAATATGAATTTCCCATAGGTTTTCATTAAGTAGTGCAGTAACTACAGGTGCACGTAATGTATCTTACGTGCTCACATAGTTACTCTGGATTGTAGAGATAGTTGAAATGCATAAACAAGAACTTTTCAGGATGAAACCTGATTGGGAAAGTCCAAATGTACAGGATCAGCTTTTACAACTGTCACAAACAGTGAATAGCTATGGACAAAATCCAGAGTAACTATGGGGAGTCCTTGCTCCGGTATAAGAACAATTTATTCTGGATTCCAATATGAATTTCCCATAGGTTTTCACCAGGTGGTGCAGTAACTACGGGTGCATGTAATGTCTCTTAGTGCTCCCGTAGTTACTCTGGATTTGGGGGTAAGTTGTTGTACCAGTGACCAGAAGACACCCACCATAGCTGGTAAGTCAGTGCAAAAAGTGGGAGAAAAATAGAGAAGGGGCGAAATGAAGTGGGGAATAAGAGGGAGATGGGGGACATGTAGAGAAGTGCTTCTCAAGGTTGGGGAGAAATTTACCCTCCAGGGGTGCTGCCAGCATGTGCAAAGGTCTGGTGAACCATGGGGGGGGGGATCTGCAGATTGCTTTGTACCCCTCCCATGGCTAGAAAAAAGTGAAAGTTTTATTGATATTCAAGCCTCAATTGTACCAAAACCTTTCACTACATCCTTAAAGAAAAGGCAGGTTCATTAAAATAAACCACTCCAATCCAAAAATGTTCAACAACATATAGGAGACCCTATACTACAGTAAAAAGCCCTTTCCCCATTTTCTCTGAAAATGGGTGGTGTTGGTTTACATTTCTGGCCAGTACTGTTAAAAATTTGTCCAGCAATATTCATACTGAAACTGCTGGAAAGAATCAAAAGTGCTGATTCTGAAACCTGTGGAAATGACAGGATCAAGGTGAAATATTGTGCAGCTTTGGTGTATGAATGATGCTCTCATTAAATCTCCAGAAATAGACCTAATACTCTTGTACCCACTGTAATAAATCGTGAGGTCTAAAAGGAACGCCGCATCTGATATCTTTATGATACAGAATTTCCTCCAATAATTGTCATGTGTAGCCGAACAGATGATATATAGTGAATACATATAGCTCAGTATAAGCTGTACTACTTTTTCACACTTCGTGGGAAGTTCATTTCTAGAAAGGCCATTTATCTTTCCAGGGAAAGGACAAGTGCAGGAAGGTTTGCCACCCACTCAGCAAACCTTAGCAATTCTGGGGAGCCACTGCTATCCATACAAACCAGGAGTCATCCACATATGGCATACAAGCCAGATCTGGCCTGTCATCCAAAGTAGTCTAGCCCACAGACTCTAGCCCATAGCAAGCATCAGGTAGCACTATTTCTCAGGAAGCTGCAGCAGCAGTGGGAGTCTACAAGGCTGAGAAGACTGTCCCATCGTTAGCTGCCAGGTATGCAACAAATGGGGTGGGCAGCAGCACAGAAGCTCAGTAATAATATGATGACGCCTTTGCTGAATATTCAGAAGTCATCAGTGTCTGGTCAATATGGCTACAATCCAGAGTACACCAATGTAGTTATGGTGCCACCTATGGGAAATGCATAGAGCAATCCAGAGTAAGTGCTTCTTACATCTTCCCGTAGTTACTCTGGATTGTAGGGCAAGTCAAAGAAGGTTGCCAAACCTGAGTGAAGACACTACTAACAACCCAATCCTATGCTTCTCTACTCAGAAGTACGTTCCACTGTAGTCAATGGGTACTGCTCCAATGTAAATGTGGATAGAATTGTAGCCTAAGCTTGGTAGATCAATTGTCTCTCTAATGCCTCCTTAGAAGGCACTGTGTCCAGCATAGTTTCTCACATTGAACAAAATCATGTCATTAATATTTCATTCATGGGAAATTTGGGTCTAGAGGCATCCCTCGTTATTCACTAGGGTGAACCTCCCATGGATTTAAAAAAATCAGTGTATAAAGAAAACAATGGAAAAATAGGTTTAAAGACCCAATTCAAGGTTTCTTGTTTCTCTATTGCACCTAATTTAATAGGATAGTGCCTCAGTATCCGCAGAGGTTTGATTCTGGAACTGAAAAATGAAATGATTTTTTGCATGACTACCTCTCCACAACTGTAGAAAAGCAGTTTTTTAGATTGTGATTTTTAGTGGCTGTTAGTGTTGAGTTGAATCCGTGTATAAAAAATCTGTATAACACAAGTTTGGACCTGTGTATTAATTCAGCCCTAATACAAAAACATTAAACAGGTGATTTCTTTTTTTTCCCCATCAGTTTGTTTTCATACTATGAAAAGTTAAAATTTGGCAAGTGAGGTTAATGACACATGGGTAGGTAGCATCAGTAAAAGAAGTTGGGAACCTTATCTGAGACCCGCTGAAACTAGAAATTGATATAATTACAACATAAGAAAAGCCCTGCTAGATCAGACTAATGATTAATCTAATCCACATTTCCCTTTCCTACAGAGGCCAACCAGATACATCTGGGAAGCCCACAGACACAGTAATTTCCCTTGCTGCTGGTTTTCAGAGACATACTGTCACCTGAATGTGTATTTACCCATTTAATACAATTGAAATAATAAAATATAGAATTAGAATAGAAATAATAGAATAGAAATAATAGAAATAATCATTACCACGTTTTCTCCCAGATCTCTTTCTTTCTGTCAACATCAAACTGAGACAATAACTATTTCCCAAGGAATGTATAACTGTTTAAATCTGATGTTTCAACCTGTTGACTCTAGGAAGAAATATTCCACTTGGCTTTCCAGTTCATCAGACTGTATGTTATTCGCCATTCAGAACAACCCACCAGCAGCACTCATTCCTTCTCCTCCCTTCATATACAGAGATGGTACTATATGTTGTATCTTTTTTTCAAATAACCTTTTCACATGTTTTCATGTGTTCCAGATGTCATTGGTCTGTGATTTTTGGTGTCTTGAAATAATCATCACTTGCTCTGAAGTTCATGCTCCCAGATTCTGACCTACTTCCATTCTGAGAACATGGAACATCATCAATCTTAAGTCATTCCATAGTGAATGTACCCCAGATCTGGTCTTCCTCCCAGAAAACAAGAACTCAAAATTCCTAAACAGCAACCGCTACAAAAGAGTAGGAGACTCCATTACAGCTGAGATGTGTGCTCAGTGATCCAACACTGCTAAGTTTAGCTCGAAGCAAAACAGGAGGTACATTTTTATAATAGAGAAAACACAGTATCATATATACCAATAACATGTTCTAAGGGCTTAAGAAAAGGACCTGAGGGAAATAAATTATAGATTTCTGAATGGAAGACAGATATATAGCTGGTGTGCTGATGCTACTTTTGGCAAACCCAACACAAGCTTTTCTGGGTTGAATAGACTGAGAATAGGTAGTGAGATGTTAAACATTTGACCCTGGCCCACTAAGAGAGACAACGTATAACTTAAGTGTGTATATACTTTTCAATTTAAGTATTTAAACTCACCCAATGACAACTATTATTCTACTTTTCCTGACTGAAATGGCATCCCATTTAAGGTGGTTTTGGAACTAGACAGTGCTGTTTTCAGTACAAGGACCCATGGCTTCTGTTCAAAGTCACACCAAACTTCCCTGGGTTGTGTTAGCCTGGATGCATAATATTCTTTTGCTATTAGACATGCTCCACATTTGGATATGAAAACTGTAGATTCAGAGGAAAGCAGTTGAGAATGGAGAGTCACTTGAGAGGACTAATCCAGCCATTTTCAACCACTGTGCCATGGCCCAGTGGTGTGCCACAGATGGTTGGCAGGTGTGCCGTAAGAATTTGGAGAAGGGCCACTGGGACATGTGTACACCTGCTATCAATGGGAATGCCTTCTCAACTGTCACAAAACTGATGGTGTGGCTTGACATTGTGGTGCCTTGTCAGTATGCTGTGAGAAGAAATAGACTGAAAATTTATGGATAATTGTTACGTTCAAGGTCATACGCAGTGGTTCTCAAACTGGGGTGTCATGATGCCCAGCCTGAGAGCCTGGGCTCTGTACCTTAAGGGGTGTGGGCAAGGGGAAGGCAGTGACGTGCTCCCAGGATCACATTACTGAGCACATAGTGGGCTTAACCGCTGCCAGGGTCTGGGGAGCCCCATGGTGAGGGACTCTGCAGGGCTCCCACATCTTGAAAAGAGTAAAAAATGTGATTGCAGCCCACTTCTGGGTCACAAATGTGAATCCAGAAGTGGTTGTAATTACTTTTTTTAGTATTTCTAAGATGTGGGGAGCCTTGTAAAGCCTCCTATGGGGTTCCTCAGACCTCCTCAATCCTGCCAGCAGTGAAAGCTTATTAAGGAAAGCCCCTTTTGCACCAACAGCAATCTGATTTTAGGGATAGCAGCACTGCCTTCTCCCTGTCCCCACAAAGTGGCTCCAACTCAACCTGGCAGTTTGAGAACTGCACTTATAGGGTTTGTGAGATGGTGAAGAGTCCCTCTTGGAATTTTCAGTGGTGTAGTTAATTCTTCTCAGCCTGGCCTTTCTGGCAGACAATCCCCCAAATCCAGAGTAACTACAGGTGCACGTAAGAGACTTTACGTGCATCCATAGTTCCTGCACCACCAAGTGAAAATCTATGGGAGATTCATATCGGAATCCAGAGTAAGTTGTTCTTACACCGGAGCAAGGACTCCCCGTAGTTACTCTGGATTTTGCCCAATGGCGCATTTGCCTACTCACGAGTAAAGCCATGATATTGGGCACTTTCATTTTCCCATACAGCTCAATGCATATTTTTTAGTTTTAGCTTTTGGGCCATAACTTTTGATAGGAAGGAGATATTATAAAACCAATTTTTGCCTTGGATTCTGCTCTTCAGTATGAATCCCAGCAACATATGACATGATGGGGTACTGCACACCATTGCAAAGTTCCAAAATGAAGCCAAAATACAGGACAATGAAGCCCTTTTGGAGGACTCCTGGACAGATGGCTAAAAAAGAGGACAAATCCAGAAAAATCTGGTTGTATTTTCACCCTGTCTGAGTATACCTGTCTAGGAATTCATCATAGTTCATAGTTCATTCTTGCAAATTTTCTACTAGATTTATCAATAAAGTTGTGGGCTATATTCATTCCAATTCCTGAGTTTGTCTCATTATTAACATGTTCAGCTGCGAACCATGGTCCTCTGTGATTTTGTAATGAGGATTACAATGTTTTGTGAACCAAAACCAGCTTGTAAGGTGCGAGCTTTGACAGGATGAGCAGAAACAGCAGAACTATCAGTAGCAATTCCAAGTTCATTATTCTGAGCCATCCCTTGAGGCCATTTTTTTTGTTGTATTTTCCTTGTTCTCATTGCTCTTCGCTTGTTTAAACTGACACAAAATAAACAGCTTAAGTCCTTCATAAGCTGGTTTTCCCCCCTATTGGGAAAAACAACCAGCAATTTGGGGGGAAAAGGAAGACAATTTCTTTATGTGAATTGAACCGGTAATGCTAGTCATTAGACTCACTGATGGGGCAAAAATAGGAACTGAAAACATAGAAATTAACTGTTAGCTCTCTAACATTATTAAATATATTATTTAACATTATTTAAAAATAATTTAAAGAATTCGTATAGATTTCTTTGCAGGAATATGGTACAAAACAAAAAAACATCCAAAATGTTCAATGACATTTGACACCAGCTATCCCAGCTGGTTAAATGCTTATTTGTGGTACAGAATAGTATAGAAACTTTTAAAAGGTCAAAATGTCAGCTAAAACTACTATGATAGCACTGTAAATGAAACATTCATATTTGCCAAAGTGATATATAACTATTAATAAATTGAAATAGTAATAATATTATTACATTTTTTTCTCTTTACTAGCAGCTATTTGATACATATGCAGAATGACTATATAGAATGGAGAACAGAGCACCTCTACCTTTAACTATTGCATAGAAGAGGGAATTTTGGCAGGAGCTGCTTTTCAAACCCTTCTGAGTTAAGCCTGCCTAAATTCCCTCTTCTATGCAATAGTTAAAGATAGAGGCGCTCTGTCCTTCATTCTATACTAGCGAAAAGTGTACCCGTGTTGCAGGAGTAAAATTCCCCCATATGCGATCCCCCCATATACATCAACCCCCCATGCGCAACTTCCTCATGCGCATAAACCCCCATGCACAACTTCCGCCATGTGCAACTTCCCCACATGCGCATCAACCCCATGCGCAACTTCCCCCATGTGCATCAACCTCATGCGCAAGTTCCCCATGCACATCAATCCCCCATGCGCATCAACCCCCATGCGCATCAACTCCACATGCGCAACTTCCCCATGTGCATCAACCTGCCATGTGCAACTTCCCCACATGCGCATCACCTCCCATGCGCATCAACCCCCATGCACAACTTCCCCATGCGCATCAACCCCCATGCGCATCAACCCCCCATGTGCAACTTCCACCATGTGCATCAATCACACATACACAACTTCCCCTCATGTGCAACAACCCCATGCGCAAAAACCCACCATGCGCAACTTCCCCATGCGCAACTTCCCCCATGCGCAACTTCCCCCATGTGCAACTTCCCCCCATGTGCAACTTCCCCCATGCACATCAACCCCATGTGCAACTTCCCCATGCACATCAACCCCATGTGCAACTTCCCCCCATGTGCACCAACCCCCCATGTGCAGCATCCTCCACAGTGCAACCTCTTCCTCCTAACAATGTCCCCCAGTGCACCAGCCACCGAGGACCAAATTGCCTGGATGTTGGTCAGTCTCCCATGTTAAGTATAGGACAGAAACACGTTGCCCCCTTTTCAGCCCCTGAAGGGTTAAATTTCTCCGCATGGTTCTTGCTGGGTGTTCAGGTGACAGAAGGAACTCCCAGAATTCCATGCTTCAGGCCCAGCAGTTGGGGCAGAATGTTGCTGAGTCAGCAATTCTCAATGCAAAGTATAGGGAGGAAAACACATTGCGCCCCTTTTCACCCCCTTCCGGTTGGAATTTCCAAAAACCGGTTCTTAGTGCACCCCTCTGTCACGGAAGGAACACCCACCCCAAATTTCACACTTCTAGGCCCAGCGGTTTTGGCAGGGCGGTGATGAGTCAGTCAGTGAGTCAGTCAGTGAGTCAGTGACTTTTCTCCTTTATATATATATATAGAAGAAGAATATGGTCACCCTGAACCTACAGCATGTAAAGGTTTAAAAAAATTTAGCTGAGCTGCAATTTGGGGTGGTCTGCTAACTTCCTGTTCCCAAACATTGCTGAACAATCCTGGTGACCTTCTTTTAGTCTTAAAAATCTGCAAGAAGAAAAATCACACTCGAGTTTCAGAGTAAAATGCAACATAACTCTATTAAGATATATAAATAAGCTTTGGTATTACCATGAGCCAGTGTGGTGCAGTGATTACAGGACCGGGACACTTGAATTAAAATCCCTTAGCAGCTTGCTGGGTAACCTATGGTATTACCTAATTCTTTCTTTCGTGCTTTAGATCAATGTTTCTCAAGGTTTATTTTCCACTGTACCACTTCATAATGGTTGAAGTACTGTTCAAATACCACCAGATGTAATTGGTGATAACATCACTGTCAGTTATGTCTGGGTTGGGAGCAGTGATGGGCTTCAAAAAATTTAAGAACCGGTTCTCTGCCCATCTGGCAGCCACTTTTAAATGGCTATTTTTAAACTTTATATGTCCTATCTCTTGTTAAGAACCGGTTCTATAGAGTAGGTGCGAACCTGCTGGTGCCCACCACTGGTTGGGAGGCCATGGAATAAAACAGTTAAAGGTTCAGGATGGATGTTACGTCTTTTTTCAAGCATGGAAAAGCATAATTTGGGATTCTGCCCAGCAAGCCGAGCTTCCTACCACTGTTTGTGCATCACATTCCTGGTCTTGCTGCAGGACGGAAGGTGCCAGGGGGTCCAGAAAGCAGGACAAGAAACCACCTCAAATACCACTGTTGGTACTCATACCACTTGTTGAGAAATATTGATTTAGATAAAGCAGGGAGAAGAACCTAGTACACTACATTGAACTATCTGGAAGAAGGTGGAATCATACCTCCACCACCCCTTTTCTTTTGAAGAGATACTGATCTTTTTAAACCAGGAGGAGCTCCCCTACTTCTCCAAGTTTCAAAGATCAGTGGATGTAACCAGCATCAACATGTGATACATTTTAAGACTGAAAAATTGATCACTTACTGGGCTGTGAAGATCTGGCTATATGCTTGGGCCATATGGGGAATATGGACCCATTTCAATCTCTACTTTTTCAAGTCTTTTTGTAATATATACTATATACATAGTGTTTTGAATGGGTATATCCATGTACATTTGGTGTACGGTATACTTACAAGTAATATAACAGAATAAAAGAAATAGAACTGCATCTAAGGAGCTATTTGTTCATTTTGCACAAAATGACAAATCCTAACTAAATATTAGATGATTATTAGAACTGCACAATCCAGAAAATCCCCAAAACAAACAAAATGTCAATGATTAAATTATTTTAATCATTAAGAAGTAAATTATTCCACTAATATTATCCCACTAATATCCACTAACCCTTTTTTGCATTTTAGATTATAAGCCCTTTTGGGACAGGGACCCATTAGCTTTTAATTAGCTGTTATTATTTTTCCATTTTCTTTGTAAACTGCTTTGTGAACTTTTTAGTTGAAAAGCGGTATATAAATACTGTAGATAGATAGATATGACAGCTCAAAAATGCTTAAATTATCTCTTCTTGAACAGTTTCCAGCAAACAGGTACTAAGACAATACTAAAAGTACAGGACTGTAATGAGTAGCATCACATTCTATATTGAGAATTTAATAACTCATGTGTGACAATTCACCACATCGATCAAACATCAAGGTCAAACATCGTGGGATAGCTGTGGCCATATAAGCTGGCTAGCAGTGGTGACGGCAGGGAACAAACATGGAATTTGTCATTGGTATGTTCATCTAGGGCAGCATTTCTCAAAGTGGGGGTCGGGACCCCTTTGGGAGTCGCCTAGAGCTTTCCTGGGTGTTGCCTAAAGATCCATGGTGCAGGGGGCAAGGTCAGTCTTGCCAGACCTCTGGCTGTAGCTGCGTGTGCAGTGGGGCTGACTGACAGCCTCAGGGCCCAATCCTATGCATGCCTACTCTGAAATTAATCCCATTATAGTCAGGGGGCCTTTACTCCCATGTAAATGTGGATAGGATTGCAGCCTCAGGACCCAATCCTATGCATGCCTACTCTGAAATAAATCACATTGTGTTCAATGCGTGCATAGAACACACATTTCATTTGTAACAATGAAAATACATCCTGCATATTGGATATTTACATTACAATTCATAACAGTAGCAAAATTACAGTTATAAAGTAGCAATGAAAATAATTTTATGGGTTGGGGGTCCCCACAACATGAGGAACTTACAAAGGGGTCACAGCGTTAGGAAGATTGAGAACCACTGACCTAGGGGTCAATTTCTAGAGGCCAGGGGTGAATACAAATGGCATTCTCTCATTTATAGCTGTAAAGCTTATGTGGTTAAAATTATAAAGATTGACTATTTGGGTAGCTGTAGAATGTGTTTAAATCAAGTATTTTGACATGACAGGAGAACATTCATAAAACACCAAGTGACAAGATCTATGATTAAGCACCTAGCCTTTGATTTAGTATAACTCATTTGATAGTAAGATTAAATGGAATTTTTTTATGCATTGCAGCCAAAAGCATTTTAATTCTAATCTACTGAACACTGCTCATGCCCTTTCATTTCCCATAAAAAGGGACAGCTTGGCTTACCACTTGAAAGACTGGACTAAAGACTTCTGATACAAGAAACATGCAAGGAACATGCAGCAGGATAAGAGTGACATTCCTTTACATCCATATGAACCATATACTATTAAAAAAGAGAAAAGGGGTGGCAAGTATTTTGTTTTCTTGTATCTGCTTGGAGGCATTTGGTGGACTAATATGAGATACAGAAGCTGGAGTAGTTGGTCCTTTGGCCTGATCCAATAGGGTGCTTCTAATATGTATGCGTTACACAGCTAGTACAAGATATACTACCAATCTGACCACACAACACTTTCTGCAGATTCGACAGCTAGGCATTTTTATGAATTAGACCTTAAGATGGCTAAAATTGTGTAAAATAGAGATTTTATCAATGATAATATGATCATGTTATATATCTTTGGAAAGATAATTTAATGCAGAATGCAATGAAAGAAACCGCGTTGAAATATCTATATGCTATCAAAAGTTATGGTCAATTAACCAGAAAAAGCCTATGAAACAAAAAGTGAATTTTCTTAACTCAGAATATTCCCATGATACTGATTGCTCTGAGAGCCAATGAGATGTAATTCCAATACCGTATGGAACTAATAAGGTGTTAATATGAATCAGCTCTCATTTCCATATACATACCATTATTTACTCAAATCCAATGCACCATAGAATCTAATGCAGACCCTGATTTTAAAAGGCTTGAGGTTTTAAAAAAATTTACTGGCAACTGAAATGCGCAGCTGCAAATCTGGAGCCAAATTTAATTTTACTGGATACAACAATGAATTATATGACAATAATAATACAATAATGGGTTGATGTTATGATTATTACCTAATTGCACTACTTTATATCACAATGGGTTTATGTTACATTTTTATTACAAAATAGTAAACCAGTGATTTTCAACCAGTGTGCGGTGGCACACTGGTCTGCCGCGGATAGTGCTCAGGTGTGCTGAGGGAATTCGGAGACTGACATTCATTAATAGGAAAATTGGGGTATTTGAACAGTCTGGTGTACCTTGTCAATGGTAAAAATAATTGATTGTGTGCCTTGACAATTAAGTGTGCCACAAAATGAAAAAGGTTGAAAATCACTGTAGTAAACTGTTAAACTAAATACTCGCCTATGCTTATAATTAAATTACCATATTTATGTGGATCTAATGCACTTTCAAATCTAATGCACACCCCAATTTTGGAGACTAAATTTGGCTGGGAAAGGTGAGCGTTAGATTCATGTAAATTTGGTATATCACAATAGAGTTATCCATGCCAACTGGTTATAAAGGCACTTCTAAGTGGTGCTCTGCTTATATTTAGCAGGGAAAGAATAACCATCCTTCTTTGCCGCAGCACTATTTCCCTAACCAATAAGGGACACAATTTCATGTTTTTACTTAATTAAAATTGATTTTGTTGTTGCAGGGTGAGGGCAACAATATCTTCTTCTATTCTACATGGCAAATAGGTGCTTTAGCTGAGCCACTCGCACAGCAAATGGGTGTTGAAATGCTGAGAAAGAAGAGACAGGTTTTCCCCCAATTTTCTTTTTAAAAAATACATTATGTCCAGGAAAACATTTTGAGTTTGCACCAGGCTAGATGATCCATATGTACAGCCACTGCTGAAATGTGTTGGTGCAAGCACTAACTCATTCCTTTCCACATACAACGAGAGCTTCAACAATGAAGCAACCAAGGTTGGTCCTCTTCCCATACTCAGTGACACCCCAGTTGTGATCACTGGATGTACTGCCACCTGTCTCATGTCCCTGTACATCTGGCCCACCATCCTGTCACTAGCAGGAAAAACAGTCTTCAGGAAAATTGACACTTGGAGTATCTTTAAAAAAGCAGCTGGAGGACTGGTTAGGCTGGCACAAGTTCCATACTGGCCTGGGGGTGTCACATATGTGCGGTAAGGCACTTCTGTGCCACTCCTGGTGTGGGGCTTAGGCCAGTGCACATACATGCACCAGCTCTGCATGAGACCATGAAATGGGTGAGTGTGCTGCCTAAAATGATTAGAATTGTGCCCTCAGTTTCTAGCTTCCTCAGTTGCTAGAGCATCATCATCATCTTAGTGTGGTTCCTGCTCCTGGTGGGGTCTGCTTGAATGATTGACTCAACATGGCTGAAACCTGACTGGCCCTTCGCAGGGTCTGTCACCATCCTTAGCTGTTGAGCAACAGGTATAATAGGCCAAGAGTCTGATGGGGAAGAGGGTGGCATTACATATGTTCACAAGGCCTAATATGACTTATAACCTCAGCTATCAGTACTGATGTGCAGAGAACACATGAGGCTGAGCTGAAGGCTCAGACTTGGTTTGGGAGAGTCCTGAGACCCAAGGAGGCAGCCCTGCAGAGGACTAAAACAAATAGGGTGCTCCACAATCCCTCTTTTTTGTGCACCGAGGCACCCAAGTACATATCTTGACTATAGGGGCGCATGGAGAGAAGTGGCGTCCCACTTGTGAATTTGTCATTATGCTTTTAATAGAGGACTGTGGGAGACCTGTACACATTCCACGGCCAAATTACTCAGAGGCGGGCAACTGATGGTAACCTAAGAGCATAAACTTTGAGGTGTTAGAAGTCACCCACAGTTGAAACGTGGTATAGAAATGTTCCAAGTACTCTTCGTTTGAGAGGAGTACAGTGCTTGTACTCTAAGGATCACAGATTTTTAAAAAACCATTCTTTCAAAAAATGTACCCTGGTAAAGTAAAACTACGTAAAAGTTTGTATACTTGTATATACATGCTTCTCTATGCAACCCTGTACATGCTTCTATACATGCTTCTCTATGCAACCCTGTGAGTTTAAAGCCACCACATCTGGAACAGCACTAAGCAATTTTTAATTCACTACAACTCCTTTGGTGAATAAACAATGAATGTGCAACTATGCTGCAGCATCCCAACTGGAGTCCCAATGGGTTTAGGAGCAGGTGGAGGTGCAAACAGCATACATAATCACAAAGGTCAGCTCTGTCTCACTGAACAAATGTATTCTAGATCGGCACCCAATACCAATATTCTCTGCACTGAAAAACAAAAAATAGTATTTAAAATGCTTGTTTTCCTACAGCTTCTAATACGTAAATGATAGAAAGTGAGTATCCATAAAGCTTTTTATTAGAAACAAGCAAAATGTACTCATGTTGCAGGAGTAAAACACCCACGCGCAATGCCCCTCCGTGCACATAACCTCCCAAGTGCATCACTCCCCATGCACAACACCCCCATGCACAACATTCTCATGTGCACCCCCCCACTATTAACAGCAACCCCCATGCGCATAACCCCCCATGCACAACACTGCCCATGTGCACCAACCCCCAGTAGCAACACCCCCTCATGCGCATCACCCCCCATGTACACTATCCCTCCCAGTGCATCAGGCCCTGGGCTTCTTGTTACGTATAGGACAAAAACATGTTGCACCCCTTTTCACCTCCTTAAGGATTAGATTTCTCAACATCAGTGCTTGGTGGGTGTTCATGTCACAGAAGGAATACCCTCCCCAAATTTCATGCTTCTAGGTCTGGGGGTCGGGGCAGAGCCTTGATCAGTCAGGGATTCTTCAATGCAAAGTATAGGGAGGAAAACGCATTGCGCCCCTTTTCACCCCCTTCCCGTTGGAATTTCTGAAAACCAATTTCTAGTGGTTGCCTCCATCATGGAAGGAACATCCAAATTTCATGCTTCTAGGCCCAGTGGTTTTGGCTGGGTGTTGATGAGTCAGTGAGGTACCCTACAATGCAGAGTAACTACGGGAGCACGTAAGAGACATTCCCTACAATCCAGAGTAACTACGGGAGCACGTAAGAGACATTACGTGCACCCGTAGTTACTGCACCACCTAATGAAAACCTATGGGAAATTCATATTGCAATCCAGAGCAAATTGTTCTTACACCGGAGCAAGGACTCCCCGTAGTTACTCTGGATTTTATATTCTGATACCACTGATTGCTTTCAGTGCTTCCTCTTACAACACATTCCTGTACATTTCTACTCAGACATCCAATGGGATTTACTCCCAGGAGAGTATTGGATTGTAGCCCCAATTGATTGGGTCAATAAACCTGACCAATTTTTCCCCATCTTTGTATACTAAACTTCATTGTACACCATACCAAAAAGTGACCACAAATTTCTTGCAAGCTATGCCTGAAAAAATGGTCTATGATCACATGCAATCCATTTTTTTCCTTACTGGAATTAAATCATCCTTCTTTCTATTATTTAAAGCAGTGATTTCCAAACTTTTTGGCAGGAGGGCCACATCATCTCTCTGACACTGTCAGGGACAAAAAAACTAATTTACATTTCAAATTGGAATAAATTTACATAAAATTACATATAAGAATGGATTGGAGTGGATTACAGGGCTTGCCCGGGGGCCAGATGGAGGGATCTTGAGGCTTGCCAAGGGCTGCAAAGGGCTCCCAGGGCGGGGTTTGGAGACCCCTGGTTTAAAGCAAAAGAAAAAAAGATGTTTTTCTTTAGCATTATTTTCCATCATATTTTTAGCTGCACAAATCAAGAATAACTGGAACTAATGCATAATACTGTTTATTACCAATAAGCTTCAAGCAAGAGCATGGAAAAACTTGAGAATACCAAACTGGTTTATTTTAAAGAGGTTGTACAGATGTCAGCCTACACACAAAACAGTGAGTGCTATGCCGTCACTGCAGTAGTTTGTAGGATGCCATCTGGTATCTGCCACCTCTTGGCATTCATATACTCAAGGAAATTGGTGGAATTTTAAAGGTGGTATACGATTTCAGACTTTCACTTTCTATAAATGTCTCAGATTTTCTACAAAATATCATCTGCCTGAATTTATCAGTATTTTATAAATGAGGACCTTGTGCATTCTTTTTGTCAAATATTTGTGTAGCGTTAGGGGTCTCATGTGTGCTATCATTGGAATTTCATGAAGTTTACTGAGGCTGCAATCCTAACCCCCAAGTTAGGTTGGCATAAGTCAACCACACCCTATTCCCATGGTGGTGTGGGAAGGCTCGCACAATTCCCGTAATGGCTTGAGTGTGTCACAAAAGTGCCACTTAGGGTGCAATCCAGAGTAACTACGGAGAGTCCTTGCTCCGACGTAAGAACAATTTGCTCTGGATTGCAATATGAATTTCCCATAGGTTTTCATTAGGTGGTGCAGTAACTACGGGTACATGTAATGTCTCATACGTGCTCATGTAGTTACTCTGGATTGTAGGGTCTGGCTACAATCCAGAGTAAATACGAGAGCATGTAAGAGACATTACATGCATCCATAGTTACAGCACCACCTAGTGAAAACCTATGGGAAATTCATATTGCAATCCAGAGTAACTTGTTCTTACACTGGAGCAAGGACTCCCCGTAGTTACTCTGGATTGCACCCTAGGAGGTTAGGCCAATGCACAGACATGTGCCGGCCTCCCCACACCATCATGGGAATGGGTGACTTGTGCTTGCCTAAATTGGTTAGGATTACACCTTGGCTGCACAATAAATGAAATGAAATTTTAATATAGCTGAATCTATCCCAGGCCCCATATAAACAATGATTTTTCCACTCAGTTAAAACGAGGTGTACTCGGATTTCCTTTTTATTAGTTTTGAGAACATTAAAAGATCAGTCATGTTAGCAGATCTGAACAGTAGTTACAACTATGATATTGAAAGAGTCAGTCTGAACCAGGGCAGAGGAAATAGGAGCACACCAGCTGTATTTCCTGCCTTCCAAATTTCAGCACTTGTCTGCAAAGGCAAGCACTGGACATAGGGATTCTCCCCCCCCCCCCCCCATATTATAGAACCCCAAATGACCAAGATTCTAGAGCAGAAGCAGCAATTCTGGCCTGGTTTGAATGCAGAGGTACATGTGGCCATCAGTGTGTATGTTGGGTATGTATGGGGGTGGCGGTGTAGAGAGTCAGCATGGCTATCTCTGTTCTCTTTTCCATTCAGATGAAGTGAAAATCCATGACTTTTCCCTATGTTTTGCCTACATTTCACTTGTTTTGGACTTTTCTATTACCTTCTATGAAGGTAATATGTAGCTTCTATGAAGCCTCCATAAACTGAAGAGGCCATTCAATCATCCCAGTGCAGTAGATGTTGTTCCCTGTTGCCCCAAAGGACGAGTTAACAAGGGATCTGGCTTTGAGCAAGCTCGTTGGACTGTGAAACCCACCTGATTTCCAGGAGCAGGAAATTGCAGTAAGTGGCCTCCCCCCTCCCAGTATCCAATCCCACAGGAAAAGGAAGGTTAATTCCCACAGAAGCAGGGTCACATCTGCTAACGTGTTCATCCATGTCCAACACCAAGAGCATCTGTTGCTACATGGGGACTTGATCATCCATCCAGCTAAAGAACAGGTGTAGAAGCAGGTACTTGGTGCCTGATCCTTTAATTAACCAAGCAAGGTAGGTTTGCCCAAAGCAGACCTCTTCTGGGATTGCTAGCTTTGGGTGGTGACAATGAAAGCTTCCTTTCCCTAGCCAATTCCCAGTTCACCCAGTTAAAAAGATGAAGTGAGGATCAAAGATATGGATGCTTTCAGTAATCACTATCTGCTCCATCAGATGTTCCCTTGATCTACCCTTACTGAATGCCTGAACAAGTCTAATTGCTGGGGTACATGAGACTGTCAGTAACAAGAAAAAACAATTATGCATATAAATTACTAATATCAAACTTGATATCAATACACTATAAATGAATATTCAAGATGACTGCCTTCTATTGTCCTGGCAAAATACAAACTGTAGCCTTCTCATTACAATGTCTTTGATATAATCCTCTGAAAATATATATTTGATAAATGAAGACAAAATACCTTTGGTATTCTGAATGTATAAGTCCCCAAACAAGTGTATCAACACAGCACAAATGGATCGTGGTTCTTTGTTCCTGTTTACACTTGTTAATTTGTATTTCAGACATAAAGGGTTTTAACCATATGTCAGCAAATTGTGTTATCTTTGGAATGATATAATTGCTTCCTTTGAACACATCTTACCATCCTTCTGATTAAAAATTATCTCTGCATATGGTTGTTTTTCTTTTTTATAAGCATATTAAGAGATGGTATAATATTCAAGCACTTGGTACAATAAAATTCTCTGTTACTTTTCTGTTTCAACTACTGTCAAACATTTTCAGCGGTAGAACTGACCAGATACTCAGAGTATAGTTATAGATTAGTTTAAAAAGATCAGTTAAGAAGACACAGAAATATAAACCATAATTCTAAGACACTATTCTAATAACAAAATAAGAAGAGCCTCCACTGGATCAGGCCGAAAACCCAACTAGTCCAGCTTCCTGTATCACACAGCGGCCCAGCAGACACCTCAGTGAACATATAAAACTCCTGCATCTCGGTGCCCTCTCCTGCATCTGGCATTTTGACGTTGCCTACATCTACATCTATCTGTGTACACATATACACAAACCACTCGTGGCTTGTAACCCGTGAAACAACTAATCAAAATTTGGACAGATGCTGAAAAGATCTGCCACTGAGTTTGACCTTCTCCATCTCTGTGATTTAATGTAATTTGAAAAATCCTTCTAGAGTTTTAAATCTTACAAAGAAGCTATACAGGGTCAAACTATATTTAAAATTCAATTTAAATAAAATATTAAACAAGTCTGGGAAGTCACTGCTCTTCAGCAAGGGCAGAGGAACAATCTAATAAACTTTATTGAATCTAATTATAAACTTTATATTGGAGTGAAGCATTCTGAAAGTTTCACTGATTTTGATGAGAGAAAATTAAAGCATTTGCTTAATTCAACCAATTAAATCAAGAAAACTTCAAAGTGCTTAACTTTGTCCATACTCCCCCTAGTCTGTAATGGGATTTACTTCTGAGCAATCATACATAGGATTGGGCTTTCAGAATACGGGGACCTTCTATCTTCTTAAGGTAAAACACCATATGACGCTGAAACACCATATATTTCTGGGAAACACAACTGATAATATAAAAAACATCCAAGTGGACATTTAAGTATAACATTGTGAACTTTGGTTGTTCCTAATAAAAAATATTGCTTTTACTGACCCTATGAATGTTGCTGTGATAGATCATCGCTGCTATAGTTTGAAACACTTGCACTATGACTGTTCTACAAAATTAAAAAGTAGTAATTTAATGTATGAACAATCAGGAATGACGAGCTGTTTGCTTCTGTACTCCAGCACAGAAACAAGGCAAACAGGATGACTACACATGGATGCCAACCATTTTTTGCACTGAATTGAAAACTGTGGCTACAATCCAAGCTCTCATTTAGGCTGGCATACGTCCTGGCACAAGTCCCATGCTGGCCTGGGGGCGTTGCAAAAGTGCCATCATTCCTTGGGGAGGGGGTTAAGCCAGTGCACAGATATGTATGAGCCTCCACACACCACTATAAGGACAGGGAAATGGATTAGTTGCGCTGGCTTAAGATTGATTAAGATTAAGATTCCGTCCTGTGACTCTCAATGGTTCAACTATATTTAATGGTATTTTACTTTTCAATCACCCTGTATACGGTATATATACAGTGTTGCACTTAAAAAGTTTAGTACTAACACTGACTGCAGTGGACTCAAAACAAGCGGTCAGAAGAGCTGGTGTTTTCATTGTCTTTCTTTGCCATGACAAATCGGAAATATTGCCGATGAGGTGTGCATGTCACTGTGAACAGACTGAAACATCCATCAGCTCCCCTTAAACAGGCCAAATTATCATTAAATTCAAGAAAGTTATCTGCCAAATCGAACAGATGGAAGCACGTTGCTTTATTTTTCCCTTGGTATTTGCTTACCCATCATTCCACTTCATTAAAAATAATACACATGCGGTACTCCATTTACAAGGAACATATCCCTTTATGTTTCACCTATAAGAAAAATTTGATTGGGTACCTCAAATGGCTCATGGGAAAACCACTAAATAGAGTTAGTGAGCTTTGAAGTGCCAATTTCATCTCAACCACAGATTTCATTACTATTTGCTTTATTGATTTTTAAGAGAATGCCTATTGCTTGTAAATATTCCACTCTTTTATTTTATCCACGGAACACTGTCTACAGCAGGAGCCATCCAAATTATGAATAAGTTAAATCCTTTGCTACTCACTCATCTTCCAGTTCAGATCTCAAGCTAATTCCTCAATTGACAAATGTCCATTTGTTTATCACAGTGATTTTCAATCAGGCACACTGGTGTGCCACAAATGGTCCACATGACTTAAGAACAACTGGGGATTTGAACCCCCTCCCAGAAGCATGGGGTGCCTTGACAAAGGTAAAAAAACTGATGGTTTGCCTTGACCATTTTAATACTTTGTCAGTGTGCCATGAAATGAAAAAAATTGAAAATCACTGTTTTATCATATCAACAAACTCAGACCAAGAGTATCAGTTTCTTCCTAATTGTCCAACCTGTCTTCAACAGAACATTTCAGCACTGGTTCAGGGTTGCTTGCGACCGTGTGGCAAAGCTCAGCTATTGCTGTACTTCCATGGTACCTGCAGTCTACCCACTGAATGAGATACATAAAGATCTACTTGCTGAAAATAAGATACATAAGAAACCAAAGAAGTGGTGCCTGAAGTCCAGTCTCTTCAACACTGCCAGGACAGTTTGCACTGCTGTAACTGATATGAATAGCTGTGTAGAAACAGAGAAACTTATCATCAACAGCATTAGCATTAATGGAGGAAGGATACTAGGGCTGCAATCCTATACACACATTCCTGGGAGTAATTGCCATTGAACACAGTAGGACTCTCACAGTAGAAGCCCACAATGTGGACATAGCCATCTTGGATGCATGTAGATTTGACAAGATGGCAGCTCAATAGAAATCTAGGGGGAAAATGTGAATGTTTCCCTTATCTAGGTATCCAGGTAGTCAAATAGTCCATTATCAAGTAATTTTTTTTCAAGTAATCCAAGTAGTAATTAAGTAAGATTATCAAGTAATCCAAGTAGTCAGAAGAGATGTCCTAAATAAAGGATGTCCAAACTTTTGGGTAGAAGGGCCACATCATCTCCCTGATACTGTGACAGGAAAAAAAGAATTAATTTACATTATAAATTTACATAAAGGAATATTGGAGATGGAATGTATATGCATGAATGGATTCAAATTAGGGCATAAGTATAGAAAGGGTGTGTGTGCAGCCTCCCAACTTCTCAGTGCACTCTCCAAAGGATTGCAAGGCTCATCCATAGGCCTGGCAGAGGGGACTTGCCATGTGCTGCACAGAGGCTGCATATGGCCCCAAGGCTGGGGTTTGAACCCCCCTGTTCTAAATCATCAAAACAAAGAAGCATTTTTGTTTACAGGAAATCTGAATATTTTCTGCTCCATCTCATATAAAGGACAAGGTTTAACAGACCTTTCTTAATATAGGTCAGAAGAAAAATGCAGCATGTTCTGCCTGTCATTTTCTCTTCATATACAAAGCCACACCTTTGGACTTCACATTAACTTGAATGCTGACCTTTCTCTGAGCTGTCAGGCGGACTCAAATATCTGTTCCAACTAGGGAGGAACTAAAAGTTCTCAGTGTGCGGGACTCAAATGGAGCAGAACCAAAGGGTTATCAGGATGTCACAGCAATAATGGAGCAGAACGGAAGGAATCAGCTCATCTGTATTTTTAACCACCCAAACTATAAGTATGACAAAGCGGTTAAAGTGCAGCTAATCTGTTAAGTGATCTTGTATGCATGCCTCGGAGGCTTTTCTGGAACCCCACAACTAAAATAGCTGTGCTGACAGCATGTGTAAACAGGTCTGGCCTAATATATGGAGACAAGAGAGGTTTGTGTTCTGGGAGAGAAACCAAAGTCATGTACAGGAGGACCAAAAGAGATGATATGTGAGAGGTCCATGTTTGCAGCTCCCCATCACTTTTGTGTTTTCAAAAAGAAAAATGGAGACAATTTGGATTAAAGTGCACAAGGGGAAGAGGATTAGAGCCCAATCCTGAGCTTGCCATGCCAGTGGTGGGTGTCGCAAATGTGCTCTAAGTGCCATAAAAAGTGCTCAAGCACCAATCCAGCTTTGGAGCTAGTTCTGCACCAACTGGCACTGCACTAGTGGGGGACCAGCACCAGTGCTCTGCACCTCATTGGTTGTGCAGACCACTGGATGACAAGAAAGGTGAGTGAATGTCTTGGGAGGGAAGGAGGGAAAAGGGGGAAGCCAAGTAGCCACCCATGGTAGACTCTACCATTCAGGATCCCACAGCAGCCATTTCAGCACTGGCAATGGGTGCTGGCAGATATTTCAGTGTCTGGTGCTCCAGGCAGCTTAGCACTGGGCTGTTAATCTTTTACCACTGCCCTGATCTCCCAATGGCAAGCCCCTTCTCTCAAGTTGATATTCACCCCGAAGGCTTTGTTGGGGAAGGTGATAGGCCCAGTCCCAAAATCCCAAGAGCAGCAGTTCTCAAAATTTGATGTCTCTGGAGTCCTTCACAATGGAAGTTCCATGTGTAGTTTGTGAGGGCAACTTTTGGAGTCCAGCACTGAAATTTCCGTTCTGAGAATATGAATAATCAATTTACTGGCAGAATTGTACAGAACTGCATTCTGGATTTCCAACAGACAGTAGTAACATCCTATTTAGACAGTAGTGAGTAACATCCTATTTTGGAGACTCCAAAAAGCCTCCAAACTGTGTTCCAAAACGCGACATAGAGAATAAAATAGAAACAAACCATTAGCAACCTCATTTTATTGATTACAAGTTTCTCTGTAAACCTAGAAACCATTGATTCTGCTATTCCTTTCAGACTCCAAACAAAAATCATAGCATTTAAATGCTTACCATGAAATACAAGTGTTCCTCATTATCCACTTGGGTTCCATTATAGAACCCTCTATGGATAAAAAAAATCCATAGATAAAAAACAGTGGAAAAATTATTTAACACCAAATATTTGCTAATTTGACTTCCTTCAGCTTCCTTTGATGTCTCAGTAGAACCTTGATTTATACAAAATGATACTGTATCAAGTGATGTAGTACTGCAGGTCAGCACCTAAATATGTAGTCCCAATCTAATAAATGAATAGGCAATCAAAGCAAGTTCCTTGGACTTTAATTCTTACTATGGATATTCTGGCTTGCTAACTGACAGCCCACCCGAGCTTCCTGGCAACCACAGGAGCACCAAAGTGACTATGATTGTGTCCAGCAGACAGTGGGATGCAGATGAAGGTCTCTTTGGGGGAAGGGGACAAGTCCTCTCTCCCCCGGGAAAGCCCCAAGCCAGCAATGGGGTTTTTCAAGTTTGCATGACCAGACTGGCACAGACTTGAGATTGTTTATGTTGAACCCGCAGGCCTGAAGGGGAAATAATGCTGATGAAGTATGCATATCACTGTGAACAGTGACCGTCACACCAATCCTACTCCCCTTCCACCCTGGTTTCTCTCCCTACCCCAACCTCATTTCACCCCATACTCGTTTCACTACCCTCAAAGAGGCTGTACTGCCACCCCACACTTGCACTTACTCCTGGCAAACAGCGTGTCCTCTTCTTACAACACTAAGCTGAGCATCTGACTAGAATAGGCCCAGCACCAGGATTTATTACTCACCATGTGTTTTAGCGCACATGTACAGCACAGGCTGAGATTAGGATTGAGCCCAAACTGTGGTTTGAAATCAGCGAGCCTCTGTCATGGTTAATTTCCTTGGTTATGACTAATTAAACTTTAGAGTATAATCCACAGAATATTATATGAGTACTTCCTGCTAGAAAAGGGGGGAAAACAGATTTCTTGTGTCTTGTGCATATGACAAAACATCCTGTCAGTTTCACTAGAAAAGGCACAGAGAAGTCCAGTCCCAACCTACAAAATCTTTAAACCTATATACACCTGTAAATAAGTTTCATTGAATTCCATGGCACTCAGTTCTGCAGATACACACATAGGTTTGTATTGCATGGCACTGTGTATAATCAGAGTTGCATCAGTCACATCACATGCAATGATGACGCACAATACCTTTAAAGGTATTTTACTTAGTGCCAAGGAAAATTGGGAAACATTTGTTTCATTCGGAATCAGGCACTATTTTTATTTACAGTGAGCCATAAAGTGTTGTGGGACACAGAGACTTAGCTGGCTTATTGTCACATTAACTTTCATACGTTGATGCCTAGAAAATGGCATGTTACAATAAATCATTTAAGTTGGAACCCAGGGACAGTGAATGGAATAAAAAAAATTTGTGCTGATGCAGTTCGACAAGCCCATACAAATATCATGCACACAACTAGCTATGTGAGAAATTTCTTCGAGGATGACATTCTCCTGATACAATAATTTTTGTGTGTATATTCAATTCTAGGGGTTAAAAATACAGCATCTTTGCAGGCAAAAAATTGAATTTTACCCAGGAAACTATCTCACATGTTCCAGTGAAAGACAAAACATGAGTGATTTGTGTGCTTCTTCTCCCCACAAAGAGAGTTCCATTGTTATAGGAACCAACCATTAAGTTACTGCAAAACATTAAATGGAGGCTTAACTCTGCATAATGTTTATAAGCTACATATGCAGAATGCAGTTGCTACTAAGGAATCTGGTCTGCAGCACGCATTACCCTAACACTGTCTGCACTGGCACTGAATTTTGGATACTAAGGGTGCAATCCAGAGTAACTACGGGGAGTCCTTAAAATCATAGAATCATAGAGTTGGAAGGGACCTTGTAGGTCATCTAGTCCAACCCCCTGCCTGCAGCAGGAAATCCCCCTAGAGCATCCCCAACAAGTGCTCGTCAAGCCTCTGCTTGAAGATCCCCACTGAGGGAGAGTCCACCACCTCCCTTGGCAATCTGTTCCACTGCCGAACCGCCCGAACCGTCAGGAATTTTTTTCTGGATATCCAACCAGAATCCCCTCTCTTGCAGTTTGTACCCATTGGTTCTAGTCCTGCTTTCAGTAGCAGCTATGAACAAATGAGTCCCTCCCTCCATATTACAGCCCTTCTGAAGAGGGCAATCATGTCTCCTCTCAGCCTCCTCTTCTCCAGGCTGAACATCCCAAGTTCCCCCATCCTTTCCTCATAGGGTTTCCCTTCCATCTCACTTCTTGTCGCTCTCCTCTGGACTTGCTCCAGTTTGGCTGCATCTTTCTTAAAGTGAGGTGCCCAGAACTGAACACAGTACTCAAGGTGAGGTCTGACCAATGCTGAATAAAGAGGAACTAGAACTTCTCGCGACTTGGAAGCTACAGACCTCTTAATGTAGCCTAAAATGGCATTTGCTTTCTTTGCAGACACATCACACTGCTGACTCATGTTCAGCTTGTGATCCACGGCGTCTCCAAGATCCCGCTCACATGTTGTGCTGCCAAGCCAAGTATCCCCCATTTTATACCTGTATTTTTGGTTTTTATTTCCTAAGTGCAGAACCTTGCACTTCTCCCTGTTGAAATTCACTCTATTTCTTACAGTCCAGAATTCTAGTTTATCCAGATCCTCCTGATCCAGATCCTCCTTGCTCCAGTGTAAGAACAATTTGCTCTGGATTGCAATATTAATTTCCCATAGATTTTCACTAGGTGGTGCAGTAATTATGGGTGCACATAATGTCTCTTAGGTACTCCTGTAGCTACTCTGGATTGTAGGGTAACTCAAAGTACTGATCAACATGCACATACAGCCTTAATAGGTTTTAATCTTGAATCCACAGCATGTCCATCTATAGAAATCTTTAGAAGGAACTGTCCTTTGCATTCTCATCATCTAGAATTGGAAGGGTCCTACAAAGTCAGCTAGTCCAGCCCCTTGCCCTATAGCACAAAATCTTCGTACAGCATCTCCAGAAGGTTTCTGTTGACCCTCTGCCTAAACATCTCCTGTAGGGAATCCACCACCTCCCTCAACAACCTGTTCCACTGCCAAGTTGCCTTGACCCTGCGTCAGGCACAACTGGCCTGACATGCCCTGAAATTTTGTTCTCACTCTATCTCCGCACCAAGACGGCCAAGAGGCCTGTCCCTCCTAGTACCTTCCTATTGCTAGGTGCTGTTGAAAACCACCCCTAGTCTGTTTTCCTGCTGCCTACATGGAGTGCAGTAGTGACCCTCCTAGCCTCTGAGGTCCGAATCGCCTGTACTCGGAACCTCGTAGGTTTGTACAGGGTGGCCTCCCAGGCCAGCTTTGCTTGGCTGCACCTGACAAATTTCAGTATTTTTTGGTTTACTTGTTTAAGGTTAATAAATGAGATTTTTGAATCAGATTTCAAATACTCTATCTTTGTATGTCCTAATGAAGGTCACTGATCATTTTAAGAGCATTAGAATTGAGTCAATCAGGTGCTAATGAGTTATCTAACAGGCGCCTGTCAGGCCAGATGCATCTGAACTGGGGAGATCTCTTCCTGACATCCAGTCAGAATCTTCTGTCTTTCACTTTGTACCCATTGGATCATCTATGCTGGCTCTGGCCCATTTGACTACTGTTAAACTCTCCTATGAGACAGGGATATCTTCCCATATTAGGAAAGTCACTTGGAAGCGCAAGTCACTCACACTTAACAGTTTCTTAGAAATGTATGCAATGCCTCATTGTCATCTTCAACAGTTTGCTTTCACAGTACAGTGGTGCCTTGATTTACAAGCATAATTCATTCTGGAAGCATGCCTGTAATTCAAAACACTTGTAGGAATATAATGAAACATAGGAAATAACGGAAACTCAGATGATTAGTTCCACAGTCCAAAAATTTTGATACGAAAATATTTACTGTATATAAAAATGATTACAAAATACTGTAATATAATACAAAACACTGTGATAAAGAAAATACTATACAGTACTGAACTGTACTATACCTTTGAAAACCTTCATGGCTGGTGTGACGGAGACAATAGAGAGGAGGGGTTTTGTAGGAAGACTATCACTAATGGAGTCACTGCTCTCCATGGACTCAAAGGAATATTTAATTTTTTGTGCAGCTTTAACATTTCTATGCTGCTGATGCGGAGCAGTATTGGAACACTGATAACGAACACCTTCTCCACTGCCACACACAGACCCCACACACACATTTGGCTCAGGCTCCTCTCCCCAGATCCCCCCTGTGAGTTCCTTGGCCATGGAGGTGTGTTCCAAACTTTGACCAGGGTCCCACTCCAGTTCAAGCTATTCCCCCAACTGTGAGTTCCCTGGCCAAGGAGGTCTGTTCCAAACTTCCTCAGAAGTGTTCTTCTTACAAGACAGTTCTCTTAAATCAAATCAAAATGCTCTTAATTCAAATCGCTTTTAAATCAAGGTACCATTGTATATATAACATTTATTTAGGAACATGTTCATCATGAAATCTCCCATCTGAGGGAGCCAGATCCATTTATAAATTCCAGCATGTCATAGTCAATGCACACTTCTACTTTAGCTGAAATATTACACACATTAAATACTGACCTCAAAATCCTCAGACACATATGATGCACTGCAAATAGAAGCACTTGGCATTATAAATAGTTTTCACTTTTGATTTCAGATTAAATATAATGAGCCATGGGCTTTGGGAATTTAGACATCCTTTTCGTTGGATTAACAATCTCTCTAAACCAGAAATGCAGTGGTTTATGGATAAGGGTTGCATTCATCTGTTTCAAACAGAGGCTCTTTTCCTTGTCCATATTTGCTTGTGTTTGCTACCAAATCCTTGATCCTCAAAACTCAGGATTAAGGATGCAATCCTAACCTAGGCTGGCACAACTCATCAATCTTCCCATTTCTGTGGTGATGTCGGGAGGAAGGCACATTTCTGTGCATTGGCCTTACTCTCCCCTAGGAATGGCAGAGACATGCATTTGGAAATCTTCATATTATTTGTTATCTGATTTGATCAAAGTCCACGTTTCTGACCTATACAGAAGAACTGGCAGGATTAGCGAATGGAAAAGGTGTTGATGGTAATGTTTGCCTTCTTCCACAGGCATCATTTAGGTGGCAAATGTCACGGTTGCACGGCCAATCCTGCTATGGACTTTGCTGGTAATTGCTGTTTTATTCTTCTGCACCAGTGAATCCAGGTATTTAAATCTTGGAGCTGCTCAATTTGGACTCCATCTAGGTGAACATTGGCCTGTGATCCATCTGTGGTTATAACTTTAGTCTTGTCCACACTGATTCTTAGGTCGTAGGTTTGACTAATGCAGGAAATGTGTAAAGAATGTTGGTGGCCTCTTTATCCGTGTCGGTGAATAAGGCACTGTTATCTGCAAACATCAGGCTGGTCTGGAAGTTGTTTACATCATAATGAATAACAAGTTTGCCCTCAAATGCTTTCCTCATAATGACATCAATCACAATATTAAAAATCATAGGAGAGGAGACATCTCCCAGGCAGATTCCCCCCTAATAAAATGACCTTTCCTTAAACTCCTGTGACACAATAGCAAACCATTCACAGCACCAATGTGCTGCAGTATAGTGGTTGAAATAGATGATCTATGGAAACACATATTAAGATACCATTAATGTAAAATGTGGTGTGGGCCACTCAGCTTGTACCATGGATGTATCCATGTATGGAGACAATGCACCTCTGCATAGTCCGCACTAAAAATCTCATTCTAAAATATCTGCACTGGTGTGAATGCTCACAAAAATAACACAGTTTTGTAAATCCCATCTTATGCTTAAAGGCTGTTAGTACAAACATTAGAAGTAGTCTCGAAAAAGAATCGTCACCTGTCATTATTATCGCCAGTACCCATTTGACACAGATAATGATGAATGACATCCAGACCCTAAAAACATTACTGAAAATATTACCCTGAAACTTCATGTGACCTGAAAACAGCACATTGCATTGCATGGAAATAATGGCTGATTGACACATTCTTGTACATCACATTAAACATCCATCAACTGCAGCTGAAGGTATGAACTGCCTCTATCGCAGGTGAAGTTATGTGAGATTATCTGTCAGTGATATTTACTTCAATACTCCATGCATGCGATGTAGACATTACTTGATGCTAAAATCAATTTACATTAAAAAGCGCCTGGACATTACATGAAACACAAAAATACTACTGAAATAAATGGAGCAATGTTTTGTATGCTAGTGACAAAAACCTGAATGGACTTTTCTATCTCAATTTACAGCAGCTTAGAGTTATAGGAAGGAGGGGGGTCACAAGCTCCCCAGACTATTCCATAGAGTCACAGTAACCCACAGGTGAGTTTTTTTCAAAGGTTTTCCTCCTGTTTGTACCAAAACTTCTCCCTTCACTTAGGCTACAGTCCAGAGTAATTACGGGTGTATGTAAGAGACATTATGTGCACCCATAGTTACTGCACCACCTACTGAAAACTTATGGGAAATTCATATTGCAATCCAGAGTAACTTGTTCTTACTCCAGAGCAAGGACTCCCCATAGTTACTCTGGATTGCGTCCTATGTCTCATCCATAATGTATTGAAATAAATATAGGGACCATGTGAATAAACTATTTATTTACATTTTATCCCACACTTTCTTCAAGAAGCTCAGGGTGGTATATATACTTTCTTCTCTTATTCTCACAACAACTCTGTGAGGTGGGTCGGGCTGAAAAATAGTGATTAGCCACATTTACCCATGAAATTCAAGGCTGAGCAGGGATTTTAATCTTGATCTTCCAAGTCTAAGTCTGACTCCAGAACCACTACAACCATCCTGTCATCCTGCAATATAGTGTGATGTTTTATGGAAGATAAAACAATATTGGCTAGTGTATATAATGAAAATTTAACAAATTAAAAAAAAAAACACCTTGGATGTTCACTGGAAACACAACCACTTCTTTCAATCACTGTATGTTGTTGAGCAGATTTTTTTCAATGAGCCCTATAAGCTGCCCTCCTTGCTATTAGAGCCATTCTGAAAGGTGAGTACAACATGGAGGCATCTCCTCTGCACTGCACCATTCAGAATGGCTTCAGCTGTGAGAAGGAGCAACTTACAGGGTACATTGAAGAACCATGAAACACTTTGTATCCCAGACTTCCAGCAACGCCACTATATGAAAGACTCCAAATTGATTCGAAGTATCCACTCTGATAGTTTTTCCACTACACAGATGCATTTTCAGTCAGTTTGGTTAGAGTTTGCATGCATCATGGTGTTCATGTGGTTTGACATGCCAGAGTGTGCTTTGGCACATTCCAAAAATACAGACTTTTAAACAATGATTAATTTGAAATCTGAACTCATGGTAAGAAATTATCATGAAAACTTGTAAATACTGAATCTGAATCAAGGTGAGAGAAACTCAAACCTAATCAAAAGTGGCTAGCAATTTCAACACGTCAATTTTGCAAAATAGCAATAGTGTGTTTAACACCTTGTGGCCTCTTGTCACATGAAACCATTTTCTTTACAATAAGATTAGCAAAACTTCCCTCCAAACATTATAGGGAAGTCAGTCTCACTACTAGTTTCAATTACATGTACTCAAGGTGAATGTCATCTCTAGTCAGCTGTGGATTTGAAGTTAATCAGCCAAATAAAAATGTTTTTTTTTTTTAAACAGGCCAGAGAGTTTGGTTGAGGACACTCATTTCATTCCCACTTGTTGCAATGGAGGAATGAAATCTCTACATGCACACAGATACTTTGTGTGTGAGGACTGGTTTCCTCCATTGAAATGAATGGAGAGATTCCTACATGTACCAAAGAAAGCATGGGGTAGAATCAGGGCATGTTCCATGCCAATATAAGATGCAGTTACGTCTAAACAAAAACAAGATTATGGCTGCAATCCTAAAGACACTTTCCTGGGAGTAAGATCCATTGAACACAATGGAACTTACTTTTGAGTAGACATGGAGAGGATAGTTCTCATAGTAATTTAACTGTTTTCCATAATACTGGTTTCCATAATATTATTCCATGATATTAAAAGAACTGTGTTAATACGCAAGCGACAGACATCAACTCATTTACAGAAAAAAATTCCATCAAGGGAACAAGCCCAGACAATCAGAATAGAGTAAGATTAATTAATGCAGACTCTAATAACCTTTTGATTACATAGATATGACTCATATAAAACATAATCATAGCTGTCCTGAAAACAATTATAACAGAATTATGGCACAATCTAGTCCTCAGATTAGACTGGCACAGCTACTGCTATGCCAAGATAGGGAAATGTCCAATAAAGCTGCGTTATAACATCCTGATAGTAACCAGATAGTAAGAAGAGTTGTAGGGAAAACTTATGTTTCCTCATTGGCATGCATCCAGCTGGCGCAATACATGGAACAGGTAAACACCTGCCAGACAGTACAAAGATGGAGAAGTGGTGTAATTGTGGTGGGTGGTGAAATAGAAAGAACCCAAAAAATGAGTGGACTGAAAATATTGGCACATGGACAGGGCTTCTCCATTTTGCACCAGCCATATAGCAGGCGCAGATCTGGACAGCCCCATTGCACAGGCTGCGGTTTTACATAGGGGAAGAGGACAAACATCCCCTTACCCCAGTTCGCCCATTCCCAGTGCTGGATTTGGTGCTGGCCAAGCAGCTTTGCTGCACCAGAGTTGGTCAGGATTCAGCTGCCTGTCACTAGTTTTCCCTGCCATGGTGAGAGTGTGTGAATTTGGCACACGGAGGGGGCATCCCTGTTGAAGGGAAGCAGGTTTCGCTGTCATCGATAGGAAGCTGCATAGGGAACTATGTAAGTGCAACCTTGAATTTTGTCATGGCAAAAAGCTGGGACCAAAATAAACACATATTGCTTTGCAAGTAGGTGCTCGAGGCATGTACCTAGGATCAGCAGCCACAAATGTCAAGCACCAGTTCTCGCAGCTCCCTATATGAGCGTGATGGCCAAACTAGATGAGACATCAGAGATCTGCAATCAGACATCTTGTCTCTTTTAATTCTGTTATGATAAGTGCATCTCTATTTAAAGACACGTTTTCCCTATAACAACTCACTTTTTAGACGCACAGATAAAAAACAGATAGGACCATACATTAAACCTAGCATATTCACTGCCAGCGCCTCTGTTCATTTTTTTGTTCTGTAGTATTAAAGGCTGATAGTCCTTTATGGCTAGCAATGAGGCAGAGAGTTACGCCATTTGCTCTTAAGTGATCACCAGGGTACACCTTTTACTACTCCCAGGCATGCAGCAAATTCCAAGGGAAATAAGAAACAATTTACAAAATGATCAACATGTTTTGCAAGGATGGTTCACTGAAATTATTCTGTCACATAAGACAGGCTACAACTAGTATACTGATTCAAGAAAGTTAAGATTCTCCCTTTTGATCTTAACTCTCAGATGCCCAGGAAGGAGATGAAAAGAAATTTTACTGGTTAAACTAAAAAAGAGGGGGGGGGAGAAGCTCTACAAAAAATTTCAGCAGGAGACAAAGTTATGAGGTTGACATGTACTGCCTAGCTGTCAAAACAGAGCTAAAACAAGCCTGGAAGGGCAAGCAAAAAAAACCTAAAACCCACATTGTAGAAAATGTTGTAAATAACACTTAACTTAAACAGCATTTAATCTTCCATTTCTATGCCATGGCACACTTTAAAAAACCTAGAACACAATTAAACAAGATCATTTTTCATTCTTAAATATATTTTGATATAAGAGAGATTCTAAGAATATATCATATCATAAACTCTGAATATTAAAGACTTGGATCGGCGGAAAAAACAGCTCTTTATACTTTGCTGTTTGAAAGAACTTCTGATAACCTTCTAGGTGCAATTCAAAGTGTAAATTTTGATCTGGAAGAAAGTGTTACAAGGGTTCAATGCCACACAGCTACCATATGTCCTTTTTTCCAGGACATGCTCTTTTTTTAAGGTTGTGTCCTGGAAAACAATCTTTGTTGTCCTCCATTTCCATGTGAGCAGACAGCAAGGCCACTTTCTTGTAATTAAAAAATTGTGGTTGCAATCTTAATCCCTGGTTATGCCAGCATAAATACCAGGCACAAATCTCACAGTACTCACAATACTACTGTTAGGCACTTCTACGCCACTCATGGGGGGGATTAGCATAGTGCACAGACATGTGCTAGCCTCCCACATTCTGGGAATAGGATGTGGATGAACACTGGTAGCCTAAATTGACTAGAATTGTGCCCTATGTGTAATAAATTCCAGTAGTACCTTGATTTAAGAGTGACTTGAATTAAGAGCATTTTATATTAAGAACAAAATTTTCTCAGAAATTTTTACTTGATTTAAGAGCACTGTCTTGAAAGAAGAGCACTTCTGATGAAATCTGGAGCAGACATCCATGGCCAGGGAACTCACAGGGGAATCAGGGGGGATCAGCCTGAGCCAGGTGTATGTGTGGCACCTGTGTGTGGCAGTGTGGAAAGGTGTCCCTTATCATTGTTTCAATGCTGCTGCCCTTCAGCAGCACAGAAATGTTAAAATGGCATGAAAAGACAAATAGTCCATTAAGCCAATGGATAGCAGTGACTCTGTTAGCGATAGTGAAAGTCATCCCTCCTCTCTCTTGTCTCCCTCACACGAGCCATGAAGGTTTTCAAAGGTACAGTACAATTTACCCTACAATCCAGAGTAACTACGAGAGCACATAAGAGACATTACGTGCACCCGTAGTTACTGCATCAGCTAGGGAAAACCTATGGGAAATTCATACTGCAATCCAGAGTAAGTTGTTCTTACACCAGAGCAAGGAATCCCCATAGTTACTCTGGATTGTGCCAGTGGTGTACAGCACTGATCCTCAACATTGTGGCCCCAGGGACTGGTTCTGTGGAAAAGAAATTTTCCTAAAGAGGGAGCTTCTCCACCTAGAGCACAACACAACTGCCTCTAGCTATAAATCCTATTATAATAAATACAGCTATTACTAGGTTACTGTGGATAGGATTGCAGGTGAGAGCCCAATGTCTCAATTCATGTCTACTTAGAGCAGGGATTTTCAACGTTTTTAAGTGCAGGATGCATTAAAAATGCATAAAGCCATCTTAGTCGCTCTTATTGGAAAGTAAGCCTCATTGACTATAATGGGAATTATTTCTGAGTAACGGGCATTGGATTGGACGCTGAGGCTGCAATCTTATCCATGCTTTTCTTGGTGTAAGCTCCACTGACCACAATGGGACTTATTTCTGAGTAGACAGGCATTGGATTGTACTCTGAGGCTTGGACTCTGAGGCAATTCTATTCACACTATCCTGGGAGTAAGCTCCACTGATGACAGTGGGAGTTACTACTGAGTAGACAAGGCATAGAATTGGTTTCTGAGGCGGCAATCCTTCGACAGAGCCTTCTTGCTGTGAGGAGGGGAAGATGCACTTAGAGGAGTCCTCTCGCGGACTGGTCAGGCAGATGCCAATGACCCCCAATGGTCCCCAGACTGGGGGTTGAGAAACCCTCTGTACAGGATTAACTTTATTACAGTGTTTTGTATTTCAGTATATTACAGTGTTTTGTATTAGATTTATGTTCTGTATTATATTAGTGTTTTGTAATCATTTTATATACAGTTAATATTTTTATATAAATATTCTTGGGTTGTGGAACCAATCATCTGAGTTTCCATTATTTCCTATGGGAAAATCTGCTTTGTATTTCAAGCATTTTTCTGGAACAAATTATATTTGCAAATCAA
Organism: Cryptoblepharus egeriae; assembly: GCA_030015325.1. Taxonomy (NCBI): domain Eukaryota; kingdom Metazoa; phylum Chordata; class Lepidosauria; order Squamata; family Scincidae; genus Cryptoblepharus; species Cryptoblepharus egeriae. Next base: position 113,547,805 of record JAREYC010000003.1, read on the forward strand.
GGCACCAACGTATACGTAAGTAATAGTTTAAAATTTAATACTAAGTAGTAATGAACCACATGGGTGTGTGTTTTCAGTTTTTATTTTGTCATGTCCTACATTTTTCTAGGGTGTCCTACATTTCACGGGGGCCATGTCTTCCTTTCCAGTTATCACATATGGTCATGGTCACCTGGTACTCAATAAATACATGCAGTTGAATAGCTAGAATGATACAAACCATTCAGTAGTACAGGACCCCAAATATATGTGCCCGCAGATCCTCCTACTCACCCTCCTACTCAGCCATTCAGGCAGAAACAACTGCTGAGATGGGCTGCTTAAATTCATGTTCAAGAGATAGTATTGTATAGCTACACTACTGAATAAATGCTTTCCTTGTGGAATTTTTGAAAACTGTATATTTCCAGTGTGCCATTCAGTCTTTAGTGCAAGATAGAAGGCTACTGCCAGAAGAAGTCTGATCAAGCGGGTGGGGAAGGGGAGAGTTATTAATTCAAGCCTATACAGAAACAAAGGACTGAGTACAGAAGTAGAGTTTTCTCTGCTTGGACTGAGGCTTGGATAAAGTCACAGTAGGATACCAATAAGGACTGTGCAAGCAGGGCAATGTACATTATTGCTTTCTATGCCATATCCTAGGAGTCTAGCAGAATACAAGTCCTCCCATTACATTTCCATGTGCTGCTGCTGCTGCTACTACTACCACCATTTTGCTACTACTACATATGCAAGCCAGACCCCAAAATTCCATTACACTCAATCAATCAATCAATCAATCACAATAAATGAATCAATATCATAATCAATAAACAGAACCCAGGATATCTGATGGCTGGATGGATGTACTTAATGGATGTACAAATAAGTAACTTCTAGGAGTGTAATATATATTTCTTCAGTGCACATAAAACCTGCCTATTATGACAGATATTGGTAGGTCTGAGGACTCCATGGTTGGAAGAGATGCATCAGAGCAGGTTCTCAACTACCGGAATGGTTGGGGTGAATGATAGTGGTGGTGATGCCTGGGGGTGACACTACTGCTACATCTCTTCCTTTCTCTCTCCCCTCAATGTTCATCAAACCTTTCAAGCTTTTTGCTAGTAAATACACAATACTTGGTTGGCACAGAAAAGGAATTCAGTGACAGAATATGTGCCAAATTAGGCTATCTACTGTCACCCAAGCCCCAGTTAAGCAGCTGATAGTGTTATTAATGATGCACAGTCTTCCAAAGTGATCTCATTCATAATCCCCTTCACACTTTGCACAGCAATGAACAATGCACAGCTGGGAATGAACTACTGTACAATATTTTTGATTTTGTAACATCACATTCAGGAGGAAAAATAATGGAAGAACGGGACCACTTCCATACCATCTTTCCAAACAGAAGCATGCTATTCATAAATCACTTGACCAGAAATCTTCTTAAAAATTAATACTTTACTTATGAACATAGACTGTCAGCCAACACATTTTGAATGTAGCTGCTCAGTCATGGGATGCAACTAATTAAAAAATAGATCTTTTTCCAGATGATATTCTTCTTCCCTACTGCTTTCTACTCATATTCTATTCAACTTGAATTCAAGATATCAGAATCAAGGACAGCCTTAAGGGCAATGCATATCTCTGTTTAGGACACTGTTTGTGAATTCAAACTCTGAATCCCTTTCTTTTAGGTTTGCCCTTTTCCAACCTGGCACCTGTCCTTTACAATCACCACTTATACTGGAGGGGTGTGCAGAAATGCTTCCATGCACATGAACTGGGGTGACAACCAGTGGTGGGCTTCAGGCGGTTCTCACAGGTTCTATAGAACCCTTTGCTAATGAGCACCTGGTTCTGAGAACCGGTTACTAATGGGACATAGAACCTGTTGTTAATTTATTTGAATCCCACCACTGGTTACAACTCTACTTAGAAGAACATAATAGCATATCAATGACCTCCTCCTTGTGCTTCTTCCCAAATCACCTTTGGTTGATGGTGTAATAAAGATGCAATCACTCCTCCACAAACCCCATGAAGACCACAGAGATTCCTCAGCAAGGACACTTTTCAACCCACACAGATTTTTCTGATGTGATAAGAAAGTACCAATTGCTGCAGAATTCCATTCTTCACGCACAAGCACATTTCCTTGTGCAACATCATGCAACCCCCCGCAAAAGCTTGTTCACTCCACAGTGTGAAAATCAGTGAGGTAAGGGAATAAGTGTATTTTTTTCTAACTACATCAAGAAAACCAAACCAAGTTAACAGAGCACTAATACAGACACTTCCATATTACGTACATACCACTGGGCCAACACTGCACTCCCATGGTTTCTACTGAGATGCAAAGAATTGTTTACAAAAAAGAATAACACTTATGAATGACAAATAAAAAATCTATTTTCTGCAAAAGCTATGCACACATCTACATCTTGACATGCTAACATCTTACAGAGATGTTATCTTACATCAGAAAATGGTTATCTGCAGTGCCCTAGTCTTGTCGTTTTTTCTGACATCATCCAGAGAAGTGTCCATCACTTTCCATTAGATGCCCAATACGAATTCCAGTTCAAGCTTTTAACTAAAGATTTTGTGATCAAGATCCATAATGCAACACAAATGTAATACCATAATATGGTAATAGGCTCATTCTTTTTCCAAAATAACATATCCTAATTCCCCAAATTTTCTTCTAAAATTTAGGGAAGCAGTTAAAGCACTCTTTGCACAAGCTACGAAGCAAATGTCAATCAGCATGCAATATTTTGATGATGACAAATACTCTAGTGATTGAACCATAATATAGCACAAGCAAGACAAATTCACTTATTAAAAATACAGTATACTATAAAACAGAGAACACAACTATTATATTGTTTTCCAGACCCTTGTTTCCCAGATTTATAAAAAGATGGACTTTGTTCCAATTTCCAACTATTTTCAGCCTAAAACCAGCACAATGCTTTTTTTCTAAATCAAACGTATTTTAGAAATTGCAGAGCAGGAAGAAAATTCTGCCAGCCCAGCTTTAATTATTCCATGATTTGAATATAAATTGCCCTGGTTTGGATCTTCATGGGGTGCAAGTGTGATCAATTTAAAATCAGTGTTTCCTAGCAAAAGCCCTTTTGATGGGAAGAAAACTTTTTAGGATTTTTCTTCTATGATTCCAAATTTCTTAGAACAATATTTTGTGAAGCTGCAAATTTCAAGCCTGAAAAAACGCCTCTCCTCTTTACTGCCTTCATATGCCCTACTGGAAAAAAAATATGGCACAGAAAATTATTTTATACAGTGTCTTCTGTGTGTTTGTGTCTATCTATATATAATCCAGTCTTAATGGTCACACTCTACCCTTTCTGTTCCTCTGCTCAATATGGCCAGGGATTATTAAATGATGCTAATGCTTTTGTCAGCTGATGTTACAACTTGTACACTGAGCTGTTTAAAGGCAGATGTTCCATTGCTTCTCTGCTGGCATTCTTACAATCCAGCTGAACGGCATGAAAGCATCGCTTCCTTGAACATATATTTCCTTTAAAGAAATAAAATAATAAATCAATTTATTAATATATATAATACTTAAAGAATTAGAGACTTGCAAGGAACCATGTAGAAGCAAAAAGTTCTGAAAATTACACTAGTATACCATGTCAAATGTTGACGACACACTCCCCCCCCCTAAAAAAAATGTGGAATGAAGCTGGCTTCATCTTATACAGCACCCCACCTACTGTCAGAAGTGCCCAGGCTGAAATATTAACATGTGGCTATTATCAGCAACAGGGCTCCTCTAGAACGCAGCCCACTGATTTGTGACTAACACACTCTTGGAAGGAAAAATAAAATAAAACATCAGGAATGGAAACCATCATGTCAGGATTTTGAGAACAAATTTCAGCATGCTATCACAAAAACTATCAGCAGTGTCTAATTTTAGTAAATAATCTATTTTTTAAAAAATCTAAGGAGACATGTTTAAGCAGAAATCTTTAGAAAATGGCACTGCAGAGGAAGAAAAGCAGAGGGAGAGAGAGCATATCCTTAGACCCCTGCTTTAAGTGTCAAATTGGTGACTGAATGATGGGGATCTATCCAAAGTCCAAGATTAGGTGCCTTTTAATGAAATAACATGATCAGTGAATCAATGAAGAAGGTACTGCAAAAAAAAAAGATGATTAACAAGAATCAAGGCATATTAAACCATGACATCTAAGGATGCTGTTTTGTGTGTCCCCCATCTTGAGCATGATCAACAACCCCCCTCCCATAAGACCACCTCCATTTTTTTAATGTGTCCTTTGATGTGCAGTGCTCACCCTCCAAATCACACCTGGTCAACACATGGGAACACCTAGAGCGATCCAAAGCTTGCCCAGGGGGAGTGCACTGAGGGAAATAATAGGGGAGGCAGTCATAGATTGGGGTGAGGGGTAGGAACAATCATAAAGTGGTATGGGGGTGGGGCAGTCACAGGTTGAGGTAAGGGGAGGAGCAATCATGGGGGGAAGATGGGCAGTCATGGGTTAGGTGAAGAGAAAGGGCAGTCAGTGGGGCAATCAGGGTGGGTTGGGGACTGTCAAAAGATGGGGATGTGGGTGGGGCAATCATAGTTTGAGGTGAGGGGTGGGGCAGTCTTAAGGTGGGTTTGGGTAGTCAGAGTGGGACAGCAATAGTTTGAGGTGAGGGGTGGGGCAGTCATGGGGTGAGGTGAGGGGTAGGGGCAGGGGCAGTCTGAGGTGAGGGGGCAGCCATTGAATGGGTTGGGGCAGTCATGGAGTGAGGTGAGAAGTGGGTGGCAGTCATGGGATGAGGTGAGGAGTGGTGGGCAATCATAGGGTGGGCTGGGGCAGTCATTGGGTGTGATGAGAAGTGGGGGCAGTGATAGGATGAGGTGAGGAGTGGGGGGCAGTCATGGGATGAGGTGAGGAGTGGTGGGCAATCATAGGGTGGGTTGGGGCAGTCATGGGGTGAGGTGAGAAGTGGGGTCAGTCATAGGGTGGGTTGAGGGGGCAGTCGTGGGATGAGGTGAGCAATGGAGGGGCAGTGATAGGATGAGGTGAGGAGTGGTGGGCAGTCCTAGGGTGGGTTGGGGCAGTCATGGGGTGAGGTGAGGAATGGGGGAGTGGAGTGAGGGGTGAGGGAAAGTCATGGGGTGGGGGGAGTGGAGTGGGGCAGTCATAGGTTAAGGTGAGGAGCAGTCGGGGGGTGGGGGTGGGGGGACAGTGATAGGGAGGCGTGGGAGCAGTCATGGGGTGTGGTGTGAGTGGGGCAGCCTGAGGTGAGGGGGCGTTGAGCAGAGGAGTTGGGGGGCGGTGGGGGGCTGAGTGGGGCCTGCTTACCACCAGGAAGGGCACCCCCGCGGCCAGCGCGTAGAGGAGTACGGGGGGGACGGCGCTCTTCTCCTCAGGGCCGGGGTAAGGCTTGCGGTAGGCGCTCTCGTAGCAGAAGAAGCCCTGCACGTTGACGGAGAAGGTGTCGGTGTACTCGAAGTAGTAGGCGAGCATCACCGTCCCTGCCATGATCACCATCTGGAAGTAGAGCATCCTGGTGAGGAAGAGGAGGAGGAAGAGGAGGCGAGGAAGAGGAGAGGGCACTGGCATGTACTCCGACGGCCCAGGCAGCCCCCTCCCCGGCTGCTCTCTCTCCCCAGCCTCCCTGACTGAGGCATCCACCGGGGGAGAGGAGGCGAGCGCTACTCCCAGGCAGCAGCAGCAGCAGCAGGAAGGAGCACCGTCAAGGAAAGGGAAAGAGGAGGAGAGTGCTCTTGCTCAGTGCTTGGCTTGCACATGGGGAAGGAGGGAGGTGGGCATCAGTTGCCCCTCCACCCCCAGGCACTCTCTGGAGAGGGGCACGTCCAGGAGGATGGAGAAGCAGCCAGCCTTGGGGAGCCACCACCTGTGGGGTGGGAGGGTGAGTGGGTTGCCTTCCCACCACCACCACCACCACCCCTTTCCACACAGTCTTGAAAAAGGGGTCCCTTTAATTCCACAGCTCTAAAAGGGAGTGGTGGGTGTCTCCAAGCAGCAGAAGGGAGTAGCAGTGAGTCCCTCTCCTTATCCAAGCAGATGCCCACCAGATGGAGGGAATGGTGGATGCCTCTCCAAGTAGATCCCCTCTTTGCAGATCACCAGGAACAGCAGAAGTAGGGAAAAGAGTGTCCCACTCCTTATCCAAGCAGATCCCCACCAGCAGAAGGGAAGAATGGATGCATCTCCAGTGGGTGCCTCAACAGGATGGGATGGTGGGTGCCTCTCCTGCACTCTCTAAGCAGAGCCCCACCAACAGGATGGGATGGTGGGCGCCTCTCTTGTCCTCTCCAAGCAGAGCCCCACCAACAGGATGGGATGGTGGGTGCCTCTCCTCTCCTGTCCTCTCCAAGCAGAGCCCCCCTTTGCAGATCCCCACCAGCAGCAGTAATGGTTGCCTCTCCTCTCCAAGCAGATCCCCACCAGCAGAAAAGTGGATGCCTCTCCTTATCAGAACAGATCCCCCTCTTGGAAGATCCCCCACCAGCAGCAGGTAGTGAGTGCCTCTCTTCTCCGACGCTTTGCAGATCCAGCAGGGTGCAGATCCAGTCCAAATTGGGAACCAGGCAAAACCCCCCACCGGTTTTGGGAGGGGGCAAACGGAAGACCCCCTCCAGGGGGTCAACTCAAAGTTCCCTGCCTGGCTGTAGCATCCCTTTGGCCGCTCCCAAAGGCTGGCTGGGTGTGATGCTCCAGTCCCTGCTCTCACGCAAATGCCGTTTCCAAGGCTTCTGGGGAACTGGAGGGGGTGGGCAAGGAGGTGGGTGGATGGAGGGATGTTGGAAATCCGCTTCTCCTCTCCCTGATTTCCTCCCCCTTTATGAATTTAGCTTTCAGCGGAAGCTGTGACTCTTCCTCCCCCCCACCCCAGGATCTTCAATCCGAGCTAGCCCCTTTTTTCCTCCTCCTCCAACTAGTCCTGGCATTGCAACTCATTGCAAGTGGCAATGCCTGGCTCCTGATGCCCACCCAGCTCTTGAGATGCACAAAAGAGGTGCATCTTGAGATGCACAAAAAGGTGTACACATATCCTCTTTTTCCAGGACATGTCCTCTTTTTTTAAGCTTTGGGTCCTGGAAAAAGTATCTTTATTGTCCTTCTTTTCCCTTCTGAGCAGGCTGCAGTCTTCTTATAATTATTAAATGATGGCTGCATAGTGCATACCTAAAAACACTTTACTGGGAATAAGAACCATTGAACACCACAGGGCTTACTTTTAAGTAGACATGATTACGATGGTGTTCTGTGTGCAATAAATAATAGTAATAAGTACCATATTTACATGAATCTAATGCACCACCGAATCTAATGCACCATAGAATCTAATGTGTCATGGAATCTAATGTGCACTCTATACTTATAATAAAAATATCACATTTACCCGAATCTAAAACCATCAAATCTAATCCACACTCTGCTTTTGGAGACTCAAGGATGCAATCCTAAAGACACATTCCTGGGAGTAAGACCCATTGAACTCAATGGGGCTTACTTTTGAGTAGACATGGTTAGGATAGTGCTCTAAGGTCACAGTCCAGAGTTAGGGCTGTGACATCTGGTCATCCTGCACAGAAGAGAACAAGGCTTGGCAGAATCCCTCAGCCCTGATCTGCATTAACCCAAACTTTTCACAGTACCCTTCACTGGTACTAGGTGAACACCTACCTGATAGGAAATGGAGATGCATTGGGCAAAATGAATTGCCTACACTGAATTCAAGTCAATGTATGAGGTTGAAAGTGTCCTGTGTCCGTAGTCATAGCTCAGTGAAACAGATGTAACCTGCATTTTTCATTAACTTTTCATTAAAATTTGCCAATTTTTCATTAAAGATTTGCTATTGTGTGTTTGTAAATAAGACAATGGTGTGATTTCAAAATATTGCACTCATTACACTTATTTTTAAATGGCATGTTTTACAGCCTGCCAACCTATATCGGTGGAATTTCTGAATAGGTTCTTGGAAGCTGTAATGGATGAAGGGCTAACAGAGCAGAATCCAGACCAGATGGGAATAGTACTGATGGGGAATATGACTGATCATGGGGAATGTATGCAATATGTAGTTCCATGGTCAATATATTTTCCTTTTTCTACCTAATTCAAAGTATGCAGGAAATGTCGTTGGTGCTGGATAAAATTTGGCTGATTTTGTGCCCTTCTGGAAGACCTCCATCTCTATAAACTTCCTGCAGTTCCAAAAAGTAATAAAAGTGGCAATGAATTGATTTTTTGCCAATTGTAATAAAAGACAAATCAGAATTGAAACAAAGCAGCCACCACAATCAGGCATGAACTGAAGCAAATTGTTGAAATGAGCCAATGAAATTAATTAGACCTCTGAGCAAAGAAGCAGAGCAAGTACTAACCAAAATATTTTTTCTTTCAGTTTTTTAAATTTTTTTTCCAATTTTAAACCAGCACCTAGAATTGCTCTTCACAACCAGAAGAGATAATATAGCATGGTGTATGCGCTGCATATGTAACTTTTGCAAAAGTTGAATTTTCCAAATTGTGTTCAGGGCGGCCTCATTTAGGGCACAGTAGTCCAGTACAGTAGTGACCATTACTGAGTTCTTATTGGCCCAGGAATGGATGCTGCTGATGCACTTGACCAAGGTAGGCAAAAGTATTCTGGACTACAACCATTAATTGGGCAACAAGTTGCAAGACAGGATTCAGATGTATTCACAAGGTGCATACCTTCTGTTTCTCAAGGGCAACCTGACAATCCAGGACTTGAATCAGAGTCTTCTTCACTGATAGCACTTCTGTTTCATTTGGATTTAATTTCAACTTCTTCTCCCTCATCCAATCCAATAACCAACTCCAGATGGCAATTCATCCTCCATCATTGCACATGACTGCTTTGCTATTTCTATGCCAACAGCTTTCCTAAAAATTGAAGCGGTAAACTGGGCTTTATGGCCAGGAGAGGACAGTACAATCCTGTCCACAGCTCTGGACATCTCATTCCAGAGATCAACCAATGTTAACACAAAAACCACTGGACAGAAGAATTTCTCCAGGGCCAGAGGAAATCTTTTCAGATCCATAAGCCCATCATGGGTGGACTACTAGCACCCAAGTCCCATTATTCTCATTCTTAGTCCAAATTCATTATAGGGGAAGGATAATCGTATGTCCTCTATTTTCCAGTACGTCCTCTTTTCGGTCCTGTGTCCTGGAAAAATCTTCATTGTCCTCCTTTTCTTTCAGAGCAGGCAGCCTGTAGCCTTCTGGTAATTAGTAAATTATATATAATTGTTTTAAATGTAAACATAATCTAGTGTTTAAATTAACTGCATGAAAGCAGTATATATGAGTGTTTTTAGCTTTTATTCTGTCATGTCCTACAATTTTCTTGGATATCCTGCATTGGGGGAGGGGGCTTGGTTTTCTTTTTTGTTATAACATATGCTCACTCAGAGGAGCAGGTTGTAGCATAACCTGGCTCAGGAACTTTAATGTGTAACAGTATTAAGTATTAGTGTAACAGTATTAAGGTGGCAAAAAGGAGGTGAAAACACTGTAAAGAGATGATTTATAAGGCTACCTAGGGAGATTTTGGCTGAGATAAGATCTGATCTAGGAACTTACCAGTTCACATCATTCTTACATGTTCTATTTCTTTTCTTATTTACATAAAGAAGCTTTACATTGGGGCGTCAAAGGCTTACCACCCAGATGTGGTTCATAGATACTCTTTATCTAACTCCCTTGATAATTAGACTTTTCCAGCACAACCATCAGCTGCTGAATTATGCCAAAGTGTTACTTTTGAAAGAGCAGCCTATGTGATAATTGGGTGCTCCCATATCTTGAAGATTTGCATATCTGCAAATCTTTCAAGATCAAGATTTGCATATCTGTCATCCGCTGCTAACAAGTTCTTAGGTAAGAATCAAATATTCATTTCTGTCCATTATCTGTTTAAATGACTTCACTTCCGGCCCTCAAAAGGCATCATGAATGCCGTTTGGCCCACTATATGAAAGAAGTTTGAATCCTCTGCTTTAAATTGTTTCTACCCAGGAGTTGCCTAAGGATAAAGACTGTCAACAATTTATTCATTGCTTTGGCATAATTAACTCTATCCAGATACAGTGAGGTTATATGCTTGGGTGAGGTTCCTAAAAACCTAGGATAGTGGTTCCCAAAACTTTTAGCACTGGGACCCTTTTTAAAAAATGATAATCTTGTCAGGGCCCACCTAGCTTTACTTTTAAAAAGAGTTGCCTGCTCAAGCCTCTGTTTTTATCCATTTTACTATGGAGGAGGGATGCCTTTTGGAGCACTTGTTGAAATCATTGGCTCAGGATCATTCCAGTGGCTGCTCCATAATGGCTTCCATAAATTTTTCTTGTCGGTTTTGTGGCCCATCAAAAATTGGGTCACAACCCACTGGTGGATTCCAACTGACAGTTTGAGCTAGTCGATATTGAATTAGGAGATACCAAATTATAGAGCCTATGAGACAAATGGGATTAGGTTCCAGAGATCCTACAATCTATGACCTTTATGAACCAGCATCTTAATTTGAAGTACTGTATATCGAACTGAGTGATAGCAAGAGCTCATCTACATCTACATCTACATCTAATCCTTCCACAGATATTGAAAAGTAGATGGCAGTTCTCCTCTCTCTCCCTCTCCCTCTCCCTCCCCCACAGCTAAGCAAATTTTACAATAGAAAATTCACATTTAAAGAGAAATTACTATAAATCTGCAAAGTGATCAGGAGAAACCACTTTTCATGCATCTAGAGTTCAAGGGATCTTCTGTATTACTAAGATCATGCTGCTATCCGGCATATTTCATTAAACATTTAAACCACTTAAATGAGAGCTGAAATTGTCGACAAAATTGGCTACAAAACTCCAAGTGCCTGTCACATCAGTATCCAAAATGCCTATTTACCCACAGTGTGTGGTCAATTTCTCTGCATCATACCCTGTTAGAAAGTAATCCAATGTTTTTGTTTTTTTAAAAAAAAACTGATCCTGGTAAAGCTAAATGGTTAGAAACAAAATTCCCCAGGTCATTCAGATATGCCCATATTACACTTTGCTGTGCACAAGCTAGGCAAGTTTCTTTGCCCTAATGAGCTGAGTGAAATGAAATATATTTATCAGAATATATTTAGGAACACAGGATTTGCTGCAGCACAGCAACAAAAAAAACCTTGGTCAGTCTTCTATTAGCACAATCCTTGTCACATCTATTCAGAACCCTTTCAGTTCAATGGGACTTACCCCCAGTTAATATTCCCTCTAAGGATCCACATTGCTCTGTGGGACCATTTGGCCTCTGCATCAGGGTTATCATAATTCTCTTCCACATAATCAGGACAAGATCCTCTGAATCATTTGCTAGTATGTGAACACAATCCCCCCAAATTGGGATTGACCCTCTTTTTTGGGGATATATGGCAACCCTACTCTGCATGGCAGCCCAGCACCATTATGGATGTATATCAGTGGTGTGGGACATCATCACAGGACTTCTGGAGGCTTCTCAAGCTTCAAGCCATCACAGGACTTCTTGCCTTCTCAAGCTTCAAGCCACATGACCATGTGGTTACACAGGTTAAAAGAAAAAAGTGCCCCCAAGTTAGTGTGCGTAGGATGGCAGCCTTATGGCCCAAACATCACTGGCCTTTACACTGGTGGAACATGCATTCCACCACTGTAAACTATTTTATAGTTGTCCCAAACATAACTAGGTCAGCATATGGGATCTGACTGTTACTAGAAGCAGCCAGATCTGTGTGAAGACAGAAACCAGACATCTGCCAGTGCAGATAAGTTGGCACAGGGGGGTTGAGTGAGGTAGCGAAGGGTAAAATGGGGTGGAGGGAGGGTAGATCAGGCCTGGGAGGGGACAAGTTTGGAGATGGCAGTGAACACCTCAAAATCCAATCACCTTCCTAGTCCAGATGAGACTTCACAGATCAACTCAGATTTGCACCAGTGTTTGAGCTGGAACAGATCTGAATTCACCAATGGTGGCTACTATCCAATGGTTATCCAAGAGCAATGGGATAAATATTCCCTTACTACAAGTCAGCTTCCAGGTGCCAAAAATCCACCTTAGAAAAGAGCAGAAGCCACACCAGCTCCACATCTTCGCTGTGCAGAATTTTTGTTAGGGCTGGACTGTTGGTCTCCAAATCATACACAAAGCAGCAGACCTGAGCTTTCAAGCTGAGTGAGGATCATGTTGCAGACTTCAACCAAATTTCAGATTCTAAAAGTGAAGGACAAACCTAAATATATTTGGGTCACCTAAGTGAACGTTCAGTTACACTTAACCATAATGCAGACGAACCAGATGCTGACAAGCAGCTGTTATGCACCTTACTTAAGACAAGACAGTGTGCTCAAGAGGCAATCAAGATTCTGAAAGTATGCATCTTGACAGGTGCAGAAAACATAACTGTCCTCAATTCACATATATTTTCTTAGGGAGAAAGACATTCAGCCCAGGGAATCTGCCTTCTTTTATGATAAAAAAAAAAAATCATATGACTCCTGCTAATTTTTATCTGACTATTGTTCTAAGAGTCCAGTCCTATCCATTCCTCTCTCATTGGTGCAGTCGAGCTGAATATGTGCCTGCATTATTTCCAGGGTGTGGGAGCAGATCAGAAGGTTTTGGAGGGGGAAAGGAAATTATTTTCCTTTATCTGTCCATAAGCTTCTCAGTCAACTATGGGTTTTCTTGGGCCTGCACTGGCTCTTTAGCTGCCACAAGTCTGAGGAGGAGGGTCAGGTACCTGTCATGCACACAGCATGATCTCTAATGCTCTCAGCATGATCTGAAAGTATACCTTAAATCCACACGGCACACTGGTGTGCTGTGGAGCATTCACAGGTGTGCCCCAGGAGTTTGGGATTTATTTGGGATTTATTGAGCAATTAGACTATTTTTTATTTATCTGAATCAATCAAGTCTATTGTTTGACTTGCAATCCAGAGTAACTATGGGAGTCCTTGCTCTGGTGTAAGAACAATTTGCTCTGGATTGCAATATGAATTTCCCATAGGTTTTCACTAGATGGTGCAGTAACCACGGGTACATGTAATGTCTCTTACGTGCTCCCATAGTTACTCTGGATTTGGGGGAAAGACTGTAATTTGGTAGGCTAACTAGATAAGAAACTCTACTACGGTCTCTCTTGATCAGTTTAAACCAGCGTTTCTCAAAGTGGGGGTCGGGACCCCATTGGGGGTCGCCTAGAGCTTTCCTGGGGGTCACCTAAAGACCCCTGGTGCAGGGGGCTAGGTCAGGCTTGCCTGTAGCTGCATGCGCACTGGGGCTGACTGACACCCTCAGGGCCCAATCCTATGCATGCCTACTCTGAAATAAATCCAATTATAGTCAGGAGGGCCTTTACTCCCATGCAAATGTGGATATGACTGCAGCCTCAGGGCCCAATCCTATGCATGCCTACTCTGAAATAAATCCCATTATTGTCAGGGGGGCCTTTACTCCCATACAAATGTGGATAGGATTTCAGCCTCCTATGCATGCCTATTCTGAAATAAATCCCATAGAACACACATTTCATTTGTAACAATGAAAATACATCCTGCATATCAGATATTTACATTACAATTCATAACAGCAGCAAAATTACAGTTATAAAGTCGCAACAAAAATAATTTTATGGTTGGGGGTCCCCACAACATGAGGAACTTATAAAGGGGTCACGGCATTAGGAAGATTGAGAACCACTGGTTTAAACCACTGAGCTACCTGAAAGGTTTGGATGAGCTGTTTGTCTATTAAAACATCACCATTAAAAATCACTTAGCTCTGAATTATCCACAGTAGGATGAAGGAGTTCATTGGGCATGGAGTATCTGAGAAGTAAATTGTCAAACATCTGCAGATGATCCATGGCACATCAATGTGCCACAGCAAATAGTTGAAAATGGCAGGTTCAAAATGAAACAATTATGAACTCTTCCTTGCCCTTACATTTGATATCCAGTAATAAATACAATGTGATCTTTGTAATATCAACTCCCCCCTAAAATATACACAGATGGTCAGGAAGAAACCATAGCTCAATGGAAGAACACATGCTTCAAGTGGACCCTTCTTGGGATCTGCATGGATCTCTGCTAGGCATTGGCTACTGCAACTCGTGGGAGGTGAGAAAATGGTCCCTCTTTGAGCAGAAGACATCACGAAAGGAATTATTTGTAAACAGATACAGTATATGCAAGCAGAATGTTGCTATAAAATTATGAATTGGAAGAAAATATGCATAGTACATTTCTATGCAAATCTTGTATCATAGCTGTACATTAGTTATTTTCTATCAAAGGGCTACACATTCAGAATCTTTTAATAACTTCAACATCAAATTAAAAAGAAAGCCCTATTTTCAGCTACAAGGCTGCTAATCATCCAGAATCCAGGATGTGAACTTATTTTCTTTTTTAAATGACATTTATCTGGCAATAACTTTATGCTTCTTCTGCAATGCAATTTGTGAAATTTTTAATATGAGCCTAAAAGTGGCAGTTCTTTAGGATTTTGGAACTGATCATCGGTTAATTGAGATCTAAAATGACACTGACTAAGGTCTTAAGTTGTGGAAACATTGGCTCACAAACTTACATAACAGAAAAGTGGTGGGGAAAAAAATCTTAATTGCATGTTGCAGTTGTAAGTTGTATTGTTTGTTTTCCCTAACATGTCATTTTCACTTCCTAAGTTACTTTTATCTAGAATTGTAAAGTCTGGAAACAGAATTGATCACAAAAATTGGGTAGTTCAATACCCCAATAGGCAATGGTCTCATGTAAATACCAACTCAGCGATCTGCACCCACTCAAGAAACCAAATGTTAGTAGGGGGTGCACAGGAACAATGCATTCATTATGTAGAAGAAATGGGGTGTAAAGGAAGGAATGGGTGAAAATGGGCAGAGAGCCCAGAAAAAGTGATCTGGAGAAAATAAGCAGGACTGAAAACTACATTAGCAGTTGGTTGAATGTCACATGAGAGAGAAAACTCACGTACAGCACAATCCAGAGCAACTAATCTGTCCACATAAGAGCCCTTAGGTTGCCCTATCTATCACCAGGGTGGAGCAACTGCAAGATGCTCCAGCCCAGTTACTCTGGAAGAGGCTTAGGGCAGAGCAAGGCAACACAGGGTGCCCTAAGAGAGGTGGACCTGCTCTGCCCTACCTGGGGCAGCCTAAGCAGCTCAGGAGAGGCAAGTTGAGGGCACGTTTAGCATTGCCTAGGGCAGAGCAGTTACTCTTTATCCAAAGCCTGTTTCAAGGCAGAAATTCCCTCTTCCAGTTCCTCAGAGATATACCACCTCAGGAGCAGGTATAGTAATGAGTTGACCCATAGGGGTCCATGATAAGGCCTGAGTAAGAATGGTAGTGTTGACCAAAAATCTGAGTTCTTGGCCAGCCTGGCTGCAATCCCTGCCTCTCAACCTCAGGATATGGCACAACTATGGCAGCCCACTAACCTCAGGATACAGCAGGCCACTCCAAGCATCCATCTTGCACTAGAAGAACTGCAGCTGTAACTGGTTGTCAGGAACTGCTGGGCTTCCTTATAATGTAGGCACCACAGCTGTTCCTTCTTCAGTGTGATCTGAGGGGGGTCTCCTCAGGAGCAAGCCCTCCCCAGCTGTCACTGACTTAGCATGCTCTGGAGCAGTTAGGGCAGCCCAGGCTTCCTGACTCTCTGGATGCAGCATAACTTTCTGCTCTGGATACAGAATAGTTAGGAGAGAGCAGTTAGGGCAGAGCAGGCTGAACTTGCTCTGGATTGCGCCCAAAGTGTTACTGATTGGTGCTTATTCTATGTATGTATTTGGGAAATTAATTGATTCTAGGTTGGCTTCAGGAGGTGTAGGTTGATGAAGGCCACACTATTTTTAACCAAACAGAAAGAACAAAGATACCAGAGATACCAAACAGAACATAAGATAAATCCTCATAATGCCTAATTCCTATTACTAAGGACATGATGCAGTTTAGGATGTTAATGTTTTAGGATGTTAATGTGTGAGCTAGTGGGTACCTCTTTTGGCCCTTGATGCAAACTTTTATGCCAAGGACAGACAGGGGGGAGGGGAAGTGAGGTAGAAGTGAACTAACCTGAGGCTGGTATATTGGATTGCCATCGAAGCCCTTCAGTAGCTTAGTATTTGATTAAATGACTACAATAATTCATGCCTTTCAGAGCTCCTGGACTGATCCGATGAACAAGAACAATGTGCCAGATGAGTGCTCAAGAGAAAAAGCTGCACATTTGGGGGCAGAGCGAGCAAGAGAGGGCATGGAGGAGATTCTTAAAATTCCAAAAGAGATATACATTTTTCCTAGGGGGAAGAAAGGAATTTTGTTACAATCAACATCCCCCAAAATATACACAGATGGTCAGGAAGAAACCATAGCTCAGTGGAAAAACACATACTTCATGTGAACCATTCGTGTGAACTCTGTTCCTGTCATGTAAGAACAAATAGAAACAAAAATTTCCCATACCTTGACTTCTTAAGCTAAAGACAGGTGATCCAAAGGACCACCAGGCACCAAATCGACAAATAAATGACAAGTAAGAAGTCACTATATGGGAAGTTTTTGTTACATCATGTTGTTCTGGAAGGGTACTGTGCCATATTTGCCACCTGGCACCAAATGTGCTACCACCTCCCCTTCTGTGGTGTCTTTAGGTGTCAAATGCCACACCTATGCCCACTTACCTAGCCAAAGCACCTCCATATTTTTCCCATCTTTCATTCCTAATCCAGAGAAGTGGTAGAGGAGGAGCAGAGAAAGCAAGAGGTATCTCTGTTACCCCACTCCGGCAATCTGATGACAGCCTCAAAAGGCTCCTGTTCACAGTGACCCTGATTGTGCTTGTGATCCATCACACGATGAGACAATTACCTGCCTTGCCCTGATAAGAACTGAGCTGAACGTACATATCACGAGGCCTACAACTTCCATCACACTCAGCACCATCTCCCATATTATAGACGAGGATTGTATGCCATTGCGACTGCAGATTCCATAGCCACTTCTGAGACAAGCAATGCAGGTTCAAGCTCCACTCCGGGCTCTCAAACAACATGATGTAACATGTTCACACATGACAGTCATGGCAGGGAAAGTCCTTCTGGGAGGACCATTTCCAGTGGCCTTTGTATGATATAAATCCTACGTGCTCCAGCGATAACTGGCTTTTTGATTCAGACTACCAATCTGTCACCCACAATGATCAGCAGAGGCCACTGAGATGTGCACATGTAATAGCCATCCTGTTGTTTGTCCCTCCTTGCATTGCATTCATACTGTGTGTCACGCTGGTATAGATCTGCTAGGTGGAAGCGGGACATGTTAGGCACAGGAAGGAGGCTCTAAATCTTGTGGACAGTGCTGCTGTGGAAATCTTACCTGCCCTGCCCAATCCACCCAGCCTGATCCCCACCACAATTCACCCCAAATCTGCCCCTTTACCTGCATCAGCAGCTAGTTTTCTGTCTGCCATTGTGGGTGCTTATGAACTGCCATGCTATTGGCAGAGAGCTACACTCTATTGCAGCAGCTGCAGGAATAAATGGTTGGATCGCAAGATCCAGCAGTGCATAGGTGGATAGGATTGGGCTATGTAGAGGCTGCAATTTTCTGGAAGAAAGCCCCACTAAACATACACCCCCCCAATCTGGTACTGGATTCCTCCATCTTGGAATGTAGCACTCATGCTGCAATCCATACTTTCCTAGGAGTAAGTCTCATTGAACACAATGGGACTTACTTCTGACATGGAAGTAGCCATAACTCTCTTCCACAAAATTGGGACAGGACCCTCTGTTCCATTTGCCAGTATGTGAACACAATCCCCCAAAATTGGGATTGTCCCTGTTTTTCGGGACATATAGCAACCCTACATGGAGGAGCTCTGGTATCACAATGATGTCATTTCCTATTTGATGTCAGTTTCAACCCTGACATCACTTTTAGGTTGATGACATCACTTCTGGTGGAGGGGGATGTCCCAGCCAGATTGTTGTTATCAGAAGGGGGTACCAGTCTGAAATACCTGAGAACCCACTGTAATTCACTGTATATGGAAAGGCACAGAGCAGGTGGCAGAATCCAAGCAAAGAAGGGATGGAATGGGCTATGGCGGTTGCTGCACAGATGCATCCTTATTTTCAAGGCTGGCACTGCAAGTTGGATGGGACACTGGCTCGTTTGACCAATACATGGAGAAAGGTGATGGGGGGTGAGGGAGAAGAGCAAGCCGGCTGCAGGGTGTCCTATAGAATGGGACCCAATTTGGCAAAATTGCTCCAATTGCCCTAGGCTGTCCATAAATGTATGTATGATAGAAGAGTCATATAGTGGAAGAGGTTGCGAGACAAGAGGCCCAAACTGCCAGTGCTTTACATAAATCCCAAGAAGTAGGCATCCCTGGGAATCCTCTGGGAGCTCACTGTTATCGCTATCTGCATTCCACCCGTAGTCTATGTGAAAAGTGTTGCATCTGATATTAAGAAATATAAATTAGAAAATTATTACAACTGTTATGAATGGCTTGTCAAAATTGGTGAATTGAGCATCGAGCTACATTCACAAATTGGCACGGGAGTTATGGCTGTGAATTGCATTGCATTTATCAAAGTCTGGCTCACTTTTTGCACACCGGCCATTAGATAGAAGTGGAATTTTCAGTTGGGATAATTAACAAGACATGTCCCAATCTCATCAACGTTGAATAAATGCATAAGTAATTTCACTTCCATAATTTTCCCCTTGGGGACACAAGAAATAGTCTAGGGATGACAGCATTATCCTGGGTTGATGAGACAGAGAGCTGGCAAAGAAGCTGACATAAGCAGAACTTTTGCCTCACTCAGTAGCAAAACCTGGAACTGAAAAGGTATTTGGGTGTATTGACGGACTTCAGGACTACTCTGTATGCATTCATTTTATCTGCTGCTAGCAGTTCCACAGCTTTTCAACAGTTTCTTTGTACCAACGGGCAATGCAGCAGAATGATCCAGATACAAGCATCCTAATTAAACCTCCCTACCAATCCATCAGTGCCAGCAAAGTGTGCACTACATCCTTATACAGTGGCACCTCACGTAACAAATTTAATTCATTCCGGAGGCATGTTTGTTACGTGAAACATTCTTTACGTGAAGCAGATTTTCCCATAGGAAATAATGGAAACTCAGACAATTGGTTCCACAACCCCAAAAATATACAAATAAAAAATATTAACTGTATGTAAAAATGATGACAAAACACAGGAATTGAATTCAAAACATGCATTCAGTGTTCATGATCCTATGAAGTCTACTTAGGCTGCAGTCTTAAAGACACTTTCCTGGGAGTAAGCCCCATTGAACACAATGGGGCTTACTTCTGGGTAGACAGAGTTAGGAGGCTACAATCAAAGACACTTTCTTCTGTAATCAAAGACACTTTCTAAGTGTCTTGCCACTTTCTCCTTCTCTTCTTCCTGAGCCTCTCTCTCCCCTACTCCCTTCTGGCTAGCCCTGTGCTGCTTCCCTCTTCTCCACTGCTCTTCTCTCCCTCTGCCCAGTGGACGCCCAGCCACAGGAGGAACAGCGCAGATGCTTTTTAAAAGGGCTGCTGGCCAACGCATCTGGCCAAATGCCAATGAGTGTGTTTGTTATGTGAAGCACAGTTTGTTACGTGAAGCAGAATCCTAGAGAAATTTTTGTTATGTGGAAGAAACTTCACATGAGGCGTTTGTTACATGAAGGCGCCACTGTATATACTTGTGGAGAATAACTATCTATAGCAGTGGTTCTCGAGCATTTGAGCCCAGGACCCCTTCTGAGAATGACCATCTATTCAAGACCTCTTGAAGTGATGTCATGGCCAAAAGTGACATCAAACAAAGAGTGACATCACTGTGATGCTAGAGCTCTTCTGTGTCTATTTGGAAATAAGTCCCATCATGTTCAATGGGATTCACATCCAGGAAAGTAAAGATTGCATGCTGAATGCCACATTCCAACATGGCAGTGCCCAGTACCTAGGGTTGCCATATGCCCTGAAAACAGGGACAGTCCTGATTTTGGGGGATTGTGTTCACATACTGGCAAGTATGACAGAAGGTCCAGTCCTGGTTTTGTGGAAGAAAATTATGGAAACCCTCCCAATGCCAGATTCGAAGTTGGCAGTGCCCAGTTTTTCAAGGCCACCCTGAATTGAAGTCATCCCAACCCCCACTTTGAGAACCACTGCTCTATGCAGTAGATCAGTGTATAGTTTGGGGGCGGTGTAGAGGGTGCAGCTGCACCTGCCTACAAGCTTTAGTGGGGCCACAACCTGAGCTTGACACTAGTTGATAAAATTGTGAAAATGGGGAATGCATGAATGATAACATCATCATGTTATAGATAGTTGAAAATGTAATTTAATGCAGAATGCAGTGAAACAAACCGCATTGGGATATCTATATTCTATCCAAAGTTATGGCCATACAACTGTCTATGGAACAAAAAGTGGATTTTTTTAACACAAACTTTCCCATGATACTGATTGCTCTGAGAGCCAAAGAGATGTAATTCTGATACTGTAAGGAATTAATAATGTGTTAATATGGATCAGGTCTCATTTCCATTTACATATATCATAATAAAGCTATCCATGCTAACTGGGTATGCAGGTAGTTCTAAGTGGTGCTCCTCTTATATTTAGCAGGAAAATAAAAACCATTTCTCTTTGCCCCAGCACAGTTTCCCTAAGCAATAAGGGACACAAATTTCATTTTTTTACTTAATTAAATTTGATTTTGCTGTTGCCACTAGCAGAGGAAATCAGTGGTGAACTGCTGAGGAGGTAGAGAAAGAAGGTTTTTCCCCCAATTTTCTTTTTAAAAATACCTGGGGATATCATTTCTGGTTATGACATCACTTCTGGGCAACATTTCGAGTTTTGCACTGGGCTACATGATTATTAGCTATGCTAATGCAGCAGATGCTTCAATGGTGCAGCTACAATACAGAAACTGGTGGAGACCGGCTTCAGACATTAACCAATGTATATATATACAGATGAACTGGAATAGTCTGCATGCACCATTCCATCCCAGTTATCACAAGATTGCCTTATCAGCTTCATGAGCCCATGAAGCTTCCATCCAAAGACGTGCTTGCCCTGGTAATCGCCTCTATGTGTGAAGATTAATACTCTCACTGTCTTTAGCCATCCATGGACACACATTAAGTTTCCATACAAGGCAGGCTTAGAAATTTTCAGCCTTTTACCTGAAAATTGATACCCAGACTAAGCCAATTATGAGAGAGATGAAGATAAATTTCTGAGGCTCAGCTCACTGGTTCCAAGAGAAACTGATTTAATTATTTCTGGGAAGAAGATGCGTGAATACCATTTTTCATCAATCCTCAGAAACTTTTCTGTCATCTATTAGAATGAGTCAATTTCCTTGTACTGACTTTCTCTACTTTCAGTAGCAGTGTTTGAAGTAGCTCTCACACACTCTTATGAAAGCAGATAGGAAATCCAAATACAAGACGTCCACTTTAAATGATGCCTCTTTGCCCAGGTGGCAGAGGTGTCATGATGTTCTAACAAATGGAACAGGACCAGATCTTAGACTCAGGTCCTAAGATTAGTTTGCAAGCCTAGATTCCATGTGACCAAGGCTGATGGTCGATTTCTGTAAAGCAATCTTACTTATCTTATGCCTCTATGCAAATGTCTCTGCCTCCTGCTGAGACTCTTCTTGGCTAAGGACCTTAAAAAAGTCCTTAGTTCTTGCAGATGGTATCACTGCTAAAGGTGTAGATGGAGTCCCAGAGATCAAGTTCCCCCCTATATCCGCCTCACCACTTTGACCACTTCCCAGGTCAAAAAATATTACTGAAATTTCCCTCTGTTTAGGATAATGAGGAGCATGGAATCTGAAGTGATTTGTTTCTGTAACACGAGCAGATTCTGTACACTTCCTCTGTATGGTCTAATTGGCATGTACATCTGATCCACTTTGGTCAGAACGAAGAATTTTTTTTATCATTCATTTCCACTGAATAAGTCTAAATTCAAATGAATCAAGTGATGGATCTGTTCTCTCTGGTGTACCTTGGATCATGAAACCAGACCTTACTATTCATTATTCATTATGAACAACTTTAGCAAGGGCCTCTATGATGGATTAGGCTATTTTTTTTAAATCAGCATTTCTCAGAAAAGGGTTCGCTGCTTTTAGTCAAATTCCACCATGCACCTAGTGTGCAGATCATGCCTGGTGCACTCAATATACACAACAAGAAGGAGTATCATATTTATTCTAAACTGGAATAGGAGAAATAGTACTAAGATGCCAAGATGCTAGGAAAACCATGTCATAACAAAAAAAGGACAAGCCCCATCCCAAATGTAAAAATGTAGGACATGACAAAGCCTTACCCCAAGAAAAATGTAGGACATGACAAAAGAAAAGCTAAAAACTCATATACATTGTTTTCATGTGGTTAATTTAAACACTTTAATTACTTTTCATTAAATTTAAAAATATTACATATAATAATTTATTACACCTTCAGTGCAATCCTAATCACGTCTACTCAGAAGTCCCATTGAATTCAGTATAGCAGTGGTTAAGATAAGAGTGTATAGGAGCCATAATTTTTTATTGACAAGAAGACTACATGCTGCCCGCTTACAAGGAAAAGGTGGATACTGAAGTTTTTTTTCAGGACACAGGGACGTGTCCTGGAAAAACAGGACATAAGGTCACCCTGTAAGATACTTATGCAACTTCTCTGAGGTGTCCCTTTCATATAACTTTACAAACACACCCACTTTCAGCAAGTTCAGTCTAATCCAATTGAGAGGTCTTATATTACTCCATATATTATTACTCCACTTATATTGTTTAATAGTGGGCTGTGGGTGGCGCAAGCGGGTAGGACGCTGTGCCTGTTAACCAGCAGGCCAGGGTTCGAGACCCGGGTCGGCCCCACAAGACAGGGTGAGCTCCTGTCCTTAGCCCAGCTCTGCGACGCCAGCTGGATTCAATCGTATTGGCTCTGCCTTTCCACTGGACTAATTCAGTGGCGTGGAGAGGGGGGATTGGTTGCTTATCCTCCATAACAATCCAACGCAGTCTTTCATGCTTCGCGTGCAGCGTATGCAGCGCCGAGCACGATACCATAGTATTTCAAGACTGACGGAGGCCTGCTTTTTTATTGTTCAATAGTTCAAGATGCTGTGGTTGTCAACCTGAAGGTTGGCAGGTCGGCGGTTTGAGACTCATGTACTGCAAGGGGGAGTGACTTCCCGTCTCTTAGCCAGCTCCTGCCAAGTTAGCAGTTCGGAAGCATGTAAATGCAAG
Organism: Cryptoblepharus egeriae; assembly: GCA_030015325.1. Taxonomy (NCBI): domain Eukaryota; kingdom Metazoa; phylum Chordata; class Lepidosauria; order Squamata; family Scincidae; genus Cryptoblepharus; species Cryptoblepharus egeriae. The sequence goes on from JAREYC010000003.1 coordinate 113,571,230, forward strand.
TAGATACTGTAAATAAATACTTCTTTTGTGGGAAGGTAACAGTGTTCCATACACTTTGGCATTTAGTTATGCTGCTCACATGACCAAGGATGTGTCTCTGGACCATGCTGGCTCTCAGCCTTGCAATGGGGATGGATACCACTCCCTAGAATCAGTCATGGCTAGCAGGGCTAGGTGCGGGAAATACCTTGACCTTTATATTATTCAAAATGGATTCTAAGGGGGAAATCCATAGCAGTTACGGGTCCAGGCAGTTACGTCACTCTCTAGTGTTATCTTATGGAAAGTCATCTTAACTGCTCCAGAGCAAAGGGCTTAATTTCACTTTAGGATATAGGCCTAAGTTAAAATAGAATCACTCAAGCTCGACAGTATTATGCCGCAGCAGTCAGGCTTGGCCTATAACCAATGTGCAGTATATTAAAATTGTAAACGAGGCACATGCGGACCAAAAGCCAGCCATTTGGTACACAAAAATGTAAGAAAAGCTGCATTTTACAAAACTGCCTTTTCAAAAATATTTTAATTAGTCCCCAAAGAACTGTTTGTACAATAGCTTTCAGCAACTACGCATTGTACACATTTGCAGTCTGATTTATCGCTGCTCTTAATTCTCATCATTGAACATCTTTCTCACCGTCAGCCACACTCAGCCCTTTTGAATTCAGCTTGACAGCCTGAGCTGCCTCTTGGGCCTTTAGTTGGTTGAAAGGCAAGTTATAAAGGTACAGATCAATCAACATCAATAAATCTCAGAATGTTGTCAGTAAATTTTCTGAGGGCTCCTCATTTTGATTTTGGCAATGACATCGCAAAACAAGGACCAAAGGTTCAGTACTGCATGGCTTGCTCATCTGGTGGCCCATTTATGAAGGCTAACTGAGGCCATTGCTTCAGACAGCAGATAGGCAAATAGCACCTGCCTGCTGTATACTGCTGCCACCTTGTCTCTACAACTCTTTTCTGTACTCCCTGGATGGGAACAGGATTTTCTTTTCTGCTCCCTCTCCGTCCCCTCTATCAGTCCAGAGAGCATAAAGAACAGAGACTGGCACATCACCTGTTAAAGAAGGAGGAAACATTTGATGCCTCATTGCAGATGTTAAGAGATCTTGGGCTGACCCTGCTTTCCTATTAATATTACTCTAGACCTGTGGTTCTCAAACGTTTAGCACCAGGACCCATTACGATGAATATCTAAAGATTTTCAGGACCCACCAGAAGTGATGTCATCACAGTGACATCAAACATAATTTTTTTTAACAATATTAGGTTGCAATCCTAATCATACCTACCTAGAAGTCCCATTTATTGTGCATAGTAGCCTGTCAAGCAGTGGCATAGCTAGAGGGGGCAGAGTGGGCGCTCTTGTGGTCACACATATGGGGTGACATTCTGGGGGGTGACCCAGGAATGCAGCAACCCCATCATGCCATATACTGTTGGATTGAAGAGCAAAATCCAATGCAAAAAATCTGTTTTTGAATATCTCCTTCTTATCAAGAGTTATTGCCAAAAAAACTAAAAGTAAAAAAATATGCAGTGAGCACTATGGGAAATTGAAAGTGCCCCACATCATGGCTTTACCCACAAGTAGGAGAATGTGCCATCATCCATCAGAAAGGGGAAGCTGAGAGGAATCCAAGGACACCAGAATGGTCCTGATTCTATGAACGCAGCCCCCCAAATCACCCCAGAAAATGTCCCTTTTAATTTCTTTCACCCTATATAAATTGAAATGGAGCCATATCGTGTATTTATTTGTGAGTAGGCCAACTTATCTTAGATCAGGGTAAGAGGAAGCAGGCAGTGATGGGCTTCAAAGAAAATAAGAACCGGTTCTCTGCCCATCTGGCAGCCCATCTGGCCAACTTTTAAATGGCTATTTTTTAAACTTTATATGTTGTTTCTCTTGTTAAGAACCGGTTCTATAGAGTAGGTGCGAACCTGCTGGTGCCCACCACTGGAAGCAGGTCCCGATCCAATGAATGCAGCACCACCATTGACCCCAGAAGTAAGTCCCTGCTCCAGGCACCACTGCAGTGAGTAATGGGAGGGCTGCAAAGCTTATTGATTTTTTTATATTTGTTGGTGTTGTTGCAGGCAGACTATAAGACAGAATTAATTTGGTGGAAGGTGACCACAAGTCCTCTTTTTCCTGGACATGTCCTCTTTTTTAGCCTTTGTGACCTGGGGAAAAATCTACACTGTCCTCCTTTTCCTCTTCCAGGCAAGAAGACCTGGGCTGCAGATTCTGGGGCAGCAGATCACTGAGTACCATGTGCACAGAAGTGATATCAGGGGAGGGCACTGACATTCACCCACTGCTTGTGAGGAAATATTCACTGCATATATTTTCTGGCCATTATTATTAATTTCAAGTCTGTCATTACTATCTCTCAGCCTCACCTACCTCACAGGGTTGTTGTAAGGACAAAAAAGGGGAAAAACTACATACACCAACCCGAGTGATGGTATAAAAGTGTGGTATAAAAATATGAAAAATATGAAAATATTAACATTTTAATTAAGTGATTGATACTGATAATAATTAATTAAATAATTTTGGCATATGGGTAAAAGAATTTATGCCCCCCCCCCAGGTGCCAGATGATCTAGCTACGCCACTGCTGTCAAGTGTACAGATCTGTAACATTTCTCCAGTTGTAATCCCATACCACAGTAGCATCAACTCTGATATATAAAAATTAAATACTGAAATTAATGGAAACCGATTTTGAATTGGTTTATGACCCACATTGTGGGTCCCAAACCACAGTTTGAGAAACTGCTCAAGAGCAGTGATTTTTTTTTTTTTCTTTCAATCGTTTTCATCTCCTGGCACACTGAAATAGTGCTAAAACTGTCAAGGCACACCACCAGTTTTGTGACAATTGATAAGACACATCACCCATTGGCCTAACTAATAAATGACTAAGAAACGCCATAGATGTCATATGGCACAGCTGCATATCATTTGTGGTACACCACAAAGCTGCTATACACTGGTTGAAAATGGTCTAGAGGGCTTTGTCTGATCTGTGAGTCTCTTTGAATTCCCTACCTTCATGAAAGCTGTTCATACATTCCACTATGACAGGCTGTCATTTAAGTACCTAGACCCAGAAACTCTACCTCCAGCTTTGAGTAAGCAGTTGGTGCTCCAATTCTCATCAATTGCTGAAAACAATGCTGCAATTCTTTTCTTCCTTATTAATAAACTTAAAAAAATAGAACAAGACCAGAAGAGAAAAATTTAATATGAATAAAATACACAAAGATAACCCACTAATAAGCAATCACTAATAAGCAATCTTTAGATAGATCTCTGAGAAAGGCTTTCAAGTAGCCCAAAAATATATCCATACATAGTTGCCATCAACAAACGATGCATTCAAGCTTAAAGGTCTTCCATCCATTTAAAAATAGCAAGAGGGCACTTATCCTTCCAGTGTTTTAGTTTAAGTCTTTTATGCTACAGTTCGAGAACAAAGAGTCCATTTCTACTGACCTGATGTTAACTTTAATGAAATAGGCAAATAATTCAATAGCACTGATGCTGCAACTCTATACATGCTTCTTGAGCATAAGCCTCATTGAACACAATAGGACTGATTCTGCTTTAAGTACTGAATTCCAAATAAGTTCCTAGAACTCTGGGCTTTAGCATGTTTAGTCAAATATCTGGCTGCCCTATCAAGCTCCCCTGTACTCTCCCACATTCTCACATACAATTTCCATATGTATCTGTGCAAAGCGGACATTCTTACCAGTTTCCAACAGCTCAGATTCCCTTATAGAAATGGATAAAAAGTGCCATTGATACATATTCAGGGTGACCAGATGTCTTAATCGCAAAAAAGGATAAGGTCTGCCAAAATGTATGGTGACCATATAGAATGGAGAACATTGCATAGAAGAGGGAATTCTATTTTGAGCAGGTTTAGCTCAAAATAGAAGGGTTTAAAAAGCAGCAACTGCCTATTACTAAAATCCAGAGTAACTAAGGGGAGTCCTTGCTCCAGAGTAAGAACAAGTTACTCTGGAATGCAATATGAATTTCCCATAGGTTTTCACTTGATGGTGCAGTAAGTATGGGTACACGTAATGTCTCTTATGTGCTCCCGTAGTTACTCTGGATTGTGCTCTAAATGTCCTCTTCTATGCAATGGTTAAAGGCAGTGGTGGGCTTCAGGGGCTTCTCACAGGTTCTGTAGAACTCTTTCTTAATGAGAAAGATAATGGGTTCGGATAACGGATTACTAATGGGACATAGAACCTGTTGTTAATTTATTTAAATCCCACAACCTGGTCCCACCAGGAAAGTGTCTTCAGGATTTTAGCCTCCTAACCATGTCTACTGTGTTCAATGGGGCTTACTCCCAGGAAAGCATCTTTAGGATTTTAGCCTCCTAAGCACATCTACACAGAAGTAAGCTCCACTGTGTTCAATGGTGCTTACTCCCAGGAAATTGTCTTGCTTGTCTCCTGCCCAGCTCAAAGTCCCTGATCATGCTGTTTCCTTGCACCTCTCTTATGGGTGGATCATGTATGGTACATATTTCAAGGCATCATTGATTTGCCTGCTTCAAGAATCAGAAACCCATTTCCTTTCCTCTCACGTCTGAACAAAGTGAAGCCAGATCCATAACCACAACCAACCTCACAGCAGAACAGGGGTGGATGTTTTGTTGATTGTGAAAGCTTGTTTTGCCCTTATTTGCTATGCTGTACATCTAGTCCACAGCAGGATTTAACCCTGAACTGAATCTGTATGCCTGCTTTATTCACAAAGAACTTACCATCTCAGTCACAGAACCTGCCAGTTCTTTTAATATAGAGATTGTAGTTAACAGAAAGGGTTAGCAGATAGAAGCATTTCACATTGGTCACAATCGATTTTGCAGTTTAAATATATTGCTCCAATCAATCAGTTTCAAAAAAGAATCTCTCTCTCTCTCTTTTTTTCCTCTGTGTTGCAGCCTCTCTCTCCCCAAACCCGTCACCCATAAGGATAACCATTTACAATCATCACTTGTTCATGGTAATTGATTTTGATCTCTTGCCTGATCAATCCTGTGCAGGGTTGTTGTTTTTTTTGTTTTTTTTGGGGGGGGGGTTGGTAGTGGGTAATTTGCTGCTTGGGTAACAGCCTATCCTCCATAACAATCCAACCCAGGCTTTCATGCTTCGCGTGCAGCGTATGCAGCGCCGAGCATGATACCATAGTCTCTCAAGACTGACAGAGGCCTGCTTTTAAACTCCACCATCATTACATTTTAGCCCTTGTATTTCCTCACTGCTCCATTTTATTCCTAAAATGTGAATAAAAAATTAATTCCAACTCTGGTATAATGGCATCAGTCAGTGGATAATCATTGGCCTGAGACCAAATGGGATTCATGAGCACTGACATGTACATAGAAAAGCACATTCAGATTTGTTTTCACTTTCAACTGGTCCACTCTTAGCATGGCCAACAAGTGGAACCTGGTTGGGGAAGGTGAGGGCTTTGAATAAGTAAACAAGCTACAAATGTCTCCACTGTTTTAAGGGGGACAGTCCGCAGGCTGTATATAGAAAGACCATCTGGAGAGCAGCAAGATGTTCTTTAGTCCCACTCCAGTGGGACTAAACACAATCCCCTGTCCCACCCACAGATTTGCTTTATCCATAAGTGAGTGGTTGCTCTTTATTCCTATGGAATAAAAGGAATACATTCTGCTTGAGCACACCATTGAACGGGGTAAAAATATTCCCTGACACTAAATGATCCAAGCTGCAATCCTAACCTTCAGTCAGACCAATATAAGCATAAAGGGCGTCACAAACACTTATATTGTAGGAGTGTATATTGGCACAAATGTAGGGATGTCACAAAAGTGCCATAAGGCACCTCTGACTCACTTGTGGGAAGGTCAAGCACAAGCACATGCCAATAGCCCCACACCACCATGGGAAGATATGCCAAGTGAGTTAGGCCAGCCTAAATTTGTTAGGATTGTGCCCCCAATCTTCAATACAGAGATTTCCTAGGACAGTAGTTCTTAATGTGGGGGGTCAGGCCCTCTCTGTATGGTTGAGGCTTCATTTCAGGGTAGTCACGAAAAGCTGGATCTTGGAATCTGGCACTGGACACCAGCATCTTGGGATTGAGCACTTGGGCTGCTACATATAATGTGTTCAAAGCTTAATTTTTCAGTTCATTGCCAATATTAATTTGCCTCCTATCAGTATTAAATACAGCTTCACATTTTCTAATAATGTTTTGCTCTGTCCAACAATGACTAACAAGAATAGCAGCTGCCATACATGGCTTTTAAAATGTAAACTGCATTAAAATGAATGAGGAGTCGGGAGTGACTCATCTAGAAGATTTTTCCTTCCTTACGTTCATCCAGCCGTAAGTTTAAATAACACAGCCCACTAGGCAGTCTGGATAATTACTGCAACATCAGCACAGGGTTATACTGTTCAAAAAGGCCTGCGGTCTTGATAAAATCTGGAGAGAGAGAGAGAGAGAGAGAGAGAGAGAGCATACACAGAGAAAATTATGACCAGCTCCAAAGTCTCTTTTGAAAATGGCTATACTCACAATTTTTCTCATCTAAAATGCTAGAGTGCTTGAATGTAGAGGCTGCTTAATCTAACATTTTGTCCAAGTTGAGCATTTGATGGGTGCTAAATGTTTGCTGTAGTTAAATGTCTGACTCTAGTGTGATGCAATGGATGGGAGCTCCAGGCAGGGTGACTAGATGCCCAAACCTCAAAAGGAGGACAAGGTCTTGGATTCCTCTCAGCCTGGCCTTTCTGGCGGACAATGGGACATTTGCCTACTCATGAGTAAAGCCGTGATATTGGACACTTTCACTTTGCAATAGAACTCAATGCATATTTTTTATTTTTAGTTTTTTGGCCATAACGTTTGATAGGAAGGAGATATTTCAGAACCGATTGTTGCATTGGATTCTGCTCTTCAATACAAATCCAAAGACATATGACACGATGGGGTTCTGAACACCATTGCAAAGTTCCAAAATGAAGCCAAAATGGAGGACAATGAAGCCTTTTTGGAGGACACCGAGACAGGAGGCTAGAAAAGAGGACAAATCCAGAGGTCATATGGTCTCCATGGCTCCAGAGAGTTTGCAGGTTCGATTGTTGCTCCAAATTGGTCACTTGGGGTAGGCTTTTCCCATCTGATTGAAATGAACATAAATGTGGTTCAATTAGATAACATCCGCTGGATAGTTTGTCAAGCCCTTTGGATATAATACTTAGATCAGTGGCTAGCTAAGGAGGTGCAGGAGGTGCAGTTGCTCCAGGCTACATGCTTGAGAGGGGCTACAAACTAAGCTTGACACTAGTGGCTAAAGTGGTGAAAACCGGGGTATGTATGAATGAAAATATCATCATGTTGTCTATCACTGGAAATGTAATTTAATGCAGAATACAATGAAACAAACTCCATTGGAATATCTATATACTGTCAAAAGTTATGGCCAATTAACCAGAAAATGAAAACACAAAAGCCTATGGAATGAAAAGTGGATTTCCTTTCCCATGATACCTTTCCCATGATACTGATTGCTCTGAGTATATATATATTTAACAGGAAAATATATATACTCAGTCTGGTCATTGGCTGCAAATATCAGTCCCTCTGGTTCTTTCTTCATCCTTCCATGTGTCAACCACTTCCAGTCATAACCATTATTATTATTGGGTATATTAACTGGGTATACAAGCACTTCTAAGTGATGTTCTTCTTATATTTATCAGGGGAAAAATAATCATTCCTTTTTGCCCCAGCACAGTTTCCCTAACCAAAAAGGGACATAATTTTCATTTTTTAAAACTTACGGTAATTAAATTTGATTTTGTTGTTGTGGGGGCGGGGGGAAAATCTTCTTCAACTCCATATATGCCACTAGCAGAGAAAATGGGTGGTGAACAACTAAGGAGAAGGAGGCAGGTTTTTCCCCAATTTTCTTTTTAAAAATACCCGGAGATGACGTCACTTCCAGTTGTGAAATAACTTCTGGGGTATGTATTTTGAACTTTGCACAAAATGGCTACAGGATCATTAGCTACGCCACTGACTTAGATCCTTCTGTCTATTCTGAGTCACTCCCAGAGTAAATTCATAAGTGGGCAAGTAGTAGGATCTCATCAATGCAAGGAAGCATGCAGAGGCTTCACTTAAAATATTGGGGAGCTCATTATCATCCTCCTCTCGTCATCATCATCAATGTTATAGCACTTTTGAACTGGATACCTCACAATATTATAGTTTGAACTGGATACCTCACAATTAGGTACTCTATCCAAAATTTAGGAAGTGGTGAGATATTACAATATAATGTTTAATATTCCTAGTAGTGTTACAGTTATTCACCTGTTATCAATGCCTATATATTGACCAGATATTTCTTAAGGACCTTGGGGATTGTGTGTAGTGCATTAATGACAATGCAGACCATGTTTTCTTTCCCTGGAGGTGACATATTTCAGTTTCTAGATCTTTATATTTTTTGATTCTTTCCAGTTGCTTCTCCTCAATTTGATTATCTCCTGTAACGGCTGCATCAATAAGCATCAATGCAATTTTTCTGCATACCATTGCAATGTGATCAATGGTTTTATATTTATTTTCTTTACAGAGCCTCCATGTGGCACCCTTTGGGATAATTTCCAGTCTTGCCTTCTTTTTTGAAATGCCTGGTCATTGGCTACAAATATCAATCCCTCTGGTTCTTTCTACATCCTTCCATGCATCAACCACTTCCAGTCATAACCATTATTATTATTCCAGTCATAACCATCATTATTAGTAACTTATAAAAAAAATACATTTGAAAAGTCTTGCAGATGCTGTCCAGTCACAGCTTTGTAATGAAGAGCACAATCCTAACCATGTCTACTCAAAAGTAAGAGTACAATCCTAACAGTTTCTACTCAAAAGTAAGCCCCATTGTGTTCAATGGGTCTTACTCCCAGGAAAGTGTCTTTAGGTTTGCAGCCTTTGGCCTTTCCTGGGAGTAAGATCCATTGAACACAATGGGGCTTACTTTTGAGTAGATATGGTTAGGATTGTGCTCTAGGTCTCATTGTGTTCAATGGATCTTCCTCCCAGGAAAGAGTCTTTAGCGGAAGAGTATCTTCTTTTGTAAAGAAGATCTTCTTTTCTTCTTTGGTACCCATCCTAGCCTTGAACTTAGGCGTTATGGGGCATTATGAGAGCCACTTGGCTCTGTTACCAGTCTGCCAGTTTCTCCAGCTGTTTCCATTTTTATCCCTGGCAGATATGCAGCAATGGTTAATTTCAAGCTATTTGGGGATGACTGACAGGTCCTTCTTCTTTCTCTCTGGGCCCTGTCTCTCTTTTTAATGTACTGGTTATAACTGGAAGATAGAAGAAGAAGAAACGGGGCTGTTGCTTTGGGGAACAGTTCTGGCCAAAGAATGAGAGACAAAATTTTAGCCTGTTTTAACTAGTACCTTTATTAGCTTTTCTGAGTTTACTTCAAAAAAGCTCCAACATAATGTCAAGGACAACATTACCTTCATTGTGTTGAATCAGCTGTAAGTTGTCCAAGTCAATTTGGTTCTTGAAAGAGGGAAAAATCTTCAGATTCAATGGGAAACAGCTGCATAAAAAGCACTGCGAAGGGCATGTGATTTGCAGATAGATGACCTATCCGTTTTCCCCCTGAAGAACCTTCAAATAATACAGTTTCATCTAGCAATCATCTACACACTGAGTAAGGACATTGTGTGCCAAGAAATATGTAATTTGTGCTTCTAGAAGAACATGTTATACAGTGAAAACAAAAGCAGATCTACATTCCACTTTCTGCCCAGGGGATGTCTAGCGCATAAGAACAAAACATATTTATACAGCAACTATATATAGCTGTATTTTCCATTCTATAAGCAAGTAACTTGTAGGGCAGCATCAATGCTTAATTGACTTAAAAGATCCAAGGCCCAAACAAGACATTTTGGGAAGTTTTTGTCCAGATTGGCAGTTAGCGCCCAATAACTCACATTCTCCAGCATTTTCCCCTTAGGTGGATGTGTAGCAAACATTGTACATAGTCCAAGGATAGAAGGGAGTCACATTTTTCCAAAACATGGACCTCAATCTCAACTCACGTTGCTGTGTTCTTGATTAGTAGAAATTACAGGTCCAATCTTGTTATACACGGATTTGACTCAACATGACCTGCCACTGCAAATCACAGTTTACAAAATTGCTTTTCTACTGTTGTAGAGAGGTCACGCAAGCAATAATTCCATTTTTTCCAATCCCAGAATCAAACCCCTGCATATAATGAGGCATTACCTTATTCAACCAGGAGAACAATCCTAACCATACTTAGTCAAAAGTAAGCCCCATTGTGTTCACTGGATCCTACTCCCAGGAAAGTGTTTTTAGGATTGCAGCATCAATGCAACAGAGGAGCAAGAAACCTAAAAGTCTTTAAAAATATTTTTCCATTGTTTTATTTTGTACACAGATTTTTTTATACATGGGAGGTTATGGAACAGAATCCAAGTGGATAACCAGAGACTCCTGTGTTGAACAAACCAGAATTTAGCAATGCTTTCATGGAATTTGAACTATTTATCATTCACACCAAATCACACATTTGGTAAATGATAAATAGTGAAATTACTTGGACTATGAATTAAGGAATGGGGATTTCAAGAGCAGAGAGGGTCCGATACTACCTTGGAGAACACCTCCTTATTCTGTTAGGTGCAATAGAGGAACAAGAAACCTGGAATTGGGTTTTAAAACTATTTTTCCATTGTTTTCTATATACATTAATTTTTTTATTCATGAAATGTTCTGGAATGGAATTCTAGTGGATAACAAGGGACACCTGTACTTCAGAGAAATCATGCTTAGGATTGTACTTTGTAATTCATAAAACAGCTGATTCCAGTCTCCAATCCAACCTGTTTCATATTGGATGAAATATGAAATATCGTCTCTGCATAAGGATGCTATAATGCCCACAGGAGGATATAAAACATCAAGGGCTGAACCAAGGGCTGAAATGAAAATGCCTTTTCAAATCAAGTATCTTGTCTCTTTTATGCACATTATTTTTTCTTCTAAATTAAGATTTAAAAGGTTGGATGGGAAGAGACGTGGTTGTCTAATATTATTCCTGTCATATCATTTCAACTAGTTTTGCAACTTGGCAATGCACATTAGTCTGTCTTTGGATGATGTCCATGCTTGTCCATGACACACATCACTGTAGATCTATTAGCTTTTTGGCTTCAGTTGTATGTTGCACAATAGCAACTTGAGGTTTTGTATGTATGTCATGTGTGCTGTTGTCACATTGAGTCCTTACAGGACAAGTGCTTTCTTAATGGCCAGCTCTACTTCTGCTCCAATATCTCTTGATATTGCACTTTATATACCATCAGAATGATCTGGTACCTTCACCAGTTGGTGCTCAGTCATCAAGCGTTGAATGTGCATGTGTGAACCATCTCACAAATATTCTGTTACGCTTTTCCCGAGGCATTTTTTTAAAAACCACATTACCCCTCACCACCTTTTACTTCTTGTGTCCAAATAGTAACATCAATGTTAGAAAAGTAATCTAAAGGACTTCTTGGAAGGTCTTGTGATACATGGTAGGTTAGGTTAGGATGTATAAATGCTGCCATTATTCACATATATTTTTGCCCTGAGCCCTAGATGTATAAATTGGTTCAGAACTCAGTCCATTAATTTGATGGAATCGTGTCCATTTAACATTTTATTTTAGCATTGCACTGATAAATATAAGGAACTGAAGGCCCTTAAGATTTCAACTGAATGCAGAACGGATGAGTAAATTTTGAGTTTATAAATAACTCAAAAGCCATTCGTACACCAGCAACCTATGCAATACATCCTGAACTCACTTCCAGGTAATAACATAGAAGGCAAATTGTGGGCTACATTATCTGATAGTTTACACTCTTCAAAGTGGGCATTACTGGAACATTTTTCTTCTAGAATTGGACAACCCTGGAAATGAGGAGCCATTTCCATCTCTCTTTGATTGAGGCAGCTGAAGAGATGGTCCTAGAATTTCATGAAATCAGATAGGGGAAAAAATGAAAAATGCTGCTTTTTTCCCATTTGGCCATTGGAAAAGAACGTTAAATCCGGGTACAAAATTACAATGTATAATATGAATATATTACAAGATTTAAAAGTACAGATATACATTTACTGAAAAGATGTAACTTCGAAAAGTCTATAAAACACTTTTCAAAGTTGCATAGTCCTACGAATGCAAGGGACGACAATCATACTGCATAATGCATAGAACTACATTAATGAAATGTAAAGATCAGGATTATAAATGGATGAAGGAAAAATTGCTCATAAATCATTACACCTGTGCAACTCTAAGGCTGCAGTCCTAAAGGCACTTTCCTGGGAGTAAAACCCTTTGAACACAATGGGGATTACTTTTGACTAGACATGGTTAGGATTGTGCTCTAAGCCACAGTGGTGTCATGATATGTAATCAGCGCATGGATGTAGTAATCCAAGCGCAAGAGTAGTAATCAGCAATAGAGTTGTGGGCTGGTGGAGAAAGAGTAGCAGAGTGACCAGCTAGGTCAGGTCCTCAGCCCACCCAGGCTAGATCTCCCTCACAGCATGATGTTACAACATTATCATTATCATCATCGTCATAACTAAATACAAATATATCCATATGAGTCAATGCTTTCAGACTTTATTTCTCCTGTTTGTGACGTCCATTGTCTCATCTCAAGGGGGAAAGTCTGCTTTGTAGGAACAGGGAATGAACATTCTCAGTTCAGAGAAGGTTCTGGATGCTCAACTGTTTTTATGAGATACTTTATTGCAACTTTCAATTACACATTAATGGGGAAGGTGTGACTTACTTGGAGCAATGCAGGTACCCCCTTTTGTGTCATAACTTTAACCCATCATTGCTCAAAATAGCCACCAGCACTACCACTAGTATCCAACTGGATGTGAAAGATCACAAGGCACAGCAGGCACAGATTCAAGTAGACCCATTGTCGAACTGAGTAGTTTCATCAGTGTTTGTCAGAGGGTAAGGGCACAATCCAGAGTAACTAAGGGGAGTCCTTGCTCCAGTGTAAGAACAATTTACTCTGGATTGCAATATGAATTTCCCATAGGTTTTCTCTAAGTGGTGCTGTGACTACAGGTGCACGTAGTGTCTCTTACGAGCTCCCATAGTTACTCTGGATTGTAGGGTAAGTACGTTAACTGCTGTTCCCTTACACCGAGGAGACCTCTGGCATCTTTCCTAGTTCCACAAGATACATTTTTATGCCACTGTCTTCCAGGGTGCCAGGAAAACTTTGGATTGGACCCAAAGTTCTGAAAAATATGACTAACTTGTTCCATTCATTTCAATGGGATATAGTTACAGCTGTCTTTGGTTGGCTTGGGGTCTATTTCTACTAAAAAGAAATTTGCATGAGATCATTTTTAGCACTTCCGTCATGGCAAATGTTGCTTGGTTTCTATGACAATGGTTGAGCCAGGTCCTTTGCAAAGAGGTGAGAACATACTATCACCCAGAGTGCCAACGCTGAGGCTTCAAAACCAAGGAATACAGAGGCAAAGGAGGAATTATATACGGGTATGTCTATATTAAAGAGTAGGTTGCAAAAATAACACCACCCACAGGTAGGGGGGATTGCTTTGCACAAAAGTATTGATGGCACTGACACTGTCAAATGAGTGACCGGGCTACTTGCAAAAATTTGTTCCACTGGCAATCCCATTAGCAACATATGTGCACTATAACCCGAGTGGTATGATATCAGTTTATATATACTAGTGGAATTTAGCCGCCATTGCTGGAGTAAAATTCAAGAATATTTGTGGGTCCCGAGCATGGCTGGGGATAAGCAGGCATCACCGGAAACTGCTGGGTACCGCTGGGCACCGACAGGCACAGAACAACAGAGATTACCAGGAGACAGTAGTGGGCACCAGCAACCCTCAGGCAGCAGGCATGTACACCACCATGCAGAGAGAATTGGACACCACTGGGCACCAGTAGGCACAAGGCATCCCAACTGGGCAGCAGCAGTGAGCACAGTGGCACAGTGAGAACAGGCACCAGTAAGCAGTGGCCACCATGGGGCCCAAGTGGCAACTGGGCATCATTACCGAACACTGGACATCCTTATCAGACACAACTATGCAGTGGGCAACAGGCACCACTGGGCCCCACCAGTCACTGGGGCATCCCTATAGGGCACCTCCAGGTAGCACCAGGCACCATAAAATAAATGATCACTGTAGCTGAAGTTGAACCTTGAAGCATGATGTTTGGATAACAGGCAATAATTGCATATTTAATATGCCTTTTTAATAATAAAAACTGATGGTGCCCAAGGCCTTCTTCTTCTTATATATATATAAAAGAGAAAAGTCACTGACTGACTGACTGACTGACTGACTCATCACTGCCCTGCCAAAACTGCTGGGCCTAGAAGCGTGAAATTTGGGGAGGGTGTTTCTTCTGTGACCGAGGGGTGCACTAAGAACCAGTTTTCAGAAATTCCAACCGGAAGGGGGTGAAAAGGGGCGCAACGCGTTTTCCTCCCTATACTTTGCATTGAGAATTGCTGACTCAGCAACATTCCGCCCCAACTGCTGGGCCTGAAGCATGGAATTCTGGGAGTTCCTTCTGTCACCTGAACACCCACCAAGAACCATCTGGAGAAATTTAACCCTTCAGGGGCTGAAAAGGGGGCAACGTGTTTCTCTCCTATACTTAACATGGGAGACTGAACAACATCCAGCCAATTTGGTGCTCAGACCCTGGTGCACTGGGGGATGTTGTTTGGAGGAAGAGGTTGCACTGATGAGGATGCTATACATGGGGGGGTTGATGCGCATGGGGGATGTTGCGCATGGAGGAAAGTTGCGCATGGGGGAAGTTGCGCATGGGGATGATGCACATTGGGGGGTGATGGACATGGGGGAAGTTGCGCAAGGGGGAAGTGGTGCATGGGGATGATGCACATTGGGGGGTGATGCACATGGGGGAAGTTGCGCATGGGGGAAGTTGCACATGGGGATGATGCACATTGGGGGGGTGATGCACATGGGGGAAGTTGCGCATGGGGGAAGTGGTGCATGGGGATGATGCGCATGGGAGGAAGATGCGCATGGGAGGAAGTTGTGCATGGGGATGATGTGCATGGGGGGATGATGTGCATGGGGGAAGTTGCACATGGGAGACATGTGCTGGAACTCCCTGCACCACCATGGAAACAGGGAGAGAGTTGACTTATGCTGGCCTAAATTGGTTAGGATTGCACGCTAATATTTTATGGCTGTGACAAAAGGGAACTGTTGGGGGAGGGCAAATGCACTTCTTTTCATTGACTTGTTGGTCATTCTTTCAATCCTTGATGTCTCCAGATAAAGATCTTAAAAAACAGAACAGCCTCTGCCTCCGATCTTAAGAGAACTATTACTTTCCAGAGGATATAGTACTGCACCAGACGAATAGCGCATTTATCCAACTCAACACAAATCCGCTTCTTATACTTTAGTGCCAGAGGTTTTGATGTTATAGCAGCTCTTTCATATTAACTTGAAAATTTATGTCTTGTAAAGAGATTATTAGCAAAAAAACAAAAACAAAACAACACTTTGCTTTAATATCCCACATCTGTGAAATAGCATCACACCATGCATTCGGTATGGTCAAATGTTAATGTTCCTACTCTCTGAAATCCTCTGCTTTTACTGCATTTTCTACTGTGGAAAATGCTACTTTTCTTAGGATCGTTTTGTTACTCTATGACGTTAGCTTTCAAGCTTTTAAATGGGGCTGGCTGAACCAAAAGTGGTATCCAACACATCTAACCCAGTGATTTACTACAGCTGCTCATTGCAGAACAAGGCAGATCATGGTGACCGAACTGTACTCCAAAAATTGTCTACAATTACTCCTCCCTCTTTACTGACCAATGTTTTAAAGCATTTTTATTCCTTCTTCCTTGCTGAAATTGCAAGCCCAGAGAGCTCACAACAATAAATCACAAAGACTGTCCAAATATAAATACTGTACACAAAATGCAATACAATAAAACTGATATAATAAATCAAATCTGTTCTGCTACTATAGTAGCTTTCACATTCCACAAGATGCGTAATTAATGCTCTGTGTTTTTGTTTACTGCATTGTTTTCCCCCCATGTGGTGATTTCCTTCCCTAGAACTACCACTTCCGAACATTAAACTCCCCATCATCAAAATGTAAATTGCCAATAGGCAGAAGTCTATTGTTTTCCCTTCTTTCAAAGAGCTGCATGAAAGTAATGCCTGAAAGGGGACATTTATGGTAGGGGAAAGCAATTGCAAGGAAACAGATAGTGTTCTATAACTACACAAGTATGGTCCATTTGGGTCTCAGTGCACAATGATAAATAGGAATGTGTTTCTTTCATGAGAGCTTTTTCTGAGAAACATAAACGGGTAATTCTGCAAATGCATCTCCAATTGTTTTCTTACCTCAACTAAAATAAAACACGGCAGAAAGGTGTCATTCTTTCGAGTCTGTGGCCTTGTATAGGAAAACATATTCACCTGCGGGGAAGAAAAGGAAATAACTGGTATTTGAAAAGTATTGATATTGGTTCAGTTTTTAACACTTGTCATAGAATCATAGAATCCTAGAGTTGGAAGGGACCTAGTAGGTCATCTAGTCCAACCCCCTGCCTGTAGCAGGAATGGAATAATAGAGAATCACATTTTCCTTGTGCAGGAAAATCTATTCCAGTTTCTGCATTTTAACCTTTAGAATTACTTCAGAAACTGTACTGAAGTATCTCTAGGAGATACTTACCTTTAGGAGGCCTCCATGACCACCCTCCATGACCACCCTGCAGCTGCCCACTTAGGGTGCAATCCTAACCAATTTAGGCCAGCATAACTCACCCAACTTCCTGATCCTGCGGGGAAGTGCGGATGCTAGCACATGTCTGTGCACTAGCCTAAAACCCCAGAAGTGGCATGGAAGTGTCTTACGGCACTTTTGTGACTGACACCCCTGGCCAGTATAGGACTTGTGCCGGCCTAACCAGGGGTTAGGATTGCACTGCCAGAAACATGGATGGGTAGAGCAGAATTTTACAACACAATCCTAACTTCTTCCTCAGCCAGCGTTGTAGCTGCTGCACAGGCTGAAGGTGTCTCAAACATGCTGTAAAGTATCAGTGGTGGGCTTCAGGGGGTTCTCACAGGTTTTATAGAACCCTTTGCTAATGAGTGCCTGGTTCTAAGAACCAGTTACTAATAGGACATAGAATCTGTTGTTATTTTGAATCCTACCACTGATGTTCATGATAAATCAAGAGTAAACAATCCCAAAGAAGAAAGCAGGCAATGAATCTGAATGATTGGCAAAATGGCACATTTCATTTTGGACTAGGTAGCCCAGGGGCATGCAAGCATTAGAGAAGTGGAGATTATCTGGGTTGGAGGGGATGGGATAGGAGGCTGGCAAGCTTGGCAGAAAGGACTTTGCTGTACCTCAACCCTTGCCCGTGGCCTGTCCAGTCTTGCACTGGCTTCCCAGATTTGCACCAGCTAATAGCTGGGGTGGATTCAAGAAGTCCTGTATGGACAGGGTGACCATATAGAATGGAGGACAGAGTGCCTCTACCTTTAACCATTGCATAGAAGAGGGAATTGAGGCAGGTGCTGCTTCTTAGACCCTTCTAAACCTGCCTCAAATCCCTCTTCTATGCAATAGTTAAAGATAGAGGCACTCTGTCCTCCATTCTAAATAGTCACCCTGTGTATAGATGACAGGAGATTTATTTGGGGTTCAAGCAAATATAGCCCCTTATCTGAGGAGACCTCCAGCCATGCTTGTGATATGTATTGGATGCAGTATAGACTATGCAGCCCTGTTGTGCCTGTGCAGGTTAAGATTAGGTGCACCATGTCTCAAGTCATTCACATGCATTGCAGTCAGTTTTGGGTCTTCTCCCAGAATTCTTTCAGTCATCTTGCATAAAAAGTCTGAGATAAACTAATAACTACACAACTCCTCAGGATTACCATTACCCTAGACAGAATAAAGGAAAGTCAGAAGCTGACATAGCTATTCCTAAGTATGATGAAGAAACAACTATACTTTAAGGAATTTGGAACCCTGCCAGCCAGAGTTCAAGGATAATTTAGTTCAGTTTTCAAAATATTTTGATGAGTAGAAGGTTAGTTGACTATGATCTGCTGAAGCCCTATTGCCCTCCCAGCTATTCTACTCCTCTGCGGACATTTATTACTTAAATTTTGAACATAGCAATTCCTGTTGTCATGCTGCTCATGTTCAAAGAAAAAGCAGTGAACAGGAAAATGCCTCATTAAACCAAGGGCAGGATATGTTCCTGAAATTGCCTCCTGATTATTAAGGATCAGAACAAGCTCAACATGGCATTAGAATATGACAGCTCTTTTATAGAGCAATAATTTATACGTATTCCTCTAAGGCCATATTCCAAAAACTATTTTCAGGTTTTTCTTTATGCACATGCATTTCCCACTGACCCCCATTTTTTATATTAGGCTGATAAAAGGAATATAATGTTACAAAATATAAACTATAGCTAATGATTGTGCAGCCTGGTGCTGAGCTCAGAATGATGTCCCAGAAGTTATCTCACAACCAGAAAGGAAATCATGCCTGGACATGATTTCATGATTTCATGTCATGTAACAAACTGAAATTGTTACAAGGTACTAATTGTTGCCCTGACTGCTGCTATCTTTTGGATTGCCATCTATGGCTGAGTCTTATCCAGCCAAACTCCACTACATTTCAGACTGCAGTGGCTCAGTGGTTAATGGGCCTTTTGACTTTCAGAACTGTCAGCCTGAAGACTGGCAGATCAGTGGTTCGAAGCCCAAGAGGTGCACAACAGAGTGAGTGCCCTTCACTTGTTCCAGTTGCTGGCAACCTAGCAGTTTGAAAGCATGCAAATGCAAGTACAGCAAAACCTTGGATTGAGAGTAATTTTGAATGAGAGTGTTTTGCAAGACATGCAAAAAGTTCTAACAAATTTTGACTTGATAAACAAGTGTTGTCTTGATAAACAAGCAAAAAATAGTTCAGGCCAGGAAATGGCCAGTTTTGCTGAGCCACCAGTATCTGCTCATCCTCTCCTGAAAGAACAGCCTATGCATATCTAGTCTGAAGTAAGCTTATTACAGTCAGCGGGTTCACTTCTATGTAAGGGCGGCAATAGAAAGGAGCCTGAGAGACCTAGCCTTGCATGTCTACTCTAAAGTAGTCCCTAATACAGTCAGTGGGGCTCACCCCTGTGTAAGGGGGATGCAAATTGCATCCTCAGAGACCTGAGAGATTATAAGCACAATCCTAGTCATACCTAAAGTAAGCCCCATTGTGTTCAGTGGGTCTTACTCCCAGGAAAGTATCTTTAGGATTGCAGCCTAAGTGCAGGTTAATTTGCTTTATTTTGTTAGTATTTTGTATTTTCTTTATCATTTTGTATTATATTACAGTATTGTAATCATATTTAAATGAATATTTTTGGGTTGTGGAACAAATCATCTGAGTTTCCATTATTTCTGATGGGAAAATTCAATTTGATATACAAACGTTTTGGATTACAAGCATGCTTCTGGAACGAATTATGCTTGTAACCCAAGGCACCACTGTTGTTAAACAGGTACCATTTCAGTGGGAAGGCATTATTTTTGTGACAAGCTCCTGGAACAGGCTGGCCAGGTTTTCTCAGTGTTGTATCAACCATACTTTGGATGACTCCAGTCCAGATCAAGTGGATCTCGCCACCACATGGGACAAATGATGAAGTTACTTTTTTTAACTCTACAATATGCTACATACTATACCACATAAGAAAAATAACATATTAGTACTGTACTATAACATACTGGAGGTGCAATCTTAACCTAGGCTGGCACAACTGATTGAGCTTCCCATTCCATGGCAATGTAGGGAGGCAAGCGCATTTCTGTGCACTGGCCTAACCTTCCCTCAAGATTGGCACAGAAGTATCTTACGGCACTGTTGTGACACCCCCAGGTCACCATAGGACTTATTCTTAGGGTTAGGTTGAGATTAGGATTGCAGCCCCCATCGTGTAAGTAAGCAACCCCCATTATGTTCCATAGCTCTTATTCCTAGGAAAGTGTCTTTCGGATTGCAGCCATGTGTGAGGAAGTTTAAGCATGGTTTACATTTAGCTGCAATTTTCATCAAAGTTATATTTCAAAGAGCAATATAATCCTGAATTTAGCCAAGCTATAACTGATGTATTAAATTCTTCCCATTAAATTCTTGCATTTCAATTGATCTCATTTCATTTCTGGCAGAATTTCACCCAGGCTGTGGACAAAATCATTGTCAATAATTTATTGGATCTAAAGATAAATACTGTCATCTAATCAAATGTATTTAAACATTACTCCAACTCATTATGGTTTAGTGTAGCTTTTTAAGTTCCCCAGAGAGAGGTGTAAATGTAATATCTTGCCTAAAGGTAGATTTTTAAAAATGGAACATTGAGATGATCAAGAAAGTAAAAGTAAATAAGTCGCTGAGTGGGTTGTGCCTTGAAAACATTCATCTCATAGATGTTTGTATATCCAAATGTCCGTTTCAATGAAGGAAAATACAGCTACATATTTCTCCCATGCGTTAAAAATATTTCACTCCGACAATAATTATAACAGCAGTCAGTCTCATCCATGATTATTTTTGTAAACATTCATTATCTCAAGGCAATGCTCAGTATAAAAATGCATCCCAAAACAAATCAAACAACATTACAAGCAAATTAACACATTAAATTAATATTGATTAAAATTATATGAAACGAAGGAAAAGCAGTAATGTGTTTGTTATTAGCAGCCTAGATGATGTGAACACATGCCAATGCTTTATTCTGAGATAGAGACTGACAACACATCTAACTAAATCCTTTCATGGTGTTGCAGAAGAAGGCTACTTGAGTTGACTTTTAGCTGGGGGTGACTTGGGTTGCCATATGTTCCAAAAAACAGGGACAATCCCAGTTTGGGGGGATTGTGGTCGAATACTGGCAAATGGGACAGAGGGTGGTGTCCCAATTTTGTGGAAGAGAATTACGGCAACCCTACCTGGGATGAGTCCCAGCAGCCATACATGAGTCCCTACCTGTGATGAGTCCTTACCTGGGATGAGTCCCAATGCTAAACCCAAGGCTGATCTGTCCACCTCCACCCCAACAACTTCCCATTTTGCTTTCTCATGTCCCATCCATCCACCTACCTCCCCTTCTCTGTCTCATTCTGCCTTCCAGGCTAGGCTTCATCTGTTCTGGCTGGTCTCTGTTGCTCTGCTCCAACCTTCCCACCGGCCTTCCCACCAGCATTATGAGTACTTTACGACACTTTTGCAGCAACAAATACCAGCAGGATATACATTCTGATGGTTTTCCTTTCAACATGATGGGGTTGTGCACATACACAGTATCATTCTCAGTCCCCTACATAAATCTTTGTAACAAATAACGTCACACACTAATAGGTTTACTCAGATCTGGCCTGCTTCTGGAGGCAGTGCAAATCCAAGTGGACAAGAATAACTAGAGGTTGCTCCCAGCTACCTGGGGAACATCAGGTATCAGCCTCTTCTTCTCTCTGGGTGGCACAGAAATGCCTTACAGCATGTTTGTGACACCCTGGATATTTCACATATCCGTGTACGAGGCTATTAAGGACTTTTTAAAAAGAGTTAATACTTGTTTCAAGACATGCATCTCACCTCTTTATCCTGTGGTATCTTCATAATGATGTGAAATATTTAAATAGAAGTTTCTGTGATTCAGCCACTAATTTTTAGATATTTGGACTTTCCTAATCAAGAGACACATCTGTGGAAAACACTGAAGGAACCTTGTATGTGTAGTAAATGTGAAAATATCCTACATCACTAAGACATGGTACAAACTTTGCTACACCTCAGTTCCCTTACTGCTGACCTCTATATATATGACTGAATTGGTTTTTTAAGGACTCCGTGGTGAATATCTAGAATATTCTTTCCTTTCGTTTGTATCACTATTCCTGGTAGAAGAGGGTCTTTTTTTAGAGGAAGATAGTGATCTAAATTTAATCAAATTCCATTAAACAGAAAACCATGGACAAAAAAAATGCACAAGGACCCATCTAGAGAGAGTAAACTCTGAACTGTGAACAGCTGGGAAGTCACATCTGACAGACCAGATTATAAGCACACAAATCCATTCCAACTTAGTTCCCTGTGAGTATTCCCTTTAGGCTTTTGATTCAGTATCAAGACACTTCTTCCTTATTTTTTTTATCAGTCTACGCAATCATTTTATGGCACATCAACAAAATAAAAACTAGCTACTATAAATTTCTGCATCACATATTCCAAGGATCCTTAATAAATTTAATCTAATGACACATCAGTCGTAAGAACAATTTACTTTTTAAGGTCTTATGTAATAGGACATTTGTTCCCTTGCCACCCAGGGTAAGCTCCAGCAGCTATGATGGATTAGGTGGGAACAAGATTAGGATTCAGAATGAAGCTCCATTAAAAATTACTGGAATACTGAATTCAAAATCATCTGCCCCCCAGGTCTAAATATGTGGAAGGGGAAAGAGATCATATCCACTAGCCTTATCCTGAACTTTCATAAATCCACTGGCCTTTTTTCCAACCTACATGCATTCTTTGGAAAATAAGAACATATTGATGCATATGCGTGTCAACTCTTTCATGCCACCAGAGAGTGTGACACTGCCACTGTCATCCGGAGCTCTTACCTAGCTCCATGCAGCATCCGGCCAGTGCTGGGCTCGGCACAGACTAATGCTGGGAGGAACTTGGAGCTCACTCTGCCTTATGACACTTTTGTGACACCCAACACCAGTGCTGGAGGTCAACACTGGTACTGGCCTGGCCCAGGATTGGGCCCTTAGGCTGTAATCCTATGCTTATTTTCATAGGAGTGAGTCCCACTGAACACAATGGGACTCACTTTTGAGTAGACATGGACCGCAGTGTGCTGTAAACCTGGCAAATGGAAGGAGACAAAGCACTGCTGCTACCTTAACATCTCCCATTGCTCTTAGCCAGCATTTGTGGGAAGCCTCAAAGGATACAGATCTTGTGTGTCCGGCCAACTGCTCCCTGAAATAATGATGATACCCTAATCAGTTACACTGACGGATTGACCTCTTTGTCCCCATCTTCCTGAACTGAGATAAGTTTCTTTTTCCCGAGTTCTCTCAGCTCACTTTTGAACATCTGAACACTTTATTTTTAAAGACAATCTGTAATAGTCTTTGAAAATCAAAGACAACAAAACCTTCAATTTAGACTAGCAGAGAAAGCATTCTTTGAAGTGGAATATGCTTCAGAGTGGTTATTGTGTTTGGTTGCAATCCTACAGACACTTTCCTAGGAGTAAGACCCATTGAACACAATGGGACTTACTTTTGAGTAGATAAGATTAGGATTGTGCTGTGAATCTCTCTGTAACTTTTAAAAAATCTGTTGCCAGTTTCATCAACGGCTGTTAATAGTGCAAGACCATCTGCTCTTGTTTCTCTGGTGGTGAGGAGGAGAGGTCAAGCACGCAAAGAAATAAATTTTCTGTGCAATCCTAAGCATGTCTAGTCAGAAGGAAGTTCCAGTGTGTTCAATAGTACCTATTCCCAGGAAAGTGTGGTTAGGATTGCAGCCTTACTGTTTTGCACCCAATTCTAGGAACTCCAGTGGAGTGAAGTTAACACATCTGGCTGGTCCCTTCTGCCCTATAAATCATGCCCACTGATTTCCACCAGAGAAGTGGCGGTCAGGTAGAGTTGCCATAATTCTCTTCCACAAAATCAGGACAGAACTTTCTGTTCCATTTGCCAGTATGTGAACACAACCCCCCAAAATCAGGATTGTCCCTGTTTTGGGGACATATAGCAACTCTACAGTCAGAGTACCCAGAGCCATGTTCTTTACATGTTATATGATCCTCAAAAGACCTTCAATAGCAAGAATACTAGAGCCATGTGTATGCCGGCAAGTTGCTTTTTTCACTCCATGTAAAGTACTATAGAGATGGATGATGCCATTTAAGTAAATTAATATGTTTCTTTTGTCAAGTCTTTGGGCATATGAGTATGAGTAGAGTAATACCCCCAAATCCGGAGTAACTACAGGAGCACGTAAGAGACTTTATGTGCACCCGTAGTTACTGCACCACCCAGTGAAAACCTATGGGAAATTCATTTTGGTATCCAGAGTAAATTGTTTTTCCACTGGAGTAAGGACTCCCTGTAGTTATTCTGGATTGTGCCCTGTATAAGTTCTGCTGCTGTGAATCCATCTATGGTTGAATTCTTTTCAGTGTCATTGATATGATGGCTTTTAATAGGTTGCGCTCTTTTTCTCAATGTTACGGAATACTTTGTAAATTAATTACTTGAAAAGCATGATTACAACATGGCAAACAAATATGGAAAGACAGCATCTTTGTCCAGTAGGGAGGGAGAGGGAGGATTAAGCAGTGGGCATAGGTAGAATTGCTTACAAAGCCAGAAGGAGAATCAGACAATCTAGAAAACCTTATGAAACCAAAGCAGAATGAAAGCTATGCATCTGTGAGATATATGTTTGGTAAATGAGGCTATTGATGATGAATTACACAGAAGCAGCCCAAGAAATAGGTGCTACTAGTAGGTAGTTGGAGGGGCAATAGCTCAATGGAAGAGCAGCTGTAGAATACAGAAGGACCCAGACTCAATTTCTGATTTCTTAACATAGACAGTTCCGACCAAGAAAAAAAGGAGCAAAGTAAACCAGTTATCTGAATTGTCTGCGGTCATAGGCATGCTAAAGAGGGTCTCATGTATTCAAGAGAATGAATTTATTCAAGACTTTAGCAGTAGTTCTCAAACATTATGCAACATTACTCATTTTTAGACTCAATCTGGACCCGCTAGAAGTGATGTCATGATCGGAAGTGACATCAAGCAGCACCATTTTTTACAATCCTAGGCTGCAATCCTACCCACACTTACCCAGGAGTAAGTCCCATTGACTAGCATTGTTAAAAGCATATACATATAGTAGCCAGTTAAAAGTACATTTCTGTCAACATTTCCCCAGATGTAGGCTGCAATCCTAAAGACACTTCGCTGGGAGTATGACCCATTGAACACAACGGGGCTTTCTTTTGAGTAGACATAGTTAGGATTGTGCTTGTAGTCACATACCATGGAAGCATCAAGTCTAATATAACAAAAATAAAATGCTGAAATAAGTGAGGACACACCTGAAATTAGTCTTCGTAGTGGGTCCCAACCCACAGTTTGAGAACACTGGTCAACAGTATTCTCAGAGTATGTCCAGAACTAATGCAACCACTTCCATGCTTATTTATCATCATGCAAAGTAATGGTACAACCAGTATTTCTTTCCATTCTCAGTCCTATTATTGCTTCTTGTTTTGTGTTATGGCATAGATCAAGGAAATGCTGTTATGATACAAAACTCTTTTAAAGACTTCCTCTGAAGATGATTCATTTATGTACACAAATAGAAAAAAAACAGTATATATAACCTGATCAGCTGCAGAAATTTACTCATGAAATAAACCTTTGCCTTTAAACTTGCCACTCTTCTGGATATCAGAGTTGGGTTGCCATGGCTTTTTCAAATCCATGCCATGCCCTGTGATGTTTGTCAAATGAAATCTGATGCCGCAAGATGCCATCATTAATTCTTCTTGGCTGCTTCTGATGCTGTCAAAATTTGTGTGCAAATATGTGTGGGATGTCATTCTCAACAACGAAACCCGCACATATTTTGCTGTGAATACTTGTGGTGTACAGGTATGCGATGGGCTCCACACATAGGGAACTAATATTCAAAGAGGTAGTACATCCTGCCAGTTAAACACTGAATAAAAACCCCTCCTTGACTCTTTTCTGTAATATAAGTGCTATTAAGGAAAGGATTCATAGGATTACATTTAGTACGCAGGATTAAGATTTGTCCAATGTGCCATGTTATTAAAAGCAACAAGGACATTTTCTTACATTAAGAAAATGAGGAAGAATACATGTGGTTCACAAGCCTACAAATTAATAAGGGGATTAGCTGGCAAAATAACTTCAGAGAACAGCTTCATTGGTGAAATCAAATCAAATCTTAATCCCACATCTTTGAATTCAAAAAGCATTTGCTATGGCAGATGCAATATGACAGTTTCAGAAGGATGAGACATTAGAACATGGCGTTGCTGAGTCAGGCCAAGCAATGCCCATCTTACCCAGCTTTCTTTTTTGACAGTAGTTGGTCAGACATGGGTGACATGTTCATGTTTAACAGCCATGCAGAAAGATGGTGGCCATTCCGTCCTAGATTCACCAGCAATTTCCTAACACCTAATTTTGTGTTCCAGATGCTGTTCTCTTTATTTGATGAAGAGAAACTTTTACTCCCTAGTTCAGAAGAGGGAGTGGAGGAGAGTACTGCTCAGATCAGGGAAACCCAATCTCCAACCTGTGGAGCCAGATATGGCCTGTGATGAGTCTCCATGCAGCCCGTGGTAACTCCCTCCACCCAGCCTGCAGGCAAGCCCTGTAATCCTACTGCGGTGAAGGGAGTAGAGCTCCAGAGGTTATTCTGTGGGTCAGGGACCCTGCAGGAACCTTCTTTCACTATGTGTGGAAGTGCTTAAAAACTGATTTGAAGATCTCCCCTCTCTTTGTGTTAG
Source organism: Cryptoblepharus egeriae (assembly GCA_030015325.1). Classification (NCBI taxonomy): domain Eukaryota; kingdom Metazoa; phylum Chordata; class Lepidosauria; order Squamata; family Scincidae; genus Cryptoblepharus; species Cryptoblepharus egeriae. The sequence continues at coordinate 113,598,065 of JAREYC010000003.1, forward strand.
AAAGTGTTTTGAATTCATTCATTCATTCATTCATTCATAACCTGACATATTTGATGGGCTGCTGGCCTGATCCAGTGGAAGCTCTTTTTATGTTCTTTAGTTCACTTCTAATTTATTCATTTATGTAAATTTACGTAAATTCTTTCAAATTTGAAAGGTGAATTCATTCTTTTTTCAGGCTGTGGACACAGATGTGGCCCATGTGCTACTTGGATACTACTGGGCTAGAGCTTCAGAAATATTCTCTTCTCCTTTACACTTCATCTTTTGCTCCATCGCATTCTTCCTTCTCCAAACTAGGAAGTGGGAGGAGGAGAAAGAGGGCAATGAGAACAACTGGATGTATGGAGGGCCTCCAAAATAAGATCACCGTTGGTGTCATGGAGGGGAAACGAAGCAATGGTTAGATTCAATGTAAAGCAGCTTCCTGTGAATGGGTGCCAGGATGGAAGCAGCTCTAGAAACGCAAAGGACAATAGTTATTGTAAGAACTACTGTACAGTTTGTATTATTGTTTTGTTCTTTGCACATCATTTTACAGAATTTAGAGCTGCAAATATTGAAAGTAGGGGCTTTGGGTCACTCAGGCGAAGATCAGAATAATCACAATTGCAATGACCTGACTTGTTTGAAGTATTGTATTGCTAGAATATACAAAGACACAAGACACAACCAGAGCGATTTTGTGATTCACACCTGTTCCTTCAGTGCAGGAAGTACACTGAAGGCTAAATAAATACGGAGGTTTGAAACACTTACACACAGTTATTGTACCTGTTCCTCCTAAATGATAAGCCTGCTTCGATGGAGACCACCATTCATCTTTTGTGTTTAGAAAAAGAGTGTGCTGGATGTCAGAACTGAGTGGTTCACATGTTTCAAGTGGCTGTTGCTATGCCTACAGTGTCAGGACCATTTTCTTCCTGCATGCGCTGCTCTTAAGAGTATTGACCACCAATAGAGTTTGGTACTATTGAAAATCTACAATCTGTTCTCAACATTGTTTCATTGCATTTATGGTATTCATTTCTTTGTCCTACATGGAGCACAATCCTAATCATGTCTTCTAAAAAGGAAGCCCTATCTATCACTGCCCTATCTATCCACTCCATCCTTAGTAATGGGGGGAGGGTTGCTAGCAACCACGTTGCTCCCTGGTGGACCCCTGGGGTAAGGTGAGTTGGGGTTATGGTGCAGGTGCAAGAAACGTAGGGTGACACATCCCAATTGTGTTCATTGGGACTTACCATTGAACACATCCCAATTGTGTTCAATGGGACTTACTCCCAGGAAAGTGTCTTTAGGGTTGCAGCCATAGTGAATTCCATCTCAGTTGCAATCAGAGTACCACTGGTGGCAGTAAGAGTACCACTGATGGCATCTTCCTACTGGAAGATGAGCCCTGGAAACCATCCCAAAAAAAGTGATAATTAAACCTCACTGGTGTTGTCCCAGTCCTTCCTGGAGACACAAAGCAATACCTACATCCCAGCTGATGAGTTTCCTGAAAGGACAATTTGAAGGTGATGTATGGACACACCTGTGTTGGTGGAAGGTAGACCAGGAGTTTGAAGATTATCCAAGTGGTCAGCGTTCAGGAAGACAAGCTTGCAAACAAGATTGTGCCAAGTTGGGGAGTCTGAATTTGCAACTTCCTATACTAGAGGAAGATGTCCCATAAAGCTGCAGCTTTTGGCTCTGATAACTATTACAGTGTTTTCTCATTATTTTTGCATACAGTTAATATTTTTATATGAAGATTTTTGGGTTGTGGAACCAATCGTCTGAGTTTCCATTATTTCCTATGGGAATTTCCGCTTTGTATAAAGCCAGACATGCTTCTGGAACGAATTAAATCTTACAAGCCAACACTGTAATATGTTCATCTAGCCTAAATTGGTTAGGCTTGCACCCTTAGTTATTTATGGTGCGGTCCAAATCTAGACTGGCACAACTCATCAGTCTTCCTGTTCCTTTGGTGATGTAGGAGGCAAGTGCATGTCTGTGTATTGGCCTAACCCTCCTCCAGGAGTGGCACAGAAGTTTCTTACAGCACTTTTGTGATACCCCCCGGCCACCGCAGGACATGTGCTGGCCTAACTGGAGGTTGGGCTTACAGCCTGTTATGCTGACATGGTGGGATTTAGGGCAGGGCCTTGGGAGACCTCTAGTTTTGCCAACTTTTGTCCTGATGATCAAAGAAGCTTTGGGTGATTTTCTTGGCAAAGCTTTAAATTAAAATTGGTGGCAGCAGCGGCCTTGGCAGCATTTTTTTTTAATTATGAAGAATTTTGTAATTAGTTCTGTTTAATTTACAGCATTCTGCCTTTGGGGTGTAATATACAGAGGATCTTTGTTTAATGATGCTTTGAGACTGGGACACACAAGACTATTATTAGCCATTTAAGCATCAGCTCAGTGAATGGAAGGTCCCTGGTGCTGTTTTTCTTTTAACGTGATGCAGTGCTGAAAATATGAAATGCTTCTATTACCTCCTCTTGTTCTCACTGTATTGCTTTATTTCTCTTCCAGCATTAAGTTTGTATATCTTATTCAAAAGTTCAACCATATTGGTTATCTTAAAGAAAAGGAGCATGTCCTTTCTATATCTTTTGCAGTAGTGGTTCTCAAAATTTTCTCCACTCCATCCTCAGTAATGGGGGGAGGGTTGCTAGCAACCATGTTGTTCCCTGATGGACCACTGGGGTAAGGTGAGTTGGGGTTATAGTGCAGGAGTCAGGTGCAAGAAGTGTAGGGTGAACATGGCCATCCCAAATATTATGTAAGATTCAGCCTGCCCTTTCTTCCAATGCTCCAAGCTATTTTCCTCTGCCTTCATCTACTATATTATTTCACCCTTATCCTGCCATTGGCTTTGCTGAGGTCATGGAAGGATCATGATTAACATACCTTTTAATTACCATATTTACTTGAGTCTAACACTCACCTTTTTCAGCCGTATGTATTCTCAAAAATTGGGGTGTGCAATAGAGTCAACGATGCATTAGATTCAAGTAAAGATAGTGTTTTGATAATAAGCATAGGTCAGTATTTAGTTTAACAGCTTACTCTATTGTAACAAAAAAAGAGTTACTCTACAAAAATAGAGTTACAGTATTTAGTTTAATAGTTTACTCTATTGTAACAAAAACATTGTTGTATAAAGTAAGTAAAAATCATAATATAAACCATTGTCATATTATTATTTTCATATAACTCATTGTTTAGTGCAGTAAAATTAAATTTTGCACCTTCTTTGCAGCTGTGCATTAAACTTAAACTGTCCAGTAAACTTTTTTTAAAATTTCAAGCCTTTTAAAATCAGGGTGCACATTAGATTTGATGGCACATTATGTATGAGTAAATATAGGTACTGAACTGGTTGGAACCAACAAGGAGGAGGCTTTTTATGCTGGTTTGAGCTAATCAGGCCTATCTGCAGTTGTAGGTTTTATTTCCTCTTTAGACAGGCAGCACAATCCAGAGCAACTAATCTGTCCACATAAGAGCCCTTGGGTTGCCCTATCTATCACTAGGGTGGAGCAACTGCAAGATGCTCCACCCTAGTTACTCTGGAAGAGGCTTAGGGCAGAGCAAGGCAACATAGGGTGCCCTAAGAGAGGTGGTCCTACTCTGCCCTAACTGCTCTGCCTTAAGCAGTTCAGGAGAGGCATGTTGAGGGCATGTTTAGCATTGCCTAGGGCAGAGCAGTTACTCTGTATCCAGAGCCTGTTTTCATGGCAGAAATGCCCTCTTCCAGCCCTCAGAGTTATACCACCTCAGGAGCAGGTACAGTAATGAGTAGACCCATAGGGGTCCATGACAAGGCTTGAGTAAGAATGGCAGTGTTGATCAAAAATCTGAGTTCTTGGCCAGCCTAGCTGCAACCCCTGCCTCTCAACCTCAGGATATGGCACAACTGCAGCAGCCACTATCGTGGGGATACAGCAGGCCACTCCAAACATCCACCCTCCACTAGAGGAACTGCAGCTGTAACTGGTTGTCAGGAACTTCTGGGCTTTCTTATAAGGCAGACACCACAGCTGTTCCTTGTTCAGTGTGATCTGAGGGGTGTCTCCTCAGGAGCAAGTCCTCCCCATGTGTCAATTACTTAGCATGCTCTGGAGCAGTTAGGGCAGTCCAGGCTGCCTGACTCTCTGGATGCAGCATAACTTTCTGCTCTGGATACAGAATAGTTAGGAGAGAGCAGTTAGGGCAGAGCAGGCTGAACTTGCTCTGGATTGTGCCAAATATCCTATTTTGCGATGGTAATGCTTCAAGAAAGGAAACATTAGCCAAGCTAATCTACCCAAGATGTCTGTAGCTTTTCCACGGGTGATCAAATGGATCATCTTGGGAATTAAAGAGCACAGTGCCAGCTCCCAGGCTACCAACATAGCTGAGCTCTCACCAGCCTAAACCTTCCCTGTAGGAGCAGCCAGTAAAAGAAGGGCTCTTTCTGGACATGGCACTAGCATCAGCCAGAATTAATTCAAGAGATTGACAAGGGAGTGCCCTCAAGCTACACCTAACTGGAGTTACTAGCAGCTCTAGGAATAAACAAGTTAAATCAGGTTATAGGGATGTAAGGGGGCCTCCCACATCACACAATGGTATATTCAATATACAGAGACAGTTCCAAAAGCAAATGTGACAAGACAATGTCAAATGGATACTAGCGGAAGATGAAGATCATACTGTATAAGGCAGTTGTTCTGGAGCATTTCAGACCTGGACCTTCATCTGAGAATCTGCCAGGAACTCTTCCCTCAAAAAGTGACATCATCAATCTGGAAATGATGTCATGGCCCAGAGTGACATCGGCTGCAATCCTTAAGACACTTTCCTGGGAGTAAGACCCTTTAAGCACACTGGGGCTTACTTTTGAGTAGATGTGGTTAGGACTGTGCTCTTAATTAAACAGAAAGTGGCATCACTATGATGTCAGTGTGACATCACTGTAATGTCACTGTGATCCTCTATGTCTACTCAATGTGTTCATTGAGATTTACTCCCAGGAAAGTGTAGACTGCACCCTGGATGACCCTGCCAAGGAGGTCTTGACCCTCACTTTGAGAATCACTGGTTTTAGCGCCAAACTCAAGTGACAGGCAAAGTTCTGGATAGAGTTCAGGGCTTGATCAGAGTTTTCCATAGGTGTGTTTAAATAATGGGAAAATATATTTTTTTAAGTTCGCATGGATGAGGCAGAACCTGGCTCATTCTCCTGAGAGTAATTCCTCCCACTGTCTTCCAGCATTGTATGGAGGAGGAATGATGGCAGCAGTGGTCAATTACACAGCAGGCTGCAACCTAATGGACAGCCAAGTACAGTACTGTTGATACACTTCCATTAGAACAGTTATCATGACCTGCTATAGCACTGGTTCATAAAGCAGTCTGTTTTCCAGGAACAAATCACCGTTACAGAAGGTGTTACAGTATTTCATTATTTTTCTGTGAAAATCCTTTTGAGAATTTTTTGGATGAAAACAATCCAGAAGCATGCATGATGATGAGGATGATGAAGACTGGGTGCTGAGTTTTCTTCCATAGGCAAAATGCAACCAAAAGCAGCATTTTTGTTCTATGGTATGGTAGGCACTGGAAATCCATAGCTTGCACTCTCTGCAAAAGCACATGAAGTTATCTCTCCAAGAAAAATCTGTATCTCTCATGCACATAACAGAATGCTTGTAATGTGACAGATTTCTGCGGGCAATGATCACGAATCTTTTGTGAGTTGAGAGCTGTCCTGTGCAGGGCTGGGGAAAGCTGTAAATGTATCTGGGAGGGAAATACCAACCTACTTACAGAATATTGGCATTTATGATGAAAGCACAGCCACTGCCTTGCAGTGGTCTCCCACCACCTGTTCATCTCAGGATATTGCAACGTGGTCAGATCAACACAGATTCAGAGCACCTAATGAAATGTGTTAGGAACCAAACCCCTTTTTCCCCTAAATGTTTTGAATATATTTATGCAGAAATCATTTTGTACGTCTACTCCTTATGTCCAACATTGATCACTTTTTTCTGGGTACTTAAAGCAATTCTGCCCCAGAAAAGGAAGGCTTTCTGCAATTGCAACTAACTCTGCTGTTTCAAATTTTTCTTGATGACAGTGGTCCACAAAAGCTATTATCCTAATGACACTTTCAGGGAGAAAAACCCATTGAACAGACTGGAACTTACTTTTGAATAGACTTGGTTAGAAATATCTTCTATGTGGCATAGATTTGACTATTTGATGTTCAATTTCATATTACTAACAGTGTTGTCAGTTCTGTCTTTTGTTCAACATCATTGGGCATGAAGAGGGTTATAGATGAAGAATAAAGAACATCTGTACATTTCAGACGGCATAACTCAACAATAGTGTGCCCTTGATTAACTAAATGAAGAGCCAAAGCTTAATTTCAGCCATAGTTAAGATCCTCTATGATGAACAGAGTGGCAGCAACTTCTGCATGTGCCTAACTCTTTCATAGTGCAATCCTAAGCCTCATTTAGGCTGCTACATGTCCCACATGCTGGCCTGGGGGTGTTGCAAAAGTGCTGAAGGGCATTTCCGCGCCACCTCTGGCAAGCACTCAAGCCAGCACACAGATGCCACTGTGGGAACAGAGAGACAGGTAAATTATGCTGGCCTAAATTAGTTACGATTATGCCCTCAGAGGGATATAAATATGGGTTTGTTTGGGCTTGAGCATTCCCTAATGATATCACATTGAAGAATGCATCCTGTTGTGATATGACATATGCCCAGCTGTTTGCTTATTCCTTGTTACATGAAGATGGGGTGAAAAATTACTGATTTCCCTCTTTTTCACCAGTTTTGGACTTTTCTGTCATCACATAGGTTCTGTGATGCCTCTGTATACTAAAGATATCACTGAGCTTTTCAAACACGGTAGCCACATTTGTTTTATTTTGTTGCACATTGTTTGTTTTTTCCTTCCCCCAACTGACCAGTAAATAAAGGGCCTGACTCTGCCCATTGGAGCTTATGAGTGATTTCCAGGAATGGGGAATTTAAATACTGTAGTACAGGTGACCTCCCAAGTATTCATTTCCAAGTAAAACCAACCCAATATGAAGCAGAATCACACATTGCACCTTTGCCCGGGTCTGACAACAGAAGCTCCTGATATTTGTTTTGGGGGTCAACTGCCAATTGCCATAGTCCCCCTCTGGCATGCTGGGTCCACTGGAGCACTCCTCTATGCCTGTCTATCCAGGGTTGCTCCACTCCAATGGGGCGACCCACAGTATTCTGAGGCACTTCAGGGCGTTCCTCCCTGGTTGGTCCCATACCAGCCCCTGTCAAGTGTTTCTCCTTTTTACCCCCAAATCCAGAGTAATCATGGGAGCACGCAAGAGACTTTACCTGCACCCATAGTTACTGCACCACCTAGTGAAAACCTATGGGAAATTCATATTGGAATCCAGAGTAAGTTGTTCTTACACCGGAGCAAGGACTCCCTGTAGTTACTCTGGATTTTGCCCTTAGTCCCAGTGTCCCGAGTCCAAGCTCTGGGGGTCCCTGCCTCCTCCGGGGAGCTCTCCAGCCACAGAGTAAATAACCCAGTTGGGATGTCCTCCTCACAGCCTTTAAGTATAAAGCAAGAGAAGAGGCATGGATTCCAGTTACACAACTAGGCCCCGTGCCAAGTCTGCCCTCTATTATTCCTGCCACCCGCCCTAATGATGAAATGCTGCCATATTTGATTGTCTCCTCTGCATCCCCTTAGATACACCGAGTTTACAGTTCAATCCGCCTGATTTTTGTACAAGTGGATGGGAATGCAGGTTTCTCCACAAGGGGGCTCCTGAAATGAAAATCAAAACTGGAATTTTGTTTATTTTCATCGCCATCTGCTTACATCTGTTTGAAACGAGAACGAGAAAAGAGAAATTGGCTGTTAAAAATGAGCAACCATTAACAGCACATTAAGGTCTCTGTAGAATAAGGATTGACTGTTTGATTTGATTGGTTTGATTTGAAGGGGAACTATTTAGGAATGTCCTTGGAAGTGGTTAATTAACAAAGACAAATCTGTTACATGAAAGGTTTCCTGGTAGACAGGAGGCAACATTGTGCTGAGGCTTCTGACATCATATACCGGCATTGTGTTCAGTACAGTGCTTAAAGTTAGAGATGGGAGAAAATAATGATAATGAAATAAAACCATATCATTCCTTTTGCACTTCTCATTTAAAAAACAACAATCCTGTAATCTGGAAAAAAACTTATTTGGGTTTTCTTTATTTTTTAATGGGGAGGTTCAAGGGTATTGAGGGTGGCTGCATGTGACACTATACCACCAATATCACTACTAGTACACTTTCAAACCAATTGTAATTTATATTGTTAATTTTGATTAAAACCCTGCTTTTTATACTTCTGACAATTGGAAAACACCAAAATCCATGGGGAAATAAGCTACTTGCTCCTACCGCTACTTGTCGTTAAAGGACTTCAGACGCATTTCCCACCAGCATCCAAATTTATCAACACTGATATAGGCTGCAATCGAAAAGACACTTACCTAGGAGTGAGACCCATTGAACACAGTGGGGCTTGCTTTTGAGTAAACATGGTTAGGAATGTGCTCATAGGCTCTTTATAGGCACAAGCCTCTTAAAAAGCAGGCCTCCATCAGTCTTGAAAGACTATGGTATCGTGCTCAGTGCTGCATGCGCTGCATGCAAAGCACGAAAGCCTGAGTTGGATTGTTATGGAGGATAGGCTGTTACCCAAGCAGCAAATCCCCCCTCTCCACGCCACTGAATAAGTCCAATGGAAAGGCAGAGCCAATACGATTGGATCCAGCTGGTGTCGTGGAGCTGGGGCTAAGGACAGGAGCTCACCCTGTCTTGTGGGGCCGACCTGGGTCTCAAACCCTGGCCTGCTGGTTAACAGGCACAGTGTCTTAACCACTTGCACCTCTCACAGCCCTTACAGCATTGTGCTCATAAAGGAAGCATTGAAATCTCTAAGTGGGGACTTGTGGTTTCTCTAGCCCAATCATTCCCAAACCAAAAGTATAAATTTTTTTCCAAATATGAATTAAAATAGTTTTCTTGGTGAAAGATTGTATCTTAGTGGCTGAACAATGTTCTTTTTTAAGATTCCAGTGTGTTAGCTACACTAGAATTTCTGAGACATCTCAGAGCTAGAAATGATAGGTGCTGCCATATAGGATAGGTGCATGTGTCACTTCCATAAGATAAGTGCATATGTCACTTCCATCTATTTTTCTGTCTAAAGACTGGAGGAACCTTATAAAAAAATATAGTTCCCATAGTGTCTGAAGTGTCTGGAGATTTGTTTCAGGACTCGCTCATTTGAGAGGGTTTTAAGCCTGAATAAAGAGATAGGTGACCAGAAAGGAAAAGAGATGCTGCTAGAGTTGATACAGTACAGTAGCAATGATGCTGAGCTGCTAATCAGGACTCTGTGAGTTCAAATCTTACCTTTGCCAAGAACTCACTAGGTGGTCATAGACACTCCTACTTCTACTCCTCCTATGGGCAAAATCCAGAGCAGTTATGGGTCCACACGGTTACGTCACCTTCTAGTGTTATCTTATGGAAAGTCACCTTAACTGCTCCAGAGCAAAAGGCTTAGTTTGACTTTAGGATATGGGCCTAGGTGATCTTAGACACTCCTACACCAAAACAACTCAAGTACGCAAGGTATAGTGTGCCTCTTCAGTCACTGCTCTCCCCCTTCCACATGTTAAATATTTCTTTAGGCAATACTGCCATTGCTGTGTTTTTAAAATAGCATGTCCTCTTTTTTAGCATTGTGTCCTAGGGAAAAAAATAATCATTTTTCTCCTTGTCTTTGTGACTGGGCAGTATGTGGTCTTTGTGTAATTAATTCTGCAATCCTAAGCTCCAGTTAGGCCATCATAAGCACTGGCATAAGTCGTTTGCTGAACAAGGAATGTCACAAAAGTGCTGTAAGCACTTCTGCCCCACTCCTGGGGTAGTTACACCAGTGTGCTCAGGCATACTGCAACCTCCCCACACCACCACGGGAAGATATGACAGCTGAATTATGCCAGCCTAAATTGGTTAGGATTGCACCCTATATAAATTACATGCAATAAATTATATGTAAGTTTTATAAAAAGTAACATAGGGCGCAATCCTGAGTAACTATTGGGAGTCCTTGCTCCGGTGTAAGAACAATTTGCTGTGGATTGCAATATGAACTTCCCATAGGTTTTCACTAAGTGGTGCAGTAATTACATGTACACATAATGTCTCTTGCGTGCTCCCATAGTTACTCTGGATTGTAGGGCCAGTCTGCAATCCTAACCCCTTGTTTGGCTGGCAAATACCCCAGTATAAGTCCTGTGTTGACCTGGGGGTGTCACAAATGTTGGCATAAGACACTTCTGCCCCACACCTGAGAGGGTTAGGCCACTGCACAAACATACACAGCACTTACCTCCCTATATCCCCACGGGAATGGGAAGACAGATGAACTGTGCCAGCCTAGGTTAGGACTGCACCTATAGTGTTTAAATTAACCCCATGAAAACAATATATATTTGTGTTTTTAGCTTTTATTTTGTCATGTACTGCATTTTTCTTGGGTGTCCTACATTTTTTTGGGGTGGGGAGGCAAGTTTTCTTTTTTGTCTATGATATCTGATCACCCTGATCAAGCACAGGAGCATCCCTTGTAGCTTTCTGGAAAGGTAATGCTGTGAATACTGAGCCTACGCTGCCAGTGCTTTCTGACTGCAACCACGAAGTGGCACTCTTTTGCAAACTATTGCCAAAAGGAGGCAAGATGAGCTCTGGTTTGAGAAAGAGGGGAGGGCTAGGCTGTTAACCATTACTATAGGATGTGGTGGACCAAACATTGTAAAATCTGATGCTCCGACTGGAAAAAAAAAAAACCAGCTTTGGATACCTCTCTATCCCCCAGACCCACACTTTTTTTTCTTGCAACCACCTCGGTTTTGCACGTGAAAAATACAGGCAAGAAGCAAAACAAATTGACAGCAGCAAACATTAATATTGACCTTTGCCTAGGATAATAATCGTGCCGGCTGATATAGACACAAGAGCCCACCATCCCCAGGCTTAGAATAAGATCTGGAAAGCTCAGGCTGCAGAGTCGTCACAGATCTCACCACCCCATCCCTTGCCCACAATCTCCATGACAACATATCCCGTTCCACAGAGATGGAGGACCTGAATCAAAAAGGACGGCAGCAAAATCACATACAAAACACTGGCCTGAGTGGATTTTATATATATGGCTCCAGCAGGTCGCACCTACTGTATAGAACCAGTTGTTAACAAGAAATAGGACATATCAAGTTTAAAAATAGCCATTTAAAAGTGGCTGCCAGATGGGCAGAGAACCGGTTGTAAATTTCTTTGAATCCCATAACTGCTCATGTATTGTTTTCATGTGGTTAATTTAAACACGATATTATTTATCATTACATTTCAAATGATTACTCCTAATTTATTACACCTAATTTATGAATTACAAGAAAGCTGCATGCTGCCTGCTCACAAGGAAAAAGAGAACAATGAAATTTTTTCCCAGGACACAAGGCTGAGAAAGAGGACGGCCTGGAAAAAGAGGACAAATGGTCACTCTGTCCAGCAGCCATCAGGAGAAATCCTACTATGAAATATCAGGCAGCAAAAAAGGGAATTTTCAAGACCCTTCAGCTCTTTCCCTTCCCAGTATCAAGGGGCAAGTTCTCCAGTGTTGACATCCTTTTTAGACCTCCTTAAAAGCCAAGGTTAAGCCAGTGCTTGAATCACAAATTCAGCAGTGTATCCTGATTCATAAATGCTGTCCTTCCAGCCCACCTCAAAAAACGATGGTGACTATAGAAAGGTATAAGTTCTATGACTATAGAAAGGTACGTATAAGTTCTCTCTTTGTGCGACATATTATGTTGCAATCTGGATAAGATTTCATGGCTCCCTTGAAAACATGTATGAGAGCCAAGCTGGTGTTTGAATTTCAAAGGAGAATTAGGTCATCAACATACAATACCTACTAAGTGCTGCATATATTTCTATGCGTACATTTATATATATTTATATGCATAAATATTTATATATTTATATATAGTTTATTATTATTTATTGGATTGTAATGTATTTGATTTTATTGTTGGCGTTTGTATGGAAGTTTTGTAAGCCGCATTGAGTCCTTCTTGGGAGAAAGGCGGGATATAAAGTTTATTATTATTTATTTTATTATATAGGGGAGACTTCTAAGGTTTAACACAGAGGGGTTAGTTCTCCTCAGTATAGTATTCTGCTGTGATTGAGTGGCCCCATTTTTCCCAGGGAGAGAAGGAAAGCTAGAGCTCAGGATACAGAAGACAGATGGTGCCCAAAGCTATCCCATCCAGTTGATAATAAACTCTATTATTTTTTAAAAGCCAGTACTTTTTACATTGAAATCCAAAGGTTGAATCCAAAGGTTTTGAATTTCAAAGTGCAAGTTGTAAGATTGTACAAAGTACAAGGTTATACAATTCTTGTTATCTGCAAAGTATAAAATTATACCATTCTTATTATCTTGTTATTTTCTGGTAACCTAACTCCAGCAGATAATTTATCAGCAGGTACCAATGGGGAATCACTCTGTAGGTTTAAAGGAAGGGAATAGTCAGGGTGACCATATAGAATGGAGGACAGAGTGCCTCTACCTTTAAGCATTGCATAGAAGAAGGAATTTAGGCAGGTGTAGCTCAACATAGAAAGGTTTTAAAAAACAGCACCTGCCTAAATTCCCTCTTCTATGCAATCCTTAAAGGTAGAGACGCTCTGTCTTCCATTCTATATGGTCACCCTGCGGATAGTTAACCTGGTCAGGAGTGCCAGCAGCAAAAGGCTTGGGAATGATGGTGGAATGCAGTGAATATTTTTGAAGGCAGTTTAAATAGATGTGGTGAAATTTGATCTCTATACTTATAAAAAAGCAATTCATTCAAAGCTATCTGGAATGAAAAGGAATTCATAAACATCTCCCCTGGCTGCAAAAAAGCAATATATATGGATGACTCCCCTCCAATTCCTACCTCTGTAGTTACTCTTTCAGCAACCACATCAGGTCAAAAAGTTGCTCAATAAAATCCAATTTACTCAGTGTGTCTACTGCAAAGGGAAACTCCCTCCATCATTATGAGCCAACTGAGATTTTTATTTCCAATCCAGATAATATAAAATAAGTAACACCACTATAACATTGTCTGAGGGCACAATCTTATCCAACTTTCCAGCTCCATTATAGCCACAATGCAGCCCCATGGCAAGGGAACACATGTTCCCATATCTTAAGAAAGCCACACTGATTGCCATCCATCACATGATGCATCTGGCACAACTGTCACCAGCACTGGAAAATTGGATAGAATTGGTTTCTTGGGATACAGTCTTAACATAGGATGGCAGAATTCATTGGTCTTCCTTTTCTTGTGGTAATGCAGGAGGCAAGCGCATATCTGTACACTGGCCTTACACTCCCACAGGGACTTATTTTGTGATACCCCATAGGTCACCACAGGACTTATGTTGGGGCTTAGGCCACCCTAACCAGAGGTTAGGACTGCAACATAAGTGACTGCTTCTGGACAGTAGTGACTGGACAGTAGCTGTATGACATGACAAATGACACGAAGAAATTCCCATATCTCCAGAATTGCTATGTTCATGCAATATTTGGCATTTCACAGTGGTTAGGTACATTGTGCAGAACAGATGTTTACCCAGAACTCTGTTCATGAAGCCTTTTCCCTAAACTTGAGAAAAACAAGGCTGCACCTAAGCATCATTATGAGTATCATGTAGCATAGTTTTGATCTTGGCAGGTGATTACAGTGGACCTGCCATTTGTAGTTTTAATTTTTTGCCTTTATACAGGCTGTGTCCAGTGATTGGATTCAAAGAAATTAACAACTGGTTCTATGCCCATCTGGCAGCCACTTTTAAATGGCTATTTTAAAACTTTATATGTCCTGTCTCTTGTTAACAACCGGTTCTATAGAGTAGGTGCGAACCTGCTGGGGCCCACCACTGAGGCTGTCTACCTTATGGGGGAATTAAGCTCTACATGTACAGATGTCCCTTGTTATCCACTAGGGTTAAGTTCTGGAACTTCCCATGAATTTAAAAAAAATCAGTGGATTAAAAACAAATGGAAAAATAGGTTTAAAGATCTGCCAGGTTTCTTGCTCCTCCATCGTGCCTGATGAAATAAGGTAGCATCTCAGTATCTTCAGGGGTTTGATTCTGGGACTGAAGAATGGAATGATTGCTTGAAGCTGCAGCCTGAAGAAAATTATATACTGTATCTCCAGAATGCAGAAATTGTTGTTTTTATGTACCGACGTACAGACTCATATTTCATGCATATACGCTAACTGGTGATTCTATGGTTTAATCCACTGATTTTTAACCAGTGTGCTGTGGCACACTGGGGTGCCCCGGATAGTCAACAGGTGCACCATGGGAATTTGTAGATTGACATTCATTAATAGAAAAATTGGGGGATTTGAACAGTCTGGTGTGCCTTGTCAATGGTAAAAACAATTTCAGTGCCTTGTTAAGTGTGCCATGAGATGCAAAAGGTTGAAAATCACGGATTTAATCATTTGGGATAACATAGTATTAAAGGGGTTAAACAAGGTAAACCCCTCACCAGGACTAGCTCTCCTGCAGCAATGTTCCCATCCTAATTTCATAGTCTGCACCACTTTTGGCTGTATAATTATTAGAGACAAACTGAAGGGGATTGTTGTAATTATAACTTAAAAAATAGGAAGAAATTGGAAAAATAATATACTGTACCTAGATGTAAATTATTTTATGTGCATATATACTACATTAGCTGATAGGAAACAACTGTGCCACATAGGCCACTATGCACAAATGTACCTCTCAAGTGTGTGCTACTACATATAGGTCAAACTGAATACATAAAGACATGTAGCACTTAAAGAACATGAAGCCTGTGTAATTAGATGATCAGCCATCTGAATGTAGGCACCTGAGGTGTCACTGCTGAAAAGGACTGTGGTCTTGATGCAAGGGAAAGCCAAATGAAACCAGAGAATTAATAGAACTTTCCACAATCAGGCTCTTCAATAGAGCAAGAGCAAGAACACCTTTTTAAGTACCATATATACTCGTGTATAAGCCTAGTTTTTTGGGCCCCCAAAATGCCCAAGAACCCACATTGGCTTATATGCGGGTCAGTAAAAAAAGATTTTAAAAAATGGCAGGCATGACCTCCAGCTCGTGCCCTCAGAGGTTCTGCAGCCTTTCCAGCTGCTGGCTTTTAGGGCTGCGGAGGAGGTGCGCAGCGGCAAGACATGGAGCCCACTGCAGCCAAGCCCCTCCTCAGACTCAGGTACTTCTTTGTGGGCCTTTCTTCTGAGTAGATATGCCCAGGATTGGGCCCTGGGGCTACAAGGCCAGCCACACTCTCCTGCTGTTGCTGCATTTCCCACCCTCAGCTTATACTTGGGTCAATAAGTTTTCCCAGTATTTGTGGTAAAATTAGGTGCCTCGGCTTATACGCGGGTCGGCTTATACACGAGTTTATATGGTAATTCGTATAGAAATATGTCAGTTATTAAAAAGCACTGAACTGATGAAGAATATATTGTAGTTTTTCTCCCTATGCTGCCATGGGGATTCCTTAAGTGGAGATAGCAAAGATCACTACACACGCATCAGCAGTGTCCATTCACTTACTGATGCCCTAGACATGCCATTATCCCAAGCTGTGATCCTCACTTTGGTGCAGGGGTGGTAGATGCAAGGTGAGTTGTCAGCCAGAGGTGTTGTAAGTGAAAAGCTTTTTCCAAAGCTGTTTTGCCCTTGAGAGTTCAAGGGAGGCTGGTGGAGCAAACAATTGCCGGGTTAGAATTCATTAGCAAACTTTATCAACCAATATTTGAAATAGATTTTCTCAGTCCAGAAAGTCAGTCTTGAAGATGTATGATAGGGTGTTTATTTTCTTTTTAAACGGCAGAATTATTATAGCATCTATACGTGTCTTGATTTTGTGATATTATGACCTCTGTTCTAAGGAGTCTTACACGTGCTCTGTTTGAGTCAAACCTGTTTGAAAATAATACTGAATCAAAAGGAACCAGCGTGCATATTCCAAGGCTGTGATATCTTAATATCTCCTGCAAATGGGCTACTCCTTTTATGTCTTAGGCTTCATGGATTCTCTTAAGACTGGAATGGAACATTCTCCATTTGGATTCTGAATATAACTCCTATCCACACTTTCCTGGGAATAACCCCCAAATCCAAAGTAACTATGGGAGCACATAAGAAACGTTACGTGCACCCATAGTTATTCCACCACCCAGTGAAAATTTATTGCATAGTTATTGCACCACCCAGGATTGCAGCCATTAACAGTGTAATCCTAAGCATATCTACTCAGAAATAAGTTCCATTGTGTTCAATAGTACTTACTCCCAGTCCCAGGAAAGTGTTGTTAGGAATGCAGTCTATTTGCACAATCCTAACCATATCTACTCACAAATGTAGGCCCCCATTGTGTTACTCCCAGGAAAGTGTCTTTAAGATTGCAGCATATATGTAAAAACCTTTGAAAGTGCTATAGATAGTGCTATTACCCCCCCCCACCCCGTAATGGGCAAGCAGCGCTCTTTCAAGGAGGTGCTCTTCTTTTTATTTAGCTAACTAGCCCTACACTCCCAACAATGTCTGTTTTTATTTATTTATTTATTTATTTATTTATTTATTTATTTATTTATTTATTTAAAAAAATTTATTCCGCCTTACTTGGGCAAAGTAGCCTGACTCAAGGCAGCTGCCATAAAACATAATTAAAAACATAAATTGAACAATTTAATAAAAACAATTAAAACATACAGCTAAAAACAACATAGATTAAGTTTTAGTGGCTTCTGCTGGTGTTCTTTTTGCATTTTACTGTAGATTGTGAACCCTTTTGGGCCAGGGACCCATTAGCTAATTAGGTATTTTTTATTTTCTGTGTATACGGCTTTTTGGTTGAAAAGTGGTATATAAATTCTGTAGGTAGATAGGTAGGTAGGTAGATTAGATAGACAGATAAGCTTTAAAAAAGAAATGAGAGTCACAAAAAGCTCTTAATAATGAGTTAATGGTAATAAAAGCATCAAGAACAGGAATAATGTGTTATTCTGGTGATGGTTGCATATAGTCGGTGACACCTTGGGAATATTAAGTGTTCTGGGATTTGCATATTTTTAAATTAATAAAATCACTCCCCTCAAATTGGAATTTTAAATTACTTAACAAATTAGATGTAGCAAATGTTATGAAATGATGCAAAACAACATGACAGCAGACTCTCCCAAGTTTAAAGACATGTTTATTCAGTAATCATAGCTTAATAATTACTGGCATGAGTGTATCTGTCTTATTAATGCTGTTTTCCTTTGCTTCTTCATACACTCAGCCAGTCCACAAACCATATGGGTCATAAAGACTTAATATGATCCTAAGCATGTATACTCAGAAATAAGCTCCTTACATTCAGTGGGTCTTAATTTCACATAAATCTATATAGGACTGCAGCTCAAGTTTTAGACAATCTCTAAGTTCCCAAACTTACCTGAATCACACAACACCCTCAACCTCTTCTTCCCAGTTTGGATCTTGTGAAAATCTTGTCAGATCCACAGTGGTGGCTCCCAAATTTCATGAGATTTTGGCACCCTGAGGGAACAGGTAGGAGTGATGACCAGGGTCATCTCATGGTGACCCTGTGAGTGTACTGTAATTCCCTATGATGTCACGATGCACACTTTGGGGGAACGCTTGCCCTATGGTATGAATCTGTAGCCACCAGTGCTGCCCTGTCCTAGCCTGATTTCCACCCTGACCTGCCCCCACCACCTGCAAGACTGTGGTAGTGGTTGGTGTATGGGACACAGAGTTCACCAGCATACCAAGCAGATCGGATTGAGTTGTTAGATGTTCCAAGTCACAAAAGCACTAAATTACCATAACTGCAACCTCTTTCCTCCTCTTTATACTGGGAAGCAGAATCCCATCTCAGTTGGCGGACCAATTAGTAGATAGAAGAGGATCCAGCCTTTACAAAAATTATGCTTCAGAAGAGAAGCTCAGCTGTACTCATCTGCTGTAAAAACAACAAAGAATCTTGCAGCACCTTTAAGATTTATTGCGGCATAAGCTCACTCTTTCAGACTCCAAGAGTAAGGATAAGACTTCACGCTCCAATGAAGTAGGGTATAATTCATGAATGCTTATGCCACAATAAATCTGTTAAGCCTTTTGGGTGCCACCAGACTTCTTTTTTAAAAAATAGGTGTTTGTTTTTCCTTCTCAAAATGATCCATTTGCCTCTCTTCCCACCCTCCCTTTACCCCAATCCATTTTCCATCCTTGTTTTTATGCTTAATTTCATTTGCATCATCATCATTCATTTTCATCATCAACAATGCATCATTTAAATTGCATCATTTATTTACAGCAATAGTCTCCAAACTTTTAACTTCAGGGCTGCTGGACTTTTAATAAGCGGGTCAAAGACAGAATTTCAGCTTGTGATCCATGAGATGAGAAGCTGCACCTGCTGAAATTCCCTCCTTTAAAGGTTCAGGGAATTTGACGTTGAAAGTCTAGAGATCCCTGATTTATATCATCAACATCACGATGATGTAACGGTTAGGGAGTTGGACTGAGATTGAGAAGATCCCATTTCAAATCCCGCCTTGACCATGAAACTTGACTGGCCACCTTGGGCAATTCATTCACTCTCAGACTCTCCTACCTCATAGGGTTGTTGTGTGAGGACACCAGGATTCCAGACCTTCACAGGAGGGAAGTGGTTTTGTAAGGCCCATATCCTAAAGTCAAAATATGCCCTTTGCGTTGGAGCAGTTAAGGTGACTTTCCATAAGATAACACTAGAGGGTGACATAACTGTGTGGACCCATAATTGCTCTGGATTTTGCCCTTTGCCACTTTGGGCATGTACTTTAGCATTGCCTGTTCTTTGTATTCAGAAGGTAGCTAAACTGTCCCCTATCATCCTTGAAATGTAATTTCCCCATCCTTCTATCTAACAGGTTGTTCTGACTGGGATTTTCACTGTATTCTGCACTCCAACCTGCACATTACAGAAGATACATGCACGAATCATCCAATCCCTTTTTTGGAGGGGCGTTGTTGTTGTTACTGATATGCAGTAACAGACCAGGAGAGTTGTTAAATTCTTCAGAGTGGTGACATGTAGCACTTTCCACCACTCTGTTTAAATAAATAAACAAATGCCCCCATTCCATGTATTTGCCCATAGGACAAAAATATACATTCAAGTAACAACAACTACAGCTTGAGGGAAGGTGAAAAATGGAGGAGGGAAGATTTAAGCTTAAGGAAAGTGGCAATCCCAGTAACATTTTTCAGAAGTTCTGAAACTCGTGCTGCCATCCTATCCATACTTACTACTGAACATGGTGGGACTTCCTTCTGAGTAAACATGTATATGATGATAAATCTGCTGTGTCATATGCAATTACACTCATGTTGTTCAATGGATGTTCAATGTTCAATGAACATTGTTCATTGTTCAATGAACAATGTTGTTCAATGAATGGGTCTGTGGGTGGCGCAAGCGGTTAAGGCGCTGTGCCTGTTAACTGGGTCGGCCCCACAAGACAGGGTGAGCTCCTGTCCTTAGCCCAGCTCTGCAACACCAGCTGGATCCAATTGTATTGGCTCTGCCTTTTCATTGGACTAATTCAGTGGCGTGGAGAGGGGGGTTTGCTGCTTGGGTAACAGCCTATCCTCCATAACAATCCAACACAGGCTTTCGTGCTTTGCATGCAGCATATGCAGCACCAAGCATGATACCATAGTCTTTGAAGACTGACGGAGGCCTGCTTTTTTGTTCAACCATCTCTCTCTCTCTCTCTCTCTCTCTCTCTCTCTCTCTCTCTCTCTCCCCTGACAATCTTTCTGACAATTTGTCAGAGGACCTTATCTCCAGTTAGGCTGGCATAAGCCATGACATAAGTCCTATGCTTCTGCCTGACTTGTGGGGGGTTAGACCAGCGCACAGGCATGCACCAACCTCTCCACACCACCACAGGAAGAAATGCCAGGTGAGTTATGCCAGCCTAAATGGGATAGGATCGTGTCCCCATAACTGGTGTTGAGCCAGTGTATAGCTGGCACTGCACCTGATAGGATCTGGCCCATTATACAACTAATTTCTCCCTTTGATTTATCGGCTGGTTCTTTTGATTCCCAAGGAGATGAAGTGGTCTCATGCTGCCTGAAAAGCTCTCATAGAGGAGGCTGCTAACGGATTTGTAGAGTCAGTTCCCAAAAAACTGAGCACATTTTGTATGGACATTTCTCAAGCAAAATAAATATGGTGCTTCTGAATCCTGTCTGCACAGTCAGTACTTGGCTCGGAATTGCACTTGGAGTGATGGGCTTTATGAACAATGCTGCCTTATAGACAAAGTTCAGAGTACTGATTTAGCATGCAATCCTAACCTAGGCCGGCACATCAGTCTTCCTGTTCTCATAGATATGTAGGGAGGCAAGCGCATGTTTGTACACTAGCCTATCTCTCCCCCAGGGGTGTTGCAGAAGTGCCTTATGGTGCTTTTGTGACACTCACAGGTCAACACAGGACTTATGCCAGTGCTTAGGGTGACCTGACTAGAGTTTAAGACTGCAACCCAAGTCTTTTAAAATTTACTACCCCTCTGAGGCATCAGGTCATCTATCTATCTACAGTATTTATATACCACTTTTCATCGAGTTCAACTTCCTGTCAGTAGTGGAAATCCTCTACAGCACCGCAAGCGTCTGTTGACCCTCTATCTGAACATCTCTAGCGAGGCAGAATTCACCACCTTCTTCAGCAATCTGTTCCACCATTGCAGTCAATCCACCCATGATTTAATCCAGTGGTTCTAGAGCATTTCAGTCCAGGACCTCTTCTGAGAATGACTTCCAGGGACCCCCTGGAAGTGATGTCATGGCTGGAAGTGGCATCAAACAGGATTTGCCATCACTGATGCCAAAGCTCCTCCATGTCTACTCAGAAATAAGTCCCACTGTGTTCAATGAGACTTACTCCCAGGAAAGTGAGGTTGCAATCCTATCCATGCTTTCCTGGGAATAATAGCCATCGACTAATGGGACTTACTTCTGAGTAGACCTCATAAAAACGTAGACAAATTAATTAAGGGGGCCCAACACCCACTTTGAGAACCACTATCTTAATCACATATAGGACTGGGCAGTTATGGTAAAGAAAGGAGAAAAAAGCATTTCACCCCCTCTACTGCTAATTCATGGATTCAAGGAGACATACAACCTAGTGAACTGGACAATGTGGCACACTCATCCCATAACCCCCATGTGTAAATGAATGCCTTTATGTCCTACCTTGGGATCCCATCCTTCCTCCAAAAAGTTTGGCTTTGGCAAACAGAAGGGGGTTTGACCCCTTATGGCATTTTTAAGACACCCCAAGCCAGTACAGGACTTTTGCCAGGACTTGAGCCAGTCTAACTGGGAATTAAGATTGCAGCCTGACGCAACCATCTCATGGGCCAGCACCTTAACACCATTGCTTGCTGTCCTATACACACACACACATACACTAAGGGTACAAACCAGAGTAACTACGGGGAGTCCTTGTTCCGGTGTAAGAACAACTTACTCTGGATTGCAATATGAATTTCCCATAGGTTTTCACTAGGTGGTGCAATAACTACGGGTGCACGTAATGTCTCTTACGTGCTCCCGTAGTTACTCTGGATTGTAGGGTAAGTCAGGTTTGGAATCAAAGCAAATAAGCACTGCTTACATGAACTGAAGCTGAATTTTATTCCAGTTACTACTGTAGTAGAAGCTTTAGGAAAGATAAGCTCTCTAATGAGACTTTGTATGCCTTGGTAGAAATGTCATAGTGACAATGACAGGTGGCATGAACCAGGCTGTGCTGCTACAAATATTTGCTCCATCTGCAGTGCCTGTTCTCAGTGCATTTGGTTGACACCTATTGTCTGTATTTCCTGCTTTATGTTTTTAGTGGTGTTAACACTGCAAGTGCTGACTTCAAATGCATCAGCCTTCTGAGATTTAGCTTTCTGTTCACTCCTAACATTCTACAAATGACACAGCAGAGAGGTGTGAAGGAAGCTTTTTGATGTTTAGCTGTATTCACACTCGGGGAAAAAAATATATGCTTGTTTAGTGTTCTGATAAGTGAACTTTGGGAAAGTTTGGAAGAGCTTCCATGGAAGTCCCATCCAGATATTACTTAGTGGAGATGTGGCTTTATGCCACGTCCTATACCAACATATCCACAGACCAGCCCCTCACTTGCAAAAGATCCTTCATGTTTAATCTCATGGAATTACTATGATGTATATTTTCCACTCTTCTTTGAAAAGCTCAGAATAGCATTGTGTGAAATTTCATGCATTTTGCCATCCAGGCACAGGTCAGGGCCACAGTCTGTCTCACAGTTCAATCATATCCCCTGGTTAGGCTGGCACAAGTCCTGCTCTGGCCTAGAGTGTCACAAAAGTGCCATAGATAAATGTGCCACATAAAAGTGCCACTCCTGGGAGGGTTAGGCCAATGCACAGACATGCACCGGTCTTTCCACACCACCGAAGGAAAATGGTTGAGTTCTGCTGGCCTAAACTGGTCAAGACTGCACCCTCAGCCATAAAGCAATGTCTCTCTTTTGCCAGTGCCCTCATGCTACATATATTTCTAACCAGGAGGTAGCATAAAGCCTAACTCAAATGGAACATTGTGGTATGCACAGTGCATGTTGCTGAAATTGACAGCCTTATTCCTCTGGTCCTCAAACTATTGAAACTCTTTCTTCCCACATGCATCATGTCAGTAAAATAAGACAACACTGCACAACCCGACTAAGGGTGCAATCCAGAGTAACTACGGGGAGTCCTTGCTCCGGTGTAAGAACAATTTGCTCTGGATTGCAATATGAATCTCCCATAGGTTTTCACTAGATGGTGCAGTAACTACAGGTACACGTAATGTCTCTTATGTGCTCCCGTAGTTCCTCTGGATTGTAGGGTAATAAGGGTATTTTTCATGCAGACCAATGGGTCCACATCAGTGGTGGGCTCCAGCAGGTCGCACCTACGCTATAGAACCAGTTGTTAACGAGAGATAGGACATATAAAGTTTAAAAACAGCCATTTAAAAGCGGCTGCCAGATGGGCCTAGAACCGGTTGTTAATTTCTTTGAATCCCATCACTGGTCCACACAGGACAAACACTGCAATAGATCATGCACTGTCATGCAGCTACTCATATGTTAAGATGACAGACCCAAGCATGCAGTTCATTTAAATCCAATTGTGCCACTATGGGTGCAATCCAGAGTAACTACGTGGAGTCCTTGCTCCGGTGTAAGAACAATTTGCTCTGGATTGCAATATGAATTTCCCATAGGTTTTCACTAGATGGTGCAGTAACTACGGGTACACGTAATGTCTCTTACGTGCTCCCGTAGTTACTCTGGATTGTAGGGAAAGTGTCCTGTGATACCTAAATTGGGCCTGTGGTACCCAACTTGAATGCACTATTCATTCCCACAGTTGTCTTTTGGGCCAGTCCCCCTGAGAAACACAGTCATAGGAACAGCGACAGGAGAAAATTAAAATGATTTCTGATGAAGTAGATAATAAAAGGGATATTACATGACAAAAAGCTGACACTATTTATAATTTGAATTATCCGCACAATAACAAAGGTATTATACAAATTCAATAGAAAGCCATAAGTATCTCAAATATGGAAGCTCTCAAATTGCATGCACTGAAGTCACACAGAGGCCAGTTCTGGGATCTATAAGGATTGACACTGAAATGGATATCAGTAGAACAATCTGATGTAATTACGCTATCATCAAAGCATGATCATCATTAAGATAACTGAGTGAAGAAGAGCAATTTGCGTTATTGCTTTTGTTCTTGGATTTTGCCGAGATCAAAAGACTTTACCTGCCTAAGAATACAGCACATCTGTTTGGTTTGTTTTTGTGGTCCTCCTGTGAAATTAAAACTCCTAACCTCATTTTCTAAAACCTGTGTAATGTTCTCAGGAAGATAAATCATTTTTATCTTAAAAAGAGATGGGGGAGAGAAGATTTAGTCCAAATTACAGCAGCTGGGACCGCTGTCATTCACTTGTCATACTGTGAGCTATCATTACCACATCTTATATATTATCCATACAGTACTTTATATACAGTATATGACCTTACAATATAGGACCACTGCAATTTCAGTAGAAAATATGCAGTGAAATACAGACAGGAAATATGCACTCCACATAAAGGGTGCTGTCTATCTCTCATTGAAATAAATGGCAAAATGTTTCTTGCAGTGTATGGATTTGGTCTACATCTCATCACTAATAACTGCTTGTCCTAGAAGGTAATAGCTAATGTAAGGTTTCTGGTTTAAATTCAGAAGAATGCAAGTGTTATTTAAGGGGAGTTTCTTCATTTATGTTAATTTCCCATTCTCACCAAAGCACCCCCTCGGCTCCATTTAACACCAGATAATTCTAGAGTATCTCCTGACCCTCAGGGGTGGCTTCTGAGAGGCAGAGATGAAGTAATGGAAAGAGGTAGGCATATTCATATTATGTTCCATATGCAAAACTCTTCTTATGGTTGTTGGCTCCAATTTCGTATATGTTCTATATCTGTCCAACTCCTCCAGGTTGACCAGATGCCAAACCCAAAATTCCTCCCCAAGCCAAGATTTCAACCGCTTTAAAAATTGCCAAAAAATGTATTTTTTGTTTTTATATTTTTTTTGTTTTTTGTTTTTGTTTTTTGGGCATAACTTTTGATAGGAAGGAGATATTTTTGCATTGGATTCTACTCTTCAATATGAATCCAATGATATTCTACACACCACGGTATACTACACACCCTCAGAAAGTTAAAAAAATGAAGCCAAAATATAGGACACCTGGACAGGAGGCTAAAAATACGCTCAAATTTGGGTTTTTCTGGTCTTATGGTCACCCTGAACTCTTCAAACTGGAATGTACTATTATTTTTAATTTTACTATTACAATTACTTTACTAATGCTGGCGCATACTATTAAAATATGTCTCTATTATTTAATAGTGTTATTATGTTATAGTGCAATCCTAAATACACCTTCCTGGGAATAAGACCCATTGAACACAATGGGGCTTACTTTTGAGTAGGCATGGTTAGGATTGTGCTGTAAGGCATAGATCTTTCTCAACAACGGAAAATTTATTTTCATTCTCTCTGTCGGTAGAGACAGAGAAACATATGTTCGGCATTTCATTTTTAATTTTAACAACTACTACAGGATCTGTGCAAACACACAAACGTCTAACACCCTGTAATTCTGAGAAGATTGTTCCGTTCTAAAGTTTGTGCCCTCTGGCTTTATCTAGGTCTGCAGCAGAAGAATCTGACCTCCGATTTCTGTCCTACTCAAGTCCCAACACTGATGTCAGATTGTTATCACTGATTCCATCAGAAGGTCAAAGAATCTACTGGGCTTATAAAGTTCTAGAGGTAGGAAAACAGTTTGATCCCGTGTCAAAAGTTTAAGAGTTTGCATTAAAGAATTGGAGGAAAAGGCAAAAATGGAATGATAGGACAGTTGTTTAATCCTACCTTGGACAGCTCCTCCAGAAGCACTTGCCTCCGTAAAGTGCAAAACAGTGTTATGGTCGTCAATGGCATCTCTGGCATGGTTAATATTTAAATGGTAAGAGGAGCGCAGGAGTCTCAGGTGGTGATGGCGAGGTAGGGGTGGGGGTCAGAGTGATATTATTTCTCCACTTTTCCAACCTAGATCAGCTGGTTTCTCTGTACGTCTCAATTAACAAATTGTTTTAAACAAGAATGTCCATCAGCAGTTGGCAACAGACACACATGTATGTGTAGACATAAGAATAGAATAAGGGATAATAGGAGGAAAAAATACCATGCAGAAAGGACAAAGGGCATATTGACAGAGGGATGTGAACTGCCAGTGTGGGCAATTAACCTGTGTGCAAGCCTTGACCTGTGTGCAAAGTGTCTGCATGTCAATCGGGCAGGCTGAGGGTTCTACTCCCATGACTTTCTGAGGGTTAGCTGAGAGAAGGCAGTTATAGTATTAACTAACAAGCCAAGCTGATAAAAGGTTAGGGGGGAAAATGAGGAGAGCCATTGAGGAGAGAGATAGCAAAAAGGTTGTGGAGGGTGCTGATTTGTTACTGCAGGAAAGATTTAGGGACTGCAGTGGGTATATTTTGTTACTGTTGTTATATTGTACCTACACAAGCGACAGATGCAGGATATTACTAGTTCTACATGAAAGAAACTTGTGTGTAAGGGTGTCCGCATCTTCTTTGTTGATCAAGCAGGTTGAGGAGATGCAACTGTCAGCATTCCAACTGTCAACTGATAACAGAATAGGCTGAATAGAGGCTGGGGGTAGCAAATGAGGAGAGCCATTGAGGAGAGAGGTGGCAAAAGGGCAGTTGAGAAGAGCAACTGAGGAGAGCCATTGAGGAGAAAGATGGCAAAAGGGCAGCTGAGATCCTGGAAACGGGGTGGATTTTTACTGATGAATGTTGTTATATTGTATCTCTGTAAGCAACAGCTGCAGGCTGCTACTAGTTATGACATAAGACTTATAAAGAAGAGCTTCTTTGGGTTTCCGGCACCTGAAATGCAAGTTAATTCTGTCTTGGGAGTCTCTATAACATATAAAACATAAAAATTAAAATATATTGCACCTTTTCTGAAATTCAGAACAGATAAAAATGAGATGAAGACTGCAATCCTAAACACATTTTCTTGGGAGTAAAACCCATTGAACATAATGGAGCTTACTTCTGAGTAGACATGGTTAGGATTGTGCTCAAAGTGAGTCTGATTTTCCAAGTAATGTATAGCCATAGAGAAGTGTCGGGCATGCTCTAGGTGCATATCTGTTCAGATAGAGCAAAAGTTGAGGCCCATGGATGAACTCTGTGCCCCCATCTCAAAATTGTCTGCAACCTGCAAGGAATCCATGAAAGACAGGCAAGAATTCCATTGCAGACAAACCAATATGCAATTGCTCCTTGAAGCCAAGAAGTTTGAAAGCCACTGCATTAGGTTGGAACACGGTTTCCCCCTCATATATCCTCATAACAAGCTCCTTGATATAGGTCAGTCAACGTTTTACAGTCAGGCCAGTCAAGCTGCAGGAGTGTGATTTGTCCACAGATGCCCGTTAAGTCTCCATCCTGAGTTGGCATTTCAGTTCAGCTCTCTCGGGTGCATCACTTGTGCCAGTAGACAGCCAATTAGTATGAACCAATTCTTCCATGGACCCTTCAGTGAAACCATTTCATCTCGTGCTATCTTAGCATTTAGATCAAGTTTCCCTTTTCTAGAAAAAACAGAACTCAACCAAGCCATCCAAGACTCTGTTCAGCTGTCATGATCTATAGCCTGAAGCCCTGCTTGAGTTTATAGGTCCCTGTTATGCAATAAGAAAACAGCTGACTTATCTTAGAGAAAGGTCTATTTGCCTCTGGGTGCCACTTTTCCCCTTTCTGCATTGCAAGTACAGTTATGATTTCCTTTCTGGACTTTTTCCTCCCACTAATTCATAGAAACCTGAGGTCCAGTTCTGACTTGATTGTAAATACCAGGTGGCACCAGTGGGTATGACATTCCAGTCCTCATTCATCTTTACTCCCTTTATCTTACTCAGACAAGCGAAATGGCTGGAGCAGATGTGAGGAGAGTCACTGGGACAGCATAAACGTATCCAGAGGTAAGGGAGACTTCCAGGATTTCCTGGCCCATGGAGGTTGCCGCATATGTTCTGTTTATGTGGCTGTTTATGTGGCAATCCTAACTAAATCCCACCTTCGCTGCCAGAATAGTCTCTTTAGCATTACAGCGTTCTCTCTCAGTAATACCATTTTTGTCCCCTGCCATACCCATCATCTTTTATTGATCATGATGATAATAAAGATTTGGAAAGAAAAAACCAAAAAAAGGAGAGACTGACAAAATCACTAATCTCTCTCCCTTTGTAACAACTTGTAATTGACTTTTTATGGACAGCTTGTATGTGAAATTGAGCCAACCAGTAATTGAATTTCTACTGCATCGGGCAGGGGATACTGCCTCACTGAGAAGTCTGTAATAAAATGTTTGAGTAACGGTAAAGCTGAAATAAATGTCCAGTGTTGCCTTGTAAGAAGAACATAATTCATTCCGGAAGCATGATTGTCTTACAAAGCATTGTTTATTATACAAAGCGGATTTTCTCTTCAGAAATAATGGAAACTCAGACGATTGGTTCCACAACCCAAAAATATTCATATAACCCAAAAATAGTCATATAAAATATTAACTGTATGTAAAAATGATGACAAAACACTGGAATTGAATTTAAAACACTGTAAAATAATACAGAACACAATGACTGTAATATTAATAAAAACATTGTAATATACTGTACAGTAAAACAAAAAAAGAAACCTTTATGGCCAAGGATGACTAGTTTTCACTAAAAGAGTCACTGGTGTCTTTTTGAGCAACTTTTGAGGAATCACGGAAATGTGATATTGCATTGTCGTTATTCATCACTCGCACTGCTACAGACTTATTTGGGTTGTGCTTTTCTACAAAATTTTGCACAATTTCCCAATGTTTACAAATGTCCTTCATCTCATTTGATGTGAAGGGTTCTTCCTCCTTATTCTCCTCCTCCTCTGCAGATGAGATCGCCATAAAGTCTTGTTGCTCAAGGAGCAGATCCATCAATTTGTTCATTTTACAATTCCTTAGAAATGTTAGTTTGTCTTACAAAGTGTTCTTCTCACAAAGCGTTTGTCTTACAAGGTACCACTGTCTTCAAATTTTCCCAAAATTTCCAATTTCAACACACTTAGTCCATTCAATTAGTAATTGAAATGTAAAATTTCCCCCTAGATGCAGGAAATTTGAGTTCTTTCCACTATTCAGCATCTTGTGATCATTGATTTTGGCAGGTGTCAAATATCACATCTCATAATTGTCAGCTGCTAAATACGAATGCATGTCATCTATCAGATACTGCCAATCAAAAAACACCATTACAATTCAACAACAAAATACTGTCAAATATCAGCTGTCACATAACAACAAAATCAAACAAGGAATATTAAAATAAGGTAACATTGCATGATTAATACAGATGCAAATATTTAGTAAATGTTTCAATATTCAGAATCTGCTCGGATTAAATTCCGAATCAAAATCCGCAGTAGAGAATTGTGAGATGCCAAATCCTTTCGATTGGAATTGTTGTGCTTTTGGGTATAGTAGCCAAGATTGCGGTGCCTCTTACTGCTTCGTTCTCCTTTTTAAAAAACATGAAGAGAAATAAAAACCAATGAACAGTGCAATGATATAAGATTCTTGAGCATGGCTTTAGGATGGCACAAATACAACCACTATTCTGAAACTTGCTGATCAGGATGAGAATGGCCGTGTGGAGAACCCCCCATGTGTATGTCATAGGCAGCCATTTTGCAAAGCCAAAGTGCCTTCTATTGTTGCAACTATCTCCACCAAAAAGACCAATCCTTGATAGGATTCTGATATCATTTATGCTGATTTATTAAGGTTGCAATCCTAACCAACTTTCCATTTCTGAGGAAAGGGCAATGCAAATCCAAGATAAGGGACCAAAGACTGTCTTATCTTGAGAAGGCCTCCATGACCAGGGTGACCATATAGAATGGCGGACAGAGTGCCTATACCTTTAAGCATTGCATAGAAGAGGGAATTTAGGCAGGTGCTGCTTTTTGAACCCTTCTATGTTGAGCTAAACTTGCTTAAATTCCCTCTCCTATGCAATGGTTAAAGGTACAGGCACTCTGTCCTCCATTCTATATGGTCACCCTGTCCATGACTGCCCCCTAACTGTAGCATGCAGCACATCCCTCACTTGCACACCTATACTAGTATTGAAAAGTTGGTTTGGATTGTACCCTGTATGTTGTTTACCTGGGTTAACATTCTATATAGAGTTATGCATTTTGGTTTTGCTTCCTTTTTTTGAAGTGTTTTGTGATTTTTGTCTACCAATTCAGATGTCCTCAGAGAACAGTGTCAAAAGGGTTCAACAAGCCCCATTCTATACATGTTGATAAGTAAATTCAGTGGCAGCCTGTCAGGGAACCCCTGAGTTACCTGCAGGGGAGCTGGCACAGGGAGGCCATGGCAGCCTTAGCATAGGTGACTGAAAGAGATGGGTGAAGACCCCAAAGAGGGGAGATCCTCATCTAAATGGGAACCACAACCCCAGCTGAAGCCACAGCAGCCAGCAACAAAGCCATTCAGCCATGTCACCAAGTCAGTGACATTGCCCATTTCCTCATTTTGGAGATATTCTTCTGGAACTTTTTCATGATACATTCTGGACTTCACCACTTAGAAGAGTTTGGTATCATCCACAAGTTGATTGGGATTGGGTTGACAGATGGTTGTTAGATTGGGTTGATATAAGGAATATAGATACAGCCATCCTTCAAGAAACACATATAGATTTTGGTACATTAAATAAAGATATCATCCAACCCACCATGCCTACAAAAGTGTCAAGGAGTAATCACATATGGAATCACATACCCACCCTGTTTTACTTGCATTCTCCATGTTTGTCTTTCAGAGTAATTCTATTGCACCTTCATTAACAACCCCATAAACAGCCCCTTTACTCTGGCCTTAGCTGGTACTTTTTAACAGCAATATACTTCTATTATTGAGATGTACATCCCTGTGACACTACCCAAGTGGTAAATCCAGCAAGTAGTTGACACTTTCCATTTAGAGTTCATCAGTTTTCAGCATTTGCTGAAGAGTAGGTAGAAGCAATCCCCAGATCCTGATAGCATATTACAGTACAGGATAAGAGTTCCTTTAGTTCTGAGATGGTTTTATGAATAAGGGTTGGTGCATTACTGGTCAATAAGTTGCTATTTTTGGATCTTTTGTTTGACTCTTATTAAAAATTCTTCTGAGACAGCATAAGGGAGGAAAACCCTTTTGTGGTTCTGGATTTTTAATACATGCCAAAAAAAAATTGATTGACTACCCAGTATTTTATATTCATAAATTCTTGTAGTACTTGGCATTTCAGCATGAATAGAAATTGCCATCTCCTGCTTTTTCACTGTGCCATTTTCACAAAACATTTACATCCCATCTTTCCTCAGTTCAAAGTCCTTGCTTCAGAATTAGTTTCTGATTTAAAGAGGATAATGATAAGCAATTTCACTGCAATAAGAAAAAAGAAGAAATAAAAAGAAATGTAGATGCGGAGATAGGATGAAAGGGCTGAACAGGGGTCTCAATTTTAACATGGAGAAGGAAAAGGGAGTTTTATGAGTTAAGCAGTGAACACATATCCCAATAATTTCGGAATCGGAGATATGGAAATTTATGACAATAAGGGAGATATGGGAAGCTGGATTTCAACCAGTAAGATGTGTAACATATTTTTAAGTCTACAGTAGTTCAGTGGTTAAAGACACTGTGCCTGTCAACTTGATGATTGGCAGATCGGCAGTTTGACAACAAAGTGTGCACAATGGAGTGAGCACACATCCGAGCTCCTGCCAACCTAGCTGTTTGAAAGCATGCAAATGCAAGTAGATAAATAGGTACCACTTCAGTTGGAAGGCAATGTCCTGGTGGCAGTCCGCTGCAACAGGCCAGCCATGTTTCCCCAATGTTGCATCAACCATGGTTTTGGAACTAGTGGACGCTGCCACCACACAGGACAAAAAGGTGAAGAAGTTGCCTTTGAAGAGTGTAAAGTATTTTATTGTCACTTTAAGGCAAACTCCTTGAGGACTTTATAGATCTTATGGCCCGACCCTATCTTCAAAATCCATCAGTTTATCTCCTGGTGTGCTGACCCAATGGCAGCTCCACCAGTGTACATCAAGGACTATCTATCTATCTATCTATCTATCTATCTATCTATCTATCTATCTATCTATCTATCTATCTGTCTGTCTGTCTGTCTGTCTGTCTGTCTGTCTGTCTGTCTGTCTGTCTGTCTGTCTGTCTGTCTACAGTATTTATATATCACTGTTCAACTAAAAGGTTCACAAAGCATTTTACAAAATAGGGATTGGGGAAGAAATACAGACATAGGAGAATATGGTTGGCAAAAAGAAAAATCAGTTTACATGAAGAGCAATCAATCTTATCCCCCTTTCAGATGATAGACACCACCCAATACTGAAATAATGCTACATAACTACTGCACATAATTGGAGAGGAATGTACAGCGAAGATGTATACACCATAGAGTTGCAACAAACTAGAAATGTTTCTTCTTTGAAGTAGGTGTTAGCCACATTGATCCTTATTCTAATCTCCAAAGAAATGTTATTGTTGAGTATTATCCATTCTGGGCTCATCCAACGAAAAAGGATAAGAGCATTGATTTGTATGTCAGAGAATGGACATTCTTGTACATCAGGGAATGGAGAAAAACAACTCTACATTTGGAAATACTGATGTCAAGTTCAACATTAGTGATAAAAGGGTAAAGACTACTCAAGCA
The DNA here is from genome assembly GCA_030015325.1 of Cryptoblepharus egeriae. NCBI lineage: Eukaryota > Metazoa > Chordata > Lepidosauria > Squamata > Scincidae > Cryptoblepharus > Cryptoblepharus egeriae. Next base: position 113,630,755 of record JAREYC010000003.1, read on the forward strand.
GCCCAAATTGTTGAGAAGCCCAAAAGTGGAAATTGCATTTGCAGCGTATTCTGGGAATCTGGAGACAAGCCTGCCACATCATGTACAATGAGTATCTGCAGAGAAACTGTTCCATGTCCCCCTGTGGATGCCAAAATGTGTGGATTCTGGCAGCCATAGGGGACATAGAGGCTCTCTAAGGTGTGAATTTGGCATCTACTGATGGTGAAATCTATGCAAGTCCATTGTACAAGACAACACAGCAGTACCAAGAGCTCAAATAGAAAACTGCATTTACTGTGGTAAATCCCATATTCCACAGGCCTTCCCAGTAGGCTGTCACAGATGTGAGGAAATGAACCACCACTCTTCTATATGAAAATCCAGTGCTATGGAGATAGGGAAGCCCCTCTGGCCAAACTTGATCAGCAGGTTGTCCTGGAGGCATTCTCTCCAAGGAAGCAACTTCCTACTTCCAATTTGGGGCCAGGGCAGTCTAATAATACAGGGACTATCCATAAGAGTCAAGCTAGACTGGAGCAAGAGCAAATGTTCTTCCAGCTCATACTTTAAATAAGGTATCAGATCCCACACAGATAGCCCCATCCAATACCACGTTGGGTGGTTTCAGAACTGTAGGAGAATGCATGCTAAGAGTGACATCTAATGAAGAGAAGGCCAATTTCTGCTTTTCTCTTTATCAGAGCATCTACAGTCCCATACGCTGGAAGGGAAGCCTATGTACAATCATTTCTAATGTGCAGAATTTGTCTACTACACACAAAAGCATCCACTGTCAAGGAAGAGCTGATTACGATATATGGTACCCTGCTGTTTGCAAGCAGTTATAGGAATTTCAGAAGCAACAGTCATCCCATCACCCATAGCTGCAGAAATATAGAATCAAAGAGTTGGAAACAGTGACCTAAAAGGTTAATTAGTCCAACTCCCTATCTGTAGCAGGAAATCCCCTTCACCACCATGAACAAGCTGAACGAGCTAACACCGTTACGGTACGACAACTAGAAAAAGTTGGTTTGTGTCCAGCAGTGGCGTAGCTAATGATCATGTAGTCCAGTGCAAAGCTCAGAATGTAGCTTCGGAAGTGATTTCACAACAAAAAGCGATGTCATCCTTGGGTATTTTTTAAAAGAAAATTTGGGGGAAAACCTGCCTCCTCCTCCTCCTCCTTCTCAGCAGTTCACCACCATTTGTTCTGCTAGTGGCAGAACTAAAGCACCTATTTGCTATCTGGAGTTGAAGAAGATTTTGTTGCCCCTCTTGCCCCCCGCAATGACAAAACCAAATTTGTTTAAGTAAAAAAATGAAAATTGTGTCCCATATTGGTTAGAGAAACTGTGCTGGGGCAAAGAAGAATGGTTATTCTTTCCCTGCTAAATAGAAAAGGAGCACCACTTAGAAGTGCCTGTATACCCTGTATGATATACTAGCTTAAAAGCCGCACTTCATGCAGCTGTTTTAAGCCAGCTCCTGCAGAGGGCATTTTGGGCATTCAGCCCAAACTCTGAAACTAAAACTAAAACTCTGGTCCAGCTTAGAAAACAACAATTTTGAAGAAATAACTTTGAATTCTTCAGTTCAGTTCATGGAACTTGAAAACCTCACTGTGGGTTTTGTCCAGTTATGTTCAAATTTGAATTTTTAACTGTTCCCTCCTCATCTAGACACAAATCCCACTGCTGGATGTTATAATAAATCTATGTAGAGCAACTGTGGTGGAACTAGAGGACATGTGTGGAGTTGTGTTGTGTGTGTGTGGAGTGTGGGGTTGTTTTGTGTTGGGGTTTGTGTGTCAATCTCAGGATCATTCCGATTCCAAAAAGGTATAATATGGGTTTGTTTGTGTTGAGTTTGTGTGTCAATCTCAGGATCATTCCAATTCCAAAAAGGTATAATATGGGCGAAATCCATAGCAGTTACGGGTCCATGCAGTTACGTCACTTCTGGTGTTATCTTACGGAAAGTCATCTTAACTGCTCCGGAGCAAGGGGCTTAATTTCACTTTAGGATAAAGGCCTATGTCTATGTGGGTGATAAAGGCCTATGCCACAGGTGTGGGCAGAGATAGAGGGGTTTAGGATGTGTGTGTGGAATTGAGGGTGCGGAGGTGTGGGGTGTGGGATTTTGTTGTGTGTGCGGGTTAATCCCAGGATCATCCCAGTTCCAAAGAGGTATACTATGTCTATGTTGAGCAGGCATGGGCAGACTTAGAGGGGTTTAGGATGTGTGTGGAATTGTGGGTGTGGAGGTGTGGGGTGTGGGGTTTGGTTGTGTGGGGGAGTTAATACCGGGATCATCCCAAGTCTCAAACCTTCCTGCTTTGTAAGCCATCTTCAGCATGGAGCTCAGCAAGCTGGATGACGTCATCATGTCGTCATCATGATGGGGATAGTGATGACATCATCATGTCATAGTGATGACATCATGTCACTGCCAAAACTTCTGGATTACTGAGCTTTCAAATTTTATTGTATGAAAAGCCTGCCGTGAAGCCCAGAGTAGGAGCCATTCTGAGCAGGAACAGACCCATTCAGGAGACATCATTTGGTTCAACAAGTGTCTGCACATTGCTCGGAATGGCCACATTTGCAAGTGGGAAAAGCCACAAGCTCAATGCATTGCAGTGCTTGCAGTACTGACCATTCCCCCCACCCAGCTATATTTCTGGAAGCTCCTCTTCTAGAGCGACATCTATAATCCCAAAGATAGAATTACTGTATGTATGTACTAGCACTGCTTTAAGAATTGACCTACATACGTAGCAACTATAAGGAGAGGGCACAGAAGGAAAGAGAAATAACTGCAGGGATATAGAAGCAATCATTTGAAAGCAGACCTCACCTTCCCTGTGATCTCTAGAGACCTCCATTACCAATTTTGATTTTGTCCCACAGCAGAACTTTTTGGATTCTGTTGGATTTCACCCTGCTCTCCTGACGTCTACGGTGTGAATCAAAGCCGGAAATTCATCCCTGAAAGAAGAAACTTCACAGAGAGGGAGGAGGAAAGCTGCTAAAAGCTAATGTAAATGTTAATAATTGACAACTACTCTCAATTCTATTCAACAATTCCATTTTCACATATCCTGCAGGGATTCCTCCCCCCCCCCTTGATAAAATGCCCTAGATTGTTTTATCTCGTAGCATGCAACACAATTGTTTTGCTGAGATGTTTGCAAAAATTGTTCTCTCTTCCTTCTTCCCCCTACACCCCACCATCAATTTTGAAGGTAATGCCTTTAAAAGTGTGTTGGTGGAAAGATGGAGTTGAATCCTATGGTGATAAATTTGAATGTAAGTGGTCCCTGAGCAAATGTCTATTTCAGGACAAGAATGTGAAATAGGTAAAGGTCCTGCAACCAGCTGAGCCCCAATTCACTTTGCGAGGCTAATACATCTATTGCAAAACAACAACATTCAGCCAAAAAGGCTGCATCTTCACAGCGGGCTGGACTCCCGTAATGCACCTTTTCTGTCACAAAGGGATTACCATATTAATGTGACAAACTCAGACCGCTTGTCTGCTCTCAATAGTCCTTGAAACATACATCACGCGGTGGACGTACATGCAGAGAGACCATATAGAATGGAGGACAAAGTGCCTATACATTTAACCACTGCATAAATTTTGGCAGGTGCTGCTTTTTAAAGCCTTCTGTGGTGAGCTAAACCTGCTTCAGTTCCCTCTTCCCTGCAATGATTAAAGTACAGGCACTCTGTCCTCCGTTCTATATGGTCACCCTGTGTAGCCTACATGAGACCACTGCTGTAAATGGCAGGCCTTGCATTGAGCTCCTTCCACTTCAAGGTCATACATTTCCCCACCTATATTGAGCCCACTGTGTCCATTGGAGTCATGGGAAGCACAGAACATAATGATATAACACCACATGGATAAAAACTTCCACCTAAACCCTATAAGAAAGGTGTGATTCTGAGATCCACTTATCCATGTGGTGTGACATCATTAGATTCGGTGCTTCCATGTTCCCCAAAGACGCTTACTTAGTTGAGGTCTGGGGCACAATCCTAACCAATTTAGGCCACTGCAATTCACCTATCTGGCATGGGGTGGCTGGCGCATGTCTGTACACTGGCCTGATCCCCCCAAGAGTGGCGCAGAAGTGCCTTATGGCACTTTTGTGAAACTCCCAAACCAGAAGAGGATTTGTGCCAGAACTCGTGCTGGCCTAACTGAGGATTGCATCATGAGATTTGGTCTCATGGAAATAAAGAAGGCTGGCAGCCCAGGGTGATCATATGCCCAGAAATTTCCAGACTTTTCCTCTTTTTTAGCCTTCTGTCTGGGTGTCCTCCAAAAAGACTTCACTGTCCTCTATTTTGGCTTCATTTTAGAACTTTGCAATGGTGTGCAGGACCCCATCATGTCATATGTCATTGGGATTCATACTGAAGAGCAGAATTCAATGCAAAAATTTTGAAATATAGCCTTCCTATCCAAGGTTATGGCCAAAAAACTAAATATAAAAAATATGCATTGAGAAAGTGGAAGTGCCTGATGTTGCAGCTTTACCTGTGAGTAGGCAAATGTGCCATTGTCCACCGGAAAGGCCAGCCTGAGAAGAATCCAAGACCTTTTGAGGTTTGGGCGTCTGGTCATCCTGCGGCAGCCTGATCCTATATATACAGTACTTTCTTGGTAGTGTTTCTTACTTCAACAGACTTACTTCCAAGTAAACAAGATCAGGATGGCAATCCAGTACAATTTAAACATAAATCCTCCTACTGACCTGTTTGCTCTCAAGAGTCATGGCTGCCATTTTTTAAAAAAAGACACATGCATAGTACTCACACTTATAGAGCCAATGCAGAAAATGCATTAACCCTACAATCCAGAGTAATTACGGGAGCACATAAGAGACATTACGTGTACCCGTAGTTACTGCACCACCTAGTGAAAACCTATGGGAAATTCTTTTTGCAATCCAGAGCAAATTGTTCTTACACCAGAGCAAGGACTCCCCATAGTTACTCTGGATTGCGCCCTAAGTAAGTTTCACTGGTGGGTGAGAATTGTCCCCCAAACCGACAAAGTTTTGCTACTCATTTTCAAGCATGATCAGACACCGACACATCTGTGTGCCACTAAAAAACACCCCACAGTCATTCTAATTTTTTCAAGTATTTTTCAGAGTTGCTAGAAAGTGCTCAACAGCCTCAGCCTCTTTATTTTCTACTTCCTTAATTATTAAGGCAATGAAGACTCCCTGTCACTGTTAATTAATTGCTCTGGCTGCCTAAGAATTTAATAAGCAATGAGGATCTTTTATACGTAGCAATTTTGTCCCTACAATCAGCATCCATTATTGTAATATTCTGATGTGCCCAGTCCCACAGCTCCAGTGTCACTGTCCCAGATTACTTCCCAATATTATGTATGTCTACTCAGAAGAAAGTTCCATTATAGTCAAGGAGGTTTCCTCCCAGGAAATTGTGGATAGGATTTCAGCCTGAGAAAAAGAGCCATCATTTTGGTTTTAGAGTAGGGTTGCCGCACATCCCGAAAAACAGGAACAATCCTGATTTTGGGGGATTGTGTTCACATACTGGCAAATGGGACAGAGAGTCCTGTCCTGATTTTGTGGAAAATAATTATGGCAACACTATTTTAGAGGTACTGAAATCTTTGGTTGCTTTGGGAATGAAATTGTTTTCAACCCTTTGTCCTCCAGAAACTGGCACTAAGGGTGCAATCCAGAGTAACTACGGGGAGTCCTTGCTCCAGCATAAGAACAATTTACTCTGGATTGCAATATGAATTTCCCATAGGTTTTCACTAGGTGGTGCGTAACTACATTGACATAAATGTCTCTTGCGTGCTCCCGTAGTTGCTCTGGATAGTAGGGTTAAACCATGGGAACACTCAATTTGCAACAATAACGTAAACTCTGAGCTGGTAACGCCGAGATCTCAGAGACATCAAGATCATGATTATATTTTGGAAGTGGCTGTCTTAGAATCAGGAAGACCTGGTTCTATCTGCATCACCATGCAAGGAGTTATGTTCAGGGAGTTATGCAGGGAGTTATTAATTATTAATATTAATACGATACTAATACAGTGCTGGGGATATTGGAAAAGGAAGGCCTTGTTTAGGACTTCCCAGAGTCATTTATCTGGCTACTTTTGGAACCACAGAGCTAGAATTGCTAGAGACCTTGTTAGATCTCACTTAACAAGGAGAGTCCTTATAACCCTGATCATGCTGCTGTAAGGATTGCTGGACAATATATGAATCCTATGCTTTACAAATCAAATTTAATATTATTTCACAAACAGGCAAGGTTCTTTGCAGACTCTTTCAGTGGATTGCCCCAAAATAAATTCTTCCATTACAACTATTGATCTAGAACTGCCATTCTCAAACTTTCAGCAATGGGGCACACTTTTCAGAATAAGGCTGCAATCCTAAAGACAACTTTCCTGAGAGTAAAACTCATAGAACACAATGGAGCTTACTTTTGAGTTGACATGGTTAGGACTGTGGTCTAAGAATTGGTCAGGATGCACTGGAAATGATGCCATGACCAGCAGTGACATCATCAAGCAGGAACATTTTAAACCATCCTAGGCTGCCGTCCTATCCTCACTTACCCAGGAGTAAGTAAGTCCCACTGACTCTCATTGTTAAAAGTATTATGCATGGGGGTATATTATACATTGGGGCTGTGGGTGGCGAAAGTGGTTAAGACACTGGGCCTGTTAACCAGCAGGCCAGGGTTCAAGACCTGTGTCCGCACAAGACAGGGTGAGCTCCTATCCTTCGCCCTGCTCTGCGACGCAGCTGGAACCAATTGTATCAGCTCTGCCTTTCCATTGGACTATTTCAGTGGTGTGGAGGGGGGATTTGCTGCTTGGGTTTGCTTGCCTACCCTCCATATCAAATCTACCCAGGCCTTCGTGCTTCGCATGCAGTGTTGAGCACAATACCATAGTATTTCAAGACTGATGGATGCCAATACTATACATGGTAGGCTACCAAAAATACAACATTCTGCAACATATAATGTATATCAAGTATAATGTATTAAAAATAAAATACACATTGAAATGTGTCTCTCCACAATGTGATATACAGAAATGCATTGGAAATTGAAATATACCTGAAATTGGATCATGACCTGGTTGGTCCTGATCCACAGTTTGAGAAACACCTCTCTCTCTCTCTCTCTCTCTCTCTCTCTCTCTCTCTCTCTCTCTCTCTGGAACGGAAAGGGAGGAATAAGAATTCACTCATACAGCGCAGCTCTGACTTAGGCAGCATGTTCATTAAGTTTAATGGCAGCTTAGACAAGACTTCCGGTTTTGTACCCACAAAAATATTCTTCTCCCAAAATAACACATCTCACCATGGAAACAATTGCTCCTGGTACAGTCAGCTTCTTTCAGCAACCCGACAGGAACAATACCGGATGCCAGAGCCCCATGCCATGAGTTAAGGGAACAAGGCTCGGCCCTTTTCTTAATGAAAACAGCACCCTTTCCTTGTGCTGTCATGCAGAACTGCTATTATATGAAGCAATGTGGGGGTGGGGGAATTGATGCACCAGGCATAAAGCAGTCCCACTAGATTTCCTGGCTCTACCCATAAACCTGGCTCTACCCCTAAAGTCCAGCATCATGCCTGATTCATAAGAAAATAAGCCCCATTAGGTCAAGCCAAAGATCCAGATTCTTGCACCTCACATATCAAGTTTAATTCATTCCGGAAGCAGGCTTCTTATGTGAAATGCTCTCTATGTGAAACGGATTTTCCCATAGGAAATAACGGAAACTCAGACGGTTGGTTCCACAACCCCCCAAAAATTCATATAAAAATATTAACTAGATGGGATCCTATGTCTTTTATAACTACAGTGCATCAGTGACACATTTCCAATTGCGCATACTAGGAAAAGCTTCACATGCTTGCTTTTGCTTCTGAACTTTTTTGTGCAAATACTGAAGGTGCAGGAAATCTGCTAGAAGAAAATTGGCAACCATTTGCCCCCCGCATTCACCAGCATATAACTTTCTCCTTATCTCCTGTGTATATGCATGTACATGTTGTACATACTCACACATGTGCACAAATTGCATTGGCATCCATCAGTCTCAAAAGACTATGGTATTGTGTTCGACGCTGTATGTAAAGCACAAAGGCATGGGTAGATTTAATATGGAGGTCAGGCTGTTACCCAAGCAGCAAATCCCTCCTCTCCGCACCACTGAAATAGTCCAATGGAAGGGCAGAGCCTATACGATTGGTTCCAGCTGCGTTGCAGAGCTGGGATAAGGACAGGAGCTCACCCTGTCTTGTGGGGATCCGGGTCTCAAACCTTGGCCTTCTGGTTAACAGGCACTGTATCTTAACCACTTGCACCACACACACACACACACACACACACACACACACTTTTCTTTTTATATGCAAGCAAGATTGACTATTAGAGGAACTTGGCACCCTAATCCTTTCCAGGATTATACTTTACAGAACAATCCTATTAGTGTCTACCTAGAAGTAAGTTCCATTGAGTTCAAAGGTGCTTACTCCCAGGAAAGTGGTTTTAGGGTTGCAGCCTTATGCAGATTATATCAGTCATCATCCCACTAATGACATCCCACTGATGTCAAACTTGGAACTACACCTTAATTTTTTCAACCATGCTGAAAAAGAAGAAAAATGTGGAAGACTTTGGATGAATTTGCACAACCGTATTGGAAGTTGTGTTATACCAAATGAACAGCAGAACAGTCATTTAGAAAGAATCAAAATTGTCATGGCAGAAAGCTCTTATGGCTGCATTCCTAAAGACACTTTCCTGGGAGTAAGACCCATTGAATACAATGGGGCTTACTTCTGAGTAGACATGGTTAGAGATACAGTCCTCTTAGACGTGGTTAGAGATGCTCTTATATAGAGCCATGAGAGCTCTTTCATTGGGGTCAAAAGACAGAATGGAAATGGTAAAGAATAAGAGAAACAGAAACAATGGGCAACTTCTTCAGCGTTTGTGAGATAATTCACCTAAGAGACATTTAGAAGGAGGGAAGAAGAAAATGGATGGGTGGGAGAAGTCTGACCAATTTTGAAAGCGAAAGAGAAGTAGTAGAAGGTGCTTAAAAATCAAATAAAAAAGAACAGTGGTGTGAGTCCCTTAGATCAATAAAATGAGTAGAAGGGCACAGATCTCTATTAAACACTACACTGCAATATATCTTGTGATGCCAAGGGAAAAAAAATCCTGCCAACTTTAGTGAATTTATTGGAAAAAGAAATAGCATATTTATCACCAAGGCTGCAATCCTAAATACTTACTAAGTACAGTACATACTTAGGGATGCCGTATTACTGTATTTACTCAAATCCAACACACCGTCGAATCTAATGCGCACCCTATACTTATAATCCAATACCACATTTACTCAAGTTTTATTAACCATCAAATCTAATATGCATCCTGGTTTTGGAGACTAAATTTGGCTGGAAAAAGTGAGCATTAGATTCGAGTAAATACAGTACCTTACCAGACAGGTGAAAAATCATGGTGAAGAAATAATGGACCTAAGTAAGCTGTGAACTAGCTCTGGAAATGGTCACCCAGGAATTACTATGTGATTCCAGATATGAAAAAGTTCCCAATGTCCAAGTTTTTGGTCATGAGAGGAAAGCATATCTCAAAGTTTTTCAAAGAGATGTTATTTTCCTCCTCTTAATTTCCTCCTAAATGACCCTGAGAAAAGACATACCCCCAAATCCAGAGACTTTATGTGCACCCATAGTTACTGCACCACCTAGTGAAAATCTATGGGAAATTCATATTGAATCCAGAGTAAGTTGTTCTTACACCAGAGCAAGGACTCCCCATAGTTAATCTGGATTTTGCCCAGAGAGGGATTATAAGGAAGGACCAGCATATGGCAAAAGGATGTATACTATTGCTGGTTACGGAAACAGCTATTAAATACTAGCCCACTTTTTGTGACATCTGAGCAACTATGTGTGTTGTTATTAGGCTGGGTAGCTCTTTCACTCTGGAGTGTCTTCAGAAAAATTGCTACCATCATTTTCCCCGAGGAAGCGGCAGGCATGCTGGGCATGGTAAAAGGGTGTTTATTATCTCCACAGTGAGGTCTGGATTTCTTGCTTACCCTAGCACATCGCTGATGTGACTCTGTTGTTGTTGGTGCACCCAACTAGGCCCATTAGTATTCTGGACATCTTTCTATGCCATCAACCCAAAGCCATTATGTAGAAAAGTTCCTTTAGAATGAACTCTCAGATCTTACATCAAATCTTTGGCCAACACCACAATTCTTCACAAGATGATGAGTTGGCAGAGTTGCCCAATAAAACAACTTTTTCTCTAGTGTTGCAGAAATCGGGATGGTGAAATGCAGGCTCAGACTTGCTTGGCACCTTAGTGGAGTGCAGGACCTCCTTGTGGAGGCTGAATCTGGAGGAACTGCAACTAGATTTCACAGGTCAACAGAAGTGGTCACCCATTGCAGGAGTCATTATTTTTACGTGTAGCAAATTCCTCACCCAGGACGTTTATGATCCACCAACATCTCACCCGGGATATTTATGATCCACCAACATCTGGCCCAGGACAAGGAAACTTCTCGCCCGGGACATTTATGATCCACCAACATCTGGCCCAGGACATTTATGATCCACAAAAGGAAACCTCCCACTCAGGACCTTTATGATCCACCAACATCTGGCCCAGGACAAGGAAACACTCACTCAGGACATTTATGATTCACCAACATCTGGCTCAGGAGAAGGAAAACTCCCACCTCAAACCTCCACTTCCTTGTGGCTATACCCATCTATGGGAAAGGCTTCAGGAGTAAACCTTGAAGAAAAATCCGGAGCCGGAGTCCCAAAAGCAGTTCGTGACTGTGCTACAACCATGTTCTGGTAACTCCTGCAACACAACTGGAACCAATCGTATCAGCCTTGCCATTCCATTTGACTATTTCAGTGGCATGGAGAGGGGGGATTTGCTGCTTGGGTAACAGCCTATCTCCATATCAATCTACCCAGGCCTTTGTGCCCTTTTCCCATTTGGAGCACAATACCATGGTCTTTTGAGACTGATGGATGCCAGTGATGAGAAAATTCCTTTAGCCACCATTTCTCTCAAGGTGAAAGAACAAGATAGTGGAAATAGCATGTTCACTTATGACTTGGATGCCACGGCTGAGAAGACCAAAATGGTGATATGGACTGATGCAGATACTGGTGTACAGCAGGCAACCCCTACTCATTTGACAAATTTGTGATCAGAGAAGTTGTAAATATGGAAATGGTTGCAAATCAGTCTCTTTTTTTAAGCTTACAGCTGTTGCTTCCAGAGCTTTTTTAGCTAGCAAACTGCAATGCCTTCTTTATCTTGCAAATTCCAGATGTCAAAAAGATTTCTTCAGATGCCTTCTTGGAACCGGAATAGACCAGGAACTAAAGCTGGCACTCCTTTTTTCTTCCACACACATGTACCAAAACATGTGAATCATATGCCATATGCAAGTCAACATAGGGTTCAGCAATATTTATTTATTTATTTGTTTGTTTGTTTGTTTGTTTGTTTGTTTGTTTGTATCCCGCCTTACTCCCGAAAACCCAAGACAGTTAACAACACAGTGACATAAAGGCTGCAATCTTAAAAAAACACTTTCTTGTAAGACCCACTGAACACAATAGGGCTTACTTTGGAGTAGACATGGTGAGGCTTATGCTCAAAATGCATTAAAAGTACAGTACATACACTTCATTTTTTTACACTTCATAAAATCCATAAAATTCAATGATTAAAACTCAATAAAACAGCATATTACAATGAGAATAAAATATTACAATAAAATACCAAATCAAAGCCAATAAAAGCAGTAGCAGTGTATTACCTGACTCTATAAAAACCAGTGCATTGAATCAAGGACCAGATATTTTAAAAGGCCAGGAACTCTGAAGGTCTGTCTGAACAGGAATGTCTTAAGCCTTGCCTCAAAGTTTCTTTATTAGCCTTTAGACCAGCAAAGAGGTTGAAAGAATGGAGCATGTGTTGAATGAATGAATTTTGGGTATAACTGAAATGTGTTGAAAGAGCATGTTGTTGGAAAATGAACTTTCAGAAAGTAGTGGATACCTGTATTAATGAGTATTGTTTTAAGAGCAATAGAGGATAGGTGGTCACTGGTCAGTGTGGCAACTGCTAATATAATAATGGTCTGAACTAGGTTTATTTGGTTCTCAATTAAGAACAATGTTGGCCAGCATTTGTTTCTCTGTTTTCTTAATTGTAAGAGATTCCTGGTTCCTGGTTTGTAAGAGATTCAAGATGCTTTGTTAGTATTTCAGACAGCCAATCCTATGCATATGGCTGCAATAGTAAAAAACACTTTCGTGGGAGGAAAACCCATTGAACACACTTTTAAGCTTACTTTTAAGTAGACATGGTTAGGATTGTTCTCTATATGTATTTAGAAGTCCCACTGTAGTCAATAGAACTTTCTCCCAGGAAAGTGTAGATACAATTGCAGCCTTACAGCCTAACTCTAGGTATATCTACTCAGAAACATGGATAGGATTATATCTTTAACAGCCACTGGATGATTTCTGGAATATGGAAAACCATGACGGCCTGGAAGCTAAAGGCAGCAATCCTAAGATTACTTTCCTGGGAGTAAGCCTCATTGAACTCAGTGGAACTTATTTCTGAGTAGACATGAATAGGATTGCACTGAAAGGCAGTATAGCTGATAAACGATGTGTGAAGCACTCCGTACCCCAAAGAAAGGCACTTTGCAGTTTTGAGGTGCCTGATGATCCCTGAGTTATGGGGCATCTATCTATGGATATGGGACTCTGGATATGACTTTTCTCCTGTGATTGCTCTCCAAAGAAAGTAGTGCTTCCACAGAACGTCTTACCATTTGAGGAAAGTGGAAAGAGCATAACACCTAAGTTGTCTTCTTGAGACAGAGAAGTAAGATAACAGCACATGGGGTGTTTTTGTTTTTTTTTTTGGTTGTTGTTTTTTGGGGGGAGGGGCGTTGAGAACAGAACTGTTGCCACAGAGGCGATTCAATCACTCCCTTCTTCTATCACCAGTGTTGATCCATTCACATGGTATGATTGATTGATAGATAGATAGATAGATAGATAGATAGATAGATAGATAGATAGATAGATAGATAGATAGATAGATAGATAGATCGATCGATCGATCGATCGATCGATTACTGAAGAAATATTACAGTGTGTGAATTCAGACTTATTACTGTACCAGGCAATGCAGTATCACATTTAGAAGTGTACATCTTTCCTTATATGTCCTGGTCTGTCTTTCCACTCGATTGCATAAAAGCTGTAATCAGTTGCAAACCAGTATGCTTTAATTGTTATAGCAACCAGTGAGTATGTATGCTGCTGGTTGGAAAAAAAGTAGAATTTCAACATGGGAAATTTAATTTACATAATTTAAACCAGTCTTTCTTTCTTTCTTTCTTTCTTTCTTTCTTTCTTTCTTTCTTTCTTTCTTTCTTTCTTTGTGATTTAAATATTTGCATCCCCTACTGAAATTGAAAAGGGTGCCTTGATAGTTAATTTTCCCCCAGGGGTCATTATGAGGGAATACGCACAGCACATGTGTATGTGAGTACCAGCACACATACACATAGACACACACACACACTGAGGTGAATATCTGTGAGCACCAGCAAATGAGTACTGGAACCCATTTTTCCAGGAAAATAGCACTGATTCCCCCCAAATAGTATATCATTCTAACTGTACACATCTACATTCTTTGAGGATTACCTTAGGTATGGTAGAAAGTATGGTATGGTATGGTAGAAGAACTAAACGAAGCCCTGGATTCCCTTGCTTCTTTGAAGGCACCTGGGAAAGATAACATCCCTGCTGAAGTTCTGAGGTGTTGTAGAGGGACCATTTCCACTGAACTGTACAAGATATTCTGCCTTTGTTGGAGGGAAGGTGGAGTACCACAGGACATGAAGGATGCTAATATCGTCACACTGTATAAGAACAAGGGTGACAGGGGTGACTGCAACAACTACCGTGGCATCTCTCTTCTTAGTGTTGTAGGGAAGCTGCTTGCCCGAGTCATACTGAAGAGGCTTCAGGTGCTTGCAGAGAGAATCTATCCTGAATCACAGTGTGGATTTCAAGCCAACAGGTCCACCACTGATCCACCACGATACCATAGTCTTTCGAGACTGAAAGACTGAAGGTATTTTCCCTTCGACAGTTGCAAGAGAAATGTAGGGAACAAAGACAGCCACTCTTTGTAGCCTTCATAGATCTTACAAAGGCTTTTGATTTGGTTAGTAAGGATGGCCTTTTTAAAATCCTCCCCAAGATTGGATACCCACCTAAGCTCCTCAACATCATCAGGTCTTTTCACGAGGACATAAAGGGCACTGTAGTTTTTGATGGCTTAACATCAGACTCCTTTCACATCCGAAGTGGAGTGAAACAGGGCTGCATCCTCGCACCAACTTTATTTGGGATCTTTTTTGCAGTCATGCTGAAGCATGCTTTTGGAAACGCAACAGAGGGAATCTATCTCCGGACCAGATCAGACGGAAAACTCTACAATCCTTTCAGACTAAGAGCAAAGTCCACAGTCCAGCTGAAATGCTTGCAGGATTTCCTCTTCGCCGATGACGCTGCTGTTACTGCTCACTCTGCCGAAGACCTTCAACAACTTATGGACCGTTTTAGCAAAGCCTACCAAGGCTTTGGACTAACAATCAGCTTGAAGAAAACACAAGTCATGGGTCAGGGTGTGGATCCACCTCCCTTTATCACAATCTCTGAACATGAACTGGAGGTTGTCCATGACTTTGTGTACCTTGGCTCAACTATCTCTGACACTCTCTCCTTAGATACTGAGTTGAATAAACACATTGGTAAAGCGGCTACTACATTCTCCAGGCTTACAAAGAGAGTATGGCTTAATAAGAAGCTGACAGAACATACAAAGATCCAGGTCTATAGAGCTTGCGTCCTGAGCACACTCTTGTACTGCAGCGAGTCTTGGACCCTTTATGCATGGCAGGAGAGAAAGCTGAACACCTTCCATATGCGCTGTCTCCGACGTATTCTTGGCATCACCTGGCGTGACAAAGTCTCAAATGACGCAGTCTTGGAACGTGCTGGAATCTCTAGCATGTTCACACTTCTGAAACAGTGATGTCTATGCTGGCTTGGGCATGTCGTGAGAATGGCTGATGCTCGGATTCCAAAAGATCTCCTTTATGGAGAATTAGTGCAGGGAAAGCACCCTAGAGGGAGACCACGGCTGCGATACAAGGACATCTGCAAAAGGGATCTAAAGGCATGGGGAATGGACATCAACAGCTGGGAAACCTTGTACCTACACTTTGGGCAATTTCACTACATTACACACCAAGATTTATTTATAACACCAGATATTTATATACTGAATTTCTGGCCACTGGACGGCACATCTGACTTTATTCAAGGTGGTTTACATGTCTTCTAGACAAGATCTTCTGCCCACCAAGCGTACACGCCTAATGAGCCATTACCCCATGTGAATTTTCTTTTAGGGTGCAAGCTGTCCAAGGCCTTTTTAATGCCCAATCCTAGGCATATGTACTCAGAAAAAATCCCATTATAGTCAATGGGGCTTTTCCCCAGTTAAGTGGATAAAACTGGAACATTAGGACACAAGCCTATTCAACTTCCCAGCATGGAGATAAGGGCAATGGCGTTCTGAAGTAAGGGAATACACATTTCCCTATCTTGCGGAGGTTGTCCTTATTCCCCTCTAATTGCAGGATGCAAAACAAGTCCTATTGACACAGTGGAAAGTTGGTTAGGATTGCACCCTACGAGCCCAATCCTATGCATATCTACTCAGAAATAAGCTCCTTCATAGTCAATTGGGTTGCCAAATGTCCCCAAAAAACCAGGACAGTCCTGATATTTGGGGATTGAGTTTACATATTGGCAAGTGTGACAGAGGGTCCTGTCCTGATTTTTTGGAAGAGAATATGGCAACCCTAACTCAGAAGTAAGTCACATTAGAGTCCACGGGGGCTTACTACCAGGAAAGTTTGATTAGGATTGGGCTATCTATCTATCGCCTGGCTGCCTCCCTACCTGCCTGCCTACCTACCTAGCTACTTACCTATCTAACCTACCTTCCTACCTATTTATGCCTACCTATCTATGCCTGTCTTCCTACCTACCTATCATCTTTCTACCTATCTATGCCTACCTACCTACTTATCTACCTATCTATACCTGTCTGCCTACCTACATATTATCTACCTACCTATCTATGCCTACCTATGTGCTGACCTGTAAAAACGGACATGAAGGCACGTCAGCGAGGAGGGAACAAATCCCATGTGTGTACTGGTTTTTTATTAGTTATGTATTATGCTTTGTATTATGCTTTGTATGTTTTCTTCTGTAATTGTTCGGGAGACTTTGACTTTCTGAGTTTCTAACAAATGTAAATAGTATGTACCTAGTGTCTATAGTCTTGTACAAAGTATTGTATCTCAGCCCAATAAGAAAGTAACAGGACAGCACACGGGTTTGAGGTACTTTTGAATGTGGAATGGTTTTATTATAATTAAAAAACATCTTCCACTTAAAAAAATCTCCTACCTAACCTCTCTACCTATCTATGCTTACCTACCTACTTACCTACCTGCCTGCCTGCCTACCTACATATCATCTACTTACCTATTGATACCTACCTACTTACCTACCTACCTATCTGCCTGCCTACATATCTATCATCTACTTACTTGTCTATGCCTGCCTACCTACCTGCCTATCATCTACCTACTTACCTACTTATCTGACTGCCTACATATCTATCATTGACCTACCTGTCTATGCATGCCTACCTACCTATGTCTACCTACCTCTGCCTATCTACCTACCTACCTACCCATAATCTACCTACCTACATACCGACCTACCTCTCTGCTTGCCTACATTATCTACCAACCTGTCTATGCCTGCCTGTCTACCTACATATCTATGCCTATCTGCCTACCTACCTATCATCTACCTACCTACTTACCTACCTACCTGCCTAAATATCTATCATCTACCCACCTACTTACCTACCTACCTATCTGCCTGCCTACATATCTATCATCTATCTACCTGTCTATGCCTGCCTACCTGCCTGCCTATCTATGCCTACCTACCTCTGCCTATCTACCTACCTATCACCTATCTACCTACTTACTTACCTATGTGCCTAAATATCTATCATCTTCCCACCTACCTACCTACCTACCTACCTACCTATCTATCTATCTATCTATCTATCTATCTATCTATCTATCTGCCTGCTTGCCTACATATCTATCATCTATCTACCTGTCTATGCCTGCCTACCTCTGCCTATCTACCTACCTACCTATCACCTACCTACCTACTTATTTACCTACATGCCTAAATAGCTATCATCTACCCACCAACTTACCTCCCTACCTATCTGCCTGCTTGTCTACATATCTATCATCTACCAACCTATCTATGTCTGCCTGCCTGCCTACCTATCATCCACCTACCTACTTCTCTCTCTCTCCACAGGTTCTGCGGTCCTGCCCCTCCTTGAAGCGTGCAGCACCCTTGAGGGTGAGGCTGCTTGCATGCCTGCTGCATGCATGTGCGGACGTGTGTGCATCCTTCACGTGTGTGGTGTGTGTGCTTTGGGCATGCGCTGTGTGCCTGTCCCCCGTGGGGGTGTCCACAGAAGCTGTTTCAGGGGAGTCTTGGCCCCTTCTTGCTGCTGCTGCTGCTGCTGCCCCCTTGCCCATCCTTTGCCACCCAGCCAGCCTGGCTTCTGTGCTGCAGCTGAGCCCAGCCAGCCATCTCCATCCAGCCCAGACGGTGCGACCGGTGGAAAGGAGCTGGTGCTGGAGAGAGCTGGGTCTTCTCCTTCTCCTCTTCCCAGGGGGTCTCCCACCATGTAGAGAAGAGGACCCTTCCCTGCTTCCTTCCCTCCATCCTCCATCCCTGGCAGGGCTGAAGGCTCCTTGACGTCAGCCAGCCAGCCCTATGAATATTGCACGAAGAAGCCGGCTGGCCAGAGCGAGGGCGGCCGCTGCGGCTCGGTGTAGGCACCCCGTCGGGTTACAACCAGGAGTAGGGCAGGAAGAAGCTCTCATCGCCGCCGCCTTGGAGCATCAGCACCACCACCACCACCAGCAGCAGCAGCAGCAGCATCAGGGGGGGCGTCCAGGGTTGCTGCTCCTGCAACAGCATCCCCAGGACCAGGAGGTGCTGGGCTGCGCTCTGCTCCCTTACAGGGAGGTCCCCCCCGTCGGGGAATGTGACATCGGGGGCAGGAACTGGGGCAGGAGGCTCCCCGGCACCCCCTGTGCCACCCCCTCCAACCTCCCCGCAGCCCCTCCAAGGCCTCTGCCCACCACCACCACCAGCACCACCATGGACAGACCCAAAGGCAGAGTCACCAAGGAGAGCCTCACCCTGTTGCCTTGCTTCTACTTCGTGGAGGTGAGTGGGGGGGAGGGCAAGGTGGACTCATAGCCCCCTCTCTGGCATCCCCTGCTCAGAGAGACCCTAGGTCCTCTTTCCCAGGACGTGCCCTCCTTTCTAGCCTTGCCTCCTGGAATAAAAATCTGGATTGCCCTCCTTTTCCTGGTGAGCAGCCAGAATGCAGCCTTCTTATATAGCAGGGTGACCACATCTCCTCTTAATCCAGGACATGTCCTCTTTTTCAGCCTTTCCACCTGGAAAAAAATCTTTATATTGTCCTCCTTTTCCTGGTGAGCAGCCAGAATGCAGCCTTCTTATAATTCTATACAGGGTGACTACATCTCCTCTTAATCCAGGACATGACATCTTTTTTGCCTTGCCTCCTCGAAAAAGTCCTCCTTTTCATGGTGAGCAGCCAGAATGCAGCCTTCTTATAATTCTATACAGGGTGACTTATAATTCTATATAGCTTTCTTTTAATTCTTTTTCCAGGACATGTCCTCTTTTTTAGCCTTGCCTCCTAGAAAAAAAATCTACATTGTCCTCCTTTTCCTGGTGAAAAGGCAGTATGCAGCCTTCTTAAAATTCTACATAGGGTGACCACATATCCTCTTTTCCCAGGATATGTCCTCTTTTTCAGCCTTACTACCTGAAAAATAGACTTCCTTCTTTTCCTGAGGATCAGCCAGCATTCAGACTTCTTATAATTTATCAGTTCTATACAGGGTGACCACATTTCCTCTTTTTCCAGGACATGTCCTCCTTTCTATCCTTGCCTCCTAGAATAAAAATCTTCATTGTCCTCCTTTTCCCTGTAAGCAGGCAGCATGGAGCCTTCTTGGAATTCATCAATTCTGTATAGGGTGACCATAAATCTTCTTTTTCTAGGACATGTCCTCCTTTCTAGCCTTGCCTCCCTGAATAGAAAATCTGATTGTCCTCCTTTCCCCTGTGAGCAGGCAGCATGTGAGCCTTCTTGTAATTCATCATATATCAATTCATCAGTTATTTGCAAGATATATATATAATTATATGCCGAGTATTATGCAGGGTGACCATAGATCCTCTTTTTTCCAGGGATGTGTCCTCTTGTTTTTGTTTTTGTTTTTTTAGCATTGCATCCTGGAAAGAAAATCCTGATTGCCCTCCTCCTGATGAGCAGGCAGTATGGAGCCTTATTGGAATTCATCAATTATATCAGTTCATCAAATAAATGCAGGGTGTATATGTATTATATAATTATAATTATATGCAGGGTATTATATGCATTTATCAATTCATCAGTTACATACAGGGTGACCATAGATCCTCTTTTTCCTGGATGTGTCCTCTTTTTTAGCCTTGACTTCTAGAAAAAAATCTTGACTGTCCTCCTCCTGGTGAGCAGGCAGCATGGAGCCTTCTTGGAATTCATCAGTTATGGTTGAAACCCTAAACACTTTCCTGGGAGTAAGACCCATTGAACACAGTGGGGCTTACTTCAGAGTAGACATGGTTAGGCTTGTGCTGTAGGGTCTGGATGTTAACACTAAACCATGTGTTGCCATATGCTAAATAAATAAATACATGTAGTAGTTTTAAATTTAATAATCAGTAATATAATGTTTAAATTAACCATGTGAAAATCTGCATGAGTGTTCTTAGCTTTGATTTGGTCATGTCCTACATTTTTCTTGGGTTTCCTACATTTGGGTGGGGGGGGGGGGAGCTTATCCTCTTTTGCAGTAATATCTGGTCACCTGGCCTGTCTGGTCTCATTCCCCAAACAGAGACCTACTGAACCTATGGACAGCCCCCTCATCATGTTTGTTTGTGTGTCTCACTCTCTAAATGTTCCTGGTAGGCTTTGCTTGTCAAGGGAGAACCTTTCATCATGTCTGCCATTCAGGTTTGAATACTGAGGCTGCAAGCCTGTGCACAGTTTTCTGGGAGTAAGCCTCATAGACTATAATGGGACATATTTCTGAGTAGGATTGGGATCCTACTTCATAGGATCCTACTTCATGGGATCTATATTTCATAAGATTGGGATCTGGGGGCTGCAATCCTATCCACAATTTTCCTGAGAAGCAATGTCATAGATTATAATGGGACTTTCTTCTGAGTAGATATGCATAGGATAGGTTTCTCAGTCTCTCTTGATTTCATCTTTAATGGAAGGGATGACATTTTTTTTTCCTTTTGGATCATATTGACAAACTGGTTTCCTAGAAAAGATGAGGGTGATTGGTTGTTCTGAGCATCCTCAGCAAGCCCTCCAATTGCAAATTCCCACCTCCTTCTTTTTTCCTCTGTTTTTTGGGGTGGGTGGGGGAAAAATCATTCTTCCATACAAAAAAGGATTTTGCAAATGGAAGGGGCAGCTTCATGAGATCATATCACGTGTACAGACAGGATCATCCCAATAAGATGGCATATTCCAGGAGGAAAAATGGGGAGGGATTTATGATGTGCATGCATGCGCTGTGCATGCATATTATCTGAGAAAATAACATGCCAGGCATGGGAGGTGGAAGGAGATGAAATCAAATAATCCGTGTGGGATTGTGATTGATTAGCATATAGGCATAATACTGGTGATGCCCAGGTGTCAGTGAAATGCTTTCATGGTTGCCATTTCCATCCATAGTTGAAGCTGTGCTGTGTATCTTCATTCAAGCAATGAGATTCAGTGTATCGTTCCCCCTCTGTTATGGCTGCTGTGCTCATACTTTGCTTTGGTTCTCCCCAGCCATACATGTTTTCATGTTGGTTCCTTCTGGCAATGGTAATGGACAGGTGTATACAACATGTTTCTTAACCGTTACAGTTGAGGAGTGCAAAACGTTTCAGGTTCATGTGTTATTGACAGCTTGCATAGGTGAGCAGTGTGTATCTTTGTGAGGATAGGGCCCCTGTTTTGCTTAAAGGGCAATTTGCAGGACAAATTTATAGAGTTGTAGTTGGTAAGTAATAGACCTGTCATGTGCCAGCTGGACTCCTAAGAATGGCATTTGTGTTTACTTACCTGGATGACTTCTGTTTAGGGTTGCCATAAGTTTCTTCCACAAAATCAAGTCAGGACACTCTGTCCCATCTGCCAATGTCTGAACCCAAACCCCTCAAATCTGGATTGTCCCTGTTTTTTGGGGACATATGGCAAGCACACACACACACACACACACACACACACACACACACACACACACACACACACACACACATACATACACACACACAATTTTTAATGTCCTTTTCTCCCACCACTTATTCCTACTTACTTAGTTTCATTTAAAGAACTGTATATCTACCCAAAAGTAAGTTCCATTATACTAAGGCTGTAATCCTAAAGACACTTTCCTGGGAGTAAGAACCATTGAATACAGTGGGGCTTACTTTTGAGTAGACATGGTTAGGATTGTGCTCTAAGTGGGGTTTACTCTCAGTTAAGTGTTATGTAAGTAAATATAAAGTTATGCACACTGGGGCAAAGAATCCAAGCTTTACATATCGGCTAAAGGGTTCTGAACTGTCTGTGACACAGCTGGAGAGAGAGATCTAGGGCTGCTAGTGGATAGGCGCAAGTGGTTAAGACACTGTGCCTGTTAACCAGAAGGCCAGGGTTCAAGACCCGGGTCTCCACAAGACAGGGTGAGCTCCTGTCCTTAGCCCAGCTCTGCGACACAGCTGGAACCAATCGTATCAGCTCTGCCATTCTATTGGACTGTTTCAGTGGCGTGGAGAGGGGGGATTTGCTGCTTAGGTAACAGCCTATCCTCCATATCAATCTACCCAGGCCTTTGTGTTTTGCATACAGTGGCGAACACAATACCATAGTCTTTCAAGACTGATGGATGCCAGTGAGTGGATAGCTTGATGAAAGTGTCTACCCAATGTGCAGGGCACATTTAATCTCAAACACTTGAAGTGGGTTACAAAAGTTTAAAACAAATATGTAAAAACTGAAAAAAATGAATTCAAACATTTCAGGTAAATATAACAGATATATAACATATATACGTATAGAGTGTTTGTTTCTTCATGAAACTCTAAAATATGTTTCCGTATGTTTAGAAGGCCTTATTTCAGGTTTATTTATATAGGAGTGTATACTGTCTCTTAAGTAGCTCTGTATGCCCTTGGGAAGGTTTTTCAGTTTGCTTTGTTGCCTATTGCAACTTCTCTGTAATCTTAATTTGAAAAAGTTTGAAAGGTAGTACCTGAATATTCCTGCTGGTGACTTTATCACTTCTGCTGTAGGAAAAGTCCTGAAGATTCCCTCCCACATCTACACCCTAGTTGGAGATGCCAGGGTTGAACATGGTGTCTTCTGCATACATGTGCTCGGCAATTGAACTATGGGTGCAATCCAGAGTAACTACAGTGAGTCCTTGCTCTGGTGTAAGAACAATTTACTCTGGATTGCAATATGAATTTCCCATGGGTTTTCACTAGGTGGTGCAGTAACTACGGGTGCACGTAAGGTCTCTTATGTGCTCACGTTGTTACTCTGGATTGTAGGGTAAGACCATTTCCGTGACAGACATAAGGTGACCAGTAGGGTAGAGCTTCTGTTGGAACTAGGTTCCTTGATGGAACCTAGGCAATAGATGACACATAACTTCATTGTGCTTTGCTGGCAAAGTAGAACAGAGAAACACAGAGCCTTGATGTCCTGTTATGTGTTTTGCTTTCTATACATTACTGGGAAAAGAAGAGGAGGAGATGTGGGTTTGCTCTTTTAAGATTCTTTTATCGGGGCATATGTGGAGACCTGTGTCACTCCTGCAGAATCCACATGGAATCACTCAAAAATGGCTTCTGACAGCTGTAAATTCATCACCCAAGCACTAGCTCACAGAACTGTACACCAAGTAACCAAATATTAAGACTTGCTGCATTTCATAATGAAAGAAATGAAAGACATTGCTGGCTGTTCTTTTTACAAAAGCCAGCGGGAGTAGGAGGAAAGTGGCCATAGAGGTTGGAAAGTAAAGAAGAAATGTCATCTTGTGCACTTTAGATAAACGATTCAAAAAAAATATCCAAGAAGTCAAAAGAATGTACCTGTAAGCAAAGGGCAGAGCACTTACTCAAGTTAGACTTTATGGAAGGGAAGGGTCCTTGAGTTATTCTGGATAGTAAAATAATCCCTTAATTGGGATTGTCTCATTTGGAACTTTGTGGACACAGTGACTCCAGTAGGCCCCAGCATAATTATTATGCAGATATTTTTATGCAGGATTATGCATATACTTTTATTTATTCGTATGGCAATTACAATTGCTGAGTGAGCTTCTGTGAGGTCCAGCAGCAGAAATGTATAGACTTTTTATGCCCAGGGTGCAGGTTTGTCTTCGTTGTTCTATGGACAGCTCGTAGAATTCTTTGCAGCTGGGATCCTTCACATCTGGATGGCCATCATCACCTCTGGTATCAGGGAACGCCTTCAAGCTTCCAGCAGGAGTTTTCAGGTCAGCCAAGCTGTAAACAGTTACATCTTCAGGCTCAAGACAGTTTTGTCAGCTTGCAGTCTCCCATGCAGGAGTTGTCCAGGTCCTTCCCTGATTATCTTTCTTCAGTAGCCCTGCACTCAACCACCAACCATGCCTGCTTGGTCAGTATTCAGAAACTGAATTCTATGGACAATCAAGTCTGCAGGAAGGACCTCAAAGAACATCATGGATATAGGTCTGAGTGTCTTCCAGTCACATCCAGAAGGTGTTCTGAAGTTCAGGGAGACAACACTCAGCCTCCATGTGCCCCAGAAGGTTCCCCCAGATGTGTTCAGAAGGCAATTCACCAGTTTTCACCAGAAACCAGAAATGTCTTCTTGATTAGTCCAGGATTTTCTATGAATGCTGTGGACCCACAGACAGAACAGAGCTTTAGCAAATCTGAGTATGCTCAGATTTAAATTGAGTGACTTTTATAACTTTTGCCTAATTATTATATTAAGCATTATATATACATTTATATATTAAAGGCTGTGGGTGGCGCAAATGGTTAAGACATTTTGCCTGTTAACCAGCAGGCCAAGGTTCGAGACCCGGGTGAGTTCCTGTCCTTAGCCCAGCTCTGCGACGCTAGCTGGATCCAATCGTATTGGCTCTTCCTTTCCATTGGACTCATTCAGTAGCGTGGAGAGGGGGGATTTGCTGCTTGGGTAACAGCCTATCCTCCATAACAATCTAACCCAGGCTTTTGCGCTTTGCATGCAGTGTATGCAGTGCCGAGCACGATACCATAGTCTTTCAAGACTGACGGAGGCCTGCTTATATTAAGCAGAACATGGTTGAACATCAGATAAGCCTTTGTGGATTTGTCAGATCAAAGAAGTGGTGTTTGGCAGAGGTAAGGTTAATTGAGGAACAGATGACATTTCAACCATATATTTTTTAAAAGAAAAAGAACAAACCACATTCTGCCTACATGCAACACATCTTTGAATGGAGGAGTATCCATTCAGGTGAGACTATATTAACAGTCTGGAGTGACCCAACACAGGTTTATAAGCTTAGTGAGAATTAGGATGAAGTTCTATATAATAGGCAAAATATCTTAATCTTAGGCTTTATATCTTAATCTTTCCTTCATAGGAGAGAAGTTTGACTTAGGTCAAGAGTGGCGATTGTGTTGGTTGACCAG
Source organism: Cryptoblepharus egeriae (assembly GCA_030015325.1). Lineage (NCBI taxonomy): Eukaryota > Metazoa > Chordata > Lepidosauria > Squamata > Scincidae > Cryptoblepharus > Cryptoblepharus egeriae. Next base: position 113,655,910 of record JAREYC010000003.1, read on the forward strand.
CTACATGTTTGGAAAAGTCTCTAGCAGATTGGAGGATAGGCTTGCATGCACTTTCTAAAAATAACCTTCATAGCCATGACCAACTTCTAGGCCAAAGCAGTAAAGTCAGTTTTAAGCTGTCAAAGCTCAAGAGCCCAATAGCATCTGCTAGTGTTGCACCAATAACGGTATGACCTGGTCTATAAATGAAAGGGGAGAAGAATGACACTGCCACCACCAGTCCCTTATCTCTCCCAGGCCTGGATCTATTCACCTTGCTGCTCTCACCCTGTTCTGCCTCTTCCACCTTTCTGCCATGCTGTTGTCATCCCCCCAGGCCTTCCTCAAACATAAGCTTACCAGGACCATGGGTGTCTATGGGTCCATTGGAGGCATCTTCTCTTCTGGTGGGCTCAGGACTCATTGATGAAGAATGCTTTTCAAAAGCCATAAAGCAGCAGCAGCTGGTGTAGTAGTTCTACTGGCATGGGAGGAGGTTAGCATTGGAGCATCAGTACTTCCAAAAAAGAAGCCCAAGACTCTCTTTGATCCTGTCTCAAAAAGGAGATGGTGCATCAGGCAGTTTTGGTTCTCTTTGAAGTAATAAAACTCATTCCTGACTCTTGTATGGCTTGAAATATTAGGAAATAACATTTTGGCTTGGAAGATTTCAGGAAAACTTCACTCCTCATCACTTTTTCATCACCTGTTGCTTCCTGTTTGTGGTCCTGGCAGTAATCATAAGTCTTACTTGCTGCTGGAACCTGCAATGCCATAATACCAATGAGATTTGACAACTTGGAGCCTTATCCTAGCCACACTTTCCTGGGAGTAAGTCCCATTGACTATAATGCATAGATTGTGGTCTTGATGTCCCTGGGGTTTTAAAAGAAGACGGAAGCAGCGTCGCACATGATCAGTGTCATCATAAGTAGGATGAAAACTATGATCTCTGCTGTTATAACTGAGAACTTGCTGGTTTAGGGAAAACTCTGGAGCTACTCCAGTTATAGCTACTATGTTATAGTTAAAGCTACTATATAGCTATAAAAAAAGCAGGCCTCTGTCAGTCTTGAAAGACTATGGTATCGTGCTTGGCGCTGCATACGCTGCATGCAAAGCACGAAAGCCTGGATTAGATGGTTATGGAGGATAGGCTGTTACCCAAGCAGCAAATCCCCCCTCTCCACTGAATTAGTCCAATGGAAAGGCAGAGCCAATAGGATTGGATCCAGCTGGCGTCGCAGAGCTGGGCTAAGGACAGGAGCTCCCCCTGTCTTGTGGGGCCGACCCGGGTCTCGAACCCTGGCTACAGTTATAGCTACAGTTATAGCTAGTATGGTCACTGGTGTTTGTGCCAGAAGGTCCTAACAAGGAGATTCTCTGCAGTCTTTCTGAGTGAATGGGCAGGATTCACAATGTGCTGAGGAGGTCCATAGAAATGTTGTGCTTCCGGGAAGGAATCAGATCCCTCAGGATTAATATCAGAGAGTTCACTGCTCTGTGCCAAAAATTGCTGGAAATATTGGAATAGGATTTGAGTCCTGCTTGGTACGCAAGATCTATGATAATTCCAGATGAAGTACCTTAGAACTTTGAGATACTCACAGTGGTGTTAATAAAGGGAAAATAGTGCCCATGGCAAGCTTTAGTCCAAACAAAGGAGGAGAAACCAGTGGGAAACCCCACTGGTGTGGGAAACCAGTCCTGCCCTGCCAAGTGAATATTGTCTTTGTTTTGAGATTGTCTTGGGTGAGGTCAGCTGTTTTAACAGATCTATATGTCAGCATGCAGGACTGAACTGCAATAAATAGTTCCCTTCTAGTGTTACACAGTTGCAACACCTCTTTTTCAGGTATATGAAAACACCTTGAATTTTTTTTCTGCATTTACCTCTTTTTCCAGGTCCCCTGAAACTGGTGCAAAAATACACCATTTGTTAGAAACACACCATTGGTAGAATATGGATAAGTCTGCACCCACTGCTCCACATCAAGTCTTCACCCAGTGCTCCTCATCTACCTAGGGCAGATGTCCCCACTTGCCATACCCTAAACACACCCTGAGTGCTCATCTTCTGCAGGTGTTCTTGGGGATCCTGTGATGACAGACCAGGAGTAGCCCATGACATTTTTGTGGGCGAACTCCATCCTATTTCTGCTTCAAGGCTTCAAGCCTGAGGTTGTCCAAGGAAATGAAAATTATATGTTAGCAGACTTGCTAACATAATTATCTGGTGTCACCACCCACACTCACCACCTACACCTACCACATGGTCCTGACAAGTAGAATCAGGATAAATTCAAAGGGAATGTTCATATGAACAAAGGACTTATAGTCTGAAAGATATACCCCTTTCACCTATGCATGTTTTACAATTTACAAAATGAACACAGAGATATATTCCTGGCATTGAAATAATGATGGATGGAGTTTTTACATTATGAGACAAGTATAAAAACAGTTTAAAACACATTAATATATTAATATTTGAAAAAAAGTATTATGGTGACTGTGTATATATTCAGATCAGTAATTTCTGTTACTTTTACAAGATTGTACATTTGTAGTGGAACAATCACATTTTAGCAAGGCCAAAAATATGATTGCTACAATTGGTTATATACATGACTCTGCTTTGTCAAAACAATGAAAATGAATCAATGCCTACATTTCTGAATCAAACCTGGTCTAGTTTCAGAAAACGGGATTCCTAAGTGAGGGCAGTTCAGCAGTGGAACAGATTTCCAAGGGAGGTGGTGGACCCTCCCTCACTGGGGATCTTCAAACAGAGGCTCGAGAAGCACCTGTCGGAGATGCTCTAGGAGGATTTCCTGCTGCAGCAAGGGGTTGGACTAGATGACCTACTAGGTCCCTTCCAACTCTCGGATTCTATGATTCTATGAGTCTTGTTGTGAGAACAGGCCACCACAAATCTACTTGCTGGCCATATGAATGACATCAGCTGATGCACAGAACAGTGAGCTCCTGTGTGCCTTCACTCTTTCCATGGTCAACTTCCCTGGCCATCTCCATTTCTTGGCTCCTTCATCCGTTCTGTTATTTCCTCTATTATGCCCCAAGCCAAAATAAGGGGTCTTTTGCATCACCAGTGCTAAAACGAGCATATGATCTGGAGAATCCTCTCACCTGTATCTCAATCTTCTTCCTATGTAGACAGAGGATTGATATTTTACCCATCTCCAGAACCTGCACTGTGTATATTCTGCAAAGTTTTGGCTGCATTTGAGTGAAGTAGGTGCTCCTGAGGTAAACTTACTCACAGTGATGTTGCTGGGGGTCTTGTCCTCATTATTTCCCAGGATTCAAGAGGACACTAGGTGACAAAGCAGTGGAATTGTGACAATTATGAGAGCAATGCCTCTTGTCCTCAATCTAGGGGTGGACACAGTGCCATTCTAGGTGGCACCCGTCAGAACTATTGGGCCATCACCAAGAACTTGAAATATACAGCTGCAGTACAAACAACAACAACAAAATGAATTTGAGTGTTTTTCCTCCCCTTACTGTCTCCCCATTTTGGATCAAAATAATTTTTGAGTCTGCATGAGGATCATGACTGTCATGAGAAGCCAGGATCCTTGGGTCTTTTTTTTAAATCCTATCAGGAGTTCTTAACTGGTGCAAGTATAAATTTCCAGTTTTCCCATGCACCTCAACCCTCCATGCGCAACTTTCCCATACCCAACTTCCCCATGCGCATCAAACCCCATGCACAACTTCCCCATCTGCATCAACCCATGATGTGCAACTTCCCCCATGCGCATCAACCCCCATGCACATCAACCCCCATGCACATAAACCCCCCATGTGCAACTTCCCCATGCGCAACTTCCCCGATGTGCATCAAACCCCATGCACAACTTCCCCATCTGCATCAACCCCAATGCGCAACTTCCCCATCCACATCAACCCCCATGCGCAACCTCCCCCATGTGCAATCTCCCCCCATGCACAACCTCCCCCCATGCACAACTTCTCCCCATGAGCAACTTCCCCTCAAGCGCAACTTCCCCCCATGTGCACCAACCCCCCATGCGCACCAACCCCCATGCGCAGCATCCTCCACAGTGCAACCTCTTCCTCCAAAAAACATCCCCCAGTGCATTGGGCACCGAGCACCAAATTGGCTGGATGTTGGTCAGTCTCCCATGTTAAGTATAGGGCAGAAACACGTTGCCCCCTTTTCAGCCCCTGAAGGGTTAAATTCTCCAGATGGTTCTTGGTGGGAGTTCAGGTGACAGAAGGAACTCCCAGAATTCCATGCTTCAGGCCCAGCAGTTGGGGCGGAATGTTGAGGAGTCCGCAATTCTCAATGCAAAGTATAGGGAGGAAAACGCGTTGCGCCCCTTTTCACCCCCTTCCAGTTGGAATTTCCAAAAACCCGTTCTTAGTGCACCCCTCAGTCACGGAAGGAACACCCACCCCAAATTTCATGCTTCTAGGCCCAACGGTTTTGGCAGGGCATTGATGAGTCAGTGAGTGAGTGAGTGAGTCAGTGACTTCTCTCTTTTATATATACAGATGGATCGGATGACTCATATCCAGAATAACGGACCCTGCCATATCTCAGGAAAAGTGCTAGGAAGAAGATGTTCTCAATTGGGATCCATAATGAACATGCTTCTTTAAATTAAGAGTGCAATCCTAGCCATGTCCACTCAAAAGTAAGCCCCACTATGTTCAGTGGGTCTTATTATCAGGGAAATGTCTTTAGGATTGCAGTCTCAATCTTGTTTATGATCTTTCCCTGAAATTCATGGCCACTGATTTTTGCATGTGCCAATAGAAAGGCCTAATGGGTCTAATTTGGGCACACTGAACCTGAGGACATAACCCAGTATATGTCCTAGAAAGCCTTGTAGACTATGTTCAATACTAGTGCTGCTCAGAAAAGACATTGTTGTTGAAATCCCCCTCCAGAAATAGGATGATGATGGAATCTGACTGTTGTAATGTGAAGATACACAATCTTAATGCTGTAATGAGAAGTTACCATTCAATCCTTAAAGACTGGTTCCAACTCCTCGTTTGTTAGAGAAAGACTTGATACTTGTTCTCAGAGGTGAAATGTGTTCCAACCAGCCCTCATATGTATGGTGAGAATGTGATAATGCAGCGGTTCTTACCCCCGGCAGCTGAGGCACCATGGACCGGCATTGGGCCACGGACTGGGCACGGGAAGTCCAGGGCTGGGAAGCCGTGAGCGCAGCTCAGTTTCACCCCCATCTTCATTGCTTTTGTCCGCCATACCAGCTATGAGGCACGTTTGGAGTCCTGTTCATTACAATAAGTGGAGAAGGTGGCAGATAAAAGATCTAGTGGGAGGAACTTATTGCAGTATCTCAAATTCAGGCTGCTGTTCTAACCCTCAGTTAGGCTGGCATAAGTCCCATGCTGGCCTGGCACTGTAGGGTACTTCTGCACCACTCCTGAGGTGTTAGGCCAGTGCACAAGCATGTGCAGCCACCCAGCCTCCACCATTCCAAGAACAGGGAGTGGGTGACTTGTGCCAGCATAAATTGGTTAGGATTATACCCTCAGTGAAGTTAAAGGTACATGTTGAATGAATGTCCCACATGTATATTCATGTCACTAGAAAGTTTCACCACTAGTACCACTGAAGGAGCAGATATATGCAGGGTGACCTCATGTCCTCTTTTTCCAGGATATGCCCTGGATTTTAACCTTGTGTCTTGGAAAAAAAAAACTTCAATGTCCTCCTTTTCCTTATGAGCAGGCAACATCTAGCCTTCTTCTAATTAATAATTAATTTTTAATATATATAATAGTTTTACATTTAATAACAATATGGTGTTTACATTAGCCAAATGAAAGCAACGTGTTTATGTGTTTAGCATTTACTTTTTCATGTTCTACATCTTTCTTAGATGTTCTACATTTTGAGGGGTGCTTATCCTGTGGTTATACCTTATGGTCACCTTGGATTAGGGTTTCCACATGTTCTCTTTTTCCAGGACATGTCCTCTTTTTCAGCCTTATGTCAAGGGGGAAAAAAAATCTTCATTGTCCTCCTTTTCCTTGTGAGCAGACAACATGGAACTTTCTTGTAATTCATAAATAATATGTAATAAATTATATGTAATAGTTTTAAATTTCAGAATAAGCAATATAGAGCACAATCCAAACAATGTCTACTCAGAGTAAGCTCCATTGTGTTCAATGAGTCTTGCTGTCAGGAAAGTGTCTTTAGGATTGCAGACAACGTGTTTAAATTAACCAAATGAAAGCAATATATTTGAGTTTTTCAACTTTATTTTGTCAAGTCCTACAATTTCCTTGGATGTCCTACATTTTGAGTGGCCTTGTCCTCCTTTTTGGTTATGACATATGGTCATCCTTCCCAGGATTTCTCTAACCTGTTAAGGAGGAAAATGTAGAAAAACTGTAACAGGGAAGTTAGTATTCATGGTGCTGCTGAGAGCCGGAAGTGACATCATAAAGCAGAAAGTGACATCATAAAGCAGAAAGTGACATCATAAAGTAGATGATGGCCACATAAAGGCACTTTGTTCCCACATAAAAAGTTATTAGCTGCAAATGACAGAAAAGAAATTGTGCAAATCGTGTTCATATTTTCAATATATGAAAATGCCGAATTTGGGAAAACCCATATACAGGCCAGATGAATTGCTTCTGTGGATGGCCACATTCATCCTGCAGGCTATATTTTTGATATACCTTGATCTAGAGTTTCTTAGAAGTTTCCCTGACATGCTGATGAGACAAACCTATGAAACACATGTCAAATTTCTGTGTAAATTTGTATAAACAAACAAAATCCCTCCTTGCCTCTTCAGCAGTACAAGTTGCTGTAGTCAAGCTGCCAGAGAACGTACAGATGATAAATGAATCAAGGGAGGAGATTCAGGTTCCAGAGAGAGAAGTGTCTGAATACATCACAGGGAAGCTTCTAGCAGGATAGCCCATATCCTAAAGTCCAATTAATCCCTTTGCGATGGAGCAATTAAGGCGCCTTTCCATAAGATAACACTAGAGGGTGACGTAACTGCGTAGACCCCATAACTGCTCTGGATTTTGCCCGATGTCTGCCAAAAATTGCTTCCACTCTAGCAGCACATTGAGGATGACGAAAGATTAGTTGTGAAAGCCATTAATGGAGCCACAAAGGGTCTGTGGTAGGGTATAATTTAGCAAAAATCATAAAACAAGAACATGTGGCACTGCATAAATTAAAAAAAAATCAAAATTGTGATTCTCAGTACAACATCTGCTCTTTAACCATCGTTTCAATATTTGCATGTTTCGCTAGATCTGTAACTAGTGGTGTTGTACACTGATGGCATATCCATATTAAAGACTGACATTGGTTTAGCAGCAAGTTCCTTGGCCCAAGAAATTCTTATAATTGTTTATCTGTGGAAGGACTGAAGTCGGTGGGTTTGTCCAAGCCTGTATCTATATGTGCAAAACAACGTTCTCAGCAACCTCACAAAACTGAAACTTCCTAAATTCTTTGAGGGAATCTATCCCCAACTTGTAGTATAGGTAGACTTTGATATTGCATTGCTGGATATGGATCTAACTTGCATCTGGCCAAGGAAAACACTGTGGTTCATGCAACTCAATGTATATGGATTGATAATTTTGTTTTGTTTCTTTTTGGGTGATTATGTACAGATAAGTTGAAATACTGTCCCATTTGAGTTGTGTTCTTCAGCCTTGGGGTTTGAATCCCAATAGGGTCTCCAAGCCACTGTTGTTGGGTTGTAGGAATGGAAAAAGTTGAAGACCACTGAACTAGAGCACTAGGTAAAGGGAGAGGCACATGGTGTATTGCTCAGGTACCAGGAAATTCTATCTCTGACCTGCTCAGAATCTTAGTGGTTATGCTAAAATCACTTTCACTAGTGTCAGACTTAATAGTAACTTTTTTTGCTTTCTCTTATAAGAATACAAGTGAAAAGTGTACCCGCGTTTTGGGAGTAACATTTCCCCATATGCCATACCCCAATGGCGCATCAACACCCCATGCGCATCAGTCCACCATGCGCAACTCTCCCCATGCACATCATCCCCCAAGCACATCACCCCCATGCACATCACTCCCCCATGCGCAACTTCCCCATATGCAACTTCCCCATGCACAACTTCCCCATGTGCAAGAACACCCCATGCGCATCAACAACCCATGTGCATCAGTCCCCCATGCGCATCAGTCCCCCATGCACAACTTCCCCCATGCGCATCAGCCCTCATGTGCATCAACCCCCCATGCGCAGCATCCTCCCCAGTGCAACCTCTTCCACTGAACAACACCCCCCAGTGCACCCGGCACTGAGCACCAAATTGGCTGGAGGTTAGTATAGGACAAAACCTCCATGTTAAGTATAGGACAAAAACACGCTACACCCCTTTCAGCCCCATAAGGGTTAAATTTCTCCACATCGGTTCTTGGTGGGTGTTCATGTGACAGAAGGAACTCCCTCCTCCTCCTCAGTCAGTCAGTCAGTCAGTCAGTCAGTCAGTCAGTCAGTGACTTTTCTCTTTTATATATATAGACTAGTGGAATGAACCCGCATAAGAACCAATTTTTGGAAATTCAGTGAATTGGTTCCTGCCTCCATCACAGAAGAAACACCCTCCCCAAATTTCATGCTCTAGGTCCAGCAGTTTTGTTTGGGTGTTTATGAGTCAAGTCAGTCAGTTAATGACTTTTCAATTTTATATATAGACTAGCGAAAAGTGTACCCGTGTTGCGGGAGTAACATTTCCCCATATGCCATCCCCCCAGGGCACATCATCAACACCCCATGCGCAACTTCCCCCCATGCGCAACTTCCCTCCATGCGCATCATCCCCCATGTGCCTCATCCCCCATGCGCATCAGTCCCCCATGTGCTTGAACTCATATGCAACATCACCCATCTGCATCAGTCCCCCATGTGCATCAGCCCCATGCGCAACTTCCCCATGTGCAACTTCCCCCATGCGCAACTTCCCCATGCGCATCATCCCCCCATGCGCAATTTCCCCCATGTGCAACTTCCCCCATGCACAACTTCCCCCCTGCGCATCATCCCGCCATGGGCATCATCCCTCCATGCGCAACTTCCCCCCATGCACAACTTCCCCATGCTCAACTTCCCCATGCGCAACTTCCCCCATGCGCATCATCCCCCGTGCGCAACTTCTCCCCGTGCGCATCATCCCCCCATGCACAATTTCCCCCATGCGCATCATTCCTCCATGCGCATCATCCCTCCATGCGCAACTTCCCCCCATGCGCAACTTCCCCCATGCCCATCATCCCCCCATGCACAATTTCCCCCATGCGCATCATCCCCCCATGCACAATTTCCCCCGTGTGCAACTCCCCCCATGTGCATCATCCCCCCATGGGCATCATCCCTCCATGCGCAACTCCCCCCCATGCGCAACTTCCCCCCATGCTCAGCATCCTCGCCAGTGCAACCTCTTCCTCCAAACAACATCCCCCAGTGCACCAGGCAGAGAGGACCAAATTGGCTGGATGTTGTTCAGTCTCCCATGTTAAGTATAGGACAGAAACACGTTGCCCCCTTTTCAGCCCCTGAAGGGTTAATTTCTCCAGATGGTTCTTGGTGGGAGTTCAGGTGACAGAAGGAACTCCCAGAATTCCATGCTTCAGGCCCAGCAGTTGGGACGGAATGTTGATGAGTCAGCAATTCTCAATGCAAAGTATAGGGAGGAAAACGCGTTACGCCCCTTTTCACCCCCTTCCAGTTGGAATTTCTGAAAACCAGTTCTTAGTGCACCCCTCCATCATGGAAGGAACACCCACCCCAAATTTCACGCTTCTAGGCCCAGCGATTTTGGCAGGGCGGTGATGAGTCAGTGAGTCAGTCAGTCAGTGAGTCAGTCAGTGAGTGACTTTTCTCTTATATATATATAGATTTGGTTAAAGCTGGGAGGGAGGGTTTTATGGGGGCAGGGAGTGGGTAGTGGTAGGGACAGGAAGGACATATAGGATCTCAAGAAAGGGTTTAGGATTGCTGGTGGGTGCCCAGTGTCTTGGCTGATTTTGGGTATAGGCACAAAATAGCTGAAGATTTGGAGTATGATTTAACAATTGTAGTTCCTTTCTTACTTTTCCTCAACTCTTTTGTATGCAGTTCCATTCCTCTGCTCCATGACTTTCTGTTGAAGTATCTGGCTCATTTATGTATATGTATATGTATATGTATAAAAGATGTATATGCACATCTTTTTAATTCAGGTTCCTCATCTATATGCAGATGGATGTCTGCAAGTTCTTTTTGGGGGGTAGGGAGGAGGCATATAAAAAGAAAAACAACATCATTTGTAATTTTTTAAAATGTTGTAGAGATTATCCAGCATTAAAGGAACATAACCTGTTGGGATTATTCATTCTCATGAACAAATCAAAAGGTTCCTTTTTATTATTACATTATCCTATATTGAAATGCAAAGAAAAGCTTGAATCTCAATAGGCAAAAGTCTGTTTTTTATCCTCCAGATGGAATGAGATTTAGGCCATGTTGCAGAGAAAGTTACAAGGACACGGATTATTTGCTGGGATACAAGAAGTAAAAAAATATTATATATTGTATGTAAACTTCCCATTACCTAGATGAGATCTAGATGGTGTTGATCCTCCAGCCTAAGCACTATAGGACATGATGCATTTCATCGAAAGGTTGTTATGGTGCATGTGACAACTCTTCTTGTGATATCTATTGCAATTTTCTGAATTTGTTTCAGAAAACCAATTTTTGGTTTTCAAAAGCAATGAACATTGAAAATGAACCTCAGAATATTATCTTTTAATAGGTTTAATCCATGTTTCAGTCTCCTAAACACTAGTAAAATACAGTCTGTATTGTGTGCTTTGAGCGTTCAGAAAGTTTCTTAATTGTCAAACTAATATTATTCCAAGTAGTATTCTCTGGGTATTACTGGAAAAAAACCGTAACAGCTGCTTGATATTAATCTTTTGAATGAGCATGCTCAGAGAGGCAGCGCTTATAGGCAGAGTGGCCATATGTCCTCTTTTTCCAGGACATGTCCTCATTTTTAGCATTGTGTTCTGAAAAAATTCTTCATTGTCCTCCTTTTCCTTACGAGAAGGCAGCATGTAGTCATCTGTAATAATAAATTAGATGTGATAAATTACATATAATAGTTTAAAATTTAATAAAAAATAATATACTGTAGAGTTTAACCTCCTGAAAACAATATACAGTACTATATATGAGTGATTTTAGTTTTTATTTTGTCATGTCCTATGTTTTTCTTGGGTATCCTATATTCTGTGGGTCCTTGTCCTCTTTTTGTGGTTACTACATTTAGAGAACAGTTGGTGAGATCTTTAGCGTGGTCCAGTGCCTGAAGCCATCTAGTCACTGCTGTACCTGGGTTGATCAGGGCTAATGCCCTGGATGCCACCTGCAGATGGTGGCACCACAACCCCTGCTGCCACCCGTTTTTTTCCTTTTTAGTCTTTTGAAAAGCATTTTGAGGTGTGGAGTGGCTGCCAGCAGGCCCCCTAGAAGGATTACTGTGGACTCTGAAAGCCAAAAAAAAAATTCATCCTGGTTTTTGGTGAAAACAAGAAATTATATTTTAGGCACTCTGGATACCCCTGACTCATTCTAAGTCCTCCAGAAAGCCTGTGGCCTCCCTGGACCTCAATAGCCTTGTGAAAGATCTCCAGACATGCTTGGTGGTAGCGGGGCAGCATGGTGGTGCTCAGGGCTTTTTTTCCTGGGGGTACTCAGCAGTGTTCGGTACCAGTACTTTTTTCCACCTGTCCCCTTCAGCAGCTAATTAATAATTAGTCATGGGGCTGACCTAGCTGTGCCACTGTGGTGAATACCACCACCGTTTCTCCCAGAAAAAAAGCACTGGTGATGGTACATACTTGAAAGCCAAGATGGTGCGTAGTCCAGTGGTTACGGAGTTGGATTGAAACCTGGAAGATCCAAGCTCAGATTTCTCCTTGGCTATGAAGCTTTCCTGCTTACTTTGGGCCAGTCACTCACTCTCAGCTTCACCCACTTTACAGGATTGTTGTAAGGTCAGCAGGATGTGAGGAATTATAGCTTTGCAAGCAGTGTTGGGCACTTGCATTGGCATGGAAAAGACAGGGAATGAATGAATGAATGAATGAATAAATAAATAAATAAATAAATAAATAAATAAATAAATAAATCTGACAATGAGCCCAATCGTATCTCCTGCCATGCTATAACATACAGTAATGCCAGTGGCATGTGCACTACATGGTTTGGTGGTGGAGGAGGCAACCTGAAGATGAAACCCCTGAGTATGCCTTCCTACCGTCTATGGGTCTTGTTGGACCCACAGAAGCTCTTTCTCTTGTAGATATGTCTGAGTAGGTGGAGGCAGGCTGAAAAATAGGGGATAGGATTTGATGTGTGCCTTTGCCACTGAGATTGACCCTCTCCATGTCTACGAACTTCCCCACCTCGCCCCCCCCAAGACTATCAGTGCATCCAAGGAACTCTGACATGTGTGGGCAGCCACAGTGACTGGCATCACTGCAGTGGAGCAGATCAAGAGATCCACCACCATATAACCGTTACTCACGGATTCTGTAGCTGCAGTTAGGACCCATATTGTGAGTGTGTCCCATCAATGTGCTGTAAAAAGAAATAGGAGATTGATGTGCTGTTGCTATAACATTGCTATAGTGATTGCAAGGGAAAACTTTTCTTAAAAAGCTTAACAATAGTCAGGAGAGCATGTAAGGTTCAACATTATCGTGCAATTTGTCACGCTGAGCAACGCAAATCATATCTGTTTCTCAGTAAATTTGTAAATGAGAGAAAATATGGTTGTCCAACTTCTTTTAATCAATCTGACTTAAATAATAGCTAAAATGTTTTTTTCTAGCATGGTTATATATTTTCTTGTTGTCAGTTATTCTCTCCATACTATATCAAGATCCTTATAATCAATAACATTTCTCCAGGTAACCTAATCAAACTGTTTTACATCATAAAAGAATTATATGCCCAGGTAATTCATTGATTAACTCAAGATCTTCTTTTCTATAAGAGAACCTTTTTTAAGATATGCTGGTTGCCCTAACATGATTTGGTTGATATCTCCAGCAGTCATCTTGTACTAAACTGTTATTGTGTGGTGTGGTGTTTAATATTGCTTAACCTGTAGTTTAAAAATATATTTCTTCAAATTTTCAGATTTCACTTATCTGTCTCCTCTCATTATCCAGTTCTTTCTCATTGTCTCAAGAAGTCATTAACAGGAATAATTAAATCTTGTTGATCATTAACAGGAATAATTAAAACTTGTTGATCAAATCATCTTTTTTCTTTTATCTTATTGTTATCAGATACATGGCATAATTCTATCCAACATTTCAATGCAGTCCTGAAGTAAGGAAAGGGAACAAAAGTTCCCTTATCTTGAACAGAGGGTGCAATCCTGACTTAGGCCAGAGAGAATGGTCCAGCTAAGCTGGCCTAAGTAAGCCATATTCTAAGCTGACAGGCCAAATCTACAGGTCTAGGAGGCCTCTAGGCTGGCCTAACTACCTCAGCACAAGGGCATTGGGCTGCTCATTGGGCTGCTGTGGTTGTGCCACATCCTGAGGTAGGCTGTTGTAGTGCCATATCCTGAGGTTGAGAGGCAGGAGTGGTAATTAGGCTGGTCTAAGACTTTTGCTTCCATGTTTGCTCTGGCTTTTTATGGGCCCCCATGGGTCTACTCTGATTTATTCCTTCTCCTGAGGTGGACTAACACTGTGAGGGGGCATGCCTGCCCTAAAAACAGGCTCTGGATATGGCCTAACTGCACTGTTCAAAGCTATGCTGAACAGCCTGGGCTATCCATGCTAGGCTGGACCAGATCCATCTGTCTTGGGCCAGACTAAGTAGACTTAAGCTGGCCCAAGCCTTCTCTGGTATAGGTATGCTGGCCTATCTTGGAATTAGGCCAGCCCAGTGAAGACAGGCTAGCCTAACAGCACTTCAAGATTGCAACCTTAAATATTCTTTAGCTTAGTGACAATGTGTTACAGTTTCCTCTTGTTTGCTGGATGCTTCACAAAGTGCCATTTAGGAAAAAAAAAAAACCTCTTTTATAGTATTCTCCTTCAACTGCCAAGTTGATGACATTTCTGTGAAAGACACAAATGCTGTCACTTTGACATAAAAATTTCCCATTTTGGGTCCTCTGTGTACCAAAGCGTAAAAAGTTGTAGCCTTTGGAGATATTTTTAAAAGGGGTTTAATAATTTAAAAAAAGAAAAGAGGGATCTGTAAGGAGTTCTGTTTGCAGGAAGTTTTTTTTCCCCTCTAGGATACATTCAGCAATGGCATCACCATCTGCAGTCTGGTAGAAACTACTCTTTTTCCATAGTCACTCTGATTTTGAGGCTTTTAAAGACACCTCTGATTATGTTTCTTCAGTTCTCTCTGTTATGCAGAAGAATAGATTTTTATTGCCTCTGATAATCTGAACGCTACCACTGCCTTGCGGGGCTTGAGCGCCGGTATCTCCCAACATATCACAGATATTCTTCCCTACTCAATGAGATCCCGATCCAGACCAAAAAAGCAATAAATTCAACAAGAATTTTCAGTGGTTAGGTGATATTGATGTGGTGGATATCCCTGATTTTTCCATATGTTTGGCCTATTTGTTCACCTCTTTTGGACCTTCCCGACAGCTCTATGGCTCCTCTTGTGCCTCAATATTCGGAAAGGTCTGCTGATGCATCCAGATGCAGCTGCCATTTTTTCTGAGGTGATGCTTATCAGTTGAGCATCTTTATTTTGCAGCCAATAACCAGAAAGCAAAGAGCCAGCATAGAGCCAGTTCATTATATCATGAAACCTACCCCCAAATCAGTGATGGGATTCAAAGAAATTAACAACCGGTTCTATGCCCATCTGGCAGCCACTTTTAAATAGCTATTTTTAAACTTTATATCTCCTATTTCTTGTTAACAACCAGTTCTATAGAGTAGGTGCAAACCTGCTGGAGCTCACCACTGCCCCAAATCCAAAGTAACTACAGGAGCACGTAAGAGACATTACGTGCACCCATAGTTATTGCACCTCCTAGTGAAAATCTATGGGAAATTCATATTGGAATCCAGAGTAAATTGGTCTTACACTGAAGCAAGTTAGTTACTTTGGATTGCGTAGTTACTTTGGATTGCGCCCCTAGTTGAATCCCAAAAGTAGGAAATTCAAGCAGCTCTGGTAACAGCAATTATCCAGCCCCATAGATAAAACTGGCTTGGGTTGTAAAGAGCATGAATTCCCCTTCCTGTATTTGTACCATGGTCTATCATTGGCAATACCTGGTGCTTCACCACTCCTAGGCTGCAATCCAGAGCAAATTCAGCCTGCTCTGACCTAACTGCACTCTCCTAACTATTCTGTATCCAGAGCAGAAAGTTATGCTGAATCCAGAGAGTCAGGAAGCCTGGGCTGCCCTAACTGCTCCAGAGCATGCTAAGTAATTGACACAAGGGGAAGACTTGCTCCTGAGGAGACACCCCTCAGATCACACTGAACAAGGAACAGCTGTGGTGCCTACAGTGGTGACATGACTCTGCACATCACCTGGTGCGGAAGTCTGTGCGTCATCCCTGGGATGTGCCCCCCCCCACCTGGACTGCACAGTCACCAAAGTTGGCGCCTGTGCAGTTGTTTCTGAAGCCAACTGGCTTCAGAAAGAGTACCGCGCAGGCACCATCTCTGACACCTGAGCAGTACTTTTCTGAAGACTTTTGGCTTTGGGGGAGACTGTGCAGGCGTCAGAGTTGGTGCCTGTGCAGTACTCTTTCTGAAGCCATTCGGCTGCCGCTCCGCCTCCTGAGTGAGGCCGAATGGCTGTGCAGAGGCGCGGACTTTCTCTGCTCTAAGGAAGTCTCCTCTGAAGCTGTTCGGCATGCTCAGTGTGTTTCTGCGCAGTGCACCTCAGATGGCTGTTCAGGCCAGCTCCTCAGACAAGTGGCAGCTTCTGGCTGCTGCTCCGCCTTGGAGTAGGCCTGAATGGGGGTGCTGACGCCCGGGGCCTGCCAAAGGACAGTCAAACTCTTCCGGCACATCACCCCATATGGAGTGCATCACCCAATGCAGCCCACACCAGCCGCACCAGTCTGGTGACGCCACTGGGTGCCTGCCTTATAAGGAGTCCCTGATGAGATGCCAGTACATTCTACAGTGAATACAAGGGGCTTCTTGGAGTGGCCTGCTGTATCCTGAGGTTTGTGGGCAGCCGTAGTTTGTTCCATATCCTGAGGTTGAGAGGAAGGGGTTGCAGCCACACTGGCCAAGAACTCAGATTTTTGGTCAGCACTGCCATTCTTACTCAGGCCTTATCATGGACCCCTATGGGTCTACTCATTACTATACCTGCTCCTGAGGTGGTATAACTCTGAGGGCTGGAAGAGGGCATTTCTGCCTTAGAAACAGGCTCTGGATACAGAGTAACTGCTCTGCCCTAGGCAATGCTAAACATGCCCTCAACTTGCCTCTCCTGAGCTGCTTAGGCTGCCCCAGCTAGGGCAGAGCAGGTCCACCTCTCTTAGGGCACCCTATCTTGCCTTGCTCTGCCCTAAGCTTCTTCCAGAGTAACTGGGCTGGAGCATCTTGCAGTTGCTCCAACCTAGTGTTAGATAGGGCAACCTAAGGGCTCTTATGTGGACAGATTAGTTGCTCTGGATTGGGCTGCTAATAAGTGTGTGAGGTCCAAAGATCATGAATTTGAACTAACATGAGTTTATGCGTTCTAGTTAGTGGTTTATTTTTGGCTTGCTTTTGGAACCTCTGCCATTCCTTTCTCAACTTATTCTTGTGGCTTCTTCAAATGCCTTTCACTTGACCCCTTTTGTTTTGGTGTTTTTATTTTCATATACAGTACTCCTTTCATTACCTATTTTAACCATTTCTGCCCAGCCCACAGGGGTATACATTGCTGTATATATATGCAACATTGGGTCGAAATGGCTTAATCCGCCTGATCTCCATTCACAAGGAAGGGGGTTCGTAGTCAAGCTGTCACCCTTCACTATTGTTCAGCTTTCAAGGAAACCTCAAGGAGGCTCTCCTTTCTTCTCACCCAAGGCAGCTTCCTCCTCTTTGAGTTTCCTGGCATTGAATGGTGGTAACAAGAACTACCATCCCAGTTTAAACAGAATAAGGTCAGTTGGGAACAGAGCTATCCCAATCAAATTGCTAGGTGCTATCCCTATCTAACTAAAATCATCAAAATGATCATCCTCAATGATAAACATTTCTTTAGCATTAAAAATTAAAACGTTAAAATATTCCTCAATGATTAACATTTCTTTAGCGTGCACCCACACGATGATAAATCTGTATTGCTGAAAAATGCTATTGCAATGTGTTCCTTTAATTTTTTGTTGTTTATTCCTGGAGGTTACCTTTCCAGATCGCAAAGCAGCTGACATTACTCAATAAAATACAAAAATATTTGTAACATTCTCTGTGTCTCCTTCCCAGCATCTTAATCCGGAATATACTGCCTTTAAAAGTGAAGACCTCATGTCTACTTTCAGAGTTAAAAAATAAAACATGTGCTACTTGTGTGACTACATTTGAATTATTATTCACTTATACTATAACTTTGGGAATGAATTCTATCATATTTCATGAAGATTTTCTCTTGTTAATCCTGAATGTGTTGCAAATCAGTGACCCATTGTTGAGAACATGAGTGAATATCTGTCAGCTTCTGGAAATGAGCCAGAATACTTATGTTTGATGTTTTAAATGCAGGGGTTAACTTTTTATTTTTTAACTATGCTTTCCCAGTGTCCTGCATAGTGAGGTTTGATCTCTAGGTTCTTTGGCACTCAAGCAGCACTTAGAGGAAATCCATCAATTATAAAGGTGAAAGAAGCTTATTAATTACACTGAGTAATCATTTTCACCCTGATCTGAAGCAAGGACCATCATTTTCTGTGTCACTTAATCCAGGCAAGTGTGCCTAGGATCGACAACTGATTGGTTTTTCCCTAAAAGCTCATTAGAAGCCTTTTCATTGATTTCATTGGATTGAGGTTTCATTTCTCAGGTATAAATTTCAAACAGGAGTTAATGTTTCTCCATCTCTTCATCAATGAGTCCATATTAGTCCAGGTCTGTACTTCGTATCAATTTGTCTTCAAAATTCCAATTTGGAACCAGAAGGTGAATGTTTACTTTGCAATTAATGCAATGCACTTTATGCCACCTAATTACGTTTGACATGCTCAAGGTGTTTGAAGTTAATGCCTGAAATTTGCAAAACTCCTGCTGTCCTAAGCAGTACACTCAATGAATATTCATAAGTTCAAGTAGCCATTTGTAACTTTTTGGGGATGGTTGATAATTTCTTTTTTCTTCCTGCCCTCTTCTGCCCTCTTTTGCTCCTCATCTCCTCTTTTGCAAGGAAAAAATGTATTTGAGAAGGATGGTGGTTTCCTGAATGCAGCAAACAATATTTAAAACTGTCATATGATAATGTTTGTATGCTTGTTAGATTTTGAATAAAGCCCTTCAATAAATTCAATGCAAGTTGGGGCGGCTCAGACTAGATGTGTGGTTGTGGTCTTGGTGAAACAGATCCCAGTATGCACCTCGTATGCGGCAATGGATTTAAATATAAGCTAAACAAGCTATAGCTTAGGCTGCACTCACCTGGGGGCCCAAAAATATTTAAAGGGAAAAAAACTGGATGTACATTTCCAAATAAAGCCTACAGACAGCAACAGTGTTGTGTAGGATCCTAGGATGTAAGTAATGGGCCCCACCTGCTAGCCTGCGCCCTAAAACATCACTGGTTTGTTCATTTCTATATTATTATACTGTTATATGGAAATGGTTTTAGATACCTATTAGGTCCATAAATAACCATATAGCATATGTTCAACACAAAAACAGCAACCATTTGTTGTTGACAAAGGACAGCTGGACATATAAAGGGCCCCATTACCTTCAATAGCTTAAAGCCTCATCAAACCTAAATATGGCCCTGCTCATATAGATATTGCCTAGTTCAGACATTGCCTAGTTCAGACCATTATCTTTTTTGGAGGTACTACAGAGCAACATTCATATACTACATTTTTTCCTGTCTTCCCAGTTGCCCATTTTGGCATCTTCTGTCGTTAGCCTCTATTTTCTCGAACTGACGGATGTCTTCAAGCCTGTTCATTCTGGATTCAGCTGCTATGACAGGAGTCTAAGTATGCCATATATTGAACCTTCACAAGAGGCAGTTCCTTTCCTGATGTTGCTCAGTTTGGCTTTTGCTGCACCTGCCATTACGGTGAGTTGAATGTGAATGTTCCCTTTTGGTTCTTATTACTTTGTTATGATTTCTCTCCCCAAAATTGGATCTAGCAGAAGACTGATTCTGGGGGTTGATCCAGAGTAACTACGGGGAGTCCTTGCTCCGACGAAGAACAATTTACTCTGGATTGCAATATGAATTTCCCATAGGTTTTCACTAGGTGGTGCCGTAACTACGTTGACATAAATGTCTCTTATGTGCTCCCGTAGTTACTCTGGATTGTAGGGTAGGTCTCATAAATGAATCCTTGCCACAAGAGCATTGGAGGTTAACTTAATGAGGACTGGTTTATGTCCCATCAGAGAGCCCACCTAACCAGCTAATCTCTGAATTAGTAGCTGGGATGAAATGTCTTGACTGAAAGGCTGCAATCCTAACCTCCACTTAGGCCAGCAAAAGCCCCAGCATAAGTCCCTTGCTGGCCTGAAGGTGTCACAAACGTGCCAGAAGGCACTTCTGCCCACTCCTGGGGGGATTATGCCAGTGCATCCTTGCAACACAGTCCACCCTATGCAATGTATAGGACTATAGTTCTAATAGGGGACCATAGCCCAGTAGTTCAAGGCAGCCATCAGCCAAAAAATGTTTGGGAAACACTGGTTTATTGCAAACTTAAGTCCTATGAAGCATGTCACAGAACAGCAGACCTTCCTCACCTCCAAGGGAATCTGCGCACAGCAGAGGTGGGCCAGGGCCTCACTGGTTGACGCTTAAGTTAATGCAAAAGACTGAGGTGGCTTGAAAGGGTAGACAGGCCTTCAAACCAGGGAGGTCATCAAAAAGATATACGGAAATACATTATTTTACATGTCATTTTTCCGTAATGAAGAAATATGTCTTTTTCAAGTGGACTCTTCAGACATAACTGCCAGAAGCCACTGAGATCTCTGCAAAAATAGGAATGTTAATTTAAGATCCCGCTAGTTGCTCTTGATCATCGTCATATCATCATAATGGCTACATTGAGACAGATTATATTGGTAGAGACTGTTTCTGACAGTTTCTCTTATAGTATGTAGAATTCCCTCAGTCTCTTTTACCATCTGCATTCTCATGGAATTATACAACCCTTGCTGCCTTTATTTTGCTGTAGGGAAAATAAGAAAAAGCCATTAAGATACACTGCACATCTAGGATGAGGTTATTGGTCTAGGACCACTGCGCTCCTTGCTGCCCATATAGTAGAAAATCTGGTGTATCAGCACTTCCCCACGTTTTAAATTGAAACTTTAAAAAGAACATTTTTGCCTTTGTGGATTTAGTCTTAAAACTCATGAGAAATGCACTTTGGTGATGGGTAACAGGTATCCGTAACTGCATCCTTAGAACACCATGTTAAGTATCAGCTTGAATCAGAGATACTCAAATTGTTATGTTGCAACCCACCAGTTTGTGTAGTTTGCCCCATCTTTTCAAGGGGCATGGGAAAGGGAAAGACAATTATGTGATCCAAAAGATGGCATTGCTAGGGGGCAAAGGGAGAGTGCTTAGACTCCCTGAGTCCGCAGGGTTCCCAAGTCTTAGATTATTGGGGGGAAAACCACAATTGCAAACCACTTCTGCTTGTGACTGCTGCATGGGGCACACTGCACATTCTGCTATTGCGCTGTTCAGGAGTCTACACCCAAGAGGGATCATACACTTAGAGCACAGTCTTAACCATGTCTACTCAAAAGTACACCCCATTGTGTTCAATGGGTCTTTTATTCCCTGGAAAGTGTCTTTAGGATTGCAGTCATAAAATCAATCACTTTATCCCAGTGGCAGTAGTAGTTGCCAATGGATTGGGGGCACAGCAGATGGTACCCACTACCAGGCTTTCCTCCAGTTTACCCAGCAACCTCACACTGGCACTGCCTGAAAAAGAAACAACCTTAACCATGTTGAAAATTGGTGTTGCTCCAATACTGTTTGGTGCACTTTTGCACCCTTGGTTGCTGCTGCTTCTCAGCAACCCATGTGTTTTGTTATGAGTGTCTGCAGTGTTACAATGTGGCATTTTGATATCTTGAACAAAATAGTTGTCACAGGCAATCACATTAAATGACACCAAGAGCAAATGAGGCCAAGCATACCGAGGGCTGAGAAGTACAATGGTATAGAGCAGCATTTCTTAATGTGTGCTTCTTGGAGCTCTGGGGCTTTCAGATACCACCGTTAGGAGTGGAAAGGGCTCTTGAGACCAAAACATTTGAGAACTATTGCTATAGAATGGAGAATGACAGTACTGAAAGAAAAGGAATATGTTTGGAAGTCGTGTTGGAAACAACCCAAAGCAGATGGTATGAATGGGCATTCATTAAAATGGATGCAAAACCTGGCAAGTAGTTTCAGTGCCTTATTACAGTGTCTAAGGACATAAATTTAAAAATGTGGACCATTACCTAGAAGAGTGATTTTCAGCATTTTTCTTTTTATGGCACACTGACCTCTGTTCTTTATCTCTGATTATTAGAGTTGCCATAATTCTCTTCCACAAAATCGGGACCGGATCCTCTGTCCCATTTGCCAGTATGTGAACACAATCCCTCAAAATTGGGGATTGTCCCTTTCTTTCGGGGACATATGGGAACCCTACTTGTCACATCCCACTTCTGAGAGATTCTTCCTGGTTTGTTGGTGGTTTGGCAACTGTTTCTAGCACAAGTGTCTGTACAGGCATCCCTCACTTTCTGACTTCTTTTCTGACAGTTCTGCTCTTTCAACAACTTTCAATTATACCCAGAACTCATTTATTTTACACATGCTTCACTCTTTCAACCTCTCTCTGCTGGTCTAAAATTGTCCTCCCTGATGTTGATTTACATGTGAAATTCTGATCAAACTGTTTTATCTTTCTTCAGTAAATAACCATCATTCAAATATTTAAGAAGTTCATTGCCCACACCTTCCTTTGTTCATTTTACTGTAATTTGTTGTGTATTTTGGCTATGTGTTAATAAATAAATGTTATTTAGGCTTTTGCAAGTGATATTTATGATATTTTTTGGTGGCCGTTTTGCATTTCCAAGCCGAAAAAGACTGGGTTCCACTTTTCAATGGTTTTCACTTTTAGACAGTGCTCTAGAACAAGGGCCTCCAAAGCAGGAGGGCCACATCATTTCATGGGGCCAGAAAACTAATTTACATTTCGAAATTGAATACATTTACATAAATTTGCATATAAGAATGTATTGGAGTGGATTACAAGGCTTCCCCAAGGGACGGATAGAGAGGTCTTGCTGGGGGCCACATTTAGGCTTGCCAAGGGCCACATCTGGCTCTTGGGCCAGTGTTTGGAGACACCTGCTCTAGACCCTAACCCAGTGATTCCCAACCAGTGTGCCATGGCACACTGGTGTGCCGTGGCTAGTCCTCAGGTATGCTGCAGGAATTTGGGGATTGACATTAGTTAATAGGAAAATTGGGGGATTTGAACAGCCTGGTGTGTCTTGTCAATGGTAAAAACAACTGATGGTGTGCCATGAAAATTTCATTGCCTTGTTGGTGTGCCATGAAATGAAAAAGGTTGAAAATCACTGTCCTAACCTGTCTAATAAGTGGGGGTTGCCTATATTAACAAATGGCAGTGCTGGTGGAATAAGAGGGGCAGACCATTTGTTACTATAGACATTAATCCTAAAAACAGAGCCACAGAACCCAGAAGGGTTTTTCAACAGTTTTCAACACTGCATTCCAAACTCCCATAGCACCCCTGTATAGTAGAGTTGCATGGGGGGGAGTGAGAGGACCACCGGCCCTGGATACCATGAGTTTGGGGTGATAAGCTTGCCCCCTGCACCCTGCCAAGCTCACCCCTCAGCTTTGCAGATGGACCTCCAGGCCTGGCAGGGAATTGGGGAGGGGGAATGGAAGCAGCTTCGGGGAGTGTAGTTTTGTGGGTAGGAGGGTGAGCATGTGAGAGATGTGGGGAGCAGCTGTCTCTACGATTGTGAGAGAGAGGAATGGAGGGCATTCAGCTTAACCAGCTACAACGGAGGGAGGGACTGGGTAGCGCGGGAGGGGGGTGGAAGGAAGGCGGATGAGCGAGTGGGCAAGAGATGGGACACCCTTTGGACCTTTTGCTGCCCCTCAGTATGCCATGGCATACCAGTCAAAAATCTCTAAACTAGAGTATTGAGATTAGAAATGGTAAATCTGGGTTCATTGACTGGCTTTGGAAATCTGGTTATGGTTACAATCCTAATTTGCAGTTAGGCCAGCCTAAGCCCCAGCATAAGTCCTTTGCCTAGCTTGGAGTGTCACAAAAGTGCCATAACGCACTTCTGCCCCACTTCTGGAGGGGGTTAGGTCACTGTACAGGTATACGCCAACCTCCCCACACAACCACGGGAAGATAGGCCAGATGAGTTAGGCTGGCCTAAATAGGTTTGATTGCACCCTTTATCTCTGACTAACCCTACTATCCAGAGTAACTACGGGAGCACGTAAGAGACATTACGTGTACCTGTAGTTACTGCACCATCTAATGAAAACCTATGGGAAATTCATACCGCAATTCACAGCAAATTGTTCTTACACCGGAGCAAGGACTCCCCATAGTTACTCTGGATTGTGCCCTAAATCTCAGGTTAAAACACTGTTTCAAAAGCCATTTCGAAAGAGAGAAGGGACACTTGTGTGAGCTTCTTTATGTGTGCATAATGCTGTGTAGTAGTGAGGTCATCCAGTGAACAGCTGCATAAAAATATAAGAATAATATACCCAATAAGTTCACTTGTTTAAAAATGTTATATTTAGTACAATATTTACAGCCCACTTTTCAGTTCAAGAAACCACAAACCAACTGATGAATCATTGCCTGATATGGAACCGATCCAAGGATAGTCAGGCTCTCAGTCAGTGTCGCTATTGCAAACAAGTTGTTTTCAAGATAATGAAAATACAGTACATGTACTGTCACCTTCTTCCCTGCCCTCACTCAAGAAAATTGCATTAGTAGATGTCTGTGAAGCAGTATACACACTTTGGTATATGACTTGTTCTCTGATGGCTAATTACTTATGAGTCCTTCAAATCAAATCATGCTCCGCCAAGCAACTACTTCGATAACCTTGACCTCCTCCCCTATCATTGTAGATCATGGTGGGAGAAAGTATTCTCTACTGCTGCCTTTCCAAACGTCGGAATGGAATTGGAACAGAGGCCAATATCAATGCCGGGGGCTGCAATTTCAACTCCTTTCTTAGAAGAGCTGTTCGTTTCATTGGTAGGTTTTGACACATGCTTTTTTGAATTTTTTTTTTTTTGCTTTTTTAAAGAGAAATCTTTAATTCTTAGAATTCTGAAGATCCTGTTTCTGAGCTGATCTCAGGCCTGCAGGACAAAGCAGAAGTTCCAATATTATTGGCACTGTGACCCATCTCATCCTCTGGGGTGGATGAAAATGCTCCTTGTGATGCTAGTGATCCACTCCATTTCTCTCCCTGGGCCTTGGAATGGGCCACAGAAGCGTCTGAAAATCATCTCTGATTTTGTCTTCAAAAACCAGAATGGACTTTTGAAGGTTTCTTTGTCCCATTCAGTATATATTCTTAAAAGACAGTGGTTGAAGACACTATGCATGACAACCTGAAGGTCAGCAGGTTGGCAGTTCAAGACCCGAGTACAGCATGATGGCGTGAGCTCCCATTACTTGCCCAGCTCCTGCCAACCTAGCAGTTCAAAAGCTTGTAAATGCAAGTAGATAACTAGGTACCACTTTAGTGCAAGGGAGTGATCCATGCACCTTTGGCATTAGTCACAACAGCCACATGACCATGGAGAGGTCTTTGGCTTTTTAACAGAGATGAGCACCATCCTTAGTCACAGCTAGCAAGGCAACTTGCAGGGGACACCTTTACCTTTATATATATTCTTAATAATAAAAATATTTCTTTTGTTTTGAATTTAAAAACAGGATATGTTTTACTACATTTTAATTAAATTATGGCCACTGAATAATAAAAATAAAGTCGTCCCCCCCAGGTACAAATAAAATTGTGCATGGTGCCCTGTTTGGCTTGCAATGTCCCAGTTATCTATTCCTTGACTAGAAAACAGCTCTGGCATAATTTGGTCAAAGGTTTAACAAGTTCTTCTTCCTTCTTTCCTTGCAGGTGTCCATGTATTTGGCCTTTGTGCCACTGCTCTCATCACTGATATCATACAGCTGTCAACTGGGTATCAAACACCATATTTCCTGACTGTATGCAAACCTAATTACACATCTCTCAATGTCTCCTGCTCAGAAAATTCTTACGTGGTGGAAGATATTTGCTCAGGATCTGATCCCACCATCATCAACAATGGCAGGTTAGATACAAAAGACATTTAAAAAATTCAGTCTTTATTATCTCATTCAACTAGAATAGCCATTTTCGTGCTGTGGCACACAGATGTGCCGTGGATGGCCTGCAGGTGTGCCAGATGTTTCTATCCCTCTCTTACAATACTAGAACCAGCAGTCATCCCATGAAATGGATGAGTGGGAGATTTATGATAAGCAAAATAAAGTACCATATTTACTCAAATCTAATGCACCTTTGAATCTAATGTGCACCCTATACTTATGATTAAAATACCATATTTATTCAAATCTAATTAACCATCAAATCTAATGTGCACCCTGATTTTGGAGACTTTAATTTGACTGGAACAGGTGAGCATTAGATTCAAGTAAATACAGTACATCAGTAATTTTATCCTATATTTCTAACTTTTAGGCTGCTTAATACTAAATTGCGCTGGAACAGGCAACATGGCATGCCTGCATTGCGTCCAGCACAAGTTTTGAGATTGCTCTAAAACATGGATTTTGCGTACAGTCATAATGGCTGGTCATTCTGCTGGACTTTTCCTCTATCACCTGTCTAATCCCTGTTTAAAGGTATCTAGGCTGGGTGCCATCACAACATCCTGTGGCAAGGAGTACCAAGGGTGGAAACTATGCAAATTGCGCTACGCCCAGGTCTCACTGGCTTCTACTGAGCTAATTGTGTAAACAGAGGCATAAGATTATAGTCGGGAGGAGCTAAACCATTTTTTCCTATCCCCCCAAATTGACACATGGTTAAAAAAAATTAAGGTCTCCACCTTCTGTGATCAGTTCTTCATTAAAATCAGCCGTGTGTTAGCAAACAAGCAAGTCTTTGTTGTGTGGCTTGTTGTTCCAGCTCCAAAACTTAGATTTTGCAAAGATGTTTATGCTTCTCTGTGTATTCATTAAGAACTTCTCCTGGCTTCAGCAGGAATGATGGCCACATAAAACCATAATGACCTATAAACACAGATTCCAGTAAGAGAACTTGCAAATAGCAGGCTGAAATTTGGGCCAGGAATTTCATGAATTATTCAGATAAAACTAACATTTGTTATCATAAACTAACACAGAAAATGTGGTTCACTTCTGTTCTACAGGCAATCTAGAAAATCACCCTTTCAAATCCTCCGAGTCTTATTGGGCAGTAACTACCCTTAAGATTGCCTTGACATTTTTAGGGGGCCTGCAGCTCACAGTGGGTTGCCGATTATTTGGCTTCCCCACTTGTAAAGGGCAGTACAAATTCTGCACTGTTATTCCACATGCTGCAAAATATGTGGAAGAATTTTTCATTGCAGAGCTATAGGTGGCAGTTTCTAAAACAAGCTTTAAAAAAAATTAACATTTACCTTTTGGGGGGAAGTACTAAAATGTGGAGATGTAATTTAAAAGAATTGGTGAAAGAAGAGTTCAGTTCACCTCCATTCCCACGATGTCTTCCTTGCAAATAGTATCCTGCTCTATACTGATTCTCAGTTGTTCATTGTCTGTTATTTTCTTTGCATACTGCTTTGTGAACTTTTTAGTTAAAAAGCGATAGACAGACAGACAGGCAGACAGATGTTTCTCCATTCCTCCTGTCCTCACAACAACCCTATGAGACAGACAAGTTTGAGAGTGAGTGGCTGGCCCAAGATCACCCAGGAAGCTTCATGGTCAAGAAGGGATTTGAACTTGGATCTTCCCGGTCTCTGTCCAAGTCCCGAACCATACACTTACAAATGAGCAAAGCCATCTAGTCCATGCAGCTACCTGATGCAGTTGCTTCAGGCAATAAATTGGCAAAGGAGGGTTCTCCCCTTCCACACATCTTCCTCTTCCACTATTTCTCCCATGCTCTGGATTTTTAAATAAGGAGCTGCTCTAGCCCACCTCTCTCCTCCACACTCTCTTCAGCTCCATTCTTAGAATCATAGAATCCTAGAGTTGGAAGGGACCCAGTAGGTCATCTAGTTCAACCCCCTGCCTGCAGCAGGAAATCCTCCTAGAGCATCTCCGACATGTGCTCATCGAGCCTCTGCTTGAAGATCCCCAGTGAGGGCAACCTTGGCAATCCTTTCCACAGCCGAACCGCCCTCACTGTCAGGAATTTTTTTCCGGATATCCAGCGGGACATTCCCCTCTTCCCTTTTGAATCCAAGGGGTGGGAAGAGGAGAACCAGAGCTGGTCTGGTGTTTCAAAACAGGGTGGCCTTTTCTGTGTTGCCTCAGGAACTGGGATGTCTTTGGTGGACCTCACTCTTGAACCATGGAGGGAAAGTCCATGGAGAGATAGCAAATTTGGAGGCAGTGGGCTCAAGGTTTAATGAATTGTTTCTTCCTTCCTCAAATTACAGTTGAAATCCATTGTTACAATTATTTCTGAATCATTTTATGGTATTGAATCTTTCATATAATTGTTGAGTTTGTTCCCATTCTCAAAGTTTGTTCCCAAAGTCCTTCCCCCTTCTCAAAAAAGACAATTTAGTTGAGATCAGCAGGTTAATCATTACAATCAAAATATTTTATTTATTAATATGAGATTTAGCAACCATTCATTCCACAATACAAAAATGGAACTTTTTTTTAAAGCAATAATTTAATAATCATTTCCTTGATTGCAGTTTGTAAGTCCAACATGATTACCATACTGGATCACCCAGGGCTTTGGTTATTTTTAAACCAACCCTAGCAAAATGCATTTTACAAGTGAGAAATTTAATTTGGGTGTCCTTCCTTTGCAGAAAATCATTCCCTTCTCAACATGCTACCCTGGCAGCCTTTGCAGCTGTATATATTTCGGTGAGTCATTCGACTTCTTCGTAATTGTTTACACAAGAGAGACAAGTCAGAATGTCATTCTGTATTTGGGGTACAGCAAGAAGGCTGAGACAAGAGATTTCAATGCACAAGAGAAAAAAAAACTGTATATATTTTGATCCTTTGCACCCCTCTTTTTTCCTCAAAAATTGAAATTGAGTAGTACAGAAAAATCTTTTTTATGAAATATTTTGACTTTTAGAAAGAAATATTTTCTCATAGAACTGTACTATTTTAAAGCCATTTTGTTACATAAGAAAATTGGAGATCCAATATTCAATACTGGATGCAATACTGGAGATCTAATATACAAAGGCAGTCATGTTAGTGAAAATAGAACTGTTACTGTGTTGGCCTGGTTTCAAAAGTCATGTCAACAGCTGGAGGATGGGCACTGACTGAAGGGCCCATGCCCTTCAGACCATCCTGAGTCCTCAGTATCTCTGCTCCCTGTCCAAGTCCTTAGTGACCCCTCTCCTCCCCCCTCAGATGATCCCAAGTCCTCAGTGTCCCAGAGTCCAGTAGTGGTATTGCCCCATGTGCCATGGAAAGGTGCTGTAGAAAGCCTCACAATGCCTGGTATTGTCTGGATTCCTAGACAAGCAGATATTCTTGGGATGATGCTGGAAAAATACTCTGTAGAGCAATGGCATTCAAGCATTTCGGCCTGGGACCCCTTTCTGAGAAAGACAATCTGTCCGGGACCCTCCAAAAGTGAAGTCATGGCTTGAAGTATCATTAAAGGTGCCTAATACCAAATTCCAAAATGGCTGCATCCAGCTTTTCATGACCCCCCTGAAATGAAGTTGCATCCCCCAAGGGGGTCCCGACCTTCACTTTGAGGACCACTGCTATAGAACATCTTCAGGAATTCAGTGCCAGAGCCTTCCAAATATGCTGGTCCTGCTGCCAAGTGTTTGTCAAACCAGCCTCTGTCTTTTCTTGCTTCTTTCTCGTGCCTCCACTTTCACATATAATAAAAAAAAACCCTGATGGCTATATGAAGACATACATATACCATAAAGGAATGAACCGAGGTGAAAAGATTTGAAAATCTCATGTCAGTTTGTGCAAACCTATTTTCGGAAGGCGATGAAGCCCACAGTTAGAGTTCAGAACACGAAGCCATGACCCTTTCAAAGGCTCTGACTGTGAGAAGATAAAAATATGCCTGCTTTTCTTTCACTTATCCCTTATTGAGAGGGAGAGGACTATAAATCAAATAATCTGAATAGGGTTGTAGCCTGAGAATATTAGAATTCATAACTAGAGACATGCAAAAGGCAAGGGTACTTTGGTTATTTTGGGATAACACCCCTTTATCAGGAAAAAAGTTTGTCAGAAAAAAATCACTGCATTTTGCAGGTCCCTATTTATAACACACACAGTACTTAATTCCTGAGTAAATTATACAGGACTACAGAAACACACTTTTTTTGTTACTGAATGAATTTGTTACTAAATGAATTTGTTACTGAATGAATTTGTTACTAAATGAATTTAGGATATTTTCATTAATTAATGAAAAATTAATAAATTTTTATTTGTAATTAATTTTTACGTTTTTCTTTTTCATTATTTTTTATTCTTTCTAAACTGCATTGTGAACGCTTTAGTTGAAAAATGGTATATAAATACTGTAGATACATATTTGTGGGGTTCTGAATCCACAAGAGGCATTGATTTTGCCCAACTGGTTCTAGTTTGAGAGATACGGCATATCACTGTATATGTGGATTCAAATGGCTTACTTGTGAGGAAGCTTCCACCATGACTTCTTCATGAGGATTCTGCTTGAATCACATATATGGTTGCTCCAAAACAAGAGCAAATCAGGCAAATCACTACAAAGTTTAATCAATACACCTACACTGAGGGGCAAAACTGGCATGGCAAGTAGCCATACAAATTGTTTCCAGATAGCAGGTCCTTAGTGGTACAAGCAACAAGCTAGTTCCTGAAGCATCAACAACTGTTCCGGCACAAGAAATTCACCCCCTCTCCCATTTTCTCATGTGTTCTCTCAAACGGGGTCCTTTAATTCCTTCGAAAATGGTCTCACATTTTTTATATTGCCCTCTTTGGCTCCAATCCCAACCTCCAGTTAACTGGAAGTCCCATGCAGACCCAGGGGTGTCACAAAAGTGCCATAAAGCCAGGGTGACCATATGCTACACCTCCAAAAGTAGGACAAGGGTCCTTTGGGAGGACCTTGTCCTACATTTTTAAAAAATGTAGGATTTTTATGTCCTACATTTTTAAAAAAGAGCACTCCCCGGTGGCTTTCCTTGTCCAGGGATGGGGGTGGGCTTGCCGGGGATGGGGGGCTTGTGTTTGCTTTGCGACCACTTAAAAAGCTGCTCAGACCGGCACGTGTCTACAGCGGCTGTCCGAGCAGCCACCTTGGGAAAGAGAAGCTGTGCACATGCGCACAGCCTCTCCATCCCTGCCCGCTGTGTGTTTTGTACAATTAGAGGCTGTGCACATGTGCACAGCCTCTACCTCTGAGAGACCGCCCAGTCTCTTCGTAGATGGAGCGGTCTGCAGCAGCGGGCCGTCCCTTCGCAGACCGCTCACTTCAAGCATGCCTGGCTGAGTAGTGCCGGAGACAAGAGGGAAAATGCTTGGAGCCAGGCGTGCTTGAAATGAGCGGTCTGCGAAAGGATGGCCTGCCGCTGCAGACCGCTCCATCTATGAACAGACTGGGTGGTCTCTCAGAGGTAATTGTAATTGTACAAAATTGTACAAAATTGTACAAAATCTCTAATTGTACAAAACACGCAGCTGGCAAGAATAGAGAGGCTGTGTGCATGCGCACAGCTTCTCTTTCCCAAGGTGGCTGCTCGGACAGCCGCTGTAGACGTGCGGAGGTCCGAGCAGCTTTTTAAGTGGTCGCAAAGCAAACACAAGCCCCCCATCCCTTGACAAGCCCACCCCATGCCCGGACAGGAAGCCAAATTCCGGACCTGTCTGGGGGTTTCCGGGCATCTGGACGCCCTGCGTAAGGCACACCTGTCCAACTTGTGGGGCCACTGCATAGGTATATACCAAACTCCTCAGACTACCATGGAAAGATATGCCATGTGAGTTAGGCTGGCCTAAATTTATTAGGATTGTGCCCTCACTCAGGAAACAGAAAAAGATGTGAAACCTTTTCAACTGGAGATTGTGACTAAGTTTTTTAATGTGTCTTTTCAAAGATGTACTTCAATTCCACTTTAACCGACTCCTCTAAACTTCTGAAACCACTTCTAGTCTTCGCATTTATCATCTGTGGGATTATATGTGGACTGACACGCATCACCCAGTACAAAAACCATCCAGTTGATGTGTATTGTGGCTTTTTAATTGGAGGTGGCATTGCTCTTTACTTGGTAAGTCCAATGTATGTGTTTATTATTATTTAAGAGATTTATCCCCTAAATTTTCCTATGCCAACGCAAATGCCCAAGGTGGCTTATTTATTTATTTATATTCTTTATGTCCTGCTGTCCTACGAAGTCAGTGAGGCTGAGAGTGAATGACTGGCCCAAGATCACCCAGGAAGCTTCATGGACAAGGAGAGATTTGGACCTGGATCATTCAGGTCTCAGTCCAACTCCTTAACCACTACTGGATAGGAAGCAGAGATGTCTGTCTTTGTGTGTCCAAAATTCTTACAATTTAATCTTGCATTTTGAATTTGGATTTGCAACAGACTCTGTTCTCTGTGTGTATCTTCTGAAATAGACACTTTTGAAAAAGCTATCGGATCTATACAGTGGTGGGCTCCAGCAGGTTCGCACCTACTCTACAGAACCGGTTGTTAATGAGAGATAGGACATATAAAGTTTAAAAATAGCCATTTAAAAGTGGCTGCCAGATGGGCAGAGAACCGGTTCTTAATTTCTTTGGTGCCCATCACTGGATCTATATATAAATTATAGGCATCTTCATGTTCTTCAGTTTCACAGTATCTCCCACTCCCCTATGAAAGCGTCAAGGTTTATAATGGGCCACTGAATGGATAAACAAAATGAGATTAAAAGCCTGCCAAGACTCAGCACAAATTGATTGGAAACTGATGAATTTGTCCCTTGCCAAGATATTGCATTACATGGATATTAAGCAGCAGAAAGGGCATAACCTTTCAACAGAAATCTAATCAGGTTGAGGCAAGGATCAGTGAATCAAGTTGCGTAGTCATAAAACAAAACGCAAAGTATTTGCCCCCTATCAAACAACTGAAATATGCAAGAGATATTTCATGTTTACATTTTTGCCAGCCGTTTTGATGATTTTTGACAATATGCAGTACAATCCTGTGTGTACCTACTCTGATATAAACCCCAATGTTACTTACTCATAAGTAAGTGTGTTTAAGATTGCAGCCAAAATGTGTGGTTGATATCTATTATAACTTCTTTTGAGTTGATTTTGTCTGACTATATATCCTGGTCAATTTTGTTTGCTAGCCTTCTCTTTCCCATTCATCTGACCCTTAAGAACCATAAATCCTACTGGAACACATATTGCAATGTTCACAAAAATCAAAGAAGTTTTGATTCAGTAGTACAACCTTTAAATCACCCATGTTTCTCACAGTAGCCAAGACCTACAGAACTGTGTTGTCTGATCCATGCACAAAGGAGAGGCTTTGATTCAGTATGCCTTGATGCATAGTATATTAAACATCAGGTGTACTTGATGCATAGTATACTAAACAACAAATAACTTTTGGAACTGAAAGAAATTTCACAGTGGCCTTTCTGAGACTGTGTAGAAGTCTGCTGTTTAAAAAAGAGAAATAAAAAAACACAGCAGGTGTTCCCTAACTTTGAGTCTGCTTAAAGTCGCTCTGGATGTCATTTGGAACACCATTCTTATTTTATAGGCCTGTCAGTACTGACAGTTTTAAATCTAATATAAGTGTATGCACAGGAGGATCTAAGGCAAGGAGGATCTAAGGAGCACAGTCTCCAGGATTACCTCCTGCTGGGGATGGGAAGCATCCTGGATTTTTACCTGGAGCCAACTTTGGGATCCTTAGGATCAGGGATTCACAGTGTTCCTCATGCCTCCAAACATCTAAAAATAAAAAATGGGTACTTCCAGGGAAAACCAGAAGTGCTCATTTTTTGTTATTTTAGCTATTTGCAGACACAGGCACCACCACAGAGGCTCCCTGAACCTCCAGAGCCCTCCAGGACTGTGGTGCTGGCTATAGGTAAGAAAAAGAAAACCCTCTAGTCCCCGGCAGCAGCACAATCCTGGGGCTCATGTGTCTATCTTTCCTCCAACCTCTTATGAGGCCCACGGCAGGACTTGTCAGTCTGGGGCATCATGAAGCACCCATTTGAGAATCTCTGTACTACACCATCCTGGCTTACACTAGCACTGGTGATACCTTGGAAGGTATAAAGGTGGGGTATACATCAAATACATAATAATAATACTTATCAAATTGTCACCTTGGAAGCCAGTCATAATTTGAAAGCAGGATTCACATTAGGCTGGTATCCATCAGTCTTGAAAGACTATGGTATCGTGCTTGACGCTGCATGCGAAGCACGAAGGTCTGGGTAGATTAATATGGAGGGTAGGCTGTTACCCAAGCAGCAAATCCCCCCTCTCCACGCCACTGAAATAGTCCAATGAAACAGCGGAGCCGATACGATTGGTTCCAGCTGCATCGCAGAGCTGGGCTGAGGACAGGAGCTCACCCTGTCTTGTGGGGAACTGGGTCTCGAACCCTGGCCTACTGGTTAACAGGCACAGTGTCTTAACCGCGTGTGACATCCACAGCCCTCAATCCACATGTTCTCCTATTCACATGCTCTCCTATTAATTATACATTCTCACATATTTGAGGGTCCCCCACTCTTTTCAAAATCCTCAAGAGAGCAGACTGTCTTCTACCAGTAGCCAAAATAGAAAAAAAGGATAATGAAGATGGCTTGCCATCAACTTTTTCTGGCATCTTCATTGAGAAGGAGAAGCTGCTTCTGCTTTCCAGCACACTGTGCCCAGAGTAGCAATTCCGTCAAAGCTGCTGTATTTTACTAACTCTGACAAGAGTTCTTCTCCCTGTAGAAACTGGGGAAAGGCAGCTGCTGGCACAGTGGGTGAAAAATCTTCTTTGCAAACATCTAGGTGTGATGGGAATGACAATAGGCTGATAAAACCATTTCCCAAGGGGTAGCCAGGTCAGCAAGTGTAGAAAAAAACAATAGAGGAACTTCTGACATTTATACAACAACATATATTCCAGTGGACTAGAACCCATGTCATCAAATGTCACAGATGGGCTGATTTGTGACAGGGCTTCTGTTTCTTTGCCCTGTTTCTTTCTAGGGCAATGGAAAAGCTATTCCTGAAGCCCTCCTTTCTCTACTACTTGATGAGTAGTTTTTGGTGTCATACTAAAATATTTATTTTAATAATGACATCCTGTTTTTCTCCCAATGCCAGGGTCTGTATGCTGTGGGAAACTTCCTGCCAAGTGAAGAGAACATGTTGAATCAAACCCAGCACAGAGAGCCATTAAGGTCTTTGACTGACCTTAGCCAAGATCCCAATAGGATTCTGCCTGGTAAAAATAGTAGTGGCAATGATGCCCTTGCCACTCATCATCCAGAGAGTATCTTGACCCGGAACCACAGAGAAACTGGATCACTGACTAACCTCAAGAGAACAAATGCCGATGTGGAGATTATCACACCACGAAGCCCTATGGGAAAGGAGAACATGGTTACGTTCAGCAACACTTTGCCAAGAGCCAACACACCCGCAATGGAAGAGTCAGCCCGACGGAATGCCACAATTCATGCATCGATGGATTCTGCCCGTTCAAAGCAGCTTCTTTCTCAGTGGAAGAACAAGAATGAAAGTCGGAAGTTGTCCTTGCAGGTCATTGAGACGGATTCTGGACAGTCACCACCTAGAGCGATTGAAATGAGGTCAAGCTCTGAGCCATCCAGAGTGGGCGTTAATGGAGATCATCATGGCCCCAGCAACCAGTACCTGAAAATTCAGCCTACTAGTGTGCCTATGTGTAACAGCACTGGTCTTTCTGGTGGGCCAAGGGTTTCCATTCAATCACGCCCTGGTTCCTCACAACTTGTACATATTCCTGAAGAGACACAGGAGAATGTGAACACATCTCCAAAAACCAGCTCCGCTCGAGCTAAATGGTTGAAAGCTGCTGAGAAAACTGTTGGATGCAGAAGCAACAGCCAGCCAAGAATCATGCAAGTTATAGCCATGTCAAAGCAACAAGGTGTGCTTCAGGGCAGCCCCAAAAGCTCTGACGGCAGCACAGTCACCTGCACAGGCTCCATCCGTTATAAAACCTTGACAGATCATGATCCAAGCAGTATTGTCAGAGTGGAAGCTCATCCTGAGAATAACAGGCCTATAATTCAGATGCCATCAGAAGGAGAAGGCAGCGGCTCATGGAAATGGAAACCACCTGAGAAAGGAAGCCTTCGTCAAACATATGAGCTAAATGATCTCAACAGAGACTCTGAGAGCTGTGAATCTTTGAAAGACAGTTATGGATCCAGTGACAGAAAAAGAAGTAACATTGATAATAGTGAGCACCACCACCATGGGATGACTACAATCAGGGTAACACCAGTGGAAGGCAGCGAGATTGGATCAGAGACCCTGTCCATTTCTTCTAGCCGCGATTCCACACTTCGAAGAAAAGGTAACATCATTTTAATTCCCGAAAGAGGCAGCAGTCCAGAGAATACCAGGAACATCTTCTACAAAGGAACGTCCCCAACAAGAGCATACAAAGAGTGAAAGCCAACATTTGTTGAGCAAGCAATGCCACTATAACAATCAAGACATTTGGTACACGCTTTGTGCGCTCTTTCATTTTTTGAGCTGATGCCGAAATA
This sequence comes from Cryptoblepharus egeriae, assembly GCA_030015325.1. NCBI lineage: Eukaryota > Metazoa > Chordata > Lepidosauria > Squamata > Scincidae > Cryptoblepharus > Cryptoblepharus egeriae. The sequence continues at coordinate 113,692,240 of JAREYC010000003.1, forward strand.
TTGTTCATGTGCCAAAATATCGAACATCAGCCTGACTGTTTTTGGATGTTGCTGATGTGTAGTGATTGTGCATGAGTTTGTGGATTTCATGTTGCAGGGGGAAAAAAGCACAATGCAAGAACCTTCCCAATGGGGAAAATTTCCTAAAAAGTTTTTGGGGTTTTTTTGGTTATTGAGACTCAATTCTCCAGTGGGAATGATGTCGACAGAAACAACTATGTTTAAATACAGACACCTTATTTCCTGAATGTGCCAACTTTTTGATTTATATATATACACATACAAGTCCAAGGACAATGATTTTTTTTCTTTTTCTACAGCAAAAGCTGTACCAGTGTTGTACTTCACCTTTGCAGGTTTTGCACCAAAATTTAATAAAAAGCTGGTGCTGATTCTAACTTTACATTTTGGAAAACCACAGACACAACATATGACATTTTGACATGGTAGTTCCTTTTCAAGTATTCTTGCTGAAAATATGCTGGCTGCATTCATTTAGAATAGAAAAATAACCGACAGCTTTGTTAGAGTGGACCTTTGACATTAAAAGATTACAGAGGTTTTGTGTAGTTCTTTGAAATGTTAACTGGAACAGAAACAATGTGACTTATATTCCATGAAAACAGAATCATTTCCTCTCGTGGTTAGTTTTGCAGCTGCTCTCCAAAACGTGTGTGGTTATAGGTGCTACTAATAAAGAGGTCACTTCTTGGTGAGCCAGCTTGGAACTGGTTTAAATATTTTTAACGGGGTCTCTTATAACACTCATTCACATTCATTTTAAAAAAAAATAATGTCTCAATGCTGACGTTTTCTTTCTTGTTCATTACTGACCAGATAGTACTTTGCATCAAGAATTGCAACTGTATTGTAAAAATGAAAATGTTATTCTAACTCAGACTGCCTAACCAATTTTCAGGGCTAGCCTTGGGCCTTTCCATCCTTTTTCTCTTTCCAGGTGCTGGGCTACCTCCTCTGTCTCCAAATGCCACCTAACCATGATTGAAGAACATAATGGGAGAGTGCAAGGCAATCATAACATATTTACTGTATCCTCCCAGTATACTAGTGGAAATGAGGACTGAAATAAATAGTGGTAACAATCACTGGGTTTTCATCTCATCCTTTTCTATATAGGATATCCTATTCCATATAGGATATCATATAGGATACATATTCCATATCGGATATTGCCCTTTTAATCACTCTAGGCACGGTGACATTAAGCGAGTAGGCAGTAGTACATCCCAGCAGTAATGTAAAACTAATGCTGTGCACTCTTTGGGGAACAACAGCCATTTTCAAAATGGTATAGGACATCTCCAATCACAGCATCGCTGCCATGCAGCCATTAATCTGGTCGCAGTAAACACCAAGACACTTGGTAGCTGGCTACCTAGTGATCTCTGGAGACCTGGGACCTTGGAAAATGTCCTACCCTAAAGTAGGTGGGCTGGTCCTATCAGCTGGGAAAAACTACCAATGAAGTTCATAAACAAGTTCACACCTGGATGTCTTTGCCACCCTCGCTTAACTGGGCTGGGCTCATCCTAACCATTAAATTATCCCTAGCTTGTTCATTTGGATGATCTTAATTATAAATTTTGGAAAGGACTGCAACAGCAAAATTAGTACAGAAGAACCGTACTCCATTCAGTGAGGAATCTCATTAAATGTAATTTTGGGCCAAGAATCAGAAGAGTTTCTTTTTCTAGCTAGGATATCATGAGCTCATCTTGTAGAGACAGAATTTGGTTGAGATGATTTAGATAAAGAGAAAAGCTATAAAGAGAAAGAGATAAAAGGGAAAAGCTATTCATTCAAAACTAATATGATTAATGAAACAGGCAGTGAAGGAAACACAAATTCCTAGGTCATAATGAATGTAGTTTAGTGGTAATAAAGACAGTTCGAAATCCAGATAATTTGAGCAGCTTTCATCTGGAAAACCTGTAAAGTTGTCCACAATTCAGTGTATTGTGACAAAACCAGCTTAAACTATTGTGTTATACTTCTTTCCAATTCCTCCGCCAAAGAAATCTGAGTGCCATTTTATCCATATAGTTGCCCTGTGTTTGAGATGAAATAAGAGTTGATGAAGTTCACCCAGAGAGTTGCAGGCTGAGAAGATTTACTCTAAACTCAGCACCATCTGTACCTATAGGGAAGAGCCATCCAGATTTAATCTTCTCACCCTCCCTGTCTGAGATCCTGAGATCCCAGACATGATGGTGATAAAACATAGGTATTCTACAAAAATGAATAGACCAAGTCTAAAATTCAGAGATAGATTAGTATGTTGTGTGCTACAAGTTATGGTTGAGTATGGATTATCCCACGTAATGACCCCAGAAAGTAGGCTGAAGCTGTAATCCTATACATATTTACCTATTTCTGAGTAGAAATGCATAGGATTGTGCTGTGAAGCTGCATTATATATACACTTACCTGGGAGCAAGTGCCATAAAATATAGTGAAGCATACTTCTGAGTAGACATGCATAGAAAAGCACTGTGAGTCGCATCTTTCTCTTCTGTATAGGAAGATGAATAAGAAGGCATTCATTCATTCATTCATACTGCTTATCTAATGAGATCTCTAAGCTAGGCTATACATCCTGGTCCCATTTCTATTTATTCTAGCCAACTTTCTACAGCCAATATTCTACATACGTTGGCTGTGCCATTTTCAATCCAGTGATGTGAATCAAATGAGCACCCTGATTGCTGGATGCTGGCATCCCGCAAGAATATTTTCATATCAGCATCCATCCGGTTGCACCCTTAGATCCTGACCCAGTGCAGAAATCTGTATACAGATCTCTCTTGTTGGATTGGGGCATTTTTTTTTTCATTTACAGGCATTGAAATAAATACATAAACAAAGCTATAGCTAGATGCCTGATCTTTATCAATTTTTTTCACACAATTGCAAACACTTGGAGTGATGATAAGTTTAGCTTAGTTTAGCTACACCAAGTAGGAAAGGCTTAGGACACAATCACTGCTGGCTTAGGAATAGGAAGAGTGTTTATAAGTAGGTAACTTAAGAAAGAAAAAAGGGAAATTAAGCAACTGCAATAAAACAAGGACTAGAAATTAGTCCTTTACAAAAAGCAGCTTATTTTGTCAATACCACATGTGTGGGTATTTTTGTGGGAGTGGTTGCTTTTGAATTTATTTTTATTGGTTTTAGTTAGCCTACCTTATAAAGGTATCACCTGTTACTTTTTGGACTCCGAAATGCACTGCATTATTTCAAATGCAGTGTGATATTTTTCCTATCTGAACTTTTTCCTACTAACAAAACAATTTTAAAGCACTTGCAGAATCATTGTAATTGCTTTCTTTACATAAAAGATTGAAAATATGCTTTTTTTACTCAGAAGTGCCAAAGGCTACTCTTTTTAATAATGGCTTCTCTGAAATATGATTACATTAAAGAACAAAAAAAATGTAATAAGATATACATCTTTTCTTCTGCGTGTATATCGTGGATGGAGCCTTTTGTAAAAATTTACCTTTGTTTACATTCCACTGATACCTTAATTTCAAACAAATCAAATAAATGGACAGGAGGCATCTTTGAATTTTTTCTTACTTGCTAAAACGGGCACCCATTTCTTTGTTAGGCTGTGCTTTACTAAGAAAAAGAAATAAATTGGGTAAAATATAAAATATGTTTTTAAATGAGAATTCTATATAAAGTATTGTGTTCTAATAAAATGTTATGCACTGTTTTAAAATGAAAAAAAATTTGTAAATTGCTATAAATGTATTTTGTTAAATAAGTACAGGATCAATGCTACTGTGTGAGTTTATTGTGCTAATATCATTCCAAATAAAGACAAAATTCTTCATTCAGGCTTCAGATCTCATCCATGTTCTCATAGTGTTTACTTTTGATTCTCCTTCATTGTTCAGAGGAATGCCCCTTCTGATGTAGTGCCGTCACTAACGTTTGCAGAGAAGGAGACCAGCGTATCACCCCTATGATAGACATCCTCCCATGCAGTGGGCATCCTCCCAATGGAATGATTGCTTGCATGACTGCTACTCTACAATAGTAAGAAAAGCAGTTTTTACAACTGTTTTTACAATTTTTTCCCTTCTCTGGGGATTGGCTTGTTTCTTTTCACTTGCAGTAGCCATTAGTGTTTAGTCAAATCCATGTATTAAAATTGCCATATAACAAGCTTGGATCTGCAATAAAAACTTTTGTATGGTTCTTACATTTATAGAGGGCCTGATGAAAACAACCACCAGAAAGACCTGGTGTGGCATCTCCACTGAGCCACAGGAACTCAAATGCTACGTGTTCTCCATTACACCCCCCAAGTGCATAAGCTAACTTCTAAGCCATTTTTAAATGCGCTAAAATGTTCAGGGTACACTAGTTTTTTGATGATTCTCAGGACACTCCGCATTGTCATGGGGGGGGGGGTCTCATTCCCTATGGCTCTAGTAATCACTTACACCATTCAAGGCACAGCAGCGCGCTGGTTGAAAATCATTGGTCAATGCCATTGTCTTTCACATGGCCTATCTGAGAAACAGTATACATTTCATGTTACATTCAGGCCACAAACCTATACAAATGCACATAGGAGCACATGGCTCAGGGGAAGTAACGGAGGTGCTGGTGATCATGAGTTCCTCCTGCTCTTCAAAATGCATCACTTCATGTACCACCACGTAACTAACACAGGTGGGCCTGTCCGAAATCCCAGTTGACCACATGCTGCCTTCTGTCCAGCCCTGCTTTGGGCAATTAATTGGTTTTATAATGTTCTGGGCAAGGAAGTGGTCATTTAATTCCTATGGTAAGCCATCTAACAGCTTCTCAATGCAGGATCAGTTTTCATCAATGGAGACTGGTTTGTAATGGGAAATGTTAGGCAGCCCATTCCAAGATCCTCAACAGATATCCAAACTGCTTGCCAGAGTCACTTGTTGCCAAAATGATGAGGCAAAGAGACCTGTGGCTATGGAAAAAAAACAGCCTTACAGGAGCATGATGTGTTTGCGGCAGCACTACTATATGTATACACAGTTCAGCAGATGCTTCAGTGACATCAGGCCGGACTTCAGACACTTAAAGGGATCGTAACTGTTGCTGAACTGAGTGATTTGCAAAGCCTGTTTCCCACCTTACCCGAGACCCAAATTTTGCAGCTTGATTAATAAATTCTGCACATTACTCACAGTACAAATGCAACAGCCCATCAAACTGTTCAGGTTCCCCTTGTGCAATGTCCTTGTTTTCCCAAATGTAAATCAGGATAAGGGAAAGGATGGATTTACGGGTGAAGGTAGATCAGATGATGGGGAAAAAAAATAAAAAAATTAGGAAGGGCGACGTTTCTGAACAGAACAGATTCCTTCTGGATTGCGGTTAGCTTTCCAACGCTGTATTTTCCATCACTATGGCAACTAATCCCATTATCTGCTTATAAATAGCCATTTATACTGCAGCTTTGTGAACATTCAATTTTTAATCAGCTCTAACAAGCCCCCCCAAAATGCTGGGATCAAAAGTGATACACTCTCGATGGGAATTTGGGAGCCCCCGAAGTTAAAAGGCAGAGTTGCAGAGGTTGAAATGGACGCAGGGGTAAAGCGCATATGTGCAAAAATGAGCACGAGAAATACTGCGGGTTTTGATCACCGTTAAATATACATGAATCTTGAATACAAAATTCATAAGCCCTGCTTTTGCCATATCCAAGAACATCAAGTCAAAAAGGGCTGCTAAAACCTTGTCCTTTCTTGTTGGGCAGTTTTCACAACACAGATTATTCCCTATCATGTGGTTTATCTTTGTGCCCCATCCAAACATTCCTGCTAATGGCCGCTGGCAGTGTGAATACACACGGAGGCATGCGGAGAACATCTCACAGCATATGAAGCCATTCCACTGTAGAGGCAGTTTCGAATGTGTGAGAACCATATCCAGTGATGCCATGATTAGCCTTCACTAAAATGTGCTGCTGAACAAAGCACTTCCCCATATAAATGGTTCACATCAGCACTGTCTCTTATCACATGCGCCTGCCCTGAAATGTACAATTGGAGCACAACAGCAAACTCTGGTTTGGACATATCCACCACCTAATACTGCTTGCGTATCATCTCATTCATATGCTTGGAGATTGAAATGGGAAGCTGGTCATGTTCAATGCTTAGAGTGCCAATGCCAGGTTGCCTCCCGTCTTTGGTGCCTTGGGTGCTACCACTGCCATATTGAGGTTCCAAGAGTCAGCCTTGACTCAAGAGGATTGAGCTTTCAAGAGTCAGCCTGATCAAGGGTCCACCATGCTACCAGGCCTGGGTTCTTAACCAGTGCCCAACCCTAACGGCACCTCTGATCCATGACAGTCAAATGTGTAGTACACAAGTATATGGTATGAAAATTCATTTGGCATTTGTGAGATCCATTTCCAAAATGGTATCTGAAGCCACAGTCTTCTGTGGCTGCCTTCCATCTAACACTACCTTCATAGGGAGTGTAGTCCAAATTTCTCCTCTGCTGAAGCAACACTAATCTAATTTCTTGCCTCCATTTTTATACACTCCCAGCCACCACCTCCTTATTTAAACAAGGCTGGACAAAAAAAGAGGAGAGTCAGGTCACCCTCTTATTGATTCCGCTCCCCATCTGCATGGAGCATACTGGGAACACTCAACTCCCAGCATATTCCAACCAGCGTGTGTCCTTGAAGAAGTGGTTGGGTGAGAAGCTTTGCTCAAGGTCAGGGGATTTTGGTCCACAGGGGACATTGGTCCACAGGTGGTGGACCAATCCTGCTTAGACAGCTTGTGAATGTGAACTATAATATCAAGACCATCATGATGCCTCTTCCTGTAAATTCATGCCATGATTTCTAATTCACACCTCTGGCATGGAAAGAAAGAGTGGGCTGTCACTGCTGAGGTCCTCCCTCATTCTTCAACAAGTGAGGAGTGCAATCTGGAGTGAAGCATCTTGGTTGGCGGTGGGCCAGGGGACACCCCTTCATCAGTCTGTACCCCCTTCCAGCCCACTTCTCAAACCACTTCTACCAGCTTCATGACTGCACTGGCCCTACAATTAAATACCATATGATTAGGAACTGGGAATGGATATTTAAACATTGCATTATTAAACCACCATGTTTTGTTTGGTAATAAGGTCTGTTCATCAGAGAGCTTGGATGCCCCTGCCAAACACTGACCCAGAAAAGAGGTAGGTTATATTACCAAGGTTTGGGTTTTGCTTCCCTATAGACACAACACTTATTTAATATTCATTTCCTCAGAACCTTGGGAACTATAGTTCTTTAAAAGGAATGGGGATCTCTAGCAAATAATTCTCACAACACCCATTTCCAAAGATTCTTTTGGAATAGCCCAATAGTTAAAAATGAAATAAAACCATGTACGTTTTTGGAGCGGATAGCCCTTACAATCACTGAAGCTACCCATAACGGAGGTTTACTCAGCTTAAGGTGTAGTATCGCCAGAAACCAAAATTCTCCAACTTTGCTACTGGGAACCTCTACTGTAATATGTGACCTAAATTTGAATGCCAAAAAGGACCCAGGAAATTAAAGCATTTTTATGGCTTAGAGGTAAACTTATGAATACGTCTTTGCAATCTCAGCTTAATGTTAGGTTGTAACCAGAAGGTATTACGAGTTTTAAATAGAAATGTTGGTAAGACGGCATTACGGATTCAATCAAGGAGGTCAATAGGAGTCCAATGTAATAAGCAAAAGCAATAAATGGGGTCAGTGGGGAGTCTAGTTTAATAAGCAAAGGCGCCAGGTAACTATAAATTGCAAAGGCAGTGCTTGACTTCATGTGGATTCTTATCACTTCAGAGTGGTCAGACTCTGTTAAAAGCCTATCACATTCTGGACTGGGTTGGGAGATATACATTGGGTTCTCCATTCATCACCAACTTCTGTGCCTTTTGCCCCTTCTATAGACCTCCAGCAGCCTCTGCCCATCCCATGATGGTACATTGGGAACTACAACTGCCACTGGTATAGAAGCAACGTGATCATATGGCCAGATTTTTCTGGATTTGTCCTCCTTTTTAGCCTTCTGTCTGGGTGTCCTCCAAGGGCTTCATTGTCCTCCATTTTGACTTCATTTTGGAACTTTGCAATGGTGTGCAGTACCCCATTGTGTCATATGTCGCTGGATTTGTAACAAAGAGTAGAATCCAATACAAAAATCAGTTTTGAAATATCTCCTTCTTTTCAAAATTTATGGCCAAGAAACAAAAAATAAAAAATATGCCTTCAGCTCTGTGGGAAAGTGAAAGTGCCCAATATCGTGGCTTTACTCATGAGTAGGCAAATGTGCCATTGTCTGCTGGAAAGGCCAGGCTGAGAGGAATCCAAGACCTTGTCCTCCTTTTGAGGTTTGGGCATCTGGTCACCCTGTATTGAAGGTTCAGGGACTGGATCAATAAACTGGCCACCCCATCACACCAACCCTGTAGAGTAAGTTAGTTTAACATTTGGATTTCATGGATATAATACAGGTATGTCTGCAGAATCTAAAATATGGATTGGACTCCGTTGCTCAGATTCTCCAAGGACAGCTTGTCTGAATATCCAAACAATCTTTGTATGCCAAAAACTGGAGGCAGACCGGAGTTACCATAATTAAGCACAGGTTGTTTGTAGGAAGTGTAGGTACTCCTCATCGCCAACCCTTTTGTGCAGATATCTCAGGAGATGCTTTAATGGTTTGGGATGAGCAGATAAGACAGGCACTTCCTCTCATTTCAAAGCATGGATTGACCTTATCACATTCTCACAAGCTGCAGATTGTCTCCCCTGCACTAATGAAAAGGGCCTTCTGTCTTTTCCAGAATATGAGAATTCAATTACATTAAGAAGCTATTAATTCAGAAGTTGCAACCATTTACTGGTTTTGCAGATCTCACTCTTCTGCCAGTGATGCAATAGCAGTATTTCTGCAAACAGCTGTCTCTTTCTATGAATCTCAGATCAATCACATTCAGAAGAAATAAAGAATTCAGCAAATGCCTCATTTTGGCTGGCAATAGAAGGGAAAACAAAACCAGAAATCTAATCCGTTATTCTTTCTGATAAGATAAAGAATTCAAACATTTCATTTAGATTGCTGAGCCTTTGTCTCTCTGAACTGACAGCCCTGAATTTCTTTCTTGCTTATGTAGCTTAGTTTCCAAAGGAATTTATTAACCCATCTGTTGCCACATGAATTATGTGAATTTGCTTATGCAGGTGGTTTGGAAAGATTTTCCCTTCAAAAAAATCCTTCCCATATCAATGAATCATATCCTACAATCCAGAGTAACTACGGGAGCACATAAGAGACATTACGTGCACCCGTAGTTACTGCACCACCTAGTGAAAACCTATGGGAAATTCATATTGCAATCTACAGTAAATTGTTCTTACACCGGAGCAAGGACTCCCCGTAGTTACTCTGGATTGCGCCCAAAGAATCATAGAGTTGGGAGGGACCCAGAGGATCATCTAGTCCAACCTCCTGCCTGAAGCAGGAAATCCTCATCTTGTGGGGACCCAGGTCTCAAACCCTGGCCTTCTGGTTAACAGTGGCTGCAATCCTAAAGACACTTTCCTGGGAGTAAGACCCACTGAATACAATGTGGCTGACTTTTGAGTAGACATGGTTAGGATTGTGCTCAGTGTCTTAACGACTTGTGGGATGCCGAGAATCTCCTCTGTTTCTGATCCAGAATCCCTGAACACAGCAAATAAAAAAAAAGTTGGAGAAAAAAAGTCCACAAAAAATTTGGAAAGCCCAATCCTTTCCAAAACTGCCACAGACACTACCCACATTGTATCCTGCATATGTTAGGAGCAGGCTGGAAATCTCCTCTGGGGAAGAGGATGTGCAGTATGTCCTGTTCCATGGCACATATTTCACATGGGGCCTGTTGGTTGTGTATCTCAGAATATACCAAACCTTTTACTACTCAGCATGCCAAAGGAACATACTCAAAGTAAAGGAAGATACTGACAGTTGTGGCATCATGCAGAGCAGCTAGTTTTCCTGTAATGAGGAGATCATTGAGAAACTCCTCATAGTTTCTGAGAGCTCCTGGAGTTCCTCAGAATGCAATCTAAAAACAAATGAAGTAATTAATCATGAATCACGTACCATTTATGTGTCTAGCACAAAGAAGGATAGACACAAATCCCTGCAGTGAGATTCTTGCTTTGTCCACACAAGGGACCTCATTGCAGGAGCTAAATTTATTTCCTCCCTTTTCCTACACAAAACCCAGAAGCAATAGTTAGCAATTATTTGTTCCTTTCCGGCATCAGTAGCTAATGAGAAGAAATCCTTGTCACATCTGTCTCATACCTTGAGCATGAACTGTATCTATCATTAGCAGTGGGATTTGGGCATGTCTGTTTTGGGAAACTTGTACAGGGTCAGATTTTGGAGCTACAGATATAAAATATATATATATATATATATAACTTCATATCTCCATGGTAGATCTAAGCACATATGAAATGGAAGCGTTGACTGTCTGTTCCAATGTGTTGTATTTGTCAAGACTACATTAGATTACCCTATTGTACAAGACCCTTAGGCTCAGGTCCCAATTGGGAGCAATTGCTCCAACTGGCCTAAAGGCAGCCCTCTTTAAGTATCAGATCTCTCTCTGAACGAAAGGAGAGAGAGAAGATTGACTCAACAGCCTGGTGAGCTGTCCACAACCGAGCTCCCACATGTAATCCTGCTGAAGCAGCCCTTCCATCTCCTAGTCCCAACCGCCACCCCAAGACTCTAGCCCTACAATCCAGAGTAGCTATGGGAGCAGCTAAGAGACATTACGTGCACCCATAGTTACTGCACCACCTAGTGAAAACCTATTGGAAATTCATATTGCAATCCAGAGTAAATAGTTCTTACACCAGAGCAAGGATTCCTCGTAGTTACTCTGGATTGTGCCCTAGAGGAATCAACTTTCAATAAGGAAAGAATATGTGGAATATACAGAAGAGAGAAGTAAAAAAATAACAGCTCTTGAAAGTAAAATGTGGAAGTCAACTGGAAGAAGTGGCAATCAGTGGCATAGCAATGGGGTCACAGGGGGTAGCAATTGCACAGGGCAACAAGCTTTTGGGGTGCAACAAGTTGAGTTTGGCCATAGCAGCTACAATTTTAAAAACCTTGGTATTATGAAAAATATGTATCATTGTAAAGGTGTCTCCTAACCTTCTAGTTGGGGGATTATGGTAGCCAGGCCCAGTCCCAGGAATAGCAGGGCCCAATGCAGAATAATTGTATGTGCATCTACTCTCCCTGTGGCCTCCACTCACCACACAGCCGTGGTATGCCAAATGCTGATAATGCTGCGTGTGAAGCATAACACCTTTAAATAGTGATGGAATTGCTGTCCCAGCACCCACCCCACCCCCCAAGAAAAAAAACCATAGCAAGCCCATTTCCATCAAATTGATCCCACTATGACAGCTTCTGGGGAAAAAACACACACACAAAGGTGGTAAGCCACCTGCTTTAATTCCTTCTTTGTGGGTTGAGATATTTCAGTGTAGTTTGTTTCATTGCATTCTGCATGAAAATACGCATTAAATTATATATTGCATGGTGATATGGTTCAAAAACACCATGATTTTAAAAATTTTGGCCAGTAGTGGTGTCGCTCCCCATGCACGTTGTTTGTTGCGACCCATGCTCTCCTAGCATTTGCTCTCCTAGCATTTTTATGGAAAGGATGGTTATAAATAGTTTAAGCAAAGAAACAAATAATACCGGATTCCATAGGAGTCTGTGCAAGAGAGATAAATCAGCACAGAAGATTTCCTGCAAAAATCCTGCCAGCTGTAGCTACCTAAGAAACTATAGCTGGCCAAAATCACATGTCTTTGTGACTCAGTGGCTGAACATGAAACAACCTTGCTTGGCTTCTCACCCCCAAGTGCATCTCCAGCAAACCGTATTTACTTGAATATAATGCACCATCAAATCTAATGCGCATCCCATACTTATAATCAAAACACTGTATTTACTGAATTCTAATTAACATTGAATCTAATGTGTACTCTGATTTTGGACACTATCCCTACAATCCAGAGTAACTACAGGAGCACGTAAGAGACATTACATGCACCCGTATTTATGGCACCACCTAGTGAAAACCTATGGGAAATTCATATTGCAATCCAGAGTAAATTGTTCTTACACTGGAGCAAGGACTCCCCGTAGTTACTCTGGATTGCGCCCTTTAAGTTTGGCTGGAAAAGGTGAGCGTTATAATTTGAGTAAATACAGTATATCAGTCTCTAGATCCAAAGCTAGAAAAGCAGACCTAGAATTTTATATGCTAAATATTGAAAGGTCCCAGAGATACCTTCTGCTGAAGAGCCACCTTCTGTGGATCAAGATATTGGACTTTGCTAAAATGGGCAAACTTACTACTTTTCTTAAGGAGAAGTCAATAAAAACCTTTATGGATAATTGGAAACAATTTATGGACTTTCTGTGTGAGAAGCTGATGATGAGTCAAGTCAATTATGTTTTGATGAGTAGACAATTGTTATATAACTCTAATCTTTTTATGTCTGTTGGAATTTAAATAAGATCATAGTTTAAGGGGAAATCCAGAGTAACTATGGGGAGTCCTTGCTCCAGAGTAAGAACAACTTACTCTGGATTCCAAAATGAATTTCCCATAGGTTTTCACTAGGTGGTGCAGTAACTACGGGTGCACTTAAAGTCTCTTATGTGCTCCCGTAGTTACTCTGGATTTGGGGGAATGACAGATTTCTAGGTAGTAGAAATTAATAAAAATTAGCAGAAATTATTATTAGACTAAAGAAAGAAAGGTAAATCTGGAAATCTGAGCTTGCCATATACTTTTTAAGAATACTGTATTTCTGTTTCTTCTTTTATTTTTTATTTTTTCTTACTCTTTTTTTAATCAATAAAAATGATAGATAGATAGATAGATAGATAGATAGATAGATAGATAGATAGATAGATAGATAGAAAGAAAGAAAGAAAGAAAGAAAGAAAGAAAGAAAGAAAGAAAGAAAGAAAGAAAGAAAGAAAGAAAGACCCATTACTGAGATATCCAAGGATTGACCAAGAGGGCAGTTTTTGTCACCGTGAGTAATTAGGGGACACCGAATCAGGAAACAAGAAGGCAGCAGAACCCAATCCAAAACATTGCCTAGCAACTTGTGATGCTGTCACTATGTCCTTACATGACACATCAAATTCAGAACGGTCCAGGACAGTAAGGCTCCCTCTTCCCTGATTTTTTCTCCCAGCTGATCTTGCTGACAGGCTTGTAGTTCGGTCTAGAAGGTAATGGGAAAAAGCAGAATGCAACATGGAGGGAAGCTAGTTTGCTTCCCTAACAGTATGCATCATATAGCAGGCTGACTGTTGGGGGGGGGGGGGGGGGAAGCAGAGCCTGGGCAAATTTTTTAAATGAGAGAATGATGTTCACCAGCCTGTAAAATCTACAAAATCATCTTTCCTTTCCGACTTGGATGAAAGATGTTAGCAAGCCTGTAATCTGTTAATGGACAGATGCTGACCTGGATTCAAACTGCCTCAGTTCAAATATTGAGGTCATTAATAACAAAGATTTGTCTATCCAGGGCTCCACACAGCCCTGAGCAATAAAACACATTCCTGTGTCCAGATTCTCAAAGCAAATACATATTTGTTTCAGTGTGTGGGTCCCTACTGCAAGTGGTTCCCAGTTCTGTGGTCCTTGATATTCATTTATACTACATATATGAGAAAGAGCAAAATCCTAACTATGGGCAGAATCCAGAGTAACTATGGGGAGTCCTTGCTCCGACGTAAGAACAATTTACTCTGGACTGTAATATGAATTTCCCATAGATTTTCACTAGGTGGTGCAGTAACTATGGGTACACGTAATGTCTCTTACGTGCATCCGTAGTTACTCTGGATTATAGGGCTAGTCTACTAAAAAGATAGCCCTGTTGTGTTCACTTTCCCAGGAAAGTGTCTTTAGGATTGCAGCCAAAGTGTTACAGATATGGTGTGCTTACTCAACGACAGATATCCTGCACAATTAGATGCAGAACCTGCAACTGATGACTGGTGACAACCCAAGTAGACACCGTCACACATTACACAGGGATTAATATGAAGGTTTAGTAATCTTTTTTTGCAAGATACCTTGCAGTTAAACCTACTCACTAAACACCAGTTCATCAAGTTCACTACACGCCACCTTTATCAAAGCAAGATGGCAGGATGCAGTGGCCTAGCTAATGGGGATACAGGGAGTGCAGTTGCACCGGGCTACAAGCTTTAGGAGGCTACAAGCTAAGCTTGACACTAGTGGCTAAAATGGTGAAAAACGGGGTATGTATGTATAATACCATCATGTTATGTATTGTTGGAAAGGTCATTTAATGCAGAATGCAACGAAACAAACTGCATTGGAATATCTATAGTCTATCAAAGTGTATGGCCAATTAACCAGAAAATGAAAACACAAAGGCCTATGGAACAAAAAGTGGATTTTCTTAATTCAACTTTCCCATGATACTGATTGTTGTGAGAGCCAATGAGCTGTAATTCTGATTCTGTATAGAACTAATAAGGTATTAATATGAATCAGCTCTCAGTACATATGTCATATACAGTACATATATCATATATCACAGTTACCCCTGCTAACTGGGTATACAGGCACCTCTAAGTGGTGCTCTTCTTATATTTAGCAGGGAAATAATAACCATTCCTCTTTGCATTTTTTTTTTGTCCCATCACAGTTTAGGGACACAGTTTTCACACAATTTTAAATTTGATTTTGTTGTTGTGGAAGCAGGGGACAACAAAATCTTCTTTGACTCCAGGTAGAAAATAGGTGCTTCAGCTGTGCCATTAGCAGAGCAAATGGGGGGTGAACTGCTGAGGAGGAGGAAACTGAGTAGGTAAATGTGTCTGTGAAAAAGGGCAGACTTTAGTGGAATTCAGTGCCCCAGAACGGTCCTGATCCAATAACACAACCTCCATAAATCAACCCAGAAGGAAGTTCCTGATAACTGCATTGAGCCCTATGGAAAGTGGAACTCAGCTACTTAGCCATGTTTACTTATGAGTAAGTAAAGGTGATTTGGCTCATGCTCAGGTCAAGCACAGAGGAATTCAAGACCACCAGAATGGTCCCAATCCAGTGAAATCCAGTGAAAATAATTGCTCCAGAATGCAGCCTCACCCCCTCCCCAAAAGAATAAAACAGAGGCATAATTTCATTTTTAAAAATGAAAATATTAATTAATATCTAATCAGTTGTATTGATTAATGCTGATAATAATTAATTAAATAATTTTGATGTACGGGGTGTCAAATGTCCTAGGTACACTACTGCTCTAGTTCAAGCTTTACACTAGCAAACTCATACTGTAGTTTCATTGATATATTAATTTAGACTCCTTTAAAAGGCATATTGGATAACCTTAACACAATCTGAAGTTCTTAGGTGTTTTTACATAATTTTGCCCCAACTTAAGTAAGGATATCTGTTAGTCACTTATGAGATAAATACTATGATTCAGTTGTCTGCAGCTTGCAGAATGAGTCAGGCTAACAAAACAGAATTAGCTTGGAATTAACTTTGACCTTCAAAATCAAAGACTGCAATCCTGAAATGCAGTTAGGCTAGCCTGTCTTTACTAGGTGTAGTTGTGTGTCAGATGGAGGCAAGAATGGTAATTAGGCTGCCTAAAACTTAGAACTTTTTTCTAAGTTTTTTCTAATTCCAAGATAGGCCAGCCTAGCTACACCAGAGAAGGGTTTGAGCTGGCATAAGTTGACATGGCTTGACATGGCTTGACTTGGCCGACATGACTTGTATCCAGAGCCTCATGCTGTATCCAGAGCCTATTTCCAGGGCAGACATGCCCCATCCCAGCTTCTCAGTGTCAGGCTACCCCAGGAGCAGGCATAAATCTGGATCAACCCATTGACACCCATGATAATCCAGAGTAAAAACTGAAGCAAAAGAAAAAAGTTCTAAGTTTTAGGCAGCCTAATTACCATTCTTGCCTCCATCTGACACACAACTACACCAGCCCAGTGAGCATGTTGCCCTTGTGCTGAAGCACAGCGTAGGGTCCTCTTAGAGGCCATGTAAAGGCCACTTAGCCCTGTGGATTTAGCCTGTCAGCTCAGGATACGGCCTACTTAGGCCAGCTTAGCTGGGCCATTCTCTCTGGCCTGTCAAGATTGCGCCCAAAATTTCATTCACGAATAGAACTTTGAAAACATTAGACAGACAGTCCTAACCCCTGTTCAGGCCAGCACAAACCCTGTGCTGGCCTGGGGGTGTCACAAAAGTGCACAGATATGTGTTGGCCTCCCCACAACACCACAGAAATGGGGAGACGGGTGAGTTGTGCTGGCCTAAATGGGTTAAGATTGCACCCTCAGTAATTTTTTGTGCTATTCTTTAAGGGAAGTATGAACACTTAGAAATTTCTCCTAAACTTTATAAGTTTTCCTTAATTTATTACATGAACATATATGATGTTATATGTGTAGTCTTAAGGCTCAACTGTCCTCAGATGTCCTCAAGTTTAGTTCTGCTCTCAAATGTACATCATGGCATTCACTTAGCTCGTACATAGGACACTAGACAGATGATGGTTTGTAGGAAACACTGCAGTAGTAATGAGTCATGAGAAGGTTTAGACTGAATCTAATGGAAGGAAAAGGAAGAAACTAGCAGCATCAATTCTGTCAAAGTAATAAATCTCATAAAAATTTATCAGTTTTTTGCAATGTACATTTCAGGAAAGTAATCAATCCTTCCAAATTAAAAAAAAAAACAACTCTTGAATCCCAAAGGTTTTGTTTCACTTAACAAAAAAAAGTATTCAGATGCTTTTAATGTAGCTTTAAAATGAATCCAGAAAGGCTTAAAAATAGAAACGTTTTGTTACAGTTGCTATGTTACTACTTCCAAACTGGAAGTGACAAAGATGCATTAACTTATACCCTTTAGGCACACTCAGAGGCCCTTTAGGCAGACTCAGAAAACTAATAAACTAGGTTTTTCCTAAGGGTCTGTTGCTTTTAACATACAGTGGATGTTAGAAGCTCAGCACCAAACCGCTGGCTTCAAATGTAACTTTGTAGCTATCCTTGCTGATTAATTAAGGCTGAATAATATCCAAAGTTGACTCAGGTCACTAGCTCCAGTCAATCCTAATTTCGTTGGTGAGCTGAACTAACAGTGACAAGTGGTTCTGTGAGCATCACTGCCTCCTTCCCATCCCCCCGTGGCGCATAATTTTGCCTCCACATCACCGTCTAACCTGGCCTACTTCTATGTCCTGGACGTATAGCAACAAAGGTTAGAACTAGGTCATTCATAAGTTGGGCCCATCTGTGACATGGTGTGTGTTCAGCAGAAGAAAAAGGTTAATTAATGAGTTTCTGGGGCAATCTTGTTGGAACACTGATAGACTGGGGTACAGCCAAATTCACCTGGTTAATTAATGAATTCCTCGGGATTGTCCTTCATCAGAGCTGGGGAACGTGTGTGTGCAAATGAGGCATTTGTAATAAATCTCAAATGGAAGGATCACTTGGATGACTGATTTATATTTGGCTGGCGGTGATAAGGCATTCACGGCGGCAGCACAACAGGCTCATTCTAATGATGCTGGAAATAGTTATCAGGTGTTCAGCCACAGGGCCTGGGTCAAAGCCAGCTCTAATGTTGTCATCTGGACCAAATGATGATGCCCACAGTCAAATCAGCATTAATGCCAGAGATCAAGCAGGGAACACTGTCAGGAAAAGAGCGAGATTAAAAGAACAAGAGACTACTGTGCAACAAGAGCAAACCCACTCAGCTCAACCATTAAGTAGATTGAAACACTACAGCCAAAGCAGTAAAACGAAAGAGAAGAAACAGGATTAATGAACAACTGATGGGAGGAAAGTCAGCCACAGCCTTATAAAGGCATTACATTGCCCTTTGGACACTGTGGCAGCCCTCCCTTCCTCCAACAGAGAAAATGCATTTTCTACCAGGGAACTTTAAGGTCATGTGCAAAGATGATTCACATGCATAAGCTCAGTGGCAGAGAACATGTTTTGCATAGGAAAGATAATATCAGACTCAGTCCTTGGAAGGATCCCAGGAAGAAGACTGGGAAACAACTTTCCTGAGGCCATGTAGACAACATACCAACCATTGCCTCCGTTAGTATGCTACGTTTCCTCCCTCTCCATAGGTTTAGAAAGGAAGAAGTGTGGAGGAGAGTAGAGGTGTGGGCTACAGCAGGGGTGTCGAACACATGTCATACAGAGGGCCAGCGTTTGCATTAATGGTCTTTGCCAAGGGCCAGAGTCCAATCTTATGCATGTCTACTTGGAGTAAGTTCCATTATAGTCAATGGGGCTTACTCCCAGGAAAGTGTGAAGAAGTTCTTGGGGGCCACTTGACATGGTGAGGTGAGCAGCATTCAGCCCATAGGTCTTGTGTTTGACACCTGTGGGCTAGAGTGCTCTGATGTTCTAGCCCACCACACTACTGCTCCATCTCCTCTTTTTTGAATTGTGAGGAGAGGGAGAGGCATACACAAAGAGGGAGGTGGCAGGTATCCCTGCCAATTCACACCATAAGACAACCACACAAGTTGTCCTCATGATTCTATTTACTAGCAGATCTTACTAGCTGAGATGGACTGGTGGTTTGGCTTTTTATGGCTCTGGACTGGTGAATTGGCTGCCTCATACCCCATGCCTGTGTCATAACTCATGCTAGTGTAGGCCATGAGACCTGACTGTGCCAGCAAAGGTTAGGATTGGGTCCCCTGATTTGATATAAAGTCTGAAAAAAATGAAAAGTCATGATGTTATTGTATGAGATCATATTTTTGGATTGGATTATAATGCATTTTATCCCAGGCACTGATTTTATCTGTATAGCTGTATTTCAACCCTAGCGAGACTTCACTGGGAGGTAGTAATCAGTTTTGGATGCAACAATTCAATAACGGTGCCAACAATTTGAAAGGTGAAGGATCCACAGCCTTTCTGATGCAAATGTATTCCATAGCCATAGTTGAAAGAGTTCTTGGGTCTCAAAGTATACTCAGAAATGAAAATTTCCAATTCTGATAAGGTAGTCCTTGCGTTTCCAGCTATGTAAAACAATTCATTTATTGTGTCACAGGGGAGAAAAATGAACAGACGAAACCTCTGGCATTAAAGTTAATGATAACTGGCAGATCTTCCCAACATGCCATGCAAATGTCGAGCACGAAAGAGCAGTAAGAAGGCCATATGTTAACTTTTCCAAATGGTTTGGTTTGTGCTGCGTCAGGAGTTGACAGACTCCAGAATGACTGCAAGGTGAATTACAGTTTGACCTAAATAATCAGAGGTGATCTTTCACACCTTTCCTTTGCAAGTTGTTCTTTTTCCTTTTCCTTTGCTAGGCATCCCAGAAAATGTAGGCACTTCAATTGGTCAGAAGGAAGATAACATATACATTCACCTGACAGGGTGACTATATGACCGGAAAAACCAGAAGATAACATATACATTCACCTGACAGGGTGACTATATGACCGGAAAAACCAGAATTTGTCTGGATTTTTAGCCTCCTGTCTGGGTGTCCTCCATTTTGGCTTCATTTTTGAACTTCGCGATGGTGCAGTCGCAATGGTACACCCTCATGTCAGATGTCGTTGGATTCACATTGAAGAGCAGAATCCAATGCAAAAATCGGTTTTGAGATATCTCCTTCCTATCAGAAGTTATGGACAATAAAACAAAAATAAAAAATAAAAACAAAAAATTCATTTTTTGGCAATTTTTTTTAAGCAGGTAGGAATTTTGGCCTTGGGGATCAGGAATTTTGGGTTTGACATCTGGTCACCCTGCCTGGGCAGCAATCATATACAGTACCCCCTTTCCTCATTGTAAGTAAGACTACAATCCAGAGTAACTACAGGACCTTTTACACCAACATAGTTACGGTGCCACCTGTGGGAAACCTATGGGAAATGCATAGAGCAATCCAGAGGAAGTGCCAAATATGCCTTCCCATAGTTACTCTGGATTGTTTCAATAGATTCATTCTCTTTGCGCTGCTTAAGAATTATGCGACAAGCTCAGTGATGGGCTTCAAAGAAATTAAGAACCGGTTCTCTGTCCATCTGGCAGCCACTTTTAAATGGCTATTTTTAAACTTTATATGTACTATCTCTTGTTAAGAACCGGTTCTATAGAGTCGGTGCGAACCTGCTGGTGCCCACCACTGGACAAGCTCGTAGCACAGTTACAAGAGTTATCCAGCCTCCATCATGGTTTAAGGGGGGATTCTAATCTGCATGATTATAAATTCATGATTATAAATGCAAAACTAGGAGATATTAATTCAGTATTGGCACCAAAGGATACTCTTGCTAATGTCATACAGAAAGTAATTGGGGACTTACTTACACTGAAGTAGGAGACAGTTCCCCCAACATTTCTGGGGAAAATATATCATTTGCAGTGACATCCTAAGCATATATACTTAGGAGTAAGCTCTATTGTATTCAATGGGGCCTACTCAGTGGTGGGCCCGGCCTAGCCCAACAACCGGTTCCCTGGAAGTGGGCAGGGCCAGGCTGGGTCAGGGGGCATGGCCAGGGTCAGGGGGCAGGGCCGGGGAGAATTTAAAGGGGAAATTTTAAAAAAATCTAAAAATTAAAAAAAAATTAAAATTTTTTTTAAAAAATCTAAGTTTTTGTTGGTGCCCCCCAGCAACCCTAACCACACTTTCCTGGGAGTAAGCCCCATTGACTGTCATGGTACTTACTTCTGAGTAGACATGCAGAGGATGGGCAGTGAGGCTGCAGTCCCAGCCACACTATCCTGGCCCCATTGCCACTGAAGCAGCAGGGACAGCCAGCCGGGCACTTTTAAATTTGCCGCAGCAGTCCGGCGATGTGCCCTACAAGCCCCAGCGGGCGGGGAAAGGACACTCCAGCGCTGGGGCTTGTGGGGCACCTCGCTGGATTGCCACAGCAAATTTAAACGTGCCCGGCCAGTTGCCCCTGCCACTCCAGAGGCCGAACCGGTCTGCCCGGTTATTGCATCCCCCCCCCCCACCGCTACCGGATTGGTAGCAGAGGGGAAACTGGAGCATCCGATTCCTAGGAACCGGCCCGAACCAGTCTGGGCCCACCTCTGGGCCTACTCCCAGGAAAGTGTTTTAGGACTGCAGCCTTAGAGCACAATCCTAACCATGTCTACTCAAAAGAAAACCTCGTTGTGTTTAATGGGTCTTACTCCCAAGAAAGTGTGTTTAGGATTGCAGCCTTAGTTTATTATTCTGTAAATCAAAAAGACACCAGCTAGGGTAGAGTCACAGTCTATTTATGTAATCTTGTAAAAAGGGGTTTTCCATATGTTGACTTGAGTAACATAGCCCACTTGAAAAGCCCACCCACACTGCAAACGTGCCATTAAGTATCTCTTAACTGCTGTGTGATTGTGGGAAATGTGATAAATATGAGAGCTGATCTCCAGAACACTTTGAATAAAAATGCTTTGAGGTGCTTGTTCGAACATTGTACACATCTCTGATAAATAATGGAGTTGTTGTACCATAGGCAATTTCCTATTTCTTTAGATGGCAATAAGTTAACAAAGTATTCCTGTTTCTATGTATATACGCAGAAAAGATTTAAAATCAGGGTTATGGCTGCTTGAGTACGCTTGTTCTTAGACAAGTGTGTGGGTGTGTAAGAGGAAAGAGTGGGAAAGTGAAAAGCCGGTGATGACAAAATGGAAAATTTTGCAATGACATGAATAAAATTGCTACCGAGGCAATTGTCCTTGAGCTTATGAGTGATGCGGCAACACGGCCAAGAGATAGTATCTCAGGGGTGTGCAAACATTTTGGCAGGAGGGCCACATCATCTCTGTGACACTGGGTTGACAGCCGGAAAAATGTATTGATTTACATTTCAAATTTGAATACATTTACATAAATGAAAATATTAGAGAGAGGCCTTATATAAATGAATGATTTAAAATTAGTTCATAAACATTTTCATGCATAGAAGAGAAAGTGCATGAAAAGTTCTGAGGCTTCCTGGTTCTCCTTTCACTGGGGAGGAGAGCTCCCCTCACTTCTGGAGGATTACAGGACTTGCTTGAAGGACATATGAAGGCTCACCATGGTGTGCCTCAGGGCAGGGATCTGGGTACCCCTCCATTATCTTATTTTGAGAGAATGAATCTATGAATGTGGGTATGTCCCCCTGGATGCTTTCGCCCTTGATTTCCATCATGCCTGCTTTTGCACTGAGACAGAAAGAACAGTGTTGCCTGCACATTTGCATTCCTTATTTTGAAAAAAATGATGCTCTGATGATCTCTAGTTTTTCTTATGTGAAAAATTCCTTGAAAAAGGATTGTCTTTGAAGCAATACAAAATGTTTATTGGTTGTATTTAATGTGTGATATTCTTGCACTTGTACAACTCCTTGTTTTCCATTACTGGCTGCAGTCCTATATACACTTTTCCTAGGAGTAAGTCCTGGAAAAACAATTGGACTTAAGTCTGAGTAGACATGCATAGGATTGTACTCACAGTCAACAGTCATGAATATGGACCCAGTAGATCCCGAGATGTCACAATTCTATGTTTGTGTTTCAATATTTTGGACTTTGATCTTATATTTGCTCTGTGTGATGGGTTCTTAAAGTAAACATTCAGAACCTCTCAAGCAGGGCAAATATAAGATTAAAGTTACAAAGGTCAATGTTTACTTCTTGGTGCTTACCAATGGTGCCCTGCTGAAGACAGATGGCACAAGAGCATTCATGAGTAGAGCCTTGTGAATAGGTGGATGCAAAAATGTGACAGGCAATCATGCACAGTCCTTTACATGCTGGAATAAAGGAAAACCATTATATATGAAAAGGCATTTATAATAGTGCTGTCAAAAATTTAAAATTAAAAAATGCTTCAAAACAGCACCCTTATAATCAACATGTTATATTTTGGATCCCGTTCTGAAGCTAGAGGAAAAACATCATACTGCCAGCTATTTCCATACCAGTGAAGCCTTCCACCTCCTACTTTCCACCCCTGATTCCCTTTGTAACCAAGGCATTTTCATACCGGAGCTCGCGTACTCTTACATTATGCTGATTTGTATTCATGTGTGATGTGATTCATGTGAAGATGGGACTCTTCAAAGAGACAAGAATCCATGTGTCTTTATTGTGCTGGTTTTTACCAACAAGCTGTCAGTCTTTAATTTACAGTGAAGTTCAAACTGTTTTATTCCTGGGCCTTTTCCTATCTATGTGTGTCTTAGAAAGCATTGACTGCTATGGAAACTACTTGGAGTTAGTAATGCCACACAAGAATTCCCAAACTAAGAAGAAATACCAAAGCCGGGCATAATGCTATCCTTCTTGTGCATCAGCTAATATGTCTTCAAGGTGCAACCACTCCATAGGGGGAAAGAATGAAATTATGGATGATTCTCTATGTCCATGGAAATGAAGATAATCTACAGGCATCCCGACTTAATTAGATGCGTTAGGGAGCAGGCCATCGTCCAAAACCAAAAACCGTTGAAAAGTGGAACCAAGTCTTCACTTCCAAATGCAAAATGGCCACTAAAATGACATAAATATCACTTGCAAAAGCCTAAATAACACATATTTATTAATACATAGTCAAAATAATAAATTACAGTAAAATGAACCAAGGCATGTGTGGGCAATGAATATCTTATGGATTTGAATGGTGGTTATTTAATGAAGAAATCATAAGGAAATGCCAAAAACAGTTTGATTGACATGTCACTTGCAAATCAACATCAGGGAAATCAATTTTAGCCTTTAGACCAGCAGAGAAAGGTTGAAAGAGTGAAGCATGTTTTGAATGAATGAGTTCTGGATATAATTGAAAGGTGTTGAAAGAGTGGAAACATCAGAAAACGAACCGTCAAAAAGAGAAGGATGCCTGTATATTGGTTTCAAATGGGTTGGGAGCAAAATCTATCATTCCACAGATCCTTGAACCACAGATCCTTCTGTATCACAAAAAAATTGATGTACATATGACACAACCTCAAGCCTCCTCAGTTAAGCACATGTACATGTATATCTCCACTTTTTACTTATCCTCCACTTCCTCTACTGCCACCCTTGTGCTATTTCTAGATTGGGAGCTCCTCCAGGCAGGGACCTGTCTCTCATCAGTCATCTTACCCATATACCTAGAAAGTGCTATATAAATAATGTTGATATTCATGTGTCACACTGCTCTCCTGTGGGCATTTCATCTTTGCACTGACAAGAGCCCCATAATTTATGTGTGTGGCATGATCTGTGCGCGCAGATTCCCAGGCTCTCTTCAATTATCCTGCTGTATATCAACTTATCAGAAGCTGCCTTCTACCAAGTCAAGTATCTTGCTCTATCTCAGGGTGATCATGTGTCATAACTGCAGAAGAGGACAATGTAGGGCACTCAAGAAAAATGTAGAACATGACAAAATAAAAACAAAAAAAACTTGTATATATTGCTTTCATATGATTAAATACTATTATTAAATTTAAAGCTATTAAATATAACTTTCATGACAAAAAGGCTACATTGTGCCTGCAGTCACATGGAAAAGGAGGATAATGAAGATTTTTTTCAAGGACACAAGACTAAAAAGGAGAACGTGTCCTGGTAATAGAGGGCATATGGTTACCACGGTCTATCTAGCTCAGTCTTATCAATGCAAACTGGCTCTTCATGAATTTTTCTTTCTGCTTCCTAGAGATAAGGATTGAACCATGTGTACACAAGCAAATGTGTTATTAGTATCGTAATCCACAATCCTAGTACCAATGACAAAGAAAACTAGAATTGTGTAAAAGAAAATGTTTTTTCCTACACATGAAACCCACCTCCTTGCTTGGTGGTTCCATTACTAAGCACCAATCTGCATCAAGAACCAAACCTGTTCTCCAAAGTTAATAGCCCAAATTTATGTATAATTACTCAGAAGTAAGACACACAGGGTTGTCTAAACTGTGCACTGCCACAGTGAGTAAGACTATCGTCTGAAGCAAATAGCAGAGCCTGCCTCCCAAACATCTCCCACGCAATTCTCCAGAACCCCCAAGATGACTGTGACACTCTCTTGTCACAGTGCAAGACTGGGAAAATGTAATCACATCCCTTGAACGAATCTATCAAATGAGGCTGGCTACATTATGAAACACGAGAATAATTGGCCATGGCAAGCTGTTGTATACAATGAACAGCCCTTCCTCAGACATGTTGACATTGCCATCATGATGGCATGAGCACTGCACAAATTTCTCGGCAACATGAAGAACATTTTGCTTTTCCATCATGATCTAGAAAATAAGTCGCTCTTCGGCCATGGGCCAATTTGTCTCTAAGACTCAAAGTAACCTCAAGGGCTGAGAAATTAAAAGCCTTAACCTAATCAATATTCACCTCAAATGGTAACTTTAACACTCCTTCAATAAAAATCAACTTCTCTTATATCTTCTGTTTCAAAACCAGTAGAACTGGAGATTTGAAGCACAAAAATTGGATTCGGAGATGGGAGCCACCTCTGCATGCAAACTGCAAACCATGGTCCTTGAATAAATCTGTAGATCTCTAAAGCAAAAGATTTTTCCTTGGCCTGTATGCAATCCGTGCCATGGCACACTGGTTGAAAATCACTGCCTCAGGTAATGGCTTGACTATTCAACTAGTTTTAAACCTGTTCAGCGGACATCTTCCTCATTCTCCTCTACTGTTCCCTGTTTTGTCTTTGAATTACTAGGGAAATGTCTAATTATGAAATGTTGTGGATTTTTAATCATACTTTATTTGTTGCTCCAGCTTTGTAAGTGTGTTAGGCTGCAATCCTAAAGACATTTTCCTGGGAGTAAGACCCATTGATCACAATGGGCTACTTTTGAGTAGCCATGGTTAGGATAGTGCACTATGTTCCTCTTATTTTACCATTGTATATTTTTTTATTTTATTTTTATTTTTAGAGTGTTTCAACATTGTAATCCATCTTGAGAAAGAGAGACAGAGATGCCCCTGAAAATGCTGAGAGAAATCATTTCCACTTACACTGCTATTACTATAATTTATGAAAAATTGCTCATTTGTGTTTTCTGTGGGATACCCAGGGCTTTTTTCTGGGGGTACTCACCAGTACTCAGTACCAGCATCTTTTTCCACCTACTTCCCCAGCAGCTAATAATTAGTCATATGCGGATGACCTACCAGTATCTTTTTCCCCCTGAAAAAAAGCACTGGGGATACCCAATCTCTTTTTCCCCCTTTAATCTTCTACTTACCCTATAATCAGAAGGGGGACAAAAAACTATGATCTTCCCTTTGGTGGATCAAATTCAGTTACTCACCATAAGAGGTGGATTTACACAGACTAACCTGCCAATCCAGAGTAACTATGGGAGTTGTTGCTCCAACGTACGTAAAATTTGCTATGGATTGCTTATGAATTTTCATAGATTAACACTAGATGGTGCCATAGCTGCGCTGACGCAAATGGACTTTGCTCCGACGCATCTAGTAGAATAGTTACTCTGGCTTGGGGGGTAACAAAAAATGTTATTCTTGGTCAGTTGACAACATGGCCATGGATTATTTTATGCATAAAAAGCCAGTTAACTGACTTGCATACATGTGTAAAATTGGCAAATCACATGAGACAAACTGGGTATTTAATGATGGGTAGTCTAAATATACAGAGGTTGGCAAAGGAATCTATTGTCTAATCCAGGATATTTGGAAAAGTCATACATAATAATTGTGGTTTTGAGTGGAAACCTAGGAAATGTTCTCTGGGTAAACAGTATTCTTTAAGTTCAAAAAGGGCCCTGAGCAGAATTTTTTTCCTTTCAATAATCCCATCAAGCATTTCTAAATTCTTTTTGTTACAATTTTTTCTGCTGCTTTGTTTACTCTGCAGATGATTTCCTTGAAGCTATTTGAAGACCGACATAGGCACACCATTAGATTCCAGTTAGGTTTAAAAAAAAACAAAAAATGATTCTTCCTCTTTTTAGGCTATACAAAGAAGTGGAAAAGCACAAAAGGGCACTGAAAGGAGGAAGAGCAACAGATCACCTCACAGAACCAATTATAGAGGCAGACGATAGTGGCCTCCTCTGTGAGTTAAATTTAATTTATTTTAAAACTAGTGAAAATGCACCCGTGTTGTGGGAATAAAATTCCCCCATATGCCATCCCCCCCACTGCGTAACAACCACCTGTGCATCATCTCCCTGTGCGCATCGTGCCCTCCCCATGAGCATTGTCTCCCCATGCACATCGTCCTCCATATCCCCCAAGCACATCAAAATCCCATGTGATCAATGCCCCATACATCACATCCCCCATGCACATCAACATCCTATGTGTAAAATCTCCCCTGCACATCATCCACCATTCACATGGTCCCCATGCACATCATCCCCATGTGCTTCAACCCTCATGTGCATCGTCCTCCCATGCACATCGTCCCCATGTGCAATATCCCCCATGCACATTAACCCCCCACGCGCAACATCCGCACATGCGCATCGCCCTATGCACAACATCCCACCAGGCTCATCAACCCTGCATGCACATCAGTTCAACATTCAACATTCAGGCTGCTTTCCTGGGTGTAAGTCTCATTGAATACAATGGGACTTACTTCAGAGTAGACATGGAGGAGTAGCATCACTATGATGGCACTTCCTGTTCTGGTTGTGACATTAGTTCTGGACAGGTCCTGGACAGACTGTCATTCTCAGAAGAGGGTCTCGGTCTGAAACCACTTCTCTAGTGTCAGTAACCACCTGGGCAACAGTATTCTTCACTAATTGTAGCTTTCAAACTACCTTCAAGGACAACCCCATTTTCAAAAAGAACAGCTAAAAGCTAAAAGCCTTCATTCACCAGACAACCTTCCACGATTCCCTACTGTGCTGTCTCAGTCAATGAGAATTCAAGTGCAGTTCTTTCTCTTTTGCCATACTTAGCAGGGTGCCGTTAACCAGATGACATTTTTTGAAATACAGAGTTGATGAAGAAAAACGTGGCAGACACAGGTAAGGAAAAAAAAGCAACCATGGCTTCCATCCAAAACAATCTGAAAGAAAAGTAAATCCTATTAAACTCTGTGGGATTTAGTTTTCAGTAGATATTCAGTAGAAGGCTATGTTTTGTGTGTGAGATGTTGAACAAGAGACTCCCATGTCAGGTCAAGTTCATTAATACCGTCCAAAGGCAAACTAAACCATTTTTTAAAAGTAACATCAAACCTGCAAAATATCTGATCAAGGTGGTGGGATCAAGTAGCCTCCAGAATGACTCAGGATGCAAGTCAGAGGGCTGGAAGTGGAGGAAGAATCAATTGAGTGAAGACTTTGTGAAAGTGAGATAATTCTGTGCCAGGCGTCTGTGCCTGATATGTCTAATGACTTCTTGCATCTGAGATTTCCATAGGCATACTTTATGCATTCATAAAGGCTAGAAACACCCTTCATTTAAAAAAATATGAGTCACAGAGCTGATATATTCTGAACGTGACTATTCTTTCGTTTCAGCACATGTATATGATTGCACTAGAAATAGACCTTTTGATATTTTGCATCTACCTTTAGCTGTGGCATAGTAATATTGATATTTTATGCAGCTATACACAACGTTAGACAGAGATTTACAAAACCAAATCAAATGGCGTCCAGAAAAACAAGCCAAAAAAAATCAATTTAAAAACTTAATTAAGAGTCTTCCCCTGAAACGAATGGCATTTAAATGGAACTTTGACCAGATCGTGCCTGTTGGAAGCAAAATGTAAACACAGAGCTTGTATTTGGAAAAGCCAATGCTTGGCTTGTATAAGAAATGCCGATAATTAAACTTTCATGAACAGTTCCTTTTATCTGCTGTGCATTTACATTTTTCATGACATAGAGTACATGCGGTAGACTATCTTTTCCAAAAAGCACTAAGCCCACTTGTAGGCAGACAAAATCAGAAATATTAATATTAATAGTGTTCATGTTAATATTTAATATCCTAACCAAAGCTTAACCCCTCTATTTAATAATCTGTTGACTGCAGTTAGGCTTTCCCTTGCACAATCCTTGGTCTGCAACTGAAGCAAAGCCTTAATCATACTGTGTTTAAAAAAATTTAAACGTAAGGGAAGGAAAAGCTCCAGGAATGCATTAATCTCTTGGGCAATAACCACAGATGAGAGAACATGCAAAAAGAGAGAGAATGCAGAAAATATGTCATCACAAGAGCCATGAACTATCAAAAACATGTCTCATATGGGAATATTTGGAATGTTTAAACCTCACACTATAATACGAGGGCTTTAAAAGGAGTCTCTAATGGCAGATTATTTTTTAAGGAAGAGTCAAAAGTAACACATGACCACTGACCAGGTTGTAAAAATCCTTCAAAAATATACTCCCCACCCCCTGTATATAGGGTGACCAGGTCCTAAACTCGGAATTCCTGACCTGGTCACTTTGAAAATCATGCAAAAATCCAGACTTTTAAAAAAAAACCAATGTAGGACAAAATGTAGGATGTATTACATTTTAATTTTTTAACTTGCCTGGGGTCTGGGGAGGCATTCTGGAGGGTGGGAGGGTGATTGAGGGTACTGGGGAGCCCTGGGGGCTCTTTAGGCTCAGCAGCGGTTAGACGCGAGTAACTGCTGCTGAAATATTCAAAGAAAAACACTGCGCATGCGCTCACAGCTACTTATTGCCTGGCTGAGGTCCTAGAAACTTCAATCAACCTCTGCCGGAACTTTCACTAGGCGTGTGCCGGCAAAAGTTGATTGATCACAACCGTCAGGTTGGGAACCACTGGTATAAAGGAATGCAAGACAAGAGAGGTAAACAAACAAATTTTCATGAATTGCAGAATTTAGTTCTTCATGGCACAGAATTGGATTTTCTAAAAATAGATCATAGTATCTTCTTCCTGCCAATACAGAGGCAAATAAAAATTCTGAGGTTAATTCTGGTAAATCATCTTCAGATCTGGAGCAGTTAAAATATAAAGGCATATGCGAAAACTTAGTAGGCGCAAAATCCATAGCAGTTACGGGTCCATGCAGTTACGTCACCCTCTAGTGTTATCTTATGGAAAGTCATCTTAACTGCTCCGGAGGAGGGGCTTAATTTCACTTTTGGATATAGGCCAAGGTCTCTTCATTGCTAATCTTTAGAAAGATGGTCTAGACTTTCATCAGAAGTTACTTTATGCTTAGATGGTTGTTCCATCAACTACTACTTTATGCCACCTGACAGTGATGCTTCCACATCTCGATCTGGAAGAGACAATTTTCACTGAGCCTTGGACTTCCCTTTTTCAACAGACCATGGGGTAGGTTGAGTTTTTAGTTTGTCTTTATTATTCAGGGATTATCTCAGATTTTGCTCTAGCTGCTCAGCTATTCAAGGGACAGAGCTAGAAACTCCTCCTTTAGGTCAGTTGCGAGAGTTCAGCCAAACTTCAGTTTGCACCCTGAGCACTGGACAAAGGCTCAACAATCCTATTGGGGAGAGTTTTGCAAACTGCTTTAATGCTGTGCTGTTTTTCTCTCAATACCAATGGACTTGGCATGCGTTACTATGACTATAGACTACAATGACTGTGACTACAACTACTACTACTTATGAATATTATGACTACTATGACTACAACTACTACTGTTCCAAAGTGGCTGGCAATGATGTCATGATCCAGAGTGGTGAGAGGGAGGCTGTGCTTCAGTTGTAACGGGCTTTAATTCTTGGACCTGCACTAGCAACTTCACAGGTGCAAAACTGTCATCCTGCGGTTCATAACTGTTGATGTTTGGATATGCAGGCCCTTCTGCCCCCTCCACCCCATCCTACCCTCTCTGCTCCTTCTCTGCATTGGCAGGTCTGGGTGGTTGCTCTGGTGCACCCTGAAAAGTAATTTATGTATTGATTCAACATTCTGAAGGCATCTCTTATCCCCCAATAACGCAGACAAGCTTGGAGGTCTATACTTTGCCGTCACACTGAGAGAATTGCAACACTGATGGTGCCTGTGTTGGCCTAAGATGGTTCAAAGCAAGGTAAGACCCCTTTTTAAAAGACCACATTAAAAGTAACAAGGTTTTGTTACAGCCAAGCTAATCAATCAAGACGAGTGATTTTCAACAAGTATTCTGTGCCATAGTGACTACACTGCAGTAACTACGGGTGAACGTAATGTCTCTTATGTGCTCCTGTAATTACTCTGGATTGTGCCCTATATTTGGGGCCTGTGGTTTGGAACCCATTTTGTTAAATCTTTCATTACAAGCCCTTGAAAAGTCTTTTATAATCTAGTTAAAAAGTAACATGGAATGGAATAACTGAGAAGAGATCTCCGAGTGATAACCTGAGAAGGAGGAGAGTGCAGTGTCCTTTATAAAATTTCCTCTGCCTTACCCTTCTAGCCTTTTGGATGAATACTGCAAGGCTTGAGGTCCAGATTTGCCAGAATATTTGAGGAAAAAAAGAGAAAGATAGTTCTGGAGCACCGTAATCTATGACCACTTTGCAAAAGTACAAGAAGACTATATAACACTAAGAAGAAGCTGAAACAGGCAAGGAGAGGAGAAGTGGAAATAGCAAAATTGAGCCTGAAAAGAATAGGAAGAAATGAAAGAATAAAAGAAAGTTAGGTAATAGAAGGTGATAAGGGCCGAAGATGACAGGGGAATGAGAATAGAGAATAGTTGCCAAATGGAGCCTGAACATTTGTATAATAAATAGTAAAAAATGAGGTGGTGGGAGATGAAACATGGCTGAAAAAGCAAGGGGAGGAGAAATACAAATAGCAGAGGCCAAAATTAGCTGAACATGTGCAAAGGAATAATAGAAAGGGAGATAGTGGGACGTGAAGTAGGACTGAGGAAGGCAAGGAGAAAATCAGGTAGAAGAAGAGAAAGCAGGATAAGGGTAGGAGAGGGTCGAGGGAGAGGAGATGGAGGCAGGCTCTATCATTGCATCTCAACTGCCCACCTGACCTGAGAAAACTGACTTGAGTCTCCTTGATTCTGCACCTGCTCATGATCCCCATTGGGAACTGCCTGGGTCTTCTGTGTCATCAGGGAGGAAAAGCTCCCTTATGCCAAGGAAACATGGCTCTGCTTCCCAGCACCATCCATTCATCAGCACCACCCAAACAGTAAATGGTTTCTTGAAAGCCTACAGAATCATCCCTGACAGCCACAAAACCAGGTACGTGCTGCATCAGGTGGCAAGATGGCATTCTGGAAGTTGAGGAATTATGTCAGGATGGGTAAGGACAGGATGGGTTAGAGATGATGAAGCAGGCCAACTAACCTCTGCATGGATCTGGTATCTATACACAAGGCTGTTTGGTTTGCAATAGCTAAACAGCAGGCAAAGCTCCATCTTTAAGAAAGATGCAGCCGAACTGGAGCAAGTCCAGAGGAGAGCAACAAGAATGATCAGTGGGATGGAAGGGAAGCCCTACGAGGAAAGGTTGGGGGAACTTGGGATGTTCAGCCTGGAGAAGACTGAGAGGAGATATGATTGCCCTCTTCAGATACCTGAAGGCCTGTCATAGGGAGGAAGGGGCTCATTTGTTCATAGCTGCTTTTGAAAGCAGAACTAGAACCAATGGGTACAAACAGCAAGAAAGGAGATTCCACTTGGATATCCGGGAAAAATTCCTGATGGTGAGGGTGGTTCGGCAGTGGAACAGATTGCCAAGGGAGGTGGTAGACTGTCCCTCACTGGGGTTCTTCAAGCAGAGGCTTGACAAGCAGCTGTAGGGGATGCTCTAGGAGGATTTCCTGTTTCAGGCAGGGGGTTGGACTAGATGACCTATGATTGGACTAGATGACTCTAAGATTCTATGATTCTATGACTGCTTGAGCCTGATAATGTAGGAGGAGCAGTGGTGGGCCCTGCCTCACCCAACAACCGGTTCGCCGGAAGTTGGGGGCACAGCCGGGGTCAGGGACTGGGGTCAGGGGCGTGGCCGGGGGCGGGGCTAGGGGCAGACAACCCCGGCGGGAGGAGACCACAGCACACGTGCTGAGGTCGGCGCTTGAGCTGTGGTCTCCTCCAGCGAGAGGTCAGTGCTGAGGTCGGTGCTGTGCAGAAGGAGACTCAGTGCACGTGCGCCGAGGTCGGCGCACGCGCATTGCGTCTCCTACCAGCGTACCGAACCGGTACGCTGGGTTTTATGGCCACCCCGCCGCTACCGGTTCGGTAGTGGCGGGCTGGTGGGAATAACCAGTTCGGGAGATCTGGCCCAAACCAGCTTGGGCCCACCTGTGGTAGGAGGGAAAAAGAAGGAAAGAGCTCTGGGTTACAGGAAAAAAATGAATTACTTACATTCAGAGCCTGGTAATGGCCAGTGTGGCTCCTGGGGTCAGGTTTGGAGGTGTCACCTCTCTTTGAAGGCCACCTGAGGGCTTTAAAAATGTCATTTCCAGCATTTCCAGTGAAAACTGAAAGTGAAATGTAAAGCTCTCTGGAGGGCTGTGCTGTCTGGAATGCCTTACGGCAGTGGTCCTTGGGCATTTCAGCCTTGGACCCCCTTTTAAACTTACCCGGATGTGACATCACTGTGACCACAATAAATTCTTGGTTTTATCTAAATCAATGTCCATGCACTGGTCTACCTAGGGTAAGCACAGAAATGTCTTATGGCACTTTTGCAACATCCCAGACTGGAGACATCTCCAGGCAAGGGACTTGAATGGTAAGTCGGCACATTCTTGGGGGAGCCCCTACAAAGCACCTCTGTTCACCCCATTCCTTCTCATGTCCAGCAGGTTATGCATAAACATCTCAGCACAAAGCCTGCTGATGCCCTGGAGGTTGGAAGCAGCGGGATGTGAGGAAGGGAATGGGAGATGAGAAGCTTGTCATGAGGGGGTGAACTGGGGTGAATGGAAGCACATTTTCAGTGCACCCCTATTCATGTGGTGCAAGGCTTAGAAAGGGACTCTAATCCAGCCAGGTCATCCTCTGGAAAGCCCTGCTCTAAAGCATGAAGGTTGCAATCCTAACATTTAGGCCAGCCTAACTCACCTGGCATATATTTCTGTGGTGATGTGGGGAAGTTGTCATAAGCCTGTGCAGGGGCCTAACCACCCCACAAATGTGGCAGAAGTGCCCTACAGCTCTTATGTGACACCACCAGGCAGGGTAACCATATGCCATAATCAAAAAAAGAGGACAAAACCCCTTAATAGTGTAAGACACCCAGGA
Source organism: Cryptoblepharus egeriae (assembly GCA_030015325.1). Lineage (NCBI taxonomy): Eukaryota > Metazoa > Chordata > Lepidosauria > Squamata > Scincidae > Cryptoblepharus > Cryptoblepharus egeriae. Next base: position 113,726,579 of record JAREYC010000003.1, read on the forward strand.
AGAATTAGGACATGATGATATAAAAGCTAAAAACAGTCATATATATTGCTTTCATGTGGTTAATTTAAAGTCTATATTCATTATTATTAAATTTAAAAATATTACATCTAATTTATTACATCTAATTTATGAATTACAAAAAGGCTACATGCTTCCTGCAAGGAGAAGGAGGACATTGAGGATTTTCTCTAGGACGCAAGGCTAAAATCCTGGACAGGTCCTGGGAAAAGACCACAGATGCTCACCCTGCCTCCAGGTCAACACAGGACTTATGCTGGGGCTTCGGCCATATCTGGGTGTTGACTGATATCATGTAACTGAGCATTGGGCCAAGAGTGAAGACAAACACAGCATAGCAGTATCTATCAACTATATTAACTAACAGGATAATCCAAGACAGTCCAGGTCATATGTGTTTAGTCATCTGGTACAGCAACCAAAACCAAGTCAGAGTCCATAAATCTTTGTCAGTAAGTTGTCCAAAGTCTCAAATATAGTGTCAAGTCCAGCAGTCTAAATCACCGCAGCTAAATCACCTCAGAGCACAGTACCAGGGTGTGTGTCTTTGTGCTTTTCTGTGGTTACCAGTGGTGGGCTCCAGCAGGTTCGCACCTATTCTATAGAACTGGTTGTTAACAAGAGATAGGACATATAAAGTTTAAAAATAGCCATTTAAAAGTGGCTGCCAGATGGGCAGAGAACCGGTTGTTAATTTCTTTGAATCCCACCACTGGATTATCTTTATTTCCTAGTCCAGAACATCCCCTCCAAAATACAGGCCAGTATTTTACCTTTACCATTCAAAACCACCCCCACTGGTTGCTGTCAGTTTTGACTGGAATAGGCTGAAAACATATTATAGTTTTATTTATCCAGAACATGAACTCCCTGTAGGCATTATAAATATTTTCCATGGAAACAAGGCTGAGGAGAGTTGCTGTGAACCCCAAGAGAAATCTATATGGCACTTTCCATGTGACTTTTGCTCTCCTTACTTAATCATCTTCCTTAAGTAAGCCATTTGTGAAGTGTTTATTTTTTAAATCACTGTACAAATGGGGCTGAAGCCACTGAAAAGGGGACATGAAAGGACTACGATGCACAGATTAATTCTCTTCTCAGATGTCACTTTCAGTCTTATCAAATGTATAGCTGCAGGGCTAACTTTTAACCAAGTGGACCAGTTGATCTTAAATGGGCCCCACATATTTGGGCCTCCCACACTAGGGTAAGAATTAAAAGACTAATAATTTTACTAAATCATGCCACTAAATCATGTCACTAAAACACATGGTTTTGTAACTTTTAGTATCATAGGTAATCTACTCATTTTGTTTGTTTACTTGTAGCCTTACATGTATGCAATTTTAAATTAAAACTACCAGAATGAACCCAGCAGGCAGACAGCAGGCATCAGCAAGCATCAGCGACCACTGGGCATCCCTAGTGGGCTCCATTGTGGGAAGCATGGGAAGCATGATCTGGTGGACACCTCCAAGCAGTGGGCACCAGTGGGCATCCATAACAGGCTCCACCAGTCACCAACAAACACTGGACATGAGTGGGCAGCAAGCACCACCAGGAACCAGTGGACACTGGGCACTGAGTATCCTTAGTGAGCACTGAACATCCTTACTGGGCAGTACTGGGCATGGGCATCATTTTGCAGTGGACACCAAGCATCACTGGGTACCACCAGGTACCAGGCATCCTTACTGGTACCCATGGGAAACATTGGACAGCAGGTACCATTGGGCACCCGGCACCACCCAGCACCAAATAAGTGGACCAGGAGGATATCGGGACCTCCTTGAGGGTTGTGACTTTATTTCAGGGGGCTCACAAAAAGCTGGGTGCCGCCATCTTGGAGTCTGGCACTGTGCACTGCCATCTTGGAATGAGGAATTCAAGCAGCAATCCATACGTTTCAGGGAGTAAGTATCATTGAACACAATGGGACTTACTTCCAAGTACCCATGGAGTTGCTCTGGCACCACAGTGATGTCACTGCCAGTTTGATATCACTTCCAACCTTGACATCACTTCTGGGGTTCCAGGCAGTCATTCTCAGAAGAGGGTCCTGGGCTGAAATGTTCGAGAACCACTGATCTAATGAATGGAGTATGGCAAATGCAATCTTTGAAACAAATTTCTCTCCAAACATTTTCTGCCCAGGAGAACTGATGGAGACCTGAATCATTTGTAATTTTTTGACAAAAAATGTTATAGTGAATAGGGATGAGCACAAGGCTTTGGAAAATTTCAATCAATCTAGGGGAGATTGTTCCTAATCTCCACAAGCGAGGGAAAAAGTAATTGTCTAGCTAGGACTGGCTTCCAACACCTTGTAATTGACATCTTTGTCTAGCAATTAGGGCAGAATAACTCTGAGCATGTGCAGAGTTCCAATCCCAGGTGCAAATCCCACTTATCCAAAGTGCAAAGCTTTGTGGATAAACTGTATCTACCTTTCTAGAGGCTCTAGATTCAGTTCTAGATTCAGCCTGATCCTGATCCTCAACCAGACTGATTAAAATAATGCAGGGGCCTCACAAGTGCTACATTTCCTAAGCAATCCCTGGGATAGCACACAATTGTTCAAATAAAGGGAGGCTTTGCTTGATCTGGAATATCAGCACCACGATGCGTGCATGCATGTTTTCCAAATGCACCTTGCATAAAAGGTATCCACTAAGTCCATGAGATTATTCACTAAACAAACCAGAAGAAGGCCCTCAAACATTTACCTTCCTATATTTACACATGCTTGCAAACTGCAGGAGCTGAGCTCTTTGCAGGATGATTAGCAGCAACAGTATCTTATTTCAATCTGACCTTTCCATCATCTTTTAGGGACCCACCAAAAATCAGGTGGCAGCCCAACATTGGTCCAAACCCACAGTTTGGGAACCACTGGTTTAGTGGCAGTTTATTGGAACCATTGATGCCACCACCACTGAAAAGCATTGCTGTAGCTACAGAGAAAAAACAGTGGTGGAAGAAATGAGATGTTCTGTTAATGATATGAGATGGTGTGTTCAGTTTCTGGTATTAGAGAGAATGGCTAAAGTTTAATGCCAAACAGAAAGCAAATCATGCTCAAGGCAAAGTATTGAGCCATTTACCAAAATAAGATTTATACAGAGAAACAAAGCATCCATTCAAAATGTTTCATCCAATCTCACTTGCTGTAGGATACCATGACATCTACCATGCATTCATCAGATTACTACATCTTTGCTTCAAGAAAGGGAAGCCTTTCATCTGAATTCCTAGCCATTTCAGGTCTCCCTGCAGTAGGTTGCTCAATAATGTATATCTTCCCATTAGAAAAACTGAGAACGTATATCTTCCGGTTTTAAAAATACAAAGAAAGTATCCTTTGATGTGAGCAAGATCAGGACTAACAATCACCAGGAGCTTCTTTGACGTTTCCAAGTTTAGCTAGTAAGTGACAGTTTGTATATTGCCATTCACTTGACCTGTAGTAAGTCTCCTGCAGGCAATGGGGAAAGAAATGTGCTTTGCCTTAGAAAAGACAAAAAATTGTAACCTTTTGGGCTATCAGGGAACCATGTATCTTAAGGTGGGTAGTTTGTGGACTAGTAAAAATGGTTAGCATTGAACTGCAACACACTGGCTGGTTTCCTCAACATCAAAACATGGATTCTCCCAACTGGAGAAGTTGCCTTTGACTGAGGGCACAATCCAGAGTAAGTACAGGGAGTCCTTGTTCTGATGTAAGAACAATTTACTCTGGATTGCAATATGAATTTCCCATAGGTTTTCACGAGGTGGTGCCATAACTACGTTGATGTAAATGTCTCTTACATGCTCCCGTAATTACTCTGGATTGTAGGGATATTGTGTAAGTTTTATGCATTCATCTTCAAGAATAAATGTGTTTTAAGGGAGTGAATATAATCCAGTTTGGCCAAATTTATGAACCTCCCATTACTAATGCTACCCGTAGCATGAGCCAGCCAATAAATTCAGGCTACCACATCATCCAGCACATCTACATTGGAGCATACACTAGGGACCCATCTGTTGTTGCAGGGTCTCTAATTACCAACAACAATAAGCTTGGGGGAAATGAACACTGGAGGACTTTTGCCTGAGCATCTTCACTAAATTGGTGCTGATACTAAAACAAATAGATAACTATTATTTACATTATTCAAATAAGAAACAATTATTTTATATACACCACAAGAACAAAATATTACTCATATCTCAGTAATTTAGATGGTTGACATCTAATTAATTTCATAAATGAAAAGGGGCAATGGCAGCAATATTAGCAATATTAGCAATATTCAGCAATATTAGCCCAGCTTAGAAATTTTGATACATTTTGTTTTCTAGGTTTCTAAGAGCACAATCCTAACCATTACCCCAAAGTAAGTGCTATTATGTTCAATGAGTCGTAGGCTGCAATCCTAAAGACACTTTCCTGGGAGTAAGACCCATTGGACATAATGGGGCTTACGTCTGAGTAGACATGGTTAGGATTGTGCTCTTACTCACATGAAAGTGTCTTTAGGATTGCGGCCTTAGTACTGTGACAAATTCACTGAATATTTGTCCGGTTCTGCCACCTGGTGGAATATGTGTGTTTTGCTTGGTATGTACTGACTTCAGAAAGAAATGAGTGGGAATATGCAGTCACGAAGCAACTAAAAATATCCAGCACATTACATCTGCAGCTTAAAAATCAGTTCAGGAGGAGGAGTTAGTGAAATAAATATTATTCTCCGTAATACAAGGGTATTTGATTGCAAGAGTCTTTCATAACACATTTGCGTATAAGAGGACTTCTCTTCCAGCATTTCAAAATGAAGCGGAAAAATTGCATCAGATCTGCAGAATTTTGATTGTTTGAGTGGAGAAAGATCCCTTATTCTGAGATGGTGGAAACCATTTACATACTCTTATTCCAGACAGTTTTACAGTTATTAACTAGTAAAAGCACTCAGCTGTCACTTGTGGAGGTACAATACAACATTCATCAGTTGGAAATTGAAATTAGAAATAGCAGGTGGAGAAGGCAGAGCCTGCTTAACCTTTCTCTATTGCCTTTTGCATCTATCTATCTATCTATCTATCTTTCTATCTATCATATTTATATACAGCACAAGAAAATGAAAAAATTAATAGCTAATGGGTCCCTGTCCTAATAATGGCTCACAAACTAAAACTCAAAAGAACACCAGCAGAAGCTACTATAACAGACATTGCTGGGATGAGTAGGGCCATTTACCCTTCCCTTGCTAAATAAAAGAGGAACACCCATTTGAAAGAGGGCCTCTTGCCCAGTTAGCAGAGTTTAACTGGGTTAACTGCCTCTTCTTGGCCTGGCTATTGGAAATGGCAGGTGGAAAAGACAGAAACAGCTTCACCCTTTACCAACCACCTCTTCCCTCAGCCTGGCAGTTAGAAAGGACAGAGATTATTTGACCCTTAATGCCATAGCTACGGACACACAAACTAAGTCTACAATCCAGAACAACTATGGGACATTTTACAACAATGTAGTTATGATGCCACCTATGGGAAATGCATGGAGCAATCCAGAGTAAGGGTGCAATCCAGAGTAACTATGGGGAGTCCTTGCTCTGGTGTAAGAACAATTTACTCTGGATTGCAATATGAATTTCCCATAGGTTTTCACTAGATGGTGCAGTTAACTAGGGGTGCACATAAGAGACATTACGTGCTCCCGTAGTTACTCCGGATTTAAGTGCCTCTTACGTCATCCCATAGTAACTCTGGATTGTAGGGTAAGACACTGTGCTGCACTCTTTGGAAAATGCTTACATTCAGCAGGACTCTGTTTTTCTTTAATTCTGTGAACTTGTTTGTGTTATGGTAACCAAATGTATGTGCTGCATTTCCTACCAATGAATGATGGTGGTCCTGAATCCTCAGGGATGGGGTGAATCAATGTGAACTAAGTGGGGGGGGAAGGTGTTTATCTGCCTTCACATGGATGAGCACACATATAGTAGTTTTCTAGCCAGCAGTCTTCCATACAGTTGGGATACCATTAGATTCCATTACTCATCCCATTTAGTGGCTGACTGTGGTATAGCATGGGACACACACTAACACATAGGTTAAGGCTTTTATATCAATAGACATTTTCAGGGTCTTTTTTAAAGATGAAGGATAAATCACTATAAGAATTTTCATTTTAGAGGAGAAAACACCAACAGCTGAAGCAGTGTCTGGTAGGTTTAGCCCTATTCTCACCGCATGTCCAGGGAAGACACAAGAGGGGAAAAATCTATAGGCCAATCCTCAATTCCACTCACCACACGTTGTGGGAATATATGAGTGGGAAATGAGTCCATGTCCGCTACATTTTCAGTGTTTAGGAAACTGCGTAGGCCAATTAATAACCATGTACTAAATATTAGTGTAAAGAAACTCCTCTGTAATGCTAATGCTAATGCAAAACCAGCCACTCCATAAGGACTTCTGAGGTGGTCATGCATTCCTGACCTATAAAGTCAACATACAACTGTACACATGTAGGACTGTTCCCCTGCTTTTGGACACCATGTTCCCCCCCCCCCACACACACACACACACACAAGATATAAGAATGCATGCACATGTATATGTTGACTCGATATAAAAATGTAAGTGAATATGTGTAGATCAGGGTGGAGACCCTATAATTATGATCCCACTATGTTGGGCCGGCAGAAAGGCTCACACTAGCTGGTCAAGTTAGGCCAGAGGTGTTGCTGGGGCATGGGAAAGCAGGACAAAGTACTCTTGCATAAAACATATATAAAACAACCAGACAGCATCCCTTATTAATAGAAAGTTGTGGAAAGAAATATTATTGGAGGTAGCCTATTACCTAGATAGTATACTTTCCCAGCTGTTTGAGAGAAACAGTTCTTTCTTTGTATCTAAATTTATCCTTTCCAGAAAAGACTCCAGATTTGCCACATGCCTGGTGACATAAAAGGTAATTTAGTCCTCAAACTAAGGGGTTCCAGGATTTTGCAAACGCATTAAAAATCTGCTCAAGTTTTCCCTGTAGCATTTCAATTCATGCTGTCATTGTTTTTATGAATCAGTGTACTAAATGAGCTTTTAAAATATTTGCCTTATAAAAGTAATGAGACACTTCAAGCCCATCCAAATCTTTAATCCGTTCGAATTAATTGGGAGTTTTGAGAGAGCACTCGGAGAGACAAGATTCAAAAGAGGGTACCTGCAGCTTTAATAGGACACATCATTTATTCAGGTGCAGCTTGAATGCAAAGATGTACACAGCTGCACCTGTGGAATTTCCACATCTCACAACCTTTAGAGCTTGGCAGGCTTTGCATGTACGCTGACCCATGTAAAAGGTTGGTTCACATAATTACATGGCTGGAAATGTTCTTCACATGATGGGAAAGTCTCCATCAATCACCTAAAAGTCAAGGGTATACAAGTCAGGGGTATATATCCACGGATATATGGCTCCCCTTTACACACATAGAACTGTGTATACATATGGAGGGTTGTGCTATCAAATTCTCTTTCTATGATAGCCCCTTATGCCTGCAAGACAATTGCTTTTCTCTAAACATGAAGGTCCAACCCATAAGCCAATAAAGGTTGAACTTCACCATCCATGATGTTTGGTTTCAGGAATCTCCATGGATACTCATTTTCATGTTACACAAAAGCAATTGTTTTCCATGGTAAAAAAAAAAAGCAGGCCTCCGTCAGTCTTGGAAGACTATGGTATTGTGCTTGGTGTGCACAGAAGCATGAAAGCCTGGGTTAGATTGTTATGGAGGATAGGCTGTTACCCAAGCAGCAAATTCCCCCTCTCCACGCCACTGAATTACTCCAATGGAAAGACAGAGCCAATACGATCGGATCCAGCTGGCATCGCAGAGCTGGGCTAAGGACAGGAGTTCACCCTGTCTTGTGGGGCCGCCCCAAGTCTCGAACCCTGGCCTGCTGGTTAACAGGCACAGTGTCTTAGCCACTTGCGCCACCCACAGCAACAAGGCAATGAATCATCCTGAATCAATTTCCCTTTTCCCAGGGCTTAAAATAACTTACTTTTTCCCTAGAAATGTCGGGATCTATCTACAGTATCTATCTGCAGTATATGCTGCTTTTCAACTAAAAAGTTCATAGATCAACGTTTGTCCCCTACAGTAGTTCTAATCTTTGGTAGAACACCTTCATTCCAGCTGATTCCTTATCAGTCAGGCCTAGCTACAGGCGTCCCCCACTTTCTGACTGTTCATTTTTGGATGCTTCCACTCTTACAACATCTTTAAACTATACACAGAAATCATTCATTCAACACATGTTCCACTCTTTCAACCTCTCTCTGCTGGTTTAAAAGTTAAAATTGTCTTCCCTGGTGTTGATTTGCATGTGATGTGGGGATTAAACTGTTTTTGGTGTTTTCTTATGACTATCTTCAGTAAATAACCATCATTCAAATATAGAAGATATTCACTGCCCACATATGACTTTGTTCATTTTATTTTGTTATGTATTTTGGCTGTGTTAATAAGCATGTATTATCTAGGCTTTTGTAGGTGGCATTTATGTCTTTTTGGTGGCCAGTTTGAATTTGCAAGCTGAAAAACTGGGTTCCACTTTTCAACCACTTTTCACTTTTGGACAGTGCTTCGGTCCCTAACCTGTCCAATAAGTGGGGGATGCAGCACTCAATAACTGCATTATCAACATGTTGACAGCTCTTGGAAACTTCCAGTATGCCAGGTCTTCAGGGATATAAGGCAACAGCTCCTCTACTTGAGCCAGACTTGAGTCAAATTCCTGCATATGTTAATGAGTCCATCATTATGCATGTTAATGAGTCCTCTCTTCTATTTGGGATGATGGTTCGATGAACTATGTAAGTACTTCTCCATGTCTGTAGGCTTTCTATAAACTCAATAACACAAGATTACATCTTCTTTACAATTAACACAGTTAAGAATGGTAACTCCTTTCAGCAACTCCATAAACCTTGTGGAAAGATGGATGAAATGAAGTTATTGCAGGAATAGGGCTAAATCCATTTTACCTGAATGCTAAAATCATCGTCAATGTATCTTAGCCAAACCAAAGGTTTTCAATTTCCTATTACTAGGGCCATAGTTTCAAAATTTTCCACATAACTGTTGTCCCTTGTTACTCACAAGAGTTCCATTCTAGAATCCTTGTAGTGCCTCAGTAGCTGCAAGGGTTTGATTCTGGGACTCCCTGCTGATTAAAAAAATGTCTTAAATCAGTTTAAAAAATAAAAATGAGTGTTCCTTTACTTCCCCCATGCGCATCACCCTCGTGCACATCACCTACCGTGCGCATCACCTACCGTGCACATCACCCCCTGTGCGCGTAACCCCCCATGTGCAACATCCCCCATACACAACAACACCCCCATGCGCATCACCCCATGCACATCACCCCCCCCCCCGAGCAACATCCCCCCATACACAACACACACCCAGTGTACTCTCCCTCAAAGTGGATAAGGCACTGGGCACCAATTGGCTGGATGTTGATAGAGTCTTCAACGTTAAGTATAGGACAAAAACACATTGTGCCCCTTTTCACCCACTTAAGGGTTAAATTTCTCAACATCGGTTCTTGGTTCTTAGTGGGTGTTGATGTCACAGAAGAAACACCCTCTCCAAATTTCATGCTTCTAAGGCCAGGGGGCAAAGCATTTCTCAGTCAGGGATGCTTCAATGTGATGTTTAGGGAGGAAAACATATTGTGCCCCTTTTCACCCCCTTCCAATAGGAATTTCCAAAAACCAGCTCTTAGTGACTCCATCCATCACGGAAGGAACACCCTTCCCAAATTTCACACTTTTATCTCTAGCGGTTTGGGCTGGATGTTGATGAGTCAGTCAGTCGGTCAATGAGTCAGTGACTTTTCAGTTTTATATACAGAGATGTTTCCTTGTCTTGCAAAACACTATCAGTCCAGGTTACTCCCAATCCAATTTACTTTACATGGTTTTGACTCAACCCAAATGGCCATTGCAAATCATAGTTTTAAATATTACTTTTCTACTGTTGTAAAGATGCAGTCATGCCGGCAATAATTCCATTCTTCAGATAAGCCAGGCAAAGACAAGGGGTCCTTTGCATTTCTACTGCCTCTCTAAAAATGGTAAAAAAGTTGTTCTAAAACTACTGTAAAGGAATACATGTTTTTATTTTATTAAAACTGATTTTAGCTCAGTTCAGTGATCAAAATTTGGCAGCTAAAACATCCTACCAGGCTTGTTCCACAATCTTGCTCTTTGCTGTCTATAAGCCTCATTATTTGAAATCTTGTCTGCCTAGAGAGGTGCTACTCCACCAGTTGTTTGGATACCACCAATGTTAGATGAGGTTGTGACCGGTGCTACTAGCAGGACCCTTGGACATCTATTGCGCAAGTAACATAATGCCACAAACAGAGGTAAGAGCAAAGCACCAAAGAATCCTTTTCAATGCTCAAAAAAGCCCTCTTGTCCATCCTGAGCCTCTTACTTGTGTTTGTAGCATCATATCTGGCCTCCCTTGTCAGAAATAACTAATGATGAAATCATCACCAGTTACTTCCAATTGTACTTACAATAGTGGGAAGTGGTAAAGTGGTACGATGGAGGACAAACCTTGACAAATATTGCCCTAGAGGGTTTCACCATTTTTCCCCACAGCTCCTTGACTGAAACAAATGCAATTTACAAAGATTAGCTTAGATGCTCTGAAGATACTCAGAAGATACTCAGATGATACTCAGATGATTCATGATGATACTCAGAACAGTATTCTGAGCTGCCGCAAAAAATTAGGAAAAGTTGAATTTATTGATTTAAAGCTTTATATTCCATCTTTCACCCAGCAGGCAGTCAATACATGTTTATATTAGCTTGTTGAAAATATTTATATTCCATTACTTCTTATCTCTGCAAAGTATAGGACAGGTTTTATGTTACACTGCGCAACACGAAAATGGTTGATGCTGAATTTGTAATGTTTCATATACAATTCAGTTATATCAATTGCAATAGTAATCTTAGAGGTGTAGGTCTGTGTGTCTCTGTGTGCTTTGTATCATCAAAACGTTTTTCTCACCTTAAATTTGGTGTTTGTGTCTATCCTATTGCCTAATGCAGTCGTTTTCAAACACCAAAGGAATAAAAAAGAAGTTATCACAAATCACTTGCAGTTTGATGATCACAAAGTGGTTTGCAGATGCTTCTTTTTTGTATTCTCAGAATTGTTGAGTCCTGTGGATGGCTGTACAAGGCTCCCTATGTCTCCTAGTTGCCACTACCTTCTCCTGGAACTACATCCCCCCTTTACCCCCAGAAGTGGCACATCCTTAGTCCTAATATGCATCATCTTATACAACTGCATATCATAAATTGTGGCTAATTGATCTCTCTCTCTCTCTCTCTCTCTCTCTCTCTCTCTCTCTCTCTCTCTCTCTCTGTGTGTGTGTGTGTGTGTGTGTGTGTGTGTGTTTAGGTATCTACAGTATTTATATACTACTTCTCCACTAAAAAGTTCACAAAGCAGTTTACAAAGAAAATGAAAAAATTAATGGCTCTGTCACGTTGCCTACATACAGCGCCAATGGTGGGGGATAGAATTGGGTAGTAATAATGGTTTCTACAAAGCAGCCTGTTAACTTAAGGTAAACCGCACTGGAAATGTGTGGATTTAGGTCAAACTCTCCTTGACAGATTGCACACACAAAAAAGATTCCACATGATAAACCTTGCAATATACAAATCAGACAAGGGATTTGAAAGAAATCCACTTGTCCATATGGGTTTTACAGGAAGCAGCTGGATTCTAAAAACCACTGACCATTTTTGTATGAAAATTTCATTTTATTTGTACCAAGTGTCATTCAGTTAAATGATATGCAAAAAAGCAGAATCTATGTAGATTAATTAAATTGCCCTAATTATGTCACAGACTTTATCAGTTAGCATAAGTATTTCCATAAGACAAAAGTGCTGATTTCATTATTTATGCAATGGAATTACTTTCCAGGACAGTGTGAATCCTCACAATTTGTTCCCTGCGCTCTTCTATGTAACTGAGGGTGCATTCCTAGCCTAGGTGAGCACATCTCATTGGTAGCACATTGGCAGCACATTGGGAGCACATCTCCCATTCCCATTCAGGGAGGCAAGCACATGTCTGTGCACTGGCTTAACCCTCCCCCAGTAGTGGCGCAAATGTGTCTTTTGGTACTTTGGTGATACCCGCAAGTCAGCACAGGGCTTAGGCAGGCCTAACTGGAGGTTAGGACTGAAACTTAAGAAACTCAGGACTTCCCATCACACACGCACTCCACTCCGTCAGGATCAGGGAAACTATTCTCACTTTCTCTCATTGTCAAAATGAAACAGTCAGTACTTTAAGCACAGTGGCTGAGTCTTAAAAACTGCTTTTTTCTATCTTTTAAAATCTTTTTTTACCCCTATAGAATGGATATGTACCAAACAGTCTAGTACAGTACATTTTATGCTGCCACCATCTGGCCTTTTGTATAAATGTGCACTTTTAAAATTCTGTTTATCCAACCCATGAGTTTCAGGTTATGAAATGTTAAAAACCTTCCTGAATGCACTTGGCTACAAGAAACAAACCTGTGATCATAGACTACATCAGGAGTGTCCAAACTGGCAGGACGGCCAGATCATCTCATTGACTAGTTTGGGGGTTGAGGGTGGAAGAAAAAAATGAATTGATATACATATAAAATTTGAATAAATTTACAAAAATGAATATATTAAAGATGGAACATGAATGAATGAATGAATGAATGAATGAATGAATATCTACTACCAGTCAAAATATCTACTACCAGTGTATCCGGTGAGGCCAGGGAGGCTGTCGGAGGTCTCCTTGGAGAATTTTCTCCCTTTCCCCCAAGGAATGCCCCTGGCCTCGAAATGGGGCTTTTGAAGTCTGCATTAGCTATTTTTCTGGCACTGATGCGAGAAGCCCAATGTTGGGCTTGCTAGCCTGATGCAGAACATAGGATCCACCAGAAGAGACTTCCACTGGTCACATCCTCCTCCCAGACAGATCCCTCTGCTGTTTTGTTGTCATCAGCCATTCTCCACCCCAGAACGCCTCCCCAACTCAAAAAAGCCACATCCCTGCCTGGTTATGCTATTTATCCCAGCTACTTATTGTTGTCATTGTCCTGGTACTCTCCGGGTTCTTCAATTATGCTTTGTGGTATGTTCATAATACCCAAAGCCACTAATACACATGTACCACTAGTGCTGGAGAGCTCAGGATTGGACACCAAGTCTCCAGGGAGAGAATTTGCCATATAAGAAGGAAAAGGCTATCTCCATGACATAAAGAGCCATTATGACACGAGCAAGAAGTAGACCAAACCTTTCTCTCTGCCTTATCCCATGTTTGCATGTTTCAAAATTCCGAATGTGGCCAGGCTCTTAATGTACAATATTCTTACCATTTGATGACTATCATGCTAGTTCAATATCATATTTAGCCTCACTTATCACACCAATTTTACTGTAGCAATGACATGATTGTATAACCAGAAGTGTACCCACAACAGCTTACACTAGGGACAGTGGTGCTTATGTGGAGCTCAACAATGCAAAAATTTGGGGTGATTTAGTGACATTTATCATGTTGCCAGTGAGCTTCCTCACAGGGGTTTGGACCCGATGACCTATTAGTTCCCTTCCATCTCTATGATTCTTTGATTCCAGGTACTTGCATTGATTTAAATGTGGTAAGCATGTCTTGGATGATATTCAGGTTGCTTTGGATCCAGTCATGCTTTCGGCTGCTTTTGGATCCATTCAATACATGCTCACCAGCAAACAGCAAAAACATGCTGGGCCTGAAGGTCACCAAAGGTGGAGTGCTGTGGTGACTTGTCTCCTGCATCCTCATGCCAGGGGGAGCCCTCAGCCTAGTGAAACCACTTTTCAAAGCCAGTGATAAGAGAACTGTTATGACCGATTTGGCAATTGTATCTTATATCTGTAGAATAAGCAATTGTAACACTAAGGACACAATCCAGAACAAATTCAGCCTGCTCTGACCTAACTGCACTCTCCTAACTATTCTGTATCCAGAGCAGAAAGTTAAGCTGAATCCAGAGAGTCAGGAAGCCTGGGCTGCCCTAACTGCTCCAGAGCATGCTAAGTAATTGACACATGGGGAGGACTTGCTCCTGAGGAGACACCCCTCAGATCACACTGAACAAGGAACAGCTGTGGTGCCTACAGTGGTGACATGACTCTGCACATCACCTGGTGCAGAAGTCTGTGCGTCATCCCTGGGATGTGCGCCCCCCCTACCTGGACTGCGCAGTCACTAAAGTTGGCGCCTGTGCAGTTGTTTCTGAAGCCAACTGGCTTCAGAAAGAGTACTGCGCAGGCACCATCTCTGACACCTGCGCAGTACTTTTCTGAAGCCTTTTGGCTTCAGGGGAGACTGTGCAGGCGTCAGAGTTGGTGCCTGTGCAGTACTCTTTCTGAAGCCATTCGGCTGCCGCTCCGCCTCTGAGTGAGGCCGAATGGCTGTGCAGAGGCGCGGACTTTCTCTGCTCTAAGGAAGTCTCCTCTGAAGCTGTTCGGCATGCTCAGTGTGTTTCTGCGCAGTGCACCTCAGATGGCCGTTCAGGCCAGCTCCTCAGACAAGTGGCAGCTTCTGGCTGCTGCTCCACCTTGGAGCAGGCCTGAATGGGGGTGCTGACGCCCGGGGCCTGCCAAAGGACAGTCAAACTCCTCCGGCACATCACCCCATACGGAGCGCATCACCCAATGCAGCCCACATCAGCTGCACCAGTCTGGTGACGCCACTGGGTGCCTGCCTTATAAGGAGTCCCTGATGAGATGCCAGTACATTCTACAGTGAATACAAGGGGCTTCTTGGAGGGGCCTGCTGTATCCTGAGGTTTGTGGGCAGCCGTAGTTTGTTCCATATCCTGAGGTTGAGAGGAAGGGGTTGCAGCTAGGCTGGCCAAGAACTCAGATTTTTGGTCAGCACTGCCATTCTTACTCGGGCCTTATCATGGACCCCTATGGGTCTACTCATTACTATACCTGCTCCTGAGGTGGTATAACTCTGAGGGCTGGAAGAGGGCATTTCTGCCTTGGAAACAGGCTCTGGATACAGAGTAACTGCTCTGCCCTAGGCAATGCTAAACATGCCCTCAACTTGCCTCTCCTGAGCTGCTTAGGCTGCCCCAGTTAGGGCAGAGCAGGTCCACCTCTCTTAGGGCAGCCTATCTTGCCTTGCTCTGCCCTAAGCCTCCTTCAGAGTAACTGGGCTGGAGCATCTTGCAGTTGCTCCAACCTAGTGTTAGATAGGGCAACCTAAGGGCTCTTATGTGGACAGATTAGTTGCTCTGGATTGTCCTGCCTATATGCTTTTTATTCCTGTTAAAATTCATGATAACAGAATAATGAATTCAGCAGTGAAAAACAACACTGTATGCATCTATAAAAGTGGAATCTCAGCCCAGCTTGTCTCTCTACTACTTTCTATTAAAATGAATGAATTAAATACTGCAACAGAGAGAAGGAGCTGCTTCTACATGGAAATGAGCCCTGATCTTCCTCATGTAGTAGCATTTGCTCAGCAGGGAAGCTGTACTCGGGGCTTATTTTCAGACCGTTCAGAAGAAAGACAGTGAAGCATGACATTAAAACATAAAGGAGAAAGATTTCTATTTGCATCTTAAACACATCTGCATGGTGTCTAGACAGCTAGGCAGCTAATTTTTTTCCCAAATTAATTTACAGAGGAATAAACTGACCTGTTATGCCAGCCAACACCTTTGAGCAAGTCGAGTATTGCTAGTATTATCTATTCAGAAGTAAGACCCAGTAATTCAAAAGGATTCCAGCCTAAGGTGCCATAACTGTTACAGCGAATGATTCCCAAAGCACATTGCACTATTAGAAAGATAAGGATCCCAGCGGTTTTGTTATGAAATTGGTAAGCAGTACACAACTGTGTTGATTTCATCATATTATTGCTTCCATCGTTTGAAATGTGTTCGTTCTCCAAGAGCTACTAAACCTACACAACTATACAATCCTCCGATGAGAAGGAGAGCAACCAGCCCATTCCAGATTACACTGAATGTTTTGGAAAAGATGCACAAACATATTGCAGAAGAAGGACCCTTTGTGCACCAAAACTAAATGGCAGTATTGAAAGTTTCCAGGTCTGACAACTGCTATCATCAAAGTGTCAATTCTCATGTTCTTTCGTTGTCATCATCAAAACCTACGGCAATGCTTTGGCACTCATATGCACGGACACCCAAAACTATTTAAAAAGCTTTTACTACAACTGATCACTCAATGGAAGGGAGAATGCAATGCTTTTCATTACAAATGAGTCTGTATAGTCAGCTGGGTGACTGCATGCAGGAAGAATTTTCCAGTTGCATCCGAACATACCTGGATGTATTGCATGCTTGCCTTTTCCCAGCTTGTGTTTATGGTTGTCTAGGATTGTGGCACACGTTTTCAATAGGTACCATGGTTTTATATATGACAGTTCCTAAGAGCTTCACACAAAAGGGGTAAATGTACCTCACTGATGGTGATCACCACTCTGGTAGATCTCCTCACTACCCCACTGATAGGACATCACTGGTCAATCACATATTTTGTATTCTGAAAGTCCCATTGACACACTCTGAAATCCTGGAGAGTTCCTACAGGTCAATACTGACAAGCCTACATGGGCCTACATGGCCAAAGTCTGACTTTTCTACATGGCCAGCCTATATGGGCCAAAGTCTGACTTTTCCTTAGTAATTTCCTTAGTAATTCCTTTATAATTACCCAGATTCACCCCTCATCCCTTCAGTCACAGACCTAAATGGTCAGAAAGATATTCAGTTGCACAGTGCATGACCAGAGCAATCATTATCCTGCTATGAAGCAAGGCAATTACATCACACACCCTACAATCCAGAGAAATTATAGGAAGGCATAAGAGGCACTTACTCTGAATTGCTCTATGCATTTTCCATAGGTTTCCCATAGGTGGCACCATAACTATGTCGGTGTAAAAGGTCCTGTAGTTACTCTGGATTGTAGCTTTATTAAGCCAATTTTCTTTTTAGTTTAGCTACATGATGTATGAATGTAGAGATTAGTGCTTTATTTGAGCCTACCTGTGATGAGCAGTGAATTTGGCATGTACATCATGGCTTGGTTGTAGTGACTGAGCCATAAATTGGAATAAAAGTATAACCTCCACCCAGGTATTGTGACCACCCCTGTGATTTCAAAATTGCCAACAGGCAGCAAAACCAGAAGCAATTAAAAATCCATACCTGCTGGGCCTCCATAGATGACAGATGGACTCCAAGTTGCACTACCTTAAAGTAAAATGTGGTGCATTTCAGGGAGAATCAGTCCAATTTCTGCAGCCTGGAAGTGAATATAAATATCTTATATTTACAATCCAATCCAGCACAGGAGTAGTGGCTCCAAACAGCTATCACTGCATCCAGTGCTGGAATTGAGTGTGTGCTGAGGACTTCTTGGGGGGAAAGGACAGGGAATTTAGTGGAGGAGGCCTTCTCCAGTCCCACCTCCTTCCTGGACCTATTCCAGTGGCATTGCTAGGCCCAGTGCCATTTGGGGCATTCCAACTTTTTGACACCCTCCAATAAGGGTGGCATGCCAACCTCCGGGTGTCCACCCACGCTGGTTGTCCTCAAATGTAGCCGATAGGTGGCCCCACAATATGGCCTGCACCAGGCTGTGGGTGGCGCAAGCGGTTAAGACGCTGTGCTGTTAACCAGCAGGCCAGGGTTCAAGACCCGGGTCGGCCCCACAAGACAGGGTGAGCTCCTGTCCTTAGCCCAGCTCTGCGATGCCAGCTGGATCCAATCGTATTGGCTCTGCCTTTCCATTGGACTAATTCAGTGGTGTGGAGAGGGAGGGATTTGCTGCTTGGGTAACAGCCTATCCTCCATAACAATCTAACCCAGGCTTTTGTGCTTCGCATGCAGCGTATGCAGTGCCAAGCACAATACCATAATCTTTCAAGACTGACAGAGGCCTGCTTTTTAGTGATGGGATTCAAAGAAATTAACAACCAGTTCTCTGCCCATCTGGCAGCCACTTTTAAATGGCTATTTTTAAACATTTTATCTCCTATCTCTCGCTAACAACCGGTTCTATAGAGTAGGCGCGAACCTTCTGGAGCCCACCACTGGCCTGCACGTGTCTGCAGGTGATCTGTACGCTGTTGGATCTTGACAGGCATTGAGGGTCCATCTTTGGGCCTTCCACCTGCTTCCTCCTCACCACACACTAAGAAGGAAGTAGGCAGGCTGAGGGAGGATACAAAGATGGACTCTCCAAGCCCAACAGTGCACAGACACAGGTGGTGGGACAAGGGGAAGCTGCAGTCTCCCCCTCTGAGTCCCTGGGGCAGGTCAGGGGGTGATTTTGACACCCACCTGCCTTGTGGTACCCAGGGCCAACAGCCCTCTGGCCCCCGCACAAGATGCCACTGGCATTAGAGAAGCACAGGATCAGGTGTGATACTCGTTTGAAAATGCTTGTTTTGTCTGCTTTATTAAAATGGAAGAGCAGCTATTGTTAATGTTTCCACTGTAATTTGTCTTAGGTTTTCTTCAGTGTCTCAGAAAAGGTAGCTATGGCTTGTTTGTCAGGAACTAGAAACATCACCCGACCATCAAAGCTCATCAAGCAAGCTAAAGAGAAATGTCATTCAATCTCATTTTATACAAAGGCACCTTTATTGACATTTTGGTAATGTACAATTTACATTTCATCAGATAAAGTAACTGATTAATCAGTTAAAGGGCAAACCAATTATTTACTGTGAATTCTTCTAAGCTGACAACCTGAGATTTTCATTAATTAAAAAAAAACCTGACGGGGAAATCAGAAACTTAATTTACAGCCAGGAGCAGCTTAGCCCATTCTGTTTCATTTAATTCTTTATAATTCGGGTTTCTAATGGTACCGAAAGGCATCCTTCAGCTATTGATGTAGTGCTGACCTCTTCATTTCTAGGCTAGCTTTCATATACTCATCTCGGTCAACTGCTTCCAGCTCTAATTGAATGGGGTGCATTTTATTAATAGAAAGATTCCACAGGTTGTGATTCATTTAAAGCCTCAGAAACCATTCTTGGTGCAACATCATATAGCATCATTCCATTTAGGTTTCAATTGCTCTTTGTGGTTACACTCCCAGGTTACACTTTTGTGGTTACACTGTGAAAACATTCTGCTTTTGTTGCATATATTTATCTTGGTGGGTCACCGTGAATGTCTGATTTGAAGGCCAAAAAAAATTATAAAAGTGAAAAATTAGCAAATTCAGCCTCTACCAACCTTAATGGTAATCTGGGCTGAACATCTGAAGTCCACCGAGCCCAGTAGGAAGCATTGGGTGGAGTATCCGCATGGGGGAATGCGCATGTTGCACATGGGGGAATGATCCACATGGGGGTTGGTCACATGGGGGGTTGATGCGCATGGGGGTGTTACACATTGGGGTGTTGCGCATTGGGGTTTGATGCACATGGGGGACTGACGTGCATGGGGGTGGATGCGCATGGGGGTTGATGTGCAGTGTGAGGTTGGTATACGGGGGAATTTTACTCCCACAACGCAGCTACGTTTTCGCTAGTTTCCAATAAAAATTATCACTTTTTAAATAAAGAAGAAAAAAATAAATGCCCATTTAAATACCAGCACTGTTGTAGCCATGTCAATGGAACATACACTGCATCTTGAATCCTCCTCAAGGCCACAGCTTGGAAAAAACCATGTTACATACACCCTAAGCCACACATTTTCTCATTACAATGGAACACCCTAAGCTTATCACTCTGATAGCCCCGATAATCTGCCTGTTCTTCCAGAGCTATATTATCAGCAATTCCAAAATCCTTAATTAGGCAAAGGATTTTGGAGGTCACTGGCAGCATAAACAGGTGACATCAGGACAGGGTTTTTACACACTGTTCAAAAACCTCCTCCTATCTAGAGGTAGGTAGGTAGGTAGGTAGGTAGGTAGGTAGATAGGTAGATAGGTAGATAGATAGATAGGTAGATAGGTAGGTAGGTAGGTAGGTAGGTAGGTAGGTAGATAGATAGATAGATAGATAGATAGATAGATAGATAGATAGATCGATCGATCGATCGATCGATCGATCGATCGATCGATCGATCGATCTATTCCCTCTTTCTGTGAATACAATTTCACTCCACTCTGGGACACTCTGGTTAGAGCATCACAATCATTCTCTATCAACTCTAAGGCCCTGTGATTCAGTCTGACCTCTTAAATAAGGATAAAAGGGGAACACCTTTATCAACACCTCCCCCTGGTTTTGTGGGCACAATATTTTAAGGTGGGGAGGGAGTTACCACAGACATTGGCAGTGCAATCCTAACCACTTGTTAGGCCACCACACATCCTAGCACAAGTCCCATGCTGGCCTGGAAGTGTCACAAAAGTGCATAACATGTTTCTGTGCCACTGCTGGGAGAGAGGTTGAGCCCGGTGCACAGACATGCACTGGCCTCCCCACACCACCATAGAGACAGGTGAGTTGTGCTAACCAAAGTTGGTTAGGTTTGTGCCCTATGTGTTCTATAAAACAGCTGTTCATGTTGAGGTGGCCTCTCCCCCTGCCAAGGTGACCATGCAGCCATATTGTTGAGGCTAGAACTGAACTGGCTTTTAATATGATTGAGAGTACAATATCCCTTTCTGCTCAGGCCTAAGTCCCATTATAGTCAATGGGACTTTCTCTTAAGTAAGTGCGGATTGCAGTCTCAATTACAGCCATCATATTCATAACAATCATCTCTTTTTGAATTATTCCTTGCAATGATGAGTCTGTCACTTGAAACCTGGAGTTGAAAGTGCTTACTTGATCCATTCATTTTGAATGGCGTGATTTCATGTGCTCTTTTCTGCTGTTTGCTCTTAGTTTCTGCTTGATTGCAGTACAACATGGCCTTTCTGACATCCATTCCCTTAACTGTCATTCTTATTGCTTGCTGTCACTCTATTTTGGCTGGCATTGAACAGAAATCTTATGTGTCAGCACTTTGGTTAGTCTCTATCAGAGGCGGTTTTTGCTGCACTTGTTCTTTTATACAACATTGTGCCTTACCTCCTGCATGCCATAGAATAATAGAATAATAGAGTTGCAAGGGACCTAGTAGGTCATCTAGTCCAACCCCCTGCCTGCAGCAGGAATTCCCCCTAGAGCATCCCAATAGGTGTTCATCGAGCCTCTGCTTGAAGATCCCCAGTGAGGAAGAGTCCACCACCTCCCTTGGCATTTGTTCCACTGCTGAACCACTCTCACCGTCAGAATCAGTGTTTTTCAGTATCTCAATGTCATATAGGACCATATCCAGTTTGGAATTGAAGGTTATTTCCTGAAAACTCTACTCCCATATTCATATCCGTACTCCATGGATACTGAGGGTGTTACTGGGAAAAGCTGAGCCAGGGTTGTTTGCCAGGGCAAGCTTGGCATTTGGCATTTTCTGTGCTAATGAAATACACCATCAGTGTGGCATTGACAAGATGGGCTTAAAATATGATACATCAGATGGCATCTGTGCAACATCAATATGGCATCCAAATAGGATGCCATCAACAATCAAATATATGTACAACATCGATATTGCGTCCAAATAGGATGCCATTGACAACCAAATATAATACAACATTGTCATGGCATCCAAATAACACACACGTACATACTCAGAGAGAGAGAGAGAGAGAGAGAGAGAGAGAGAGAGAGAGAGAGAGAGAGAGAGAGAGAGAGAGAGGTTTAACTCCATATTTGATTATTTTCGGCCGAACTTGTCAACAGGCCCTATAAAAAATTGAGTTTAAGCTGCAAACTTCATCTGCGTAATGTATCAATTCACATTCACAAGGCACCGGATGCTGCAGGAATCAGGAATAAATGTGCATGTGTAAATCAGCTTCGTGTGTCTGTTTCTAGATATACTACAAGCAATTGATAATGTGTGACTTTGTCATGATTCCAGTGTCTGATAAAAATCAGGAGTAGCCATGTAGCAGCTATAGCAGCAAAAAATAAAATAAAATAAAATAATGGGCAACACAATCCCTTAGGCATGTCACTTGCGCCGACCTGCAAGTGTTGCAGATGTGTCGTAAAGCATGTCTGTACCACAGTGAATGATAGGCAAGTGCATGAACTTAACGCTGGCCTCTCTGCTGGCATTGGTCTGCTTCCGTTTGCTCAGACTGAGGTACCCTAATGCTGAGATGACCCATTGGGGCTGCTGCAACCCTACACCAGAGAAGGGAACAAGCTTCCCCTTTCCCGCAATAATGTAACACTAGTCCCAAAACTTGCACAATACAGCACAAGCTAGGCCAACACAGGCTGGAAAGGACTCAGTAGAGCAGGATGTGCGTTGTTGACCTGTTGGTGGACCATGCCTGCACATGCTGGAGAAGCTGAAGAGTATACCAAGGCATGGCAAGTGTCCACTGGAGCCTTCATGTCTGTCAGAAGAGGAGGTTTCAGAGCCAGACGGTGACCTGCCCATGAGGATGGAACAAAAAAAGCGGGAGGGACATGACAAGGCCATGGGTCTATGAGGAGAGAAAAGGCTGGTAACTAGTTAGAAAGAGGGTTCCTGTGAGAAAACCCCTTTCATGCCTCTACTCTGAGGCCTGGGGTTGAAAGACAGCCCAGAGAAGACATGTGAGCTTGGTGCTGGAGGCTCTACATGGGCTGCACTATAGGGGAACCCCAGACTCCCTTCCTCCCCAGCACCTTGACAGTCACACAAGCCTTCCTTCCAAGTGATATATATGCAAGTATAAACCACCCCTTAACTTTTAACATTGTAACTTCTCATACCCTACAATCCAGAGTAACTACGGGAGCATGTAAGAGACATTACGTGTACCCGTAGTTACTGCACTATCTAGTGAAAACCTATGGGAAATTCATATTGCAATCCAAAGCAAATTGTTCTTACACCGGAGCAAAGACTCCACGTAGTTACTCTGGATTGCGCCCATAGTATGCCAAGATCAGAACTGCTAGGCTGTATTTCCTTTGCATGAAAGCGCACTGGAGATATTTTTATATTTGATGTATTATTACATCCCTTATAAAAACAATATATACAAGCAACAGGCACTCCAACGAGGGAAATTTCCAGAGAGCAATTTGAGCAGCCTTTCTTGCTACATGCTGGTTTGGTCCAGGAAACTTTCAGCCGAATGCTCTCCTCTTCCCCTCTCAGGTGGAACAATGTGACTTTCTCTGATGGTCTCTTATGAGTAAACCCCAACCAAAAATAGACCATCTCTGAAGTATTTCCTCTCATTTATGAAACCTCAACCAGTCACCACATCCCCAAAACAGGTTATGTTAGCAACCGTTGCACCACTTCATTAGCTATAGACATGATTCATTAGCTATAGACCATTTCATTAGTTATAGATATGTTTCATTTTGATATCAAGGAGCCCCCACAAGAGGGAGACGTCATCTCACTGGATCATTGCTGGTGATGTTTAAGGAAGCTTCAGAGATGTCTGTGAAAGGAACAGGAATTTTTTGATTGCATGTACGCTGTTTAAGGAGACCCGGTGCATCATGAAATTAAAAAAAACGCTTGTTTCTTGGGAGGAAAGGTATGGCAAGCCTAAACAACTTAATTAAAAGATAACAAACCTTGCCAGCAATGGTTTGTTTAGTTAAAACTATGGTTTTGCCAGTAGTAATGTACGGCTGTGAGAGCTAGATCATAAGGAAGGCTGACCACAGAAGAACAGAACTATGGTGTTGGAGAAACTCTTGAGAATCCCTTGGTCTGCCATCAGTCCTATAGGAAATGAACCCTGACTGTTCATTGGAAGGACAGATACTGAAGCAGAAGCTCAAATACTTTGGCCATCGCAAGAGAAGGGAAGCTCTTTAGTAAAGACTCTGATGATGGGAAAAACTGAAGGCAAAAAACGGGAATGACAGAGTATGAGGTAAGAACGTAAGAATTATGTTCATATAATGAACGTAAGAATTATGTTAGATAATTTCACTGAAGCAAAGAATGTGAATTTTGCCAAAGTTCAGAAGTTAGTATAAGATAAGAGGGCCTGGCATTCTGTGGTCCATACAGTTACCAAGTACTCGGACACAACAACAACAGTTAGCCAATAGTAATATTTTTCCTTTTGTAAAGAAGCACCTAAAATCATACTCTGTGCAAATCCATCCGGTAAAGCAGCAGGGCTGTGAATTGATTTTTCTGGATTGAAAAGTCACTAGGAGCACAAGCCTAACCATGTCTACTCAAAAGTAAGCCCTATTGTACTCAGTGGGACTTACTCCCAAGGAAGTGTGTTTAGGATTGCAGCCTAGAACAAGCAAATTCCATACCCCCAGAAACATTTTTTCGCAACCTACAAAAAGCACTAGAATCTTTTGCAAGAACTGGCTGTGGAAGATACATAAGGTATCCATTTCACTGGGCAGCTTGCCAGTCTTAAGTC
The DNA here is from genome assembly GCA_030015325.1 of Cryptoblepharus egeriae. NCBI lineage: Eukaryota > Metazoa > Chordata > Lepidosauria > Squamata > Scincidae > Cryptoblepharus > Cryptoblepharus egeriae. The sequence continues at coordinate 113,751,159 of JAREYC010000003.1, forward strand.
AAAGATTTTGGTGCCAGGTATAGATTTCCACGACAGCATTCATATTTGTGTTCAGAGCTGTTATTTACAGAGCGAAGCATATGCCAACCTGTTTTAGCAAAGAGCATGCATCAGTGAGATAAGTGTGCAGCTGTCGCTCCGAAATCAATAACAGGTTGCCCAGAATACATAGTGCTAGCAGGTGCCTCCTTCTTAAGGAGGAGATACTTGTGTCAATAAAGCCCAATAGCTGTCAGATGGTGATTGTTATCATTCCAGACTGAAACTTCCCTGTCTAAGCTGCTCTGATAAACTGTTGCAGCACAACAGGGCACTTTATAAAGGCCCAGAGGTAAGAGACATGTCATACTATATATGGGGAAGAGGACATAAAAGAAATGTATGGACTACAGTCAACACTTTTGCTCAGGGCAGTGTACTGCTTGGCTTTGTCAGTTTTTCACTGCAGGTATTTTATTTATATCCCACCTTGCTTCCATGAAGGAACTCAAGATACAGAGTTGCCAGAGTATCCCATCAAAGTCCTGACCACACCTGCTTGGATTCAGCATGTTTGCAAAACCGTGTGCTTTCAGATCCTAGCCTAAGACTTATCGGGTGATAGGCACTATATGAGTCCAACAGGTTACACCCAGGCCAGCAAAGTTTTCCTCCAACTCTTACAGGCTCAACACTGTGTGATAACTAGTGACAGGCTAGGTTAGTAGTCCTCAAACTTTTTTGACAGTCCCCTTAACCTACTGGGTCATTGGCCGCAGCTTCCCAATATTGCTACAGTCTATACAGGTTGCCATACTGGTATCTGAGGGATATATGTACTTGGACCTCCTGCTGATACAAAATTTTACAGATAATGAAATCCACAGTCTTCCATCGCTTAACTCATATGAAGGGGACTAGAGCTGTGCTCCTGTCCCCTCCAGAGGATTTTTGAAATCTAGAGAGGTTGTGTGTGCCTGGCTGCTGCCTCTGTGGGCTTCAGGATGGCCCAGAAGCAAAAAAAAAAACACCACTTCTGGTTTCCCTTCATAAACTGGAAGTGACATTTCTTCACCTTTTAGGGCGTTCAGAAAGCTGTCAAGAGGGGATCGGAGAGCAACTCTAGTCCCCTTTGAAGAGCTTAGGTAGAGCTGAGTCTGGCTTATGTGAGTCCAGGGAACCTGCAATACTCAGCTAAACGGGCTCTACCTCTACACTGGACCTATACCATTCTGTGCATTTTTGCAAAGATTCTGTAGCTCCCCTGAATGTGGCTTCCTGGCTATCCATGGTTTATAATTTAGGAACCTCTGGGCTAGGTAGGCATTGCTACTTTTATGGGACAGAAACCTGGAGTTGCAATTTCTTCATAGTATATATGATGTATCTACTGCAACACACTGAGCGCAAGCCATAGTAACTACGGGGAGTCCTTGCACCGGTGTAAGAACAATTTACTCTGGATTGCAATGTGAATTTCCCATAGGTTTTCACTAGGTGGTGCAGTAACTATGGGTGCACATAATGTCTCTTACATGCTCCCGTAGTTACTCTGGATGTTACTCCCATAGTATGGATGTTATTTACTCCGTAGTTACTCCCATAGTTACACTGTTGTCCTTTTGATTACATAATCAGGGACACTATGGGTGCAATCCTGAGTAACTATGGGGAGTCCTTGCTCTGGTGTAAGAACAATTTGCTCTGGATTGCAATATGAATTTGCCATAGGTTTTCACTAGGTGGTGCAGTAACTACGGGTGCACATAATGTCTCTTACGTGCACCCGTAGTTACTCTGGATTGTAGGGTAAAGCAACCTTCATGGTTTCATGAAGGTTTCACCAGTGGTGAATGAGTATATACAGAATGGTTATGTGTAACTGTGCCAGAAGAAATCAGATCCAAATTACTGAATTGGGTCTTTGTGAAGGCCTTTCTTTAGGGACTACCCCATAAGCACTAGGGCTGGGAGTCATCCATTTTACTAGCTCACAGGCTACCTATCAAGTGAAAATATACACCCAAATGATGAAGTAACAGACAACAAAACAAGGTTTAAAAATAGTTTAGAAACAGTTTGGGACACAAGTTCAAGCAGATCTATGACAGACGGACAATGAAACCAGATGGAAGCACTGGAGCATCCTTAAGTACTTTTCAGAGGATTTCATATACACTACATATGAAGGACAGGATTATTTAACAATTTTCAGCTCAATGCATCCCTAATCCAGATACCTCTTACAGGTATCTCCTGCCTTCTGGTGGTTTGTTTTCTGATGATCCACTCTTTCAGCACCTTTTAGTTATACCCAGGACTCATTCATTCAACGCTCTTTCAATCTGTCTCTGACATTCTAAAGGCCAAAATTGCCCTCCCCATGTTATAGCTGCTGATCTAATCCCATTCCCAAAGGAGTTAGTGAGAATCCACTTGCAGAAATCGTTGTGTGGCAGCAGAAAGATTTTATAATTTGCAAAATAAGAGAACTTTTGCAGTTTGCTGGCCAAAAAAGCATTGGAAGCAAGATTTATAAACTAAGAAAGGCTGGGTTCCACTTTTCAACGGTTTTCGCTTTTGGATGGTGCTCTGGTCTGTAAGCCATCCAATAAGTGGGGGAGGCCTGTATTTGCTAGATTCTGCCCAGTGAAGTCTCTATAGATCTTTATACTTTGTTTAAAAATAGGATCTTGTATATACACTATGCCAATAAAGGTTTTTGTATTGTATTGTAAAAATAGGATCACTTCTGTACCTGGGTGGAGCCTGGGATGGACTATGGCAGCAGAGAGGGCAGGTCAAAGGGTATGAATCAATGATGAATGTGGGAGTGAGCCTTATGCTCCCAGACTACAGACTAAGGTACAGGCAGAGCATTAATCAGATGATAAAAGGAAATACACCAAACCACATACTATCAGACAAATCAAACACATAAAATATGTAAGTACTATGTAATAATAAACAGCCCAATCCTATTATTTTTTCCACCATAGCATACAGCCACAATAAAACAGGCTGTGCGGCATTCCTATGATGGGAGGGTGCAGATCAAGAGGCTTGGGAAGGAAAAAGAAAAACATTTTCTCTTGCCTCTCAGTAAGCCCCGCAGTTGCCAAATGGTTTTCTTGGACCTGAGCCAAAACTTTAGCTGGCACAAGTCTGAAGAGACAAAGTGGGAATGCTGTCTCCAGAGGGAATAGCAGCCAATGCAAGTCATCCATATCGGATGCCATCTCTTCCTAACATGGTCCTGCCAAACCCCCTCCCCCAGCAACCTAACCAAGTGGCTCCTGTTTGCCCCACAAGCTGAAGCAATGGCCCCGAATCATGCAGCTCCATGTACTTTCAAAGCATCTTCTACAACACTATTAATTAAAACATCAACTGCAATTGTAATGCTAGTTCCTGGGGTCTGGTATAAGATCATAAGATCCATCTGTATACATACCACATACAGAACAATCCAGCAGACATTTGTATCATAACAGTTGGAGAAAGTTGAAGGCACAGCAATAAAATAGCCTATTGTCCATTCAGTTACTCCACGGCATAGATAGTAAATACTTCTTATTTCTACAGTCAGTCCTATAATCCTGGCACAAGCCAGTGCAGCCAAGATTTCTCCCCCATTCTGCTACCAACCCACCCCCTCTTTATCCAGACACTATCCCCTCCTTGCCTCATTACCTGTCCCAAGATCTACCCCAACCCCGACCATCTCCTGCTCCAAGATCCATGGTCCATCATGTAGGTTGTAGAAGCTTTAAAAAGGACAATGAAGCCTTTTTGGAGGACACTCAGATAGAAGGCTAAAAAGAGGGCAAATCCGGAAAAATCCGGTCATATGGTCACCCTGAAACCAACACTCAGTGCCATTGTACAACCAGAGATTCTGCTGTAGTAAAATTTGGTTTGCACTGGGTATAATTGACTAAACACCACATATAAACTCAGTTGTTGGAGGTTAATTGTCCACAACTAGCTGAGCCTTTTTCCTCTTTTATTTCCCTTTATATGGCTATAGTGTTTGCTCACATGATGCATGCTTCGGGTCTTCAAAATAAACTTTTTCCCCATTCGCAACATAATCTCAGCATTTTAAAAGTTGAATAAGGACAGGTAAATTGTGTTTTTTCTTCTCCGCTGTAAACATTATTTATCTTTAACCTGCAATACATGGCCTGAAAAAGCTTATCGCAGGCATTTCTGCATATGTGTCCAACTCCTCCATGGTCTGAGAGATCATTGACACATCCAACCTTTGACAGGCCTCTTGGCTCATATCCTTGTGACAATGAATGGGTAAGTGACTGAGAGGTCCTTGGCTGTATCGTTGTTTCTGCTCCATAACTCTTCCTCTCCTGGCCATTCCAGTCCCATTCATGTGTTCTTACAGGTATTCCCATTCATAAACTATTTCAAAAATTTTCAGATGCAAACAAAAAACATGTTTAACTTGTGGCAAAGTGACGCAAAATGCGGAGCCTGTCTTTTTTTTAAAAGGTTCAATGTTAAAAATGTACAGTGTCTTGTAGCACAATCCCATTCACCCTCATTTTGGAGGGAACTCAGATGGGCTTCCTTCCATGTTAACATGTATAGGATTTAAAATGGGTCTCTACATTCCAGAAGAGGAAACCTTAAGGCACAATCCTAACCAATTTAGGCCTGCATATCTCACTTGGCATATCTTTCTGTGGTAGTGCAGGGAGGTCAGTGTATGAGTGTGCACTAGCCTAAACTCTCCAGAAGTTGCGCAGAAATGCCTTACGGCACTTTTCTAACACCACCAGGTTAGCACAGGACTTATGCCAGGGTTTATGCCAGCCTAACTGGAGGAGGTTAGGATTACAGCTTCAGTCTGGTAGGTCCTAGGGCTCCACTAGGTTCTATTTAGGTGCTCTTGTGTCTCTTGGCGCCATTGTAATCCCATCCAACAGTGTTTATGATGCTTCAAGGCATATGCATTATGTCACTACTTTAACCACTTAATTTATCCTTTGGGGTGAAAACATCTAACTATGTTTAAATTACTGCCTGTCTCTGCAGATGATTAAAATTTGTATTGTTCCATTGACTTCAGCAGAGACTACACCCATGTATTATCCCAAAGGGACAGCAGTTAGTCAGCAAGAGTAATAAAGTCAAGGTGTTCAAGGATCCAAGGGCAAAATGCTGACCTACCATTTTCATAACAAGCTGTCGTGCAAAAGCAGCCCAACCACAGCTTGCAAGGCACATGCAGCTTTTTGACACAATGTGTGCACCTGGAAGTAACTTGGAAATATTTTGGCTGGGATCCTTTTTGCATCACAATTAATACCAAAGGTGGGAAATTCAAGTTTAGTAATTATTTACCAGCTATGTATAAACTGAGTGTCCACTAGATTAAAATGTACAGTCAAAGCAGGATGACCAAATGTCCTCTTTTTACATGACATGTACTTTTTTTAGCTTGTATCCTAGAAAAAGAATTTTCATTGACATGCTTTTCCTTGTGAACAGGAAGCATGTAGCCTTCTTAAAAATAAACTATATACTGTACCCCAAATGGTTTTAAATTTAAAAATAAACACCATGGTTGCAATCCTAAACACACTTTCCTGAGAGTAAGTCCCATGGAAGAGAATGGGGCTTACTTCGAAGTAGACAGGCTTAGGTTTGCACCTGATGGCTGCAATCCTAAAGAGATTTTCCTGGGAGTAAGACCCACTGAACACAATGGGGCTTACTTTTGAGTAGTCATTGTTAGGATTGTGCTCTATATTACTTTTTTTAAAATTTAAAAGTTTAAGGGCGCAATCCAGAGTAACTATGGGGAGACCTTGCTCCGGTGTAAGAACAATTTACTCTGGATTGCAACATGAATTCCCCATAGGTTTTCACTAGGTGGTGCAGTAACTATGGGTGCACACAAATATAATGTCTTACATGCTCCCGTAGTTACTCTGGATTGTAGGGTATATTACTTAACCACATGAAAGTAATATATATGGGTGTTTTTAGCTTTTTTCATGTCTTACATTTGTCTTGGGAGTCCTACAGTTTGGGAGAGTAGGGACTGTTCTCTTTTGTGGTTATGTTATCCGGCCACCCTGATTCAATGTTCACCTTGAATAAATAGATTTAAAAATTTCAATGCTTCTTAAATAACATGGCTCTCAAACATCTGAAGTTTATCATATACGGCTCTTACGTTAAGCAAGTTTAGCCATTCCTTATAGCCATACAAACTAGGCTCTAGCCAGAATATAAGAAAACCGTCATGCGTGCAAGGAAATAAAGCTATTGGAAGCAAAGATAGGAAACAATTCACTCCCCAAAATATGCTTGGTTTGCTCATTCACATACAGACACCCAGGATGCTTTGCCAAGTCACATCAATTTCAGGGAAAGTGTTGGTGTCCTAATTTTGAGAGCAAGCTGTTTTCAGAGGGAGCTTTTGTGTTTGTTTTCCATAACGAATGTAATTATGTGTGTTTTCCATAAAGCAGACGAGAGCATAAGAGCTTCCATTCAGTGGCAAGCTTTCCATTAGGGCATGAACTGATAAAGTTCTGCGGGGGCCAAGGAAACAGTGAGTCAGAATATACAGCAGCAACTGTTACGTAAGACAGAGAGACGTGGAAAAAATCATGAGTGTGTTACTGTCAATCTCAGAGAATGGGAGTTTGCATATCAACTGGATATCAGGTGCAGGGGCTGCTCAGTAACCTAGTCCTGTGTTTGCCAATAAATATTTGCACACATCGTCAGTGGAATGCCAAGCATTTGACTTTCATGTGCAGCTTGCCTAGTACAAAAGCTGCCTGAGCTCTAGTACAATGAGAAAGCATGCTCGACTAATTAGATCATATTGGAATTTTATGCAAGGACCCGCTACAAGGACCCGCAAATGGCAAACCACCCAAAGCAGACACACGGCATCCATTAGGAGAGACTGAATATGGCTCCCAAAAGGCTTCATTTGTATAGAATGCATTGCAGGCTATAAGGAAAGTTTTCCATGCCTGGTCATATTTAACTGAGTTGACTACATGGGTGAGTCAATGTATTTTCCAAGGCTTCAGAGGAGGACTATTAAGTTCATGGCAAAGGGGAAAGGATTAAAAAATCATGTTGTCCTTTCACATTACAGTCCTGATCCTGAAAGTTCCACCATCCAAGACAGCTATTTAAGAAAAAAAAAAACACAAACAGAATGGCAACAAAGCTATTATATTTCATTTTCTATGTAAACCTCTTTGTGAACTTTTTGTTGAAAAGGGATTTATAAATACTGCTGATTGATTGATTGATAATTGACATCATATTGAAATCTGGCCTCTGGTCTTGAAAATAATTTCCATTTGAAGGTTTGTTAGTTATTGGTTTGTTAGTTATTGCTAACTTATTATAAATATATACCGGTAACTATAACTTACTGGTCAGTTATTGCTAGAAATATTGGTTTCTTTTGCCCTATGCATATTTTTTGGGGGGTCTGAAGTAATGACCCTTAGCTACAGAGCCAATTTTCTAGTAATCTGAAAGTTAGGCTTCCTGCATACCCAAGATGCTATAGAATTGTATGAAGAATTACTGACAGCAATCAGAATGGGGAGAGGTTGGTGTGGTTGTTTTGTATTTGGTTTCTTGTTACTTCAGAGGCAGGATGTACTCCCAAGAATACAAGAAAGCTATCTTGCATGTGTCCCCAGAAGAATCAAGTAAAGTTTAGGAATACATCACAGAGCCTGTACATGCAATAATAAACTGCTGATAACATCACCTTCCTTCCTTCCTTCCTTCCTTCCTTTCTTTCTTTCTTTCTTTCTTTCTTTCTTTCTTTCTTTCTTTCTTTCTTTCTTTCTTTCTTTCTTTCTTTCTTTCTTTCTAGTACATTCATTGTTTAAAACACAACACTGCCATGACTTCATTTACCGGTAATTTATATTGTTCAGTGAATGAAACAGAATGCCATCTAAATACTGCTAACCAGACTTGCAGGCATTCATGCAACAGCAGAATAACAGGAAATTTTACATACATCTGACAAAGGCTCCAATATCAGAAGTCCAAGGGATAAGTTCCAACATCAGCTCAAAGTGATCTTGGCTGCAATCCTAAGAGCACTTTCCAGGGAGTAAGTCCCATCGAACTCAATGGAACTTACTTCTGAGTAGACATGCCTAGGATTGCTCTGCTTGTCATCGAACCTACTATGCAAGCATTTTTGCTCATATGAATGATTATGGAAATTTACTGTGCAATCGTAGGCATGTCTACTCAGAAGTAAGTCCCACAGCATGCAATGAAGCTTACTCCCAGGAAAGCATGTATAGGATTGCAGTTTTCCCTGGAAGTCTTCTGTGAAATAGCACCCCAGATTTGGAAGATGGCCCTTTTCCATTGCAGCATCCACTTTATAGAATTCACTACCAAAATAAATCTTCTAGACTTCTCTCCAATTGATTCTGCTCAATGGATTTAAAAAAAAAATTCTGCTGTTTGTGTAAAACACTTTTTCTTCTGTTGAATAATGCAGGCTGCTGTTGGAGAATCTGCTGTTGCATTTATTGATTTTCAACAAAGATTTAGAGACTATGAGCTGTCTTCATTTTTTAAAATAATCTATGCACATGGATATTGTACATGGAGGGATGGTGCAAATGGGGGGATGGTGCAAATGGGTGTTGATGTGCATTATGCACAAAAAACACACATTAAGAAAGTGGAATTATTTGAAATGTGAAGCAGTCTGATGAAGTTCAAAGCAGATCATGCTCACCAGTGGGTAATCAGATGATTATGCTGTTTCTTTCTTCCTAATGTGGGCCAAATTTTTTGACAGATCCACACAGCCCACCCTCTGCAATCTGCAGAGAACCCAATCTGCCCGTTTTGTCTTGGCAGCTCCATCCCTGAAATTTTACCTTAGCAAGTTCTGCTTTTAGAAGTGCTTCCTCTGTCTCCACTTGAATTGGCAGTGTCATGTTTTCAGTCAAACATCTTTTCCATTCCCTCAGTGCTGCTTCAGGCAGTGGCTTAGCCTGTCAATTCCCTACCTTTATTGCATCTGACTCCACTGTCAATCCTCCTTCTTGCCTGCCATAAAATTCACTTTATTTGTCAGAGCATGAAGCTCATCAAAGCAGGCTGCTGGCAGAGTCCATTCATTCATTAATGGTGAAATCATCATTATAAGTCTTGTCCTTCATCAATAGGTTGTTCTTTTATTACTCTTACTTTCCGTCCTCCCAAAAAATCTGGAGCCCTCTATTCATTGGTTAGCACCATCTGCATTCCTTCAGCATTATATCTAGCATTATATACATCAATTATATATCATTATATCAGCATTATATACATCAATTATAGATGTACTTTCCAAATGATATCTGTCACTGCTACAGTCCTATAACTCAATTTCTTTGGGTGGTACCAGATATCCAGCTCTATAGGATGGTCCTGGGTCCCAAAGGCCCTCATGGGTTATGGTACCCTCCATTCTAGTGAGGCATCTTGATATCTATTTTTAGGAGGCATGAATCTTTGCATGCCAGCAAATACTTCTCAGCAGATGGATATGATTCAAGCATATCCATTCTTCTGTTTTCTTCAGGCTGCAATGCTAAGTATATTTTCCTGGGAGTAAGATCCATTGAACACAATGAGGCTTACTTCTGAGTAGACAAAGATAAGATTGCTCTCTCTCTTCCCCTCCCCCCCCCCACCCCACCCATCAGGCTTGCTGTTCTGATCCCAGCTCCTTTCGTCCTTCTCCAGCAACTCATATCCTGATTTCTTTCCAAGCCTCTTTTGAATGATGGCAGCAGCTACAACAGAAATCACTGTTTGGCAATCATGTACAGGGATGGGTTCTTGCTCCAGATAATTTTAGTCATGTTCCAGTTAGGTTTTTAAAAAATAGCTTTTGGGGTTTTTCCTTGAATTTTTATTTTCTACTTCGTCTCCTCTTGGACAACCAGATTGAACAACCAGGTTCCACATTAACAAAATTATAGAATGGCTGATCTTCACTCATCTCCACATATTAGCAAGCAAGACCTCATCCTGGATTTGAAGATTTGGTAGAACAATTTCTTTCCCAGTAAAAATAGTAAGAAGAGGTAAGAAGACTGGATTAATAGACCAGTAGGGTTATTGGGTAGCAGGGAGACTGAAATAGTATCCAGTATATTGGTTGTGCAAAAGACAGAGACTGAAAAATACAAAGGTGTTTTTTAACCTGTGGCCAGCCGAAAATACACAATGGTTCACAGAATTACTACTCATTGCTGTTCATCAGGGCTATGGGTGACACGAGTGGTTAAGACACTGTGCCTGTAAACAAACAAACCAGGGTTCTAAACCCAGGTCGGCCCCACAAGACAGGGTGAGCTCCTGTCCTTAGCCCAGCTCTGCGACGCCAGCTGGATCCAATTGTATTGGCTCTGCCTTTCCATTGGACTCATTCAGTGGCGTGGAGAGGGGGGATTTGCTGCTTGGGTAACAGCCTATCCTCCATAACAATCCAACCCAGGTTTTCGTGCTTCGCAAGCACGATACCATAGTTTTTCAAGACTGACGGAGGCCTGCTGTTCATCAGGGCCTGTCCTTATTTCTATAAACTATCCCTACTAAATTGCCTTCTCTATTGTACCCATTCTGCCTTTTTGGGTGGTGCCTTAAAAAAATTATAGAACACATTTGAACTAGAAAACTAGCTTCCCTTCCATCCTCCCTCTCCCATGTATCCCAATGAATGATAAACATTGTTGATTATGTTCAAATTGCAGATATTCTATAATAAACGAAAGGGTCTAATGTAAACATGGTCTGATATAATTGTGAGTTACACATAATTTTATTTTCAATTATTAAACCTGGAAAGATATACATCTCACTTAGTCATCATTCCTTAATTGCACCTCCTAGATCTTCACTTTCATTAGCACACCTAGTACTTACACACACACACACACACACACACACAAACACACACACATGTGTTTGTGTGTATATGTGTGTGTGTGTGTATATATATATACACACACATACATACAAACATACAGACATATATACACAGCAAATATACACATACATACATACATACATACATACATATATACACAGCACTGCATGAACGACTAGCAGCGCAAATGAACCAGCTGCTAGCAGCAGGCTCCCACCCAGGCTGGCTCACACAAGGAAGGACAGTACTGATTCAGAAAGATCCGCAAAAAGGAATAACACCATCCAATTATCGGCCTATAAACTGTCTCTCTACAACATGGAAAGTCCTATCAGGCATCATAGCCACTAAATTGCAAAAGCATATGAGCCAATACATGAGCACAGTTCAAAAGGGCATTGGGAAGGACACCAGGGGCTCAAAACATCAACTGCTCATAGATAGTACTGTAGCCCGAGACTCAAGAACCAGACAGACTAATCTGTGCACAGCTTGGATTGACTACAGGAAAGCCTACGACTCAATGCCACATACATGGATCTGTGAATGCCTGGCATTATATAAAGTAAATAAGACCCTAATGACCTTCCTTAAGAAGGAAATGGAAAACAACATTGGAAGTCAACGCAAAAGAAATAGCACAAGTATCGATCAAGCATGGCATATATCAAGGTGATGCACTGTCTCCCCTGCTGTTCTGCATAGGCCTGAATCCCCTAAGCCAAGTAATTGCAAAGACTGGATATGGGTACAAGTTCAAGAGTGGAACTATCATCAACCACCTCCTCTATATGGATGACATCAAGCTGTATGCAAAGAATGAACAAGACATCGACTCACTGATACACCAGACAAGGATCTACAGTGAGGATATAGGGATGTCATTCGGCCTGGATAAGTGCAGCTGAATGATTGTAAAGAGAGGAAATGTGGTTGAGACCAGTGGGGTAGAACGACCAACAGGGTACATAACAGATGTAGAGATCAACTATAAGTACCTAGGTATCCCACAATCCCACGGAAATCATGAAGAGGAGGCAAGGAAGACAGCAATATCCAAGTACCATCAAAGAATACGACAGATCCTGAAAAGCCAGCTTAATGGGAAAAATAAGATACATGCCATCAATACATATGCACTGCCAGTCATCAGATACCCTGCTGGTATAGTAAGCTGGCCACAGAAAGAAATGGAGGTGGGCCGATGTGAAGACCCGAAAGCTCCTCACAATGCATGGGGGTTTCCACCCCAAGTCTAACATCCAGAGACTATACACTAGTCGGAAAGAGGGCAGCCGGGGTCTGATGAGCATCAAAACTCCCTGGATGAAACCCAGAATATCCAGGAATACATAAGTTAGATGGCACCCAAAGATGAGCTGATGAGAGAATGTCTCCAGCAACAACAGCAAATACGGAAGGAAGATCAACCTGAGGAAGTGTCCTGGCAAGATAAGACCCTGCATAGGATGTACCATCGCCAGATATCCGAAGTTGCTGATACTGGGAAATCCTATCAGTGGCTGAAAAGAGCTGGCTTCAAAAATAGCACTGAAGCCCTCATCATGGCAGCACAAGAACAGGCACTAAGTACCAGATCCATAGAAGCGGGGATTTACCATACAAGAGAAGACCCAAAGTGCAGGCTGTGCAGAGAAACCTCAGAGACAGTCCAGCACATTGTGGCAGGGTGTAAGCCGCAGGCAGGTACAGCAAACATTGAACGGCACAACCAAGTAGCCGGCATCATGTATAGGAACATCTGCTCGGCCTATGGACTAACCCCTCCCAAGACCAGATGGGAGACCCCTCTGAAGGTTGTGGAGAATGACAGGGCTAAGGTCCTGTGGGACTTCCATATCCAGACAGACAAGAAGGTACTGGCTAACCAGCCAGACATTGTGGTGGTAGATAAGGCGCAGAAGACAGCTCTGGTGATAGACGTAGCGATACCAAACGACAGCAACATCAGGAAAAAAGAGCATGAAAAGGTGGGAAAGTATCAGGGTTTGAAGGAGGAATTAGAAAGGATGTGGAAAGTGAAGGTGAATGTGATCCCAATAGTGATTGGAGCACTAGGGGCTGTGACACCCAAGCTGGAAGAATGGCTCCAACAGATTCCAGGAGGGACAGCAGAACACTCGATCCAGAAAAGCGCATTGCTAGGAACAGCTAAGATACTGCGCAGAACCCTCAAACTCCCAGGCCTCTGGTAGAGGACCCGAGATTGAGGATAACATACATACATACACCACCCGTGGAGGGTGAGAAAACAATTTATATATATAACAATTTATATATATATACACACACACACCTTTAAGTTTCATTACTCAAAAACTGAGAGTAGTAACAGGTACATGTGCCTCTGAAAATAGATAGTTTTTTATATAGGTGTGTACTGTAGTCATGAATGTTGCTGGTGATGTGCAGTCTCTTCTGAACATGAAGTTCAGTATCTAATTCCAGATCATTGGCAGTTTTTCCTCTGCCTGTATTCTGATGGTTTATTATAATGTTTTCCTATTAGCGTGGCCTTCTAGCACCTTTCTCTAAGCTACTTATTTCCCCATTATTAGACAGTGACCATCTGTCAGGACTGCCATCTCAGCCAAATCGCTAATAACACAGAAGTGTCTGCCCAACCACAAAACAGCTGTGCTTGCCAAATCTCTACGGGCTCCAAAGAAGGTGGCCCTCTTGTGAAGCCTGTTCTGATTAGAATGATGTCTCATTTCCCTGGATTGTTATTTTGTGTTCACCATGCTCTCCATTCTCTCGGAAGCAGCTCTACAACATCTGTACCTGTGCCGAATTGTACTAAAGTACTGATTCTCCCTTCTCCTCCTCCTCATCCACATCATCATAAAGCAGGTCACATGAATAAGAGTAATATAGTTCTTCCCCCTATACCACATCTCATGATGGGAAGCCCATCTAGTCTACAATGTACTTCTGTTCTGTTAGAACTTAACACTTTGAAAACAGATTGAAGGGTGTTGTTTCTTCATCTAATTTACCCCCAGTGGTATAAAAAAAAGTACTCTAATACTTTGCAATTGTTGAATGTTGTGTTGCCATCAGTAGCATTCCCAGCACACCAAAATATTTATCAGAGCAATCCAGAGTGAGGGCAGTGAGGAGTTGAGCTGCCCAAAGCAGGATGTATCCAGAGCAGAAAATTATGCTGCATCCAGAGAGTCAGAGAGCCTGGGCTACCCTAACTGCTCCAGAGCATGCTCAGTAGGCACCAAGTCAGTGGCACCTGGGGAGGGCTTGCTCCTGAGGAGACCCCCAGATCATACTAAACAAAGAACAGCAGTGGTGCCTGCCTTAGAAGGAGTCCCTGATGAGATGCCAGGACAGTCTACAGTGAATACAAGGGGCTTCTTGGAGTGGCCTGCTGTATCCCCAAGTTAGCAGCTGCCGTAGTTGTTCCATATCCTGAGGTTGAGAGGCAGGGGTTGCAGATAGGCTGGCCAAGAATTCAGATTTTTGGTCAACACTGCCATTCTTACTCTGCCTTATCATGGACCCCTATGGGTCTACTCATTACTATACCTGCTCCTGAGTTGGTGTAACTCTAAGGAGTTGGAAGAGGACATTTCTGTCCTGGAAACAGGCTTTGGATACAGACTAACTGCTCTGCCCTAGGCAATGCTAAACATGCCATCAACATACCATCAACATGCATCTCCTGAACTGCCTATGCTGGCCCATCTAGGGCAGCCAAGTCCATCTGTCTTGGGCAACCTATGTTGACTTAGGCTGCCCCAAAGATTTTCTGGCATAACTGGGCTGCCCCATCTTGGAATTGGGTCAACCCAGTGATAGGAAGGGCAACCTAAGCGCACTTCTGGATGGCAGCCTTTGCTTATAAGTGTTTGACAAAATGCCTGGTATTGATGAGGGTGAATTGCGTACCGGAGGCTTTGAATATTGCAAAGAGGATTTGAATTTGCATCTCTGTGAACTTATTCCATAGGGAGCCACTGCAAGAGATCCCTGTTACTAATGGTTGGTTAACTCATTGGGCTCTCATCACAAAAGTGTCTCTACTTTTTATTTTTTTTTCCCCATAGCTGTGAACAGAAATGGGGGAAGGGGCATACTCAGGATATCACCTGTTGGAAACTAAATATGAGCTCTGCTCTATTCATATCCTGCCTTTTCATCATCATGGAAATCAAAGTGCTATAGAGAGGTGCTTCCAGGAAGTAACTCATCCAGGCACTGACCTAGGCTACCTTAAGTAAGATGGTTGCAGCATCTGCTTTCAGACCATATTTGGTCCCTGCCTTTGAGAGTCAAGCTTCTGCCTATCATCATGGCCCCAACTCCTCATTTATATAGCCCAATCCTGGGTTCTGTTCTTTGGTTACCTACAATGTGATAAAATTTTATATCACATTGTGATAAAATGTATAGTAGCCTTTGTTATATTTACACATAGGTTACCAATTTTTTTTGCTCCATTAAGCATTGCTACTGCTGCATGAGACCAGTGCCACTGCTTCTACAAATATCTGCTCCCAGTCTGCCTTCAGTATGCCCTAGTTGGTCTCCATCCCCTCCCTAATCCTCTCCACCATCCTACCTCCAACGTGGTTTCTCATAATTCTGAATTCCAAGAAGCTCAAATGGCTAGACATTTATAGCAAAACCACAGGTTTTGTAATATGCTTCTAGAATTCATACAAGCCAAGCCAAACTGACTGACGCTTGCAGTGGATAATACCCCTCACCATTTTCATAATGATACAATTATGAAAAAATAACATGCCTTGATATTAAACTCCCTAGGTCATACTGATTCAAACATATTAATTTTTAATAATTTGACTGTTATGGCTTTCCCAGTCCACTGTAGAAGCAGACTTCTGGAAATGATATCCTAAAAAACTGGACTGTGAGATCAGCAGAGGGTTAATCTATGAATCTATTGTTAAATGATGATGACAAAATGAAATGGCATATCACTGATGATATATCAATTATGTATCAATTATATGACATATCAATTATATGACATATCAATTATATGACAAATAATGTATCAATTATATGACATATCAATGATGTAGAAGAGCATAATCCTAACCATGTCTACTCAAAAGTAAGCCCCATTGTGTTCAATGGGTCTTACTCCCAGGAAAGTGTATCCTAAGTGTAGGAAAGTGTATCCTAAGAATAGCAGCCTTAATGATACAACATATCATAACTTTTCGTGATCCATGCTTACGGAATGCCAGGCCACCTAACCTCCATTAACCTCTGAAGTTGGTCTAAATTAATGTTCGTTGCTTTGATGACAGTATCTAAGCATCTCTGTTGTCCCCTTTTCCTTTTGCCTTCAGTTTTTCCCAGCATCAAGATTTTTTCTAAAAAGTCCCCCCTTCTTATGATGTGACCGTGGATTGACAGTACTAATCAAATAATATTTATTATAGATGACTATGATTTATATGACTGTGATAGAACCACCCACCTTGCAGGGAAGACTCCCAAAACAATAATCAAGTAACTACCATTTATTTGGGCAAATTCCTTTAATTACTGTTTCTGGTACATTCTGCATTCTACACTTCTACAGTGTGGATTGCTATGTTTCTGCCGACAGTAGCGTCCTGTCCTTCTGAACTGTATTGAGAGACAGCAACATTATTCATATTTGGTAGAGGCTTAAAATACAAAACTGTCAAAGTTCAAAATATACTCTGAACCTCTTGGCTGAGTAGGGCTTTAAAACCCAGTATTTTCAAGTCTTATCCCAACACTGTAAGATCACAAATCCTTTGGTTCTAAATTAAGTATATGGTCCTTAATATGCAGAAGAGTGCATAAGTATTCTTCAGACATAAACTGTGCTGAGGAGGTGTTTCTCCGTGTCTAGAATGCACCTACAAGTGTCTCCTCCGCACGTACTAAAATGTCACCCAAGGTGCAATCCTAACCATGTCTACTCAAAAGTAAGCCCCATTGTGTTCAATGGTTCTTACTCCCAGGATTTAGGATTGCAGCATCTTTAGGATTGTCTTTAGGATTGCAGCATCTGTCACCATGCATGACACCATGAGACATTCAAAATTATGCAGGAAAATAGAGTGGATACTTCATAGAAGTATGTGCTTTTCTCTCTTACACAACACCAGAACCAGAAACATATATTAAAATTGACTGCTGACATACAGTAAAATTGACTGTTGGGAGAATCAGAACAGACAAAAGAAAATATTTCTTTACCCAGCATTGGTCTGTGAAGCTCCTTGCCACAGGATGTGGTGATGGCATCTAGCCTAGATTCCTTTAAAGGGGATTGGATAAATTTCTGGAGGAAATGTCCATCATAGGTTAGTAACCATGATGGGTATGTACTACCCTAGAATGCCAGATGCAAGGGAGATGCAGGTATCTGGTTGTCTTGTGTACTTTCTGGGGTATCTGGTGGCCCACAGTGAGATAGAGGAAGCTGGACTAGATATGGGTTTTTGGCTGATCCAGCAGTAGTCTTCCATTGTTTCACGTCATCTGAAGAAAGCATGAGTGTAACAAATCAATATATGTTCTCTCCTTGTTTACTCCACCCCCATTTTTGTCCCCTTTTCCTATGGGGAATGTTTTTCCCCTCCACCTCTTGGAAAAGTGCCATGAACACAGATGGTGCTATATTGATTAGATGGTGGTGGTGGTGGTGGTGATGATGAAGATGATAAAACTCTTCAAACTACTATTCATTGGCTCTGCTAAGAATGCCAGTAATTATGGTACAACATCTAAGGCCATTTAGAGTTGGGAGATAGGATGGACCCATAGAACAGTATAACTGGACAGAGGGGTGCGTATCAGTAAGCGAATGCCATATCACTTGTTGCATGTTAATGCATGAGAGCGTGAGAAATTAGCAACAAACAACACTTTGGCTGCAATCCTAAAAATTTTCCTGGGAGTAAGACACACTGAACGCAATGGGGCTTACTTTTGAGTAGACATGGTTAGGATTGTGCTGTTTTTATGCCAGCAGCTGCAGGTTGGGAAGAGTCAATAAGCAAGACTGTACTGGCAATAACAAACACATTCTCAGTGGATGTAACAAGCCAGAACTGGGAAACTGTCATAGGAAACCCTAGAGCTGCTGTCTCATTTCCAAACACAGGCTGCTATTAAGTTATAAAGGGAAGATGTTTAAATGCAAGCCTGTTTCAAGGGAGTGTTCTATATAGATATTTTTAAAATACATTGAAACATTTTTTACAAGTCCAGCCATACTGGATAGAACTGGATATTAGAAAAGCCAGAAATAATCAGAGTTTAACTTTCCCTAGCATTCTTTTATAATGATCTCTATATGCTTTTCTCTTAATTAATAATCCTTCACTAATACCCTTTTCTCAAGGAGTTAGGAAAGGCAATGAAATCCAGGGGGACTGTACCGTTCTGATCCAGCTAGATGAGAAGGCTAGTCTTAATTAAATTGTGTTCAGGAGTAGCCCATTCGGTATCACGACATGGCCTGTGGATGTAAGCCACTAGACAGCTGTTTCCTCAAAGTAAGATGGGAAAAATGTCTCATTAAACCCAGAAAATGACATTTAAGGCCTTGGGGAAAGTAAGGAGCTGTGCTATCTTCTCTCCAAACCTCACACAAGTAAAAATAAAAATAGATCTTGTATGCAGTTCACAAATGACAGATTGCCATTCAGGGGAAAAGGGCCAGAAAGTGTTATTTACATGAACAAATGGTATATATTTTGTCAGAATGGCCTACTTTTTGCGGTCACAGTAATTAAGTGATGCCAACGGCGCCACAATATAGGAAGATGTTGTCCTTCCATGCAGAAATGTAGGCCATTATCCAGAAGGCTAAGATTAAGGTCACTCAGCACTGGGAGACACATTTTTTTTAAAACACTCATATACTCATAGACACAACACTTTTGTTTTTCAATTTATATTCACTGTCAGCTGACATTTTCCATCTGCCGTAATAAAAGCAAGTTTATCTAAAGGGGCCCAGGACAAAGGTAATGTTTGAAATTAACAAAATTTGTGACAAACTCCTGCCTTTGGTGACTTTGCTGCTGCTATTTATTTTAATGATGTGAATTGATTAGCATCTGTTCTTGCTTAACGGTGACTCTTTTTATCATTTGAATGAACTGTTAGGAATGTTACGTTTACTGTATTTAATGGTGAAGTTTGCCTTATTTTTTATTTTATTTTATTTTTTGCAACATTAAAGGCATAGAATACATAAATGAGCAGTAAAATAAATCAAGACATACATCAGACAGCTGGGTGTTCCTATATTGTAGTTTTTTAAGTCCAGGATAATATTAAAAGGAAGGTAGCCTATCTGTAGGCTAGGATCTCTGCCATATCCTGAGGTGGGCTAGTGTAGTTGTGCCATTTGGTGAGGTGGAGAGGCAGGGGTTGCAGTCAGGCTGTCCAAGGACTCAAAATTTTTGTCAGCATTTCCATTTTTACTCTGGCTTATCATGGACCCCTATATGTCTACGTAGATTTATTACTGCTCCTGAGATGGGCTAACTATTAAGGAGCTGAAAGAGGGCATTTCTACCTTGGAAGTTCTGGATTCAGCTTAACTGCACTGTTCTAGTCCATGCTGAACATGCCCTCAACATGCCTTTCCTGAACTGCCTAGGCTGGCACAGGTAGGCCAACCCTGGTCCATCCGTCTTGGGCCAGCCTAACTTGACTTACGCTGGCCTAAGCCTTTCTGGTATAATTGGGCTGCCCCATCTTGGAATTGGGCCACCTCAGTGGTAGATAGAACAGCCCAAGTGCACTTCAAGATTGCAGCCAAAGGTGCATACTGAAGAGTTATTTGGGAAAACTCATTGGAAAAGGTTTGCATATTTTTGTGGGAGGGAGGGTGATCAAACATGAACAGGACCACAAACAAAAGTATAAACAGTATTAAAGGTTTTGCAAGACTTGCCAAACTGAAAACAGAGGAAAATGCCAACCTCATCAGATTTTGCCTGCAATCTTATGAGGATGATGAGATTAAAGGTAGTAAGTGATTAATAAACCTGGAGAGAGAAAAAAGAGCGTTTTAACACCTTTTCTGGCATTCATCTCCATCAAATGCTGCTTTTAAACAGTAGCAGGCAACTGATGTACTTAATGGCCGTGCTTTAATAAATATGTAATATTGAAAAGATGTGGAGAAGTTGACATACACCATTCATAGAGTGTAAGTCAGGATGTAACTGGCCTGCACTGAGTCCAGCACAAAGTAAGTGTGGACTTGAGTGCAACTTAGAGTAACAGGATTTTATTTCACCTTACCATTTGTGTTTCATGCCAGTCTGCCCAGGACCCCCTTTAAAACTTACAAATCTGCCTGGAACTCCTTGTCATGCTTACCAGGATATGATGCCAGATTTCTTCCATGTCTACTCAGAAGTAAGTCCCATTGTGTTCAATGGGATATATTCCCATGAAAGCCCAGTGCCAGATTCCAAGATGGCAAATCTTACCCTCTTGTGACCTTCCCTGACTGAAGTCTTGAACCCCACTTTGAGTATTACTGGTTAAAAGGACCACTAAAGGATGTGACGCCTCACCTCATTGACAACATGGTGTGCCTTGTCAATTGTCAAAAATCAAATATCCGAGACAAGAGATTAGGTAGTACAAATAGCAGCAGAAATATGGAGATATATGAAGAATGAGAATGAGCACTAACTATGCTCCTTCTGTTATGCCAATCTCCCACTACCGTCTTTTATGCGTGTTTTCTGAAATTGCCATTAAAAACACTGTACCTAGAAGCAGATGTTCAACATAGATTAATGATTTGGTGCACCAGCAGTTTATGTACATTAGGCACAGTTAAATATGAACATCAACCATTAAATGAAAAGCAAAGCAGAGTTTGTTATTCTCACACTGATTTAGTGTCTCATAGTGTGTAATTTTGTCCTTATTAGCTTTTTTTAAAAGTCACTATTTACTTTTAATTCTTCATCTATAGCAGTGATTTTCACTGGCGTGCCATAAATGGTCTGCAGGTGTGTTATGGGAATCTGAGAAAGGATTATTCATTATTACGGCCTTGGGGGAATGTGAGTGGCTCACCATCACATTGAGTACCTTGTCAATTATTTTAAAAGGCTTGTCAATTATTTTTAAAAGCCTTGAATAAAAGATTGAAAATCACTGATCTGTAGAACGGGGCGAACAACTGTAGCTCCAATCCTTAAGACACTTTCCTGGGAGTAAGACCCTTTGAACACGAGGGCTTACGTTTGAGGAGACATGGTTAGGATTGTGCTCAAATGCTACAATCCTAAAGACATTGTCCTGGGAGTAAGACCCATTGAACAAAATGAGGCTTACTTTTGAGTAGATGTGGTTAGGATTGTGCTCAAAGTTATTTACATATGATTGCTATTTTAAAATTGCCTATCTTTTTCATAGTATGGTTCCTGTGATTGGCAAATACTCCTTTAGCTATGTCAAAATGGGTATAAAACAAATAAGGAATATTTCTTTACCAAATCTATTTTTGTGGCAGAAAAGAAAGGGATCTGCAATTCACAAATTACAGATGACTCTCATAAAACTGTTGCACGCTATAGTTGCTTTTTCTAAAAAGCCAATCGCCATTTATAGAGCAAACCAGAGCACAGCTAAACAGGGTTTTTTTCATCCTAAAAGATCTGAAAGGATGGTTATGAATAGAAATAGGAAAGGGTGTTCCACATAGAGTAGCCCAACCACGGAAAGCCTTTTCTTCCAGAGGTTCAGGGCGTGGAACTTCTTGTTCAAGGAGAAAGGCAAACAAAACATACTTGCTCAGACACAATTATCTGCCAGCATGATCCTCAGTGACCAGCTCTGGATGACGTTAACGGATGCCTTCTGTTAGAAAGAGAAAGTGACAATAGTTAGTCCAAGATTTCATAACCATTTGCCAGCCACAGAGGTAAAAATAAAAACAAAAAAGTGGAACAGTTGGATGCGGAGCATGGGGGTGTTGCACATGGGGGGTGTTGCGCATTGGGAGATGATGCACATGGGGTTGATGCACATTGGAGGATTGATGCACATTAGGGAGTTGATGCGCATGGGGTTGTTGCACATGGGGGATATTGTGCATGGGGAGATGATACGCATGGGGAGATGATGCACATAGGGGACTGATGCGCATGGGGGACTGATGCGCAGGGGGATGATGCACATGGGGGTTGATTCACATGGGGGGTTGATTCACATGGGGGTTGATGCGCATGGGCGTTTGATGCGCTTGGGGAAATGATGCGCATGGGGGACTGAAGCGCATAGGAAATGTTGCACATCTGGGTTTGATGTGCATCGGGGTTTGATGTGCATGGGGAAATGAGGTTTTGTTGCACAAGGGGGAATGTTGCACATGGGGAGTTGATGCTCATGCAGGATGTTGCTTATGGAGGACTGATGCGCATGGGGGATTGATGAGCATGGGGAATGTTGCACAGGGGGTGTTGATGTGTGTGGGGGATTGATGCACCATGGGGGGATGGTGTACAGGGGAATTTTACTCCCACAACGCGGGTACGTTTTTCGCTAGTCAGAGTATAATACTGAACTTCATTATAAGCTATTAGCGTGAATGTCTGTCAGTATCTATATTCTGTTCCCTTCAGGTTTATTTCTCAACTGTCACTCAATAGCTGTCATCCACCAACTGCCAGTCTTTTGATGAAGCTCCTTTCCTTAGCTTGTTACATATATATTGTCCCATACACCTTCTGGCAATGAAACGCTGTCACTACCCAGTTTCATCTAAGGTGATA
Source organism: Cryptoblepharus egeriae (assembly GCA_030015325.1). Classification (NCBI taxonomy): domain Eukaryota; kingdom Metazoa; phylum Chordata; class Lepidosauria; order Squamata; family Scincidae; genus Cryptoblepharus; species Cryptoblepharus egeriae. Next base: position 113,773,905 of record JAREYC010000003.1, read on the forward strand.
CGTTGGGGTTGAATTTCCTGATTGAGCAAACATCTGAGAAATTTTGCAAGCCAAAGAATCATGATATGAATTGCCACATGTCTCAGGGAGCATCACACATCAGAGTTCACTGATCTCTACTCATGTCTAGGCATTTACACCCATTTAACTTTACTGAAGTCAGTGCTGAAGTCCAAATGGTTCAGAGTTTGACTTCTATGTGAGATATAAAGGCAGATGGAGGCAGGAGCTCACAGACATTTTACAATGGTTAAGTTGCTTCTTTGTGAATTGTTTTGACCGTTCCACAAAATTGCTGCACTCTCTTTTCCATATTCAAGCATGTGCAAATCAAAACGTAGAAAACTTTACCGAAAGTGAAATCATATCATCAACTGAGAGCACAGAGACCTAACCAGGTCTACTCAGAAGTAAGCTCCATTGTGTTCAATGGATCTTACTCCCAGGAAAGTGTCCTAAGGATTGCAACCTAAAGCAGACAAAGTGCAATGAGTAAGTTAAAAATTTCATTTTATCCGGATGGAAGAGCCAAAAATTCTGTCGGTATGAGGCGCTTAGTTATTAGCTGACTGCTGACATTTACTCACTCGGGAACACTGCCAGTTTATGCCAGTTGAGTGGCCAACCATTGACGTATAACCAAACTGATTTTCCCTTATTAAAGGAAATTACTTTCCCATTCCATGGAAAAGGATTTGCTTATCCTTCATTAATGTTCCCATTACACAAATGATATCAAGAATAGCTTTTATGTTGCTTAACAACCTATATTAGTATCTAGGTTCTATGTAAGTTTCAACCCAACCTACTGGTATATAGGGACTTAGGCCACCAGAACTCATTCTGGCAGTGTGAGGCTCTTTATGGTGGTCATGAAATGCAACATGGCATGCAGTGTGGCCTGGCCACCACTACAAAAAAGCAGAGGATCTCCACCAGTGTTGGCAAGTCAGAGCAGGAGGTAGGAGGAAAGCAGAGAGAGTGTATTTGACAGGGTCTCTCAAAAAGATACCCATGATATAAACCTCATGGTACACTGACAGACCTCAGGATTCACCAGTGTACTGCACACATAAGGATTAGGCTGTAAGTCAGGAACAAACTACCCTCTGAGTCTTACTTGCCACATCCATTTGGAGTTAGAATCATAGAATCATAGAGTTGGAAGGGACCCAATGGATCATCTAGTCCAACCCCCTGCCTGTAGCAGGTAATCCTTGTCTTGTGGGGAACCGGTCTCGAACCCTGGCCTGCTGGTTAACAGGAACAGTGTCTTAACCACTTGCACCACCAGAGTAGTCTGACCAAGGAGGGAGTAGAGATGTTGCCAGGTTTCTCTTGGCATATCTTATATATATATTGGCTGATAGGACCAAGGAACAGAACAAACAGTTGTTCAAGCTGCTCTGATCAGGGGCAGCCTTGCCTCATCTGAGGTCTTAGAATCCTAGAATCCTAGATTTGGAAGGGACCCAATAGGTCATCTAGTCCAACCCCCTGCTTGTAGCAGGAAATTCTTCTAGAGCATCTCTAGCCTGAAGATCCCCAGTGAGGGAGAGTCCACCACCTCCCTAGGCAATCTGTTCCACTGCCAAACCGCCCTTTTTGCCAGGAATTTTTCCGGATATCCAACCGGAATCTCCTTTCTTGCGGTTTGTACCCATCTAGTTCTGCTTTCAGAAGCACCAAAGAACAAATGAGCCCCTTCCTCAATATGACAGCTCTTCAGGTATCTGAAGAGGGCAATCATGTCTCCTCTCAGCCTCCTCTTCTCCAGGCTGAACATCCCAAGTTACCCCAACCTCATAGGGCTTCCCTTCCATTCCACTGATCATTCTTGTTGCTCTCCTCTGGTCTTGCTCCAGTTTGGCTGCATCTTGTAGAGATGCAGTATCTCACCTCCCTTCAAAGCCCATGAAGTCCATTTCCACAGTGGCTTATTCCCCATCCAAGATTCTTGCTTTAGGTGTTACATAATAAATAAGGTTTGTCATTTAAATGCCCACATCTTTCTTATTTCTTCCAAAGCAATGGCTGACTGCAAAACTTAAGTTAGTTTTGAATCTTATTTTGAGAAGATCCTATCTGTGGAAACTTATTTGGAACCCACTGTCTTGCCTCTGAATCCAAAGTGTAACACCTTACCCTTTTGCATGTGAGGCATTGCCCCAACAGAGCTAGCACAAGGCTCAATGCGCCACACCAGGTGAGGAAAATTAGCAAAGCATCAAAAAAGGATCCACAGTGCTTCATGTTGATGTCAGCATGAGATACTTGTCTATAAGGCTTCCAGAAGGACAGCAACAATTATTGAATAATATGATAGGCTTGTGATGTCAGGGTCAGTGGAAAGACTAGCAGTCACGTTGAGCAAAGGTCTTTTGTAAACCAACAACTACTTTAAAACACAATTCATTCCTAACAGTTAACCTTATGACCTACTCGTACTGCTGCTGGCAAGCAAGGCAAGCATTATGACCCCAAAAGCTGTTCTCTCCCCAAGGTTTTAATCCAAGCCCCATAATAACCTAAGCTCTGCCTCCCATTCATTCACCCACTCCTTGCCCCAGGTTCACTCCCAGGCCTTTGCCTTTCTCGCTTTTCTGGTGGTGGTGGTAGAGTAACAGAGGAATCTCTTTCCTCACCTTCCCTTTCTGATGCCTCTCACCCACATCAATAGCAGTGGGTAAACTTGATTCTCAGTTCTCCTTCTTTCTAATATGCACAGGAGCATACCGGGTAGAAGAGATAATGGGAACTAAACCATCCCACCAGAACAAGAAAATATGTTCATGGGTAAAGAGGAGGCAAGTGGATAGGCAGAAGAAGGATTTGAGATCTATAGGGAGAGCTAGTTTGTTATTTTGTAAGCCCAATTCCAGAGAATGGAGAGATAGTTGATCATTATCATGAAGTAGTGTAGGCTGCAATCCTAAAGACACTTTCCTGGGAGTAAGAGTCATTGAACATAATGGAGCTTACTTTTGAGTAGACTTGGTTAGGATTATGCTCTTGGAAAAATTATGCCCAAAGAATGAGAGAATGCCTGTTGCAATTCCGAATGAGTCACTGTTCTGATATTGTTTTTTGTCAAGTCAAAGGCAAGATAAAACAGGAATACAGAGTTTGTCCTCCTTGGAGAGTGAGTAATCCTTAGGACGCAATCCTAATGCCAGATAGGCCAGCCTAGCAGCACTAGAAAAGGCCTGGGCCAGCATAAGTCCACCTAGGCCAGCGCAAGACAGATGGACCTGCACCAGCCTAGCAATGCTAGTCTATGCAGCACAGCAGGGGCATGCTAGGGACATCAGGGGCATGGGTATACATGCCCCCTCCCAGCCCCTCTGTCTTAGGCCATCTCAAGAGCAGAAGTAAATCTGAGTAGACCCATTGGGGCCCATGATAAACCATAGTAAAAATGGAAGCAAAAGAAAAATCCTAGGCCGGCCTAAGCACTACCCCTGCCTCTCAACCTCAGAATACAGCACAACTCCCACAGCCCACTCCAGCAGCCAGTCCCCTTGTCCCCACCCTACACTACAGGTACTGTCCTGTTTCGATAAACCACATGACAGCAATGTATATGGGTGTTCCCACCTTTTCTTTGGTCCTGTCCCCCATTTATCTTGGGTGCCATACATTAGGAAGGGTGTTACTCTCTACCTTTTGCAGTTCTGGCATCTGAACCCCCAGACAGCCATGCCCTTTCTTTCCATCATGCTGCAGCCAAGTACCGTTATTGGTTGCCAAGTACCCTTGTAAGGCAGGCACCGCAACTGTTCCTTGTTCAGTGTGATCTGAGGCAAGCTCTCCCCAGGTGCCACTTACTTGGTCCGCAACAGTAGTTATCCCAGTCTAGAGGCCTCCTCGCCCAGTGGATTTGACCTAAACTGTCAGCTCTGGATATGCGTTCTTTAGGATACCAATGTCAGGGCATTCTCTCTTGCCTAAGTCAGGATTGCACTTTTACTCTTTAACACTCTGAGAAAGTCAATATTTTGAATGTAAGGATGAAATCCACCTCAATTTCTAATTCAGGGAACACTTGTATTGCCCCCCCCCCCCCCCCAGCTAACAAGATTTGGAGAAATACTGTTTTAGGAGATGTAGAATGATATGGATGAAGAGACAGCTGGTGCAGTTTTCATGCTCTGGGATTAGTCCACGTTGCTGTTTAAAATTGGCTTTCGGAGCAAAACTCTCTGGGCTACAAGATCCATATTCATTTCCAGCTGCTAGTGTGGCACAAAAAAATTGACATGATTTCTTAACAGTCAAGTTTTTCTAGCTCCTCAAATTCATATCTACTTATTAGTAGAGTTGTTTCAATATTTGCTCTGGTATTACAATATGAAAGCAGCCTCTGATGACAAAAGCCATTATCAAATGAAAATAAATAAGTGAAACATGGCCTGGGGACAAGAGGACGCAAAACGAATGCAATCAGCATCCCTGGTCAAATGATTACAAATGCTGTATTCATAAATCAGTGTCTGCTGGATCAAGATAAATGTTTGCTCACAATCTACCATAGAAATTGTAGGGTGAAAAATTTCTAAAGCTGCAATCCTATGCATATGGGAGTCTGTCACAGTGTACTCAATGTAGAGTGGAACTGTCAGAAAATGATCCGTCAGAAAACGGGGGACGCCTGTATTTGATTTATTGTAGACTTGGCAAAATAGCTACCAAAGAAACATTCTAATTGTTAAATCTCACAAACCCTCTTCCAGGAATCCTGCACATATCATGGCTGTTGGACATTTCTGAGCTACCAGAATGTGATATCTTGGTTACAGCAATGTCACGGACAAAGCAAACTGAAAGCCAGACAAAACGACAGCTGGTTCATTTTTCATTTGCCATGCAAATCCAGTGCAGAATGAGATTAGTGCATATGAAATAATACCCTAGCGGTTGAAGGAAGAACTCTCCATTGTTTATGAGACCAATCTTTAAGGAACTTTTTTTTTTTAACGATGGTCCCCACAAGACAGGGTGAGCTCCTGTCCTTAGCCCAGTTCTGCGACGCAGCTGGAACCAATCGTATTGGCTCTGCCTTTCCATTAGACTATTTCAGTGCCGTGGAGAGGGGGGATTTGCTGCTTGGGTAACAGCCTATCCTCCATATCAGTGTAACCCAGGCCTTCATGCTTCGTATGCAGCGTATGCAGCGCCAAGCATGATACACTTGGAAAGCCAAAACTTGGTTCTCTGCAATCCTCTCTGCAAATGGATGTGGGTGCAAATTCTCCTTAATGCATTTATCATTAAAACACAGCATCTAAAATACAGCTGTATAGTAAAGCATCTGTAGAGTACAGTAACACTTCTGACTGGTAATTATGAGCTTTTGCGCATGGAGCTGCATTCAAAATAAACAGTACATGAAAATGAAAGCATAAAAATTGCATTCCGTGAAATAAGAGCATAGTTACCTTATGACAAAGTGGCCATGATCCTATGCAGTAGTTCATTTTAGCTTACAATCTGCCACTAATATGAAATACAAAGTCTATCATTTGGTAGAGTGATAGAGATGGTTAAGCTACTATTATAGGTGAATACAAGGTTATTTGGGCTCCAATCCTGTCCACACTTTCCTGCAAGTAAGCCCCACCCTTGAATACAATGGGACTTCCTTCTGAGCAAACATGCATAGGATTTCACTCTTGGTCATCAGTTTGAACTCCCTGTTTAAAGTAAGGCATCATGCAATAGATCATATGACAATGTTCCCAATTCTGAATTTGCTCACAATCTACCATTCATTGTGCCCTTCATTGCAAGAGACCAGTTACCAGTATGTACAACTTGCAACTGGAATCATATTTTGAGGTCCCAAAAACATCTACCTATACTTTTTCCTCTTCCTGCTTACTAGATAGTATGTGTTAAAGCAAATTCCTATATGATGAGGAAACTATCTACCCCTAATTAGTATACATAAGGGCTAAAATTCCAGGATTCAAAGGGGAAATGAACTGGCGCAGAGGGCAGTGCTTCAATCTCCATTGATATGCATGGTTCAATGGTTCAAAAGTCCTTTGAAGAATTACAATCTGTCCAGAATCCTTACTCCCAGAAAGGATGGATTGCGGCCTGTGTGCCCCATTCCAAGAAGGCAGTGCCCAGCTTTTTGCAACACCCCTCAGAGGGTCTTAACCCCCACTTTGAGAACCACTGGTCTAAAACTTGTTTTCTAGGGATTTAAAATTATCTGCGTGAAGAGTCAAGCAGGTATTGATCACTTATGTGCAATTTGTCCACTAAACAATCAACTATGGATACGCAACAGAAACTTCTAACATGTAAAAATGTAAAAACCTATAAATAATTCAGCCACTACCCCTTTTCACAAGCTATATCTACATCTCATGATTCCCCCCCGCCCCCAAGTTTTTAATTGGACCTGTGGTTATTCAGCTACTTAGTAGAGGCTCAGTCAAACTCAGGAAAGCCTGGGGGAGGGGGACAAAGCAGGAGTTTTCAAATACCTAAAAAGTTGTTTTGGAAGATAAAACACCAGCTGTTCATTATGGCCACTGATGGGGAGACCAAAAGCTTTAGCATAGAGTTACAAGGAAGACAACTGTGGCTAATTATTAGGACATTCTTTTTAAGTGACTTTGCAGCAGAGGTTTAAATTAAGTAATAAAATTGGCTGGAGAAATAGCATCTTCTAAAATGAAAATAGAGATTCAGTACTTCCATTTCTGCAATATTTTAAAATATTGTGTTTATTTACTATTTTAAAAATGTCTAAATATTGAAAATATTTTAAAACATTTTAATAACTAATGAACATTATATTAATACAATCTTGTAATTGGTTCGCAAAATGAAAAATGCTAAAAAAAAACAAAGCTATATGAACTGCTCAATCCTATCCCCTATTGGTGCTCTTGAAACTTAAATTCTGGCAGTTCATCATGGTTAGTGGCATCAAAAAAGTCATGCACTGCTTGGGACACAGCCTCAAACAACACGTTGTACCAGCCAAGTACAACTCCGCAGGCAACTTTCATGGTGCTACTGCAGTGATAGGATTCAAAGAAATTATCGGTAACAACCGGTTCTATGCCCATCTGGCAGCCACTTTTAAATGTCTATTTTTAAACTTTATTCTATCTCTCGTTAACAACCGGTTTTTTTAAACTATGTCCTATCTCTTGTTAACAACCAGTTCAATAGAGTAGGTACGAACATGCTGGACCCACCACTGTGCTACTGTATTGATGCATGTGGAAGGATATAAAGGATTTGGGCATTAGACTCCTCTTCTTGCAAGAATAATTAAAATTGTTCTTGCATTTATGGTCATTCAGCATGGTCATTATATCAACAGTACAAGATGAAGTACAAATGGAGTGCTTGCAACAGAATCATTTAAGATGCCTTAGTGGTGGGTATTTAAAGATAAAGGTAAAAGATGTTTTCTAGAGGTGTCCTGCTAGTCGTGATTGACTCTTAAGACAGTGCTCATCAACATTACAAGGCTGAAAAGCCAACATTGTCCAAAGAGGTCTCCATGGACAAGAGCCCAATATGATAACACCAAAGGTGCACATTACACTGTTAGCTTCCCATCAAAATAGTACCTATTTATCTACTTGTGTTTACATGCATTCAAACTGCTGGGTTTGCAGGAGCTGAACAGGTAACAGGACCTCACTCTGTTGTTCAGCACGTGGATCTCAATCTCTTGACCTGTCAGCATTCAGATTGTCAAGCACAGTGTCAACCGCTGAGTCACTGTAGACCAGGGATCCTCAAACTACGGCCCGTGGGCCGGATCAAGCCCGCCAGAGGCCTCAATCCGGCCCGCCGGTCTTTTGGGGGGTTTGGGAGGCATTTTGTGGGCACTTGGGGGCAGTTCAAGGCTATCGCAGCGAAGATCCACCAGTTGTGGCAGCCCTGTGCAAAGGGAGAGAGCCCCTCCAGGCTTTGGAATTTGGGCAGCTTCAAGCTGGCCCTTAAAATTTTTTTTAAATGTTGCACGTGCAGCTGGAGCAAGGGCTTCAGGCTGGAGCGCGCGGCCGCCCCAGCTGCCAGGGGCCCGGGTTGAAGCTGGCGCGCACACCTCCTGCTGCTCTCTCGTGACCATCCCAGGGCTTCAGGCTGGCGCACGCGTGTCTCTCACCGCCCTTGCATGGCCGCCCCAGTTACCAGGGGCTTGAGGCTGGCATGCGTGCCTCCCGCCACTCTCTCACAGCCCCTCAGCTGCCAGGGGCTTGCTTCTGAGTAGACAAGCAGAGAGCTGGGCTATTAAGGCCACCTTCCCATCCACACTTCCCTGGGAGTAAGCCTCATGGACTATAATGGGCCTTACAGCTGAGTAGACATGCATAGGCTTGGGCAAAATTCCTGAACAGCAAGCTCAAAATTGAGGTGAGCTTGTGCTTGTGTGTGTGTAAGAATACATGGGTGTGTGTGTGTGTGAGAGAGAGAGAGAGAGAGCATGGTGTGTGTCAGTGCATGTCACTGACATTCCTTGTGTTGCTGCAAATTTCTTTGAGGGTGTCTTACAATTATATGTCTTAAATCTGACATGAAAAATATGTTAAGTTAAATATGTTGAAGTAACATGTTGCTGGAAACTGCTTTGAGGGCGTCTTGCATGTCTGGGTGAGAATCAGGCATGTTAAAAGTTTTTCTGTTTCAAAAGTGTTGAAATTAAGTACAGGAAAGCAATACAAGCATTTTTGCTTCATTTTAACATGTCCTACATTTTTAAAATGTAGGACGTCCTATATTTTGTCCTACATAAGTCCTCTCACTCTCCGGCCCCCGACAGTGTCTGAGGGACAGTGAACCAGCCCCCTGTTTAAAAAGTTTGAGGAACCCTGCTGTAGACTCTGTATTGTCTTCATACAGAGTGTTAATTCTTCATGATAAAGGATATGATCCAGCTTTGGGACGTTCTCAAGCCAGTTACCTTCAATGGGCCCATTTAACTGGGAATGAATAGAGTGTCTCTGAAATTTACTTGGATGCAAATTCTCCAGTGAAAACAGTGATACTGGTGGAGGATTGTCATCTTTGACAAATACCCAGCTTTGACTGCAATCCTAACCTCCATTTATGCTGGCCTAAGCCCTGGCATTAGTCTTGTGCTGACCTGGGGGTGTCACAAAAATTGCATCAGGCATTTCTGCTCTACTCCTGGGGCAGGTAGGCCAATGCACAGGTGTACAAAGATCTCCCCAACATCCTCTCCACATCATAGAAAGATAAGCCAGCTGAGTTAGGCCAGCCTAAATTTTTTAGGATTGCCCCCTATGGGCGCAATCCAGAGTAACTACGGGGAGCCCTGGCTCTGGTGTAAGAACAATTTGCTCTGGATTGCAATATGAATTTCCCATAGGTTTTCACTAGGTGGTGCAGTAACTACAGGTACACATAATGTATCTTGTGTGCTCCCGTAGTTACTCTGGATTATAGGGTTAGTCTCATTTTGAAACTTGCTATAAACTGATGCAGTAAGAAAAAAGATTTTTTTATTTATTTAGTTTTTATACTTATAAGGCACAAACTTTTGCCCACATATTCATAGTGAAATCAGTTCTGCAACACTAAGATATAGAGCAAGTTTTGTGCCTTTTCAGCTAAAAGGGCAAACATCCTAAAAATATAGACCAAGCTTGCAAAACAGGTAGAACTGCCAAAAATAATATCTGCTTTGTTGAAAGAAGAATAACAGCTTTCGTAGAAATGGGACAGCATTGAGATGTTTATGTGAGATGGAATTGTTTCATATTTTAACATCTTACAGCCCAATTCTGAGTGTGTCACTTTTGAGTAGACCCACTATTCATTATGTTCCATTATGTTCAGTGGGGCTTGCGCCCAAGAAAGTACGCATAGGATTGTAGCCTTAACTACTGTAAGAATCCCCTAAGCATACTCGATAAGTATGTTTGCAAAAAATGCAGGATTCTATAGGTAAATTTTCCACTTTATTTATCTATATATATAAAAGAGAAAAGTTACTCACTGACTCACTGACTGACTGACTGACTCATCACTGCCCTGCCAAAACAGCTGGGCCTAGAAGCATGAAATTAGGGGTGGGTGTTCCTTCCGTGACCGAGGGGTGCACTAAGAACTGGTTTTGGAAATTCCAAATGGAAGGGGGTGAAAAGTGGTGCAACACGTTTTCCTCCCTATACTTTGCATTGGAGAATTGCTGACTCACAGGGTGACCAGATGACCGGAAAAACCCGGATTTGTCTGGATTTTTAGCCTCCTGTCCTGGTGTCCTACATTTTGGCTTCATTTTGAAACTTCATGATAGTGCACAGTACCCCATCATGCCATATGTCGTTGGATTCGTATTGAAGAGCAGAATCCAATTCAAAAATCAGTTTTGAAATATCTCCTTCCTATCAAAAGTTATGGTCAAAATACCAAAAAACAAAAACAAAAAATACATTTTTTGGCAATTTTTTTCAGCTGGTACAAATTTTGACCTTGGGGTTCAGGAATTTTGGATTTGGCATCTGGTCACCCTGCTGACTCATCAACACTCCGCCCCAACTGCTGGGCCTGAAGCATGGAATTCTGGGAGTTCCTTCTGTCACCTGAACTCCCACCAAGAACCATCTGGAGAAATTAACCCTTCAGGGGCTGAAAAGGGGGCAACGTGTTTCTGTCCTATACTGAACATGGGAGACTAAATAACATCCAGCCAATTTGGTGCTCGGTGCCAGGTGTAGCGGGGGGGAAGTTGTTCGGAGGAAGAGGTTGCACTGGCGAGGATGCTGAGCATGGGCGGAAGTTGTGCATGGGGGACTGATGCGCATGGGGGAAGTTGCGCATGGGGGAAGTTGCACATGCAGGAAGCTGCGCATGTGAGAAAGTTGCGCATGGGAGGATGATGCGCATGGGGGATGATGCGCATGGGGGGATGTTGCGCATGGGAGAATTATGCACATGGGGATGTTGCGCATGGGAGGATGATGCACATGGGGGATGTTGTGCATGGGGGGATGATACGCATGGGGGTGATGCGCATGGGGGAAGTTGCGCATGGGGGAAGTTGTGCATGGGGGATGATGCGCATGAGGAAGTTGCTCATGGGGAAAGTTGTGCATGGGGAGGATGCGCATGGGGATGAAGCGCATGGGGGAAAGTTGCGCATGGGGAAAAGTTGTGCATGGGCGGATGATGCGCATGGGGGAAAGTTGCGCATAGGGGGAAAGTTGCGCATGGGGGGAAGTTGCGCATGGGGTGTTGATGTGCCATGGGAGATGGCGTATGGGGAAATGTTACTCCCGCAACATGGGTACACTTTTCGCTGGTATATATATAAAAGGCATCTTCATCATCATCACTGACTCATCAACACCCAGCCAAAACTGTCGGGCCTATAAGCGTGAAATTTTATGAGGGTGTTCCTTCCATGTTGGAGGGATCCACTAAGAACCAGTTTTCAGAAATTCCAACCAGAAGGGGGTGAAAAGGGTCACAATGTGTTTTATAAAACTAATCATCGTCATTACTGCCTCATCAACGCCCTGCCAAAACCATCAGGCCTAGAAGCATGAAATTTGGGGAGGGTTTTCCTTCGGTGATGGAGGGAGTCACTAAGAACCAGTTTTCGGAAATTCCAACCTGAAGGGGTTAAATGGGGTGCAACCTGTTTTCTTCCCTATACTTTGCATTGAAGAATCGGTGACTGAGGGATGTTCTGCCCCAACCCCCGGACCTAGAAGCATGAAATTCAGGGAGGGAGTTCCTTCTGTCACATGAACACCCACCAAGAACCCATGTGGAGAAATTTAATGCTTAAGGGACTGAAAAGGGGTGCAACGTGTTTTTGTCCTATACTTAACACGGAAGACTGACTAACATCCAGCCAATTTGGTGCTCGGTGCCTGGTGCAGTGGGGGATGTTGTTCAGAGGAAGAGATTGCACTGGGGAGGATGCTGCGCATCAGGGGGTTGCACATGGGAATGATGCGCATGGGGGAATGACATGCATGGGGGGAGTGATGCGCATGGGGATGAACAGGGGGAATGTTGCGCATGGGGAGTTTATGAGCATGGGGGGATGATGCGCATGGGGTGGATGAACATTGGGGATGTTGCACATGGGGTGATGCGCATGGGGGGTTGATGTGTGTGTGTAATTTATGTGCAGTGGGGGGATGGCTTACAAGGGATTTTACTCCCGCAGCGCGGGTATGCTTTTTGCTAATGGTTCACCTGTTGATTTTTAATGCCTGTAACATGCTTAACCACCACTAAAATATGCTGTGCTTGTCAACCTGAAGATCAGCAGGTTGGTGGTTCAAGACCCAAGTACCTGTCCACCGAGTATACATATGTTACTTGCCCAGCTCTTGCCAGTCTAGCAGTTTGAAAGCAGTTCAGCCTTGTAATGGGGATGAGCACTGACCTTAGAGTCAGTCACAACTAGGAAGGCAACCTGTGTATATTACATACTGTATATGAAATATATTGTATATGAAGTTTCAAAGCCAGGAAATGAAATATAGAAAAATCAAATCAACCTACATTTTACTATTTTGGTGTCTTTCAACTCTCACCCCTCAATGGATCTTCTTTAAAACATCTGTTTGTCTCTCCCCCTTGTGTGTGTGTTTTAAAATGTTTATAAAAAATAAAAATGCAAAACAGGGCATAAATGACTCCAACTGATATAGTGCCAAACAAGGAGTGTGCACCAGGTGCTTTTTTCCACTTACCTCAGCAGCAAACTAAATGGCCCTCCACACTAACATCCTCCAAGGACAAAAAAGGAGAGGAAATACATCTATCACCCCAAGTGGTGGTATAAAAGGGTGGTATAAAATATGAAAATATTAGTATTTTATTAAGTAATTAATACTGATAAAAATTAAATAATTTTGTCATATGGGGGTCCAAAAAATTTATAGGCCTCAGGTGGCAGATGACCTACCTATGCCCAGCGATGGGATTCAAAGAAATTAACAACCAGTTCTATTCCCATCTGGCAGCCACTTTTAAATGGCTATTTTTAAACTTTCTCTGTCCTATCTCTCGTTAACAACTGGTTCTATCTATAGAGTAGGTGCGAACCTGCTGGAGCCCACCACTGGCTACACCACTGCCTCCAGGCCTTCTCTTCAGTATGGAGACAGTCATGTAGCCGTTACTTTTCAGGGCTGCTAGTATGAGGGTCGCAATGTCATGTGTTTGAAATGCATATTAATTGTGGTTCCTGATGGCATGTGACAATGTACAGTAAAGGATAGGCATGGGTTAAAAACGCCAGCAGACTAATATTTCACATTGTTGCTTCATGAAGTCTTGTCATGGCACAAGTGGTGAAAACAGAGCAATATGTTGTCTTAACTGGCAAGAGGAGAGAAAACGCTTTGGGCAGTTAACAGTTAATCTATGGCATGCCAAATGTGCGTATTGCAACAAAGAATTGGCAGCTGCAGAAGGAAAAGGGCTTGTGCTCTGCCGTTCAAACTTGTCAGTCAACTCATGCCAGTATGCTGGACGGCTGCCTCCCCAGCACACCCTCATTACATGTGTCTGTCTGAGTTGCCGTCTTGCTCGTCTGTTCAGAGGAGCTCGGAAGTCAGGAATTCTCCCTCCTTTCCTCTGTGGAATTAGATTATAACCCATCCTGAAGTATCTGCTCTGTAACCCTCCTCCTCACGGGAGTCTATGTGTATCTCCTGGTAGCTTTCACAGCTTCTGTGTGTGTGTGTTTCACTTCCAGAATGGAAGAAGCCGAACTGCTGAAGGAAAGATTTCAGGCCATAACAGTAAGTGCTTGCTATAATTCAATATCTACTTATGTTTAAAAATCCTTTCCAAAGCTGCTTAGACGTATGTAGGAACCTATCCTGGTGCAGTCTTTGTTTCTGTATTTATTTGTGTGGTTCAGACACTTAACCAACTTTGGAGGCTCACCATAATTCTGTGGGTGACCTGCATTTCCTGCATGGATATGAGTTGACAGTTAAGGTTCCAGGCGCTGAAGGCGGTGGATGTCATGCTATGCTTTATATCACACATCGTCATCGTGAGTGGCTCGGTGACAATGTTCGTACGCGGCTGAAGGACACCAGGTCAAAAAGCAAGGAAAGAGAGCTGAAATGATAGCTGTTCCCTCTGCATGACGGGGCAAAGTTACCAGGGTAGCAGATCCTTTGCTGGTTGAATATTTGTTTTTTGTTGATGTGGAAAAAGCTGAAGCAAAGAGAGACTCATCTGTGAGATGTACATCAGTTCAGCTCACAGTCAGGATATTCATACCAAACATAATATATGCCAAACATTGAAGAGAGATTAGTTCAGAAGAGGGTTGTGGTGAGCACAATGATAGGGGTGAGAAGTAGAGGTGGGCTTCAGCAGGTTCTCCCCTATTCTATAGAACCTGTTGTTATAGGACCTATGTCTATAGGACGTATAGGACATAGGTTGTTATAGGACCTATATCTATAGGACATATGTTGTTATCGGACCTATGTCTATGGGACATAGAACCTGTTGTTAATTTATTTGAATCCCACCATTGGTGAGAAGTAAACCACAAACGTGTTAACTCCAACTCTCTGCTGCCCTGAAGTAACCCTTATGCTTTCATGACTTCAAAAGGTATAGCCAGTAGATCTATTTATTTAAGAGGAGGGCTCAGCAATTGTTAAAGACGTATGTATAATGAGCTCTTGTGTCAAGATGTTCTGATCAGTACTAGATGTGTCGGGGGGGGAACTAAAATATTTTTTCTGGATTTTATTCATGTGTCTTCTCAGTGCTCTCGATGCATCCCAATTCAGTTAATCAGGGATGGAAACGGAAAAAATATCTTGAAATTAAGGAGTAACCACTTTCAGTCCCTCATTCCAAACTTTCTTTTGTGCAACCAGGCACAACAAGCGAGACATCTTGTGAATCAATGTCACTACTAGATTCAATGGCCAGACCTGTAAAAATAGACACTCAGTGGCCTGTGGTGAATAAGAATCTAACAGGCTACAATCCTAAACTCCAGTTAGACCAGCATAAGTTCTGGCATAAATCCTTTGCAAACCAGGGGATGTTACAAAAGTGCCATAAGGCACTTCTGCACCCTCTTAAGGAGGGGGGTTAGGCCAGTGCACAGGCATACACTGAACTCCTCAAACCACCAGGGGAAGATATACCAGTTGAGTTGGGCTGGCCTAAATTGGTTAGGATTGTGCCCTAAATGTGACAAAGCAGGAATGTTTTGTTAATTGGAAGAGAGCTGGACCATTTTTATGACTTTCCTATGTCACAAATGAACTACATATGAATGTGGAATCAAGAGGGCTGATAAAATTTCTACAGGCTAATTATCTTTGTGGGCATTTGAAAGGCTACCAGTCTCCCTCTTACTACTGGCCTACACAAGAAACATAGAAGAGTATTTATATCCATAGCAAGGTAGAGAAGAAAACAGTTTTTCTTACCTTATTAACATTGTTGCCTTTTTAAACCATAAAGATTTTATTTATTTATTTATTTATTTATTTACTTACTTACTTACTTACTTACTTACTTACTTACTTACTTACTTACTTAAGGGATTTATATCCCACCTTTCCCATGCTAAAGCAAATGCTCAAGGCAGCTTTAGTTCCTCTCATCCTGCTGTCCTCACAACAACCCTATGAGGTAGGTGAGACTGTGAGTGAGTGACTAGTGCAAGGTCACTCATGAAGCTTCATGGCCAAGAAGGGAATTGAACCTGGATTTTCTAGATCTCAGTACAACTCCTTAACCACTGCAGCATCCTCTCAATGCTTTCCCCTGAAAAAGCATTTTTATAATGTTATTATTTACATAGCATAATCAATTTGCAATATTCATTATTTTTATTTTTTTGTAATTGTTATGTTTATTATATTCTTCATATTGTTATTATGAATATTTATCCAGTGCTTTTCAACCCAATGAAGCTCATGGGTTGCATATAAATAATGAAATTACATAAAATGAAAAATTTACAAAGCACAGGAAAATAAGATCCTGCCCCAACAGACTTACCGAGCACAATCTTAACCATATCTACTCAAAATTAAGCCCCATTGTGTTCAATGGGTCTTACTCCCAGGAAAGTGTCTTTTGGATTGTAGCCTTACAAACTAAACTTTGACAGAGTGGAGAACAATCCAGAAAGGGGTAGAGTCAACATTAAGAATCGGAGGAGTAGAGAGACTACAGGACTGTGTCAAAAGCTTCACAGAAAAGATGAATTTTGCAGAGGGATGTGAGAGAGTTTGAAAGATGACATCACATGGATATTCTAAAAGGCAGCTCCCTATGAAAGACTGATTGCAATCTGGGGGAGAGAACATCTTCTTCAAGCACCCTAGAAAGAGTCGGTTTGAAGACGTTTGTCCAGATATCTAGTTCTCCATGTTACTGGAGATGAAAATCTGGCTTGTTGATCCTGGATGGTTCTTTATTATCACTGTTGCTGAAAAAAAACACTTTTACTAAATTCTTAAGTGGGTGTTTTGGAGGCGGTTATTTCATATGTGCCAGGTAGATGCTTTTGAAAGATTGCTTCCTCCATGGTCTTTTAGTGATAAGAAATGTTACAATCCCTACAATCCAGAGTAACTATGGGAGCACATAAGAGACATTTATGTCGACGTAGTTATGGCAGCACCTACTGAAACACTATGGGAAATTCATATTGGCATCCAGAGCAAATTGTTCTTACATCGGAGCAAGTAACCCCAAAGTTACTCTGGATTGTGACCTTCATCAATTAACTGCTGAATGTTAGAATTGATTACTTCATCATTTACAAAATATTTTTAAAAAGAGGTAGAAGGAAGGCAAGAAGGAAGCCTTGTTGTGTGATCAAAGGAATATATAGCATGAAGAAATTCCCAGATTCCTTCAATTCCCAGATTCCTTCAATTCCCAGATTCCTTCAACCTGGCAATTCCTTCAATTTTAGATAGGAATTCAGCTGTTAAGATGCTGTGCCTGTTAACCAGCAGGCCAGGGTTCAAGACCCAGGTCGGCCCCACAAGACAGGGTGAGCTCCTGTCCTTAGCCCAGCTCTGCGACGCCAGCTGGATCCAATCATATTGGCGCTGCCTTTCCATTGGACTAATTCAGTGGCGTGGAGAGAGGGGATTTGCTGCTTGGGTAACAGCCTATCCTCCAAAATAATCCAACCCAGGCTTTCGTGCTTCGCATGCAGCATATGCAATGCCAAGCACAATACCATAGTCTTTCAAGACTGATGGAGGCCTGCTGCATTGAACAAATGATGATGGGAAGATCCCTGTCTGGGACTAGGGCTACTGCTGTTCAGAGTAAACAACTACTGGATTTGATGAACTAGTGGCCTGATTAGGAATGGGCAGCTTTAGCATGTCCAAAGTATTTCCTACAAGCAATGTTTTGCCTTCATAATATTCTTGCTGGAAGTGAGCATCTTGACTTTGAGTTCAGCTTAGCCTGTGAAACCATAAGAGAGCAACTGACTTATAGTGAGTGATAAAGTCCTACCTGTTACTGTAGTTCCTTCCTCTGACAAGGTAGTTTAAATTAAATTTTGAATGAATTATTTGTTGGACAGTTCCTGATAAGGAAGATTGACACCTCTTTTTATACTAGCTTTCTAGTTTCCTGTGGGTAAAATGGATACATCCATTAAGAGCAAATGAGTTTTTTTAGTTTTTAATAAAAGGTGAATTGTTGCCTCTTACCCAACTCCTAAAAAACAATAATTTCAATGGAACATGTCTTCAAATAGTTGTGTCTGTGTTGCAAATAGTTATTCACCATACTGATTGGCTGGCCCTTCCGGCTATTATAAAGTTACACATTCCTCTTCCACTTTCAGAGTTTTTAAGTTAATAGCTTATTTGGTTTCTCTTATTTATCTCTATATATAAAAGTCACTGATCTGAACTCCCCCAGAAAGATCTGAACTCCCCCAGCCAACTCACCTGGACAAACAAAAACTCTCCCAGCTGCTGCAGCCAGTGGTGGGGTTCAAAAAATTAACAACAGGTTCTATGTCCTAATAACCTAAATTAACAACAGGTTCTATGTCCCATTAGTAACCAGTTCTCAGAACCAGGCGCTCATTAGCAAAGGGTTCTATAGATCCTGCAAGAACCCCCTGAAGCCCACCACTGGCTGCAGCACACAAAATTTCACTGTCCATCTCTGGCAGCATCCTTGATGTGCACAACAACACACTCCATCACACAGCATTTGTAAAACATGTTCTGCTGTCACCACATTATTTCCAGCAGCAGACCTTGCTCATACGATTGGGCTGTTACACAGCTGGATTCTTCAGTTGTTACTCAGCTGGAGAGCCAGGATGGTATCATGATTAGGGAGTGGGACAGAGACCCAGAAGATCCAGGTTCAAATCCCCCCTCAGCCATGAAGCTTTCTTGGTAATCTTGGGCCTGTCACTCACTCTCAGCCTCACCTACCTCACAGGATTGTGGCGAGGACAAGTGGATAAAAGCCTTGTAAGCATTTCCTGTACCATGGGAAAGACTAGGTATAAATCCAATAAATAAAATTGTAAACCAATTACTGCAAGACTTTTATATAGTAGCATTAGGAAGAAAGATTCAGGGATTGCCAACAGGATGTTTTTGAAAACCAAACTGGCCCATGTGCTACTGTGGTACCTTAGCAAACCAACTTTAAAAATAGAACTCAGATTTAGAACACTATTAGTAAACATTATCTCAAAAGGGGCAGCTGTTCGCTTCAGTCAAAGAAGCAGAAGAACCTGGACAAAGGGATGGGACACCCATCCATCGTAGGCATGGGTGTTAAGAAATGATTTATATGCAAAATGTAGATATATCGCATCTCCTTCCCTGTCCAAACTTCCAAGACATCTCCAGAAATGCAAATCTCCCACTGTTTTAGGGTCAACAGTGAGGAAGTGACATTCCCCATCAGGGCTTCTGAGCTGGGAAGGCACTTGCCTTTCATTTTCTATGTAAACCGTTTGTGAACTTTTTGTTGAAAAGCATTATATAAATACGATTGATTGATTGATTGATTGATTGATTGATTGATTGATTGATTGATTGATTGATTGATTGATTGATTGTGCCCTACTGTCTGAAGTCCCGGATCAAATGGCTCAGCAAAGAATGGGATTGTTCAAAAGGTAGGATGAGAGAGAGAGAGCTGGGAAAATTCAAGAGAGGCAAAGCAGAAGAGAAAATGGTGTAGAAAGTAGAAGCTGTCTTAGCTTACTCAGGACCCAATCCTCACCACCCTTTCAGCAATGGTTTAGTTGTGCCAGTGGAGCATGTGCTCCATTGTGCAGGTGGCAGGGCAGTCTCAGAGGCCTCCTCAAGGTAAGACAATGTTTGTTCCCCTACCTTTGAGTTACATTGCCCTTACATTGCTGCTGAAAAGTAGGTTAGGATTATGCCCTCAGGCTTCCTGTGGCTGAGGAGAAGGGATTTTAGCCCATTGCAGAGCTGATCATCCCCAGAAGACTTCCCAGTACAGTACCCAAGTGCAACTTACCCCATCTTTACCCCATCACGTAAAGGAAGAAGCATAGCAACATCTCCCTGGAGGTCTCACGGCACACCTTAAGAGAAGTGAGAAAGTCTTAAAGTTCTACAAACTTCCAATCAAGAATATTTTAGCTGCATCTCCCCGATGAACATTACCATATTTTGAGAACCCGCTGCCCTCTCCATGCCTCACCTGACATGCCCCAAACACTGGGATGTGGTACTTCCCCCTTGGAATGAACTACTGGACATAGATGACCATAAGGATATCATTGCACCATGTGCTGCTGGAAGTAACTGATAGGGACTTAGCTGCTGTGAATTTATTTAGCATATGGCAAATACATGGACTTATGCAGTGGTGGGATTCAAATAAATTAACAATTGTTTCGATTTCCTAATAACTTAAATTAACAACAGGTTCTATGCCCCCATTAGTAACCGGTTCTCAGAACCAGGCGCTCATAAGCAAAGTGTTCTATAGAACCTGTGAGAACCCCAAAGCCCACCACTGGACTTAGTAATGCTCCATTGTCTTGTATAGTATTTTGAGAGTCAGGAATTCCACACTGATGTCTGGCTGCCAATTTTCACTAGTTGTTTAGTTCACACTTTCATGCTATCTGGGGTGCTCCACGAGGAGGCGAACTAGCATCACACCCTATCTGCGATGAAGATTCATCAACATGTGTTGGAGGGAAAGGGATTAGAACCCAACCCACTTGTTAAATTTTCTGTAATTGAAATTATCTCCTACCAGTCTAATCTCAACTCAGTTTTCCCTTGTTGTTTTTTGGTGCTATGCTAGCATTCATGTAAAAACAACAGAAACTTCTCTGAGGGCATGGGAAAATTATTCCTGAACTCAAATCAAGTTGGATTCCTTCTTGGTAAATGAATTAAAGTCAGCTGCATCATATAAAAAAGAGCACCTTGCATATCTAACTTTCCAGTCCTATCCCCCATCATTGACACCTGTGCAGCCATGTTGACAGCACACATGCTGGATCCAATAGTGGGGGGGGGCTCTCTTTCAGAAAGCCAACAGAAAGAAAGAGAAAATAGTTTTTAATGACCCTCTAGTAGCCTGACGAACTATGGACTTATGCCAGCTGGCTTAAATCTGAGAAGAGGAGGGAGACAGGGCTTCCTGGGAAAGAGGGAGTAGGATCTGGTACACACTGATGCCACACAGATCCACCCCTTCTTGCACCTTATCTTACCCCTGACCTGCCACCAACCTCCCTTTGCCCTCTTACTCTACACCCTGAACAGATCTCCTTTGCCAACTTACCCAGAATAGCAGTCTTCAGGAATTTGTATTGCTATTTCA
The DNA here is from genome assembly GCA_030015325.1 of Cryptoblepharus egeriae. NCBI lineage: Eukaryota > Metazoa > Chordata > Lepidosauria > Squamata > Scincidae > Cryptoblepharus > Cryptoblepharus egeriae. The sequence continues at coordinate 113,794,743 of JAREYC010000003.1, forward strand.
GGAGCCTTGCTTCTTCATCATAGTAAAGTTGTGGTATTGGAATGCTAGATCCAATGCTAGTTCTTGATACACAAAACCCACTTAGATCTGGAGCCTAAAAGTCCAATCCTGAGTTTGTACTGCCAGCCCTCTGCTGGCACTGAGTTCTTCTTACTGGAAAAAACCATAATAATTCATGCTATAAAACCACTCTAGATTTATAGTGTGGAGGCACCCAAAGACTTTCATTTTCTCTTACTTTGGGTAAGTGGTTTGTTCCTTCTTTCCAACAAGCAGGAAAGGGCTTGTAATTTTTTCCAGCAATCTTAGTTACCGTACTCAGTTTGTAAAATCTAACACATTTTTGCGTCCTTCAAAAGGAGTTATTGATGACAATCTGTGTCGGAGATATGCCACATATTTATTTTCTTTCCTTTTCCTACCATCGACACTCTCAAGACAAAGCTTTATTTAATTTAGCAGACCAGTAGGTGATATTAATGGCCTTAAAGTTTCTCACTTTTCTCAAGTTATAGATTTCTCTGCTTACCATGGCAGTGGGTAATTGGGGACTCAATTGCAGTTTTTTGAGAATAGATACGTCCCTAAAGCAACTATCTACATGTGAATGACAAAAATGAAAAGCCATGAAGCAATGGGTATGAATTGATACCACTTTGCTAATTACCATGAATGTTTTTGAACGAACATTTCCCTTCTTATTTTCAGTGTACAAAGTTGTTATACACACAGTTACGACTGAGGCACACATTAAACCCTGTTTGGGGCTGCTGCTTTGGGCTGTGCATTTGCCCACTCCTACACATCCCACAGTGTACAAGAAATTTTTAATAGACCTTCCCACAAATAGTTTGCCAAGTGCCACAAAGGGACAGAGGAGAAGTATAGGCAGGGCCTCCAAGAGAAATATTTTAAGGTGGTACAAAATCCATTTGGGGCCCCTAAGACTTGCAAAATTATTTTGAAATTGTATGTATGCATGTGTGCATACATGTGTATATATGTATGTATACATGTATATGTATATGTGTGAGTGTGCACATATACCATATTAATTTGTTAGTAACAAACACTCAAATGCTCCTTCAGTCATGGGCCCCTCTTGGGTAGCTCTTGGGCCCCGGAACAATGTACCTGCTGGACCCCCTCTCATAGGCCCTGAGTATAGGAACATATGCAGTATCATACCAAAGGATATTTTTTGTTTGTTTAAAAGAAAATACTATATTCTCATCTTTCATTCTCATTCACATTCTCATTCTTATTTCAGGACAAGAGGAAATTGCAAGAAGGAATAACGCAGAAACGCCTTCAAGTTGAAGAAGAAAAATTAAAGCATCAACACTTGAAGGTAATGCTCTCCCAGTAAGGCTCAAACCTCTCCCTTCAAGTTGCTGTAATTCATTACAATAAAACCTTGGATTGGGAGCATTTTGCGAGACAAGCAAACATTTCTAATCAATTTTGACTTGCAATACGATGTCTTGATAAACAAGCAAAAAATATAGTCCCTGCCAAAAATGTATGTCATGAAAGATATACATGAAAGATCCCAAGATCAGACCATCAAAGCCTAATTTATACCGCTTAAATGTCACTTCAGGCTGATGACTCTGTTAATAGTGTTTCTAAGATCACATAAACAAATTTGTAAAATCTGCTATATTGTTTGAAGTGTTAAATGAGATCATGGGAAGTAATTACTAAGTGTATTATTTATTGTTATAGTCTCTGACCAGCCTTAAAAAATCCATACAATCCAACATATCCAGCCATCCATATAAATATACAAGCCATCTTAAAATTATTAACTAATAATATGGCTGCATTCTTTTTTTTCCAGTAGACATGTTTACTTTTTTGTTATTACATGCTCTAGTAAAGGGATCCAAAGCACCTCCAGTTGCAGCCCCTGCAAAAATCCCCAGGCAGCAGCATATTCTCTCTGGCAAACCTTCAGTTAATTAAGTTAATGGGGCTAAGTGAAAAGATGTTCTGATCCTACTGTCCATGCATGGAAAAAAACATTTGAAGCTTTTGCACTGTTGTCAAACCTGCCAAGTTCCTCCTTGGTACAGAAATCAAATTACTAACAGATTAAATGAGCAGCATCACATGAATGGGAGAGAAAATGCCTCCATGTATTCTCAGCCTTGACTTTGCAAGGACAGTTTGACATTCCTTGTTATATTAAAACCAAAGCAATACAGAGAAGCCCACAATGTTCAACTGTTGAAGGCAGTGAAAACCATTATGCTGTCATAAAACTCTCAATACAAATCATGCTTTGCCCTTTCCCAAGAGCAAATGAAAGTGCCCAATTATCAAGGTCAGTTACAAAATGCAAGAACTGCACAAGTCACAGATAGAAGGGTCTTTGAGAGGAATTTTATGTTTCATTTGGGCCCTTTATGGGCAGGGTGCAAAGTTTCATGTAGGCCCCTTATTAGGCCCCATTTAGGGCTCTTTCCTTTATCCATTGGATCATTATTATAAATATAATAAATACTGTTGATTGATTTATTACATACTATAATTAAATCATTATGTCTAGGAATTAAATTATGATATACCGTAAATCTGTGATTGTAATGCGCACCCTTTACAGCCTAGATGACTGTCCAAAATAGGGGTGCACATTACAATTGATGGCGCATTGTAATCGACGTCAATCTGCTTCTGGAGCACTGTTCCTGGCTGTGTTTCCCTGCCCCCCTCATCCCAAGGAGCCACAGAGCCCAACAGGCATGAGCTATGCCGGTCTCCCTCTCTGGGACTGCTCTCCTTTCCTGGGATTTGGGGACACTGTGCTTGGCTGCCTCTCTGCCCAAGCCACAGATGGCTGCTTCATCCTTGGGATGGGTGGAGGAGGGGAGTGAGGCACAGCCAGGTGCATCACTCCAGAGACAGGAGAGGAGGCATTGCTCTTGCACAGCATTGGTCTTTCTACCTGTCTCTGAAGATGTCTCTGGAGACACAGGAATGTCTGTGTCTTTCTCTCCTCTCCACTGATCCCAAGTATGAAGCAGCCATCCCTGGCCAGGCACTTTGCCCCTGAGACATGCAGGAGGAGACGATCCTCCACACTTTCCTGTGATAAGCCCCATTGGATACAATGGGACTTGATTCTGAATAGACAGCATAGGATCGTATCCGTTATGCTCCCAGAGCTGCCTCCCCAGGTAGAGTTAAAAGCCTCTGCTGCTGATGCTCCTCCAGTCTGCCTTTGCAGTTTTCAGAGCTCTCGTTGGAAAAACACACAGAGAGAGAGAGAGAGAGAGAGTGCTTTCAGGTTGGGGTCCTGCACCCTTTCCTGGAAGTAAGCCCCACTGACTATAATGGGGCTTCTGAGTGGACATGCACAGGACAATGTTTCGCTTCCAGAACTAGTCCCGGCTTGCCTCGCACCACTGGTTGTCTCGCACCACTGGTTGTTGTCTTGCCTCGCACCACTGGTGGGGGAAAATTATGGTAACTCTTGCACTCAACTCATAGGGCATTTTGTGTATTAGTTTGTCCTGCACTATCCATCCTTCCTGGACTTTAAACACCTCCAAAGAACAAAAAGCAGTGCCTAGACCTCATTGTTTTATGCAGTAAAATTAAATTTTGCAACTGCTTTGCAGTTGTGCGTTACAATTGCCAGCAAATTTTTATTTTTATTATTTTTTAAACGTCTCAATCCTTGTAAAATCAGGGTGCACGTTAGATTCGTTGGCATATTATATTTGAGTAAATACAGTGTAAAATGAGATATGCTTCCACAAAATGCAAATGTTAATCTTCACGCAATATACATAAATATTTTCTGTGATCCCAGGAAAATTCCAGCTTCCCTCCTTTGACTCCTAGGCCCCCTTATTGACCCCAGACCTAGGTACAATGTATCCCACGAACCCCTCTCTTTTGGCCCTGGTGAATTTGGAAAATGTAAGCTCGCAGGAATTTATAGGGGAACCTCCTTTGGCTCTTTGGTCCCCTCTTTTACCTTGAGCCTGGGTACAATTTAACCCCCGTAAGCCCCTCACATAGGCTATGGCAGAGTTTGGTTGGTGCCCTACAGGGATGCTTGGTGTCCAGTGCTGCCCAGTGCCACCCAGTGGTGCTTGATGCCCAGTAGGGATGCCTGGTGCCCACTGGTGCCCTGTGCACACTGCCCAGTGGTACCTGCTGCCCAGTGGTACCACACTGCCCAGTGGTGGTGTCTGCCAGAGCCCAGTAGTACCTGCTGCCTGTTGTTGCCCAGTAGGGATGCCCAGTGCATGCTAGGGATGCCCGGTGATGCCCACTTTATTTAGTGTTTGGCAAATACAGAGCCAATCAAGAGTGGTCTATATTGAAAAAAATCAGACAAAAGGGCCGGATAAACGCTTGATGGACACTCGGACACAATGTGATGAATATTTTGTTGAGGAGCACAACTGAGGGGTAGACCCCACTTAAGACCCCACTTAAACAATGAGTTCTTGCAGACACCATGTTAGATATGGTCTGTTCAGAGCTGATCAATGCTGGCAAGATAGGTCAAAACCTGGCACCTTCTGTAGGAACATCTATTTATCTGCCTGTATCTGGCCGTTCAGCAGCCCATTTAGTTTTTCATTGCACATTGATATTAGATAGCTGTATGCCAATAAAGGTTTTATGAAGATGATGATGTTAGATAGCCGATACCAGAGAAGCCTTCCTAAATTTAAGCCTTCCAGTTGATAGATGAGGAAGATCAGCATGCACAGGTAGAAATGGGTTACTCAGACTTTTTAAGATGGCTCATTGGCTGCTCACTCCCCTCTTTGGAAGAACTGTACAGGAATAGATGTAAGAGGAGGATATCTAATATATTGAAAGACTCCTCTCATCCGGGACATCAGCTCTTTGAACTATTACCATCGAGAAGAAGATTCAGGGTATTGAGAACAAGGACGAGCAGATTCAAGAACAGTTTTTATCCAAGTGCAGTTCTGAGTTTAAATGCGGGGTTGTAAGCTTGTGTGGAATTGCTGTGAGCAATGGGGTATTTATATTTGTATAGAGTTTGTTGTATGGTTAGTTGTGTTTATTTTAGTTTCTTTTTTAGTGGTGTTGTCCAGTTTTACCTTGGGGAAGAGCACCTCATTTCATTGCACCCAGTTGTGAGTGTAATGACAAATAAATTTCTTATTTTCTTATCTTTTGATACCTCACTGCGGTATCTTGCCTTTGTTGAGCTGGTGGTGCTATGTAGCTCAGAATGCAGACCCAGCAAATAGCAGTAGATTTTATACAATTGCTTATGGTCCTCATGGTTCATTTAGTCTAGCATCAGTCTTCCTACTGTGTCAGCTCTTAAGCTGTACAGGGTCAGAGTATTCTACGGTGGAATAGACCAACCCTAGTGCCGATATTCTGAGAGTAGAGGTTGAGTCTCTTCTTGGTCCTCTCTTGAGTTCATCTTGGTCCTCTTCGTTTCTGGAGTATGTTGTTCTTGATGTTTTGCGGACACATTCTCTAGGTATTTCTTATAAGAGATTCCAATCCAAAGTCACTCCGAGGTATTTGGGATAAGAGTTATAAGGGACTAAGTTGTTGTTCAGGTAGACCTTTGAGCTGCATTAGCAAGTCATGTTTTACTGACACTAAGTGCCTGCTGCCCAGTATAAATGCTTGATCCTTGTTGTGCCCAGTGGTGCCCACTGCCAACTGGTGCCTGCTGCCCACTGCATGGTGGTGCCCAATGGTGCCTGCCAGTGCCTGCTTCTGCCCACCACTGCCTGTGCCTGATGCTTGTCAGTGCCCTTCCAACAAATATTCTTGGAATTTTTCTCCCACAACAATGGGTAAAATTCACTAGTTATTGTACAAGAATTTAGTTTTTATTGTATTGCTTTAGGTAAATATAATTAAAGAGGCAAGCAGCAACATATGAGACAGGCATAATCAGACAATGGTGAATCACTGTTTGAGGCAGACTTTTAGGCAACAGCGCTTCCCCTTAACAAAAAATAATTAAAGGTCAAATCTACTCTTGGTTTCACATTGCAAAGTTGGAAATATTGTTGTCGCTTGGGATCTCCCACTGATATTAATGCATGTCTCCCATGTAGGTATCTGTAAGCACAATCCTAACCATGTCCACTCATAACATAAGCCCCATTGTGTTCAATGGGTCTTACTCCCAGGAAAGTGTCTTTAGGATTGCAGCCTATGTTCCACTTTGAAGAGTAATCTCCAAGCACATGAAAGTGTGCTTCCTTTTCCATAAGTTCCAAAATGTTCATAATGAATGCAGCCTTAATTTCACAGGCATAGCTCAGCCTACTTTAATGGCAAATCTTACTTCTTAAATCCTTTGTGGTCACAAAGGGAACTATAGGTGCTGGAAAATTAGAAAAATGGGCAGGAAATAAAGGACTTTAGAGGAGTCACACTGTGGAAAAGATGAAATAGGCAAAATCTGTATTCATGTTAAACACACTGAAGGCCTGGCAGAAGTCCAAATAAATTATTCTTCTACTTCAGCTTCAAGTTCTGAAGAGTGTCCAAAAAAATTAATATTAATTCTTTCCAAATAGCTTATAGCCTGATTAACCAATTGCCCAGGGGTATCCTTCTCAAGAAAGGTAGGAAGGGAAAAGCATAGTTCAGTGGTGTATCACATATTTGGTACTGAAAAGGTCCCTGTTTCAATATTCACCATCTCCCACTGAAAGGATCCTACATCATATACAAGTTATAAGAAATCCCAGCCTATCCGCTGCACATTGTCAGTCCTATCTTCTCTGGTACAATGCCTTCCCCTCAGGTGACCATCTAAAAATAGCCTAATTTGCATAAATTATAATTGCCGGACAAAAAATCCGGTTGGTCATCTAAGGGTTACAGTATTTCTACCTTCAGAATTGTTTAGCATAACGATCACACATTTAACACCAATTCACCATGGTTGTTGTGGATAAACAAATAAGAACTATACTGATTGAATAAGTATAGATGGACTGTAAGGAATGGGTGAGTAATTTTCATCCAAATTTCCAATATAAGAAATTGAAAAAATAATGACTGTTCTGCAGGATGAACAGGAGAAATATTAAAAAACACTTTTACACACTATATAATTACAATGATCACCAGGTTTTGTTAAACCATAATTTAATGAAATCATTTTCACAGCTTACTTCCTAGGGAAACTATTGGATATGCCTGTGCTTGTTATGATGATGTCCACATTTAGCATGCTTTTTATGTCCTTCTGTGTCTTCCCTAGAGAAATCCTGAACAATTCAAGCTGCTTTTTTGTTGAGTTAATTCTCAAATCTCCATCCATGCTTCTCTCTCTCTCTCTCTCTCTCTCTCTCTCTCTCTCTCTCTCTCTCTCTCTCTCTGCTTGTCAGCCAAGTCAGATACCTGGTCTTTCCCCTTTCTTCAGATATACTTCTTATTGTCCCTGAATTATCACTTAATTTTTAAGGTCCATGTTTTAACAAAGTGGCCAAAGAGTCTGGGATTACATAGCGGACCAGAACATAGTAAAACAGCACCTTCATTTTAAACTGTTCCAGATCAATGTATATGATCCAGATGAGCTTGGGAACTGCAGGCAGTGCAGGTTAATGCTGAGAAATGTCTCATGAATCAGCAAACTATTATCATCATTATAATTATATAAGTGATTAAGACATTGAGCCTGTTAACCAGCAGGCTAGGGTTCGAGACCCAGGTCCCCACAAGATGAGGTTTTCTTACTACAAGCAGGGGTTTGGACTAGGTCCACTGGGTCCCTTCCAACTCTAGGATTCTATGATTCTATGAAATATTCTTAATAATAATAATCTTTACCCTTAAGTTTGGAAAAATTTCCCCCTCATATTAATTCCACCAATTCACTATTCAGCATACTTAATCTTTCCTGTTCTCCAAATGATTTCATTTTATTATTACTTAATAATTTGTATTATTGGTAAGGGCTGTGGTAAGGGCTGTTGGTAAGGGCTGTAGGTGGCGCAAGTGGTTAAGACACAGGTGGTTAATCAGCAGGCCAGGCTTGAGACCCGGGTCCCCACAAGACAAGGTGAGCTCCTGTCCTTAGCCCAGTTCTCCGCAGCTGGAACCAATCGTATTGGCTCTGCCTTTCCATTGGACTAATTCAGTGGCGTGGAGAGGGGGGATTTCCTGCTTGGGTAACAGCCTATCCTCCATAACAATCTAACCCAGGCCTTCGTGCTTTGCATGCAATGTATGCAGCGCCGAGCACGATACCATAGTCTCTCAAGACTGATGGATGCCTGCTTTTTTCCTGTTGCTGTACTTAGGCTGCAGGCTAAACTTCCAAATCCATAACTGTGGAGTAGTACTCACTTGGCTGATTCCTGCTGCAGAACACTTACCTAAGGCTACAATCTTGTGTACATATTCTTATCTGGTAGTAAACGTCATTGTTTCTGGGTAGATATGCACAGGATTAGGCTATTAACAGATAGGGTCATTCATAAACTAGGCTATTAATAGCAAAATACAAGCTATTGTGAGGTTACATCTTATCTGCTACAACCAATGAGATGTACCCTACAATCCAGAGTAACTACAGGAAGACATAAGAGGCACTTACTCTGGATTGCTCTATGGATTTCCCATAGGTGGCACCATAACTACATCAGTGTAAAAGGTCCTGTAGTTATTCTGGATTATAGCCTTAGGGCACAATCCATAGTAACTATGGGAGCACATAAGAGACATTACATGCACCCATAGTTACTGCACCACCTAGGGAAAACCTATGGGAAATTCATATTGCAATCCAGAGTAACTTTGTTCTTATTCTGTCCCTAAGCTACCATGTAGTATTGTTTTGAGTAACAATAAAATAGTTGGGAAATCATGTAAGCCAACCTGATCAGAAGGGCCAGTTGTATTTCTGGATGCAAAAAAAAAAAAGCTTTTGAGAAAGTACATCATTTGTATGTTAGATATGCTGAAAAATATTGGTCAGATTTCAAGGGGCATGGGTTGAAAGAGGTAGCTGCCACCCCACATTCCCTTAAAAGTCTGAAAGGGGGGTAAGACAACATCGCCTTCCTTTCCCTTCAGTGCCCACAGCCCATGCCTGGCTTGATTTTCCATATTCAAAATAAGATCACTAGTAGGGCCAGTGGAAAAAAATAAATAATGTGCAGATTATGAAGCAATAGGAGTGCCATTACATATTATGAGCACATTTGGAAGATTTGCAATACATTTTGCAGATTTTTTTATGTCATCTTGTTGTGCCTTTCTTGTAATCATGGATAACGCACCATCCCATATAAAGGTCAAGGGTACTTGACTAGCCTTGTAGGCCACCTGGTATCAGCAAAAGAATCTGTTTTAGATACTGAAATGGATCCTTCTTGATCTCTACTCTTGAACTGCTCCTTCTATTTTCTATAAAGCATCATATGTTAAGCCTCAAGCACGATTTTCTTTGGATAATGGAATGCCCGGCTGCCAAGGAAGTACTGTGGGAATTCTTTCCTTCAGGCAAGGTCACAGGCCTGTGCACATCCTAAACATGCACAGAGCATGCATGATAGAAGAAGTTTATGCTCCTGCCTCAATACCAGGGATCTGATGGAATGTAAACCGCAAGAGGCAAAGGCAGCATTCCATCATTCAAATCATTCTGAAAGTCTTATCACATTGCATTTGTATTTGCGGCCCCTATTCTATGCACTATAGCACATGCAAATGTGGCAATAAAGAAGTTTCTTAGCAGACAAATATCTTCAGACAAGCAAAACTCCTTCAGAATCTTGGTTTCAAAACTGGAAAAGAAACATGTATCTTCCCAAAGAGCAACTTTAACTGGTTCTGGTTCTGATATGGCATAAGCACATTTATTGGATGTTTCTAATCCAGGAAGTTTCCAAAATGTTTGGCTGTTCACTTCTTTGCAAAAACAAATCTGAAACTGATTAATATATATCATTTGATGCTGATGTCAAAATATAATGACCCACAAGTATAGACAAGCAATAAAAAATCAATCACCAGAATTAGAATGAAAAGAAATACTATAACCAACGTAACAGGATTTGTTGTTAAGTAGCCAATGACAAGTGCTTGTGTTCTCCGAAATTTCTCAGTATGTGAAGTTTGGCTTTAATGTCATGTTCTGTGAGTTGTTTAGGAATCTTGGGATCCTTTCTGGCTGAATCAGAAATAAAATAAAATTATTTCTGCAGTAATTAAAAAAAGCTTGCCATCGACAAATGATTATGTAGGCAAATATTCTCTTCCTCCAGCTATCCCATTATTAGTTGGAATGTGACCCTGAGATTAGCATGTACTAATTCTCAGTGCAAAAGCAAAAATGCAAGAGAAGCAGAAACTGTAGAAATTTTTTTTTAAAAAAATATTGCTGACACAGATATAACTGTAGGCTCATTTACAACCAAATCCAGAGTAACTACGTGAGCAAGTAAGAGACATTACATGCACCCATAGTTACTGCACCACCTAGTGAAAACCTATGGGAAATTCATATTGCAATCCAGAGTAAATTGTTCTTACACCAGTGCAAGGACTCCCCGTGGTTACTCGGGATTTTTTCCCTTATTCTGGTTTTTATCCTTTTTGGGGAGAGGGGTGCAGGAAGCGCTCAGTACAAGACTCCAATCTTCTTGTGGAAGAAGAATAACAATAACAGCCCATCACTTTATCAAAATGTGCATTCTAGTGAATCATCCACAAGCTATTTTTTATGACTTATGGGCTTAGGAGGCAGTCAGAGTCACGATCCAACTTCCTTAATGGTTGTTCTCACTATTATCAGACAGGTATATGACTGTTTCTAACAAACATCTCCATTTTTCACAAGACCAGCTAGAATTTGCTGGCTGGAGAGAGATTAAGTAGGAAGTGAGTTGTTATTGTTAGGTTTCTGAACCTAAGTATTGGTTAGCAGTGGTGGGCTTCGGGAGGTTCTCACAAGGTCTACAGAACCCTTTGCTAATGAGCGCCTGGTTCTAAGAACCAGTTACTAATGGGACACAGAACCTGTTGTTCTATGGACATAGAACCGGTTGTTAATTTAGGTTATTAGGACATGAACCTGTTGTTAATTTATTTGAATCCCACCACTGGTTACAGCTGAGTTGTGGGCTGAATAGAACTCGGAGGACTTGAACTGGCAGTTGGCAGTGAGAGTGCTATTCAGCAGTGGGTATGGTCATTTGGCAGTTAGTGACAGTTGGTGACAGTTGGTTAAGCAATTGGGAGCTTAGCTGCTGAAGAGGGCAGAAGCAAACTGTAATGAAGCAAAATGTAATGTAAAGAAGCTCTGTTGAAATGAGACCGAAGGAATGATTAAAGTGTATGACCTGGATTGACTTGACAATTCTGTACTGTAAATAAATACTGTAAATAGTTCCACTGGGCGATCACTCGACAATCACAGGACATGGAAATTCAAATAGTCACCACACTGACTATATAACTCTCTCTGACAGTTATGTCCCTTAGGGTTGCCAGTTTGCTCTGAATGACACTGTTTCTCCTGTTTTGCCTTTTTGTCCTATAGAACGGCAGCAAAGGTACAGCAAAGAGGAGATTTTCTCTTGGTTCTGCCCCTTTACTGCCCTGGTACTAGTTTTCCTCCTTGCACGTTTTTTCAAAAGTTGGCACTGTTGTGAGATTGCCAGGACCTACCTAAGAACTCATATTGACTACAGCCAGCCTTGGCAAGCCTAATGCCACATATATACCGTAATCATATATCATAATATATAGGCTATGTTCACTCAACAAATCTGATCTCTCAGAATCCTGCACTGTTCACTTTGGGTGCAATCCTTAGCATGTCTAAGCATGAACAGAATGGGGACTTATTAAGACTTAGGAAAGTGTTTTCAGGATTGCAACCCATATATCATGCTGCAATCTCCTCATAAATATAGTTGTGATTCCTGTCCTGGGTATTTTCCTACATGGTTACTGAACCAGCTTTTTCTAGATATCTGGTGTGACACTAACCAACCAAACTAGCTGAAATTCAGGTGCGAAATTAACACTGTGCCTTTCCATTGGAAAAAGGAAGGAGGATGTGATAAATTTGTTTCAGTGTCATCAAGCAGGGATTGTGACATTCTAAGGATGCATTTCTAATTAATTTAGGCCAGCACCATCTACCTATTCCTGTAGTGGCAAGGGGGTGTACATCTGCCCATTGGCTTAACCTCCTCAGGAGTGGCTTTACAGCACTTTTTTGACAACCCCAGGATAGCATAGGACTTGTGCCAGCCTAACCAGTAGTTAAGATTGTGCTGTAAATTATATATACCATTCCTGTAGTCCTGCCAATATACAATCAAACCTGTTGAGGTATGCAGATTCCACATTTTGCCTGTGCATCAGGATGGAGCCAGTGCATATTGGAATTTCTCTGAAATGTGTATGACAGATGAAAGTAATGACTAATAGGAATTTTTTTTCTATTTATATGTAATAGAAAAAAGCCTTGCGTGAGAAATGGCTCTGGGATGGACTAAATACTCTTACTCCAAAAGAGCAAGAAGAAATGCAAAACCAGAATCGAGAGGATCAACAACGGATGAGCGAACTGGAACAAAACATTCTTAGGTAGAGCTCAAATATTGCTTTCACTTCTTTAGAATTCAAGTCTTTATGATCAGATCAGTTTTCTTTTATTAATGTAGGAGATTAATGTCTCTGGGTCCAGCTCTGGCTCTGTAGGTTCAATAACACAGCTCAGTTGCTTTGGGTTTTTGGTACTGTTTGAATATATATATATATATAAGATCAGGTTCTGAATGTCAGAAAGATGCTTGGGATTTCATCATATTTTCTAAATCCAAACAGAAGATTTTCACATTTAAAATGTCAACATGTAGAATGGCCAGATGTTGACTTTTTAAGAATCCTGACATTTAGCTAACCATGAGAAAAATAAGGAAACAAAGTTTCTAGAAGAGTATTTTCTGTTTTACTATGTTAGTTGGGCTCATATCTTGGGCATCAGACTTTAAACTTTTTTTTAAAAAATGATTTGCTCTCTTTTATAGATGTGGTTAGTTGAATTGAACATTATTACTTTATTAACCATTACTTTCACTGTCTTCTTCAGCCAACATTTAAGTGTGTGGTCAATCTACTTAAAGTGCTGTTTGCATGAGAGGCTCCATAATCTCTCAGCAATAAACAGGCTTCCCACATCCTGTGAGTGGGAAGAATTTGGAGGATGGAATTTGCATAAAAAAATCCCTGGGGGTTACTGTGGCTGCAATTCAGAAGTTTATTTGGGCTACCCTATCTATCACTTGGGTGGCCCAAAACCAAGATGGGGCAGCCCAGTTATTCTGGAAAAGACTTGGGGCAATAAGTCAACATAGGCTGCCCCAAGACAGATGGACCTGGGCAGCCCTCGCTGCACCAGCCTAGGCAGTACAGGAGAGGCATATTGACGGCATGTTCAGCATTGCCTAGGGCAGAGCAGTTACGCCAAATCCAGTGCCTTTTTCTCCAGGCAGAAACACCCTCTTCCAGCTCCTCAGTGTTATACCACCTCAAAAGCAGGTATAGTAATGAGTAGACCCATAAGTCTACATGCCTACATGATAAGGCAGAGTAAGGATGGCAGTGTTGACCAAAAATCTGAGTTCTTGGCCAGCCTATCTGCAACCCCTGCCTCTCAACCTCAGGATATGGAACAACTATGGCAGCCCACAAACTTGGGGATACAGCAGGCCACTCCAAGAAGCCCCTTGTATTCACTGTAGACTGTCCTGGCATCTCATCAGGGACTCCTTCTAAGGCAGGCACCACAGCTGTTCCTTGTTCAGTGTGATATGAGGGAAGTCACCTCAGGAGCAAGCCCTCCCCAGGTGTCACTGACTTGGTGCCTACTGAGCATGCTCTACAGCAGTTAGGGCAGCCCTGAGTAGCTGATCCTTTGGATCCAGCACAACTTTCTGCTCTGAAGCCAGAATAGTTGCGCCAGCCCAGCTAGGGCACTCCTCACTGCCCTAACATTGGATTGCAGCCTAAAAAGCACATGGCAGCACATGTTAAAATCCTCTGTGGATTTTCTCACTAAATTTTCTAGAAAAATTACGACCGTCAGCAACAGTCAAATACCCATCAGCGACAGTCAAATGCTAAAAAATATTTGGACGAACACCAATGGCATTCAGGGCTACTTGAGAAAATTATTGAGCAGCAAGCAGGGATCTTTGGCCAGTCCTGGCTTCTTTGTGTGTTCATCTGCAAGATTCATTCATTTTCCATTGAGATGTGTACACACATGATACACAACCCCTTAGATAATCAACAGGATCCATTGACTGGCAATTTATGCAAATTAGGCTATTTTAGGATGGTCATCTAAGGGTTTAAGAGTCAGTGGGAGAACCAATGATTTTATATAGTCTTTCTTTCTTGCAAGTAGTGCCAATTCCTCACTGTACTTCTCCCCTGCATTTAAAGCAGGCCTCCATCAGTCTTGAAAGACTATGGTATCGTGTTCAGCGCTGCATACACTGCATGCGAAGCATGAAAGCCTGGGTTAGATTGTTATGGAGGATAGGCTGTTACCCAAGCAGCAAATCCCCCCTCTCCATGCCACTGAATTAGTCCAATGGAAAGGCAGAGCCAATACGATTGGATCCAGCTGGCATAGCAGAGCTGGGCTAAGGACAGGAGCTCACCCTGTCTTGTGGGGCCGACCCGGGTCTCGAACCCTGGCCTGCTGGTTATAGGCATAGCATCTTAACCGCTTGCGCCACCCACAGCCCATTTATATGCAGTATATATGGGGGTAAAGCATAGGTCCAACCTTGTTATACACAGATTTTTAATACACGGATTTGACTCAACATGAATGGCCACTGCAAACCACCACATCATCTTGACTCTCAGCTCTATTACAATTCTTCAGCTCTCTACATCTATCTAACCATGATTGCTTCCACATTTTTGGTGATGCTGATACAATGCTTTTCAACAATGGGCTAGTAATGAATTAAAACAGCTATTTATAAAAAAGGAAACAATAATGAGAGGAAATTAGAATTGAAGATGTGCTGACCTTGGGGCAATTCAGAGAAGCAATTCAAGGAGCAATTGTTCATTAATCCCTTAACTACGGTCAACAGAAAGCAATCTATGGGCTGATCCTGCAAAAAAAGTATTTCGTTTTTAAAAATCACAAGATCCCCCTCCTCAAAACCTTAATAGCATTTGTCTGTCCACATCAGACAAACAATATTACAAATAAATCTCCACAAATCAGATCTTTATGAACATGGTAGGGAAATGCATAAAACACTGGATGGCAAAGATGTGACAATGTCACCTGGATGCTTTGTAAACAAGCATAGAAAGCAAAGGATGACAAATCTCTCCCCCCCCCCCAACCTTGCATGCATTCTTTTCATTGCAATAATCTCTGTTTAACACTGTTTCTTCAAATATTGTGTTTGCAGACTTGAGAAGGAAATAGAGGCGCTTGAGAGGGAAGAGTTGACAATCTCAGCAAAAGAAAAAGCCATATTAAAGAAGCTTAAATCAGTTGAAAGGACAGCCGAAGATATCATAAAGGTCAGAGTCTGTTATGCTCCTGACATCATTTATGTTGCTTCAGTTAAGAGGGGGGTAAAGCTAAAAAAATAGTGTAAAGGATCCACTTTGGCATTTACAATGGACATGAAAAGTGATTTAATGTTAATGGAATGAATCCATTCAGCATTATAGACAATATCTCAAAATCAAGTTTATTTTATTTGTGAGCATGTATCTGTTCTTTGCCAATTCATTCCATGCCACAGGAATGTTTTTCCCATAATGTTAACGACCGTATGTTTGATATTTTGTCCTTTCTGTTGTGAACTGTGACATTATATTAGCATGGAATAATGTTAACCATTAACCACATCTATTCTGGCAGAATGTCAAGTACCTATGGGGAAAATAAGCTGCTGTGCCCTGCCTCCTACTAAAGTCAGAAGAGAAAAATGCTCTTGGCATTTGATTCACCCTTCAGAAAAAGGCTGAACAAACATGCAAGCTTGCCAATGTGTCCTGAAAGTCAAACAGGCCTGTAGGAACATTATGCAATTGTCATAGTGGAGAACAGCTACTGCTTTCATTGCCTTGAACAGGCTCACTCAGGACAGAACTGCTGCCAACAAATCACCAACACTCCCCCCCCCCCTTAAAAAAAACTTGTCAAACTCTGGAATCACAATTCAATTGACCAGTCATATATCTCATATAAGAAGTTAAAAGGACATTTGAAAAACCGGCTTGAAACACTATATATATGTGTGTGTGTGTGTGTGTGTGTGTGTGTGTGTATACATACACACACACACACACACACACACACACACGCACACACACGCACACACATATATATATATATATGTATATCTCGTATATATTTTAGGCTGCATTAAGAGGACTGTAGCTTCCAAGTCGCAAGAAGTTCTAGTTCCTCTTTATTCAGCACTGGTCAAACCTCACCTTGAGTATTGTGTTCAGTTCTGGGCACCTCACTTTAAGAAAGATGCAGCCAAGCTGGAGCAAGTCCAAAGGGGAGCGACAAGAATGATCAGTGGGATGGAAGGGAAGCCCTACGAGGAAAGGTTGGGGGAACTTGGTATGTTCAGCCTGGAGAAGAGGAGGCTGAGAGGAGACATGATTGCCCTCTTCAGATACCTGAAGGCCTGTCATAGGGAGGAAGGGGCTCATTTGTTCATAGCTGCTTCTGAAAGCAGGACTAGAACCAATGGGTACAAACTGCAAGAGAGGAGATTCCGGTTGGATATCCGAAAAAAATTCCTGACGGTGAGGGCGGTTCGGCAGTGGAACAGACTGCCAAGGGAGGTGGTGGACTCTCCCTCACTGGGGATCTTCAAGCAGAGGCTCAACGAGCACCTGTCGGGGATGCTCTAGGGGGATTTCCTGCTGCAGGCAGGGGGTTGGACTAGATGACCTACTAGGTCCCTTCCAACTCTATGATTCTATGATATAGGGGAAATGAAGAATGCAGTAATTTTCTCTGCCACCAGACCTATAAAGCAGTGATGTCCTATGGTGGAATTTGAGGATCATCTATTCCAAGTACTCACCACAAAGTGAGTATGACAACCACTCAGGTTTTGCTCTAGTTACAGAGAAAGACATACTACCCTTGAAGAGAAGCTTTCACAGGGGAAGGAATAGGGGTTGCAAAGCCACCAATTCCATCTCCATAATTAGAGAAGATACTAAAGGGTATCAGGTGCCCCCTTTTAGCATAGCACACAGACCAGGTACCCCTCAAGTTCCACCCTAGTTACACCTCTGCTTGGATACACATTCTTATCCAAACTGTGATACTCATCCATACTACTGGGTAGATGACTGATTTGATGCAAACTGGAACATATATTCCCATCTGGCACCATTAATAACTAGTTGCTTTTGGCTACAACTCAGTTGAAGTATTTAGGCTTGCACTGTATTGTTCTTTTAGGTCCTTTTTCAGTTATAGTTTTCAAACTAATATTTGTTTTATGCATTATTATTTCCCCGGTTGCCAGTTAATACCAAATCAAAACTTCAGAATCCTAACTTGCACTCAGTGCAGTTGCTGGTTGGGCAAGGGTTGCACCAGGGAGGGGGTGACACCCTACTGGCCAAAATTTCTAAAATTGCAGGTTTTAGGAATGATACCATCATGTTATATATCAATCTATGTGTAATTTACAGCAGAATACAGTGAAACAAATTGCATTGAAATATCTCTATTCCATCTAATGTTATAGTCCAAAAAAGCAGCAGGAGTGAGGGGTGATGTGTTGCCACACACACTGCACAGGAGGTGGTCCATCATAGGGATGACACACTGGCCTCCCATACCTGTGCACAAACCCTAGTGACACTATTTTTTGCACTTAAACCATCCCAACCCAAGAGAGAGTGGGACCAAAGCTGAACACCTCTGAATTATTCTCTACAAAATATTAAAAGTTTTCTATCCTAACACAATCCTAACCATGTCTACTCAAAAGTAAGCCGTTTTGTGTTCAATAGGTCTTACTCCCAGGAAAGTATCTTTAGGATTACAGCATTAATTTCTAGAAGTCTCATTAAAATATCTTTTTTGTTTCTTTTTAGTCTGTGAAAGTAGAAAAAATAGAGACAAGAGAAGGTAAGTTTGACCCAATCATAAAGTTTTGAATTACTATATGATATGAGAAAGAAATTGCATGTATTAACAGTTGCCTTTTTCATAGAACCAGCTGACTACATATATGCCAACATACCTGATCTCCCAAAATCTTTTAAACCGTCTGCACTTAAAAGGACAGCCCATCAAGAATCCGAGGATGATGAAGAAAATAGAAGAGGTACAGTTGAATTCAAGAATGCATGTAGACTGCATGAAGAAATGTTTTACACTGAACAAAGAAACACAATTAGCATTTTTATTTGTAACCAGTTCATTTGAGAGTAGCTTCTCTGCAGCTGATTACACCAATCCAGATATAGAACATAATTATGGTATATGTTTGTATATGTCCATGGCCAGCCAGGTCAGGCACTGGATGAAGTGCCTATTAGGAGGTACACCTGGCCAAGCACATCCCTGAACCCTCAGTATCAATGACAGTACTCAACATTGAGGAATGAGAGGGGAAGCCACTGGGTACTCAGGCACCAAGCAACTTGACACCAGCACTGGCTTCATCTGCACATGTGTTTCTTCTCCCACCTCAGCTGCTGATCAGTTCAGGAGAGATCAGGGCAGCTGAATTCAGATCTTCAAATTCCCTGCCAATTGATTAGTGCAATTTGTATTTTTCTACTAGGCTGCATCATTCATAATAATGGATTTTGTGTGTACAAAATAATTCTCCTACAGAATGAACAAATATAGGATCCTATTATGGGAAAGAGGACAAATCAAGACTTTTCAGTGCTTTTTAAAATCATTTTTAAAACATTTCCATCCTATAGTCCCAGCACAATCCTGTGCATGTTTACTCTAAAGGAAATCCTGTATGTACCGTGGAGCATATTTACTTGGGGCTTACACACTCGGTCATGTGTGCATAATATTGCAATCTTGCTATCTCTGTTCCACATGATACATCCCTATTCTCCCTACAAAGTCTATATACAAGCAACAGTCTATATATCAACCTACAGCAGGATCACCATCCATAAGACCAGCTGAAGCAGTCGGTTCAGGGAGCAATATGGAAGGGTGCCCATCTCTTCTCCCTTACTTGCCTTCACTGCTCCTTCCTCTCTTTCCACTCCCTAGGTTGGAAAATGAAAGCAGCGGGGAGGGGAGCTAAAAGGAAACATGGAGGAGAGGGAAGTAGTAAGGTAGAGCACTGAAGAGCCGGAGGAGCAGAGGCTGACACATAGCTAAGGTGGTAGTATTTGGCTTGCCACTTCAGGTGTTGGGAGATCTTGGATTGCCTTGGCTTGCCACTACTACTGGATTCTAGGATATTAAATAGTGACGATTGAGTCCACAATTCTAATCTCTAGTTCAGTGATGGGATTCAAAGAAATTAACAACCAGTTCTCTGCCCATCTGGCACCACCTTTTAAATGGCTATTTTTAAACTTTATATGTCCTATCTCTCATTAACAACCAGTTATATAGAGTAGATGTGAACCTGCTGGAGCCCACCACTGCTCTAGTTAGGCTGGCGTAAGCCCTGTGATGTCCTGGGGATGTCACAAATGTGCCATAATGCACTTCTGCCCCCCTCCTGGCAGTGGGAAGGTTAGGCCAGTGCACAGGGTGCCCCCACACCACCACAGGAAGATATGCCAGGTGAGTATGCCAGGTGGCCTAAATTGATTAGGATTGCACCCTTAATCCTTTATGTAAGCCATCTCAAATGGCCAAAGAGGAGGGAACTGGAATACTTTGGATCAACAAATGCTTTGGAATAGCTAATGCTTGACACTTGAGTGTTGGCACACAGCAAGTGCAAACCAGTTCCTTCCTCCTGTCAAAACAGTACAGAAACTTTAGCTTAACAAAATAGATCGTTTTCCATGACAGCCTCAAAAAAATCTGAAAGTTATTTCCTTAATCACCCTTCATTTCCTGAAACTGTTCAAGCAGGCAGAAGCACTTGATCCAAAGAACACCTTTGTTCCCTCATTATGCTGTGCTGAATCAACTCCCCCAAAATAGGTTCAAGACATAGCTCTAGAGTTGAATGCAGGCATGTGCTGCCAACCACTAGGCACTAGTACCCTTAATCAGCCAGCCTTTTCCAGTGAATCCTTTTACTAGACAGAGGCAGTGGTGGGCTCCAGCAGGTTCGCACCTACTCTATAGAACCGGTTCTTAACAAGAGATAGGACATATAAAGTTTAAAAATAGCCATTTAAAAGTGGCTGCCAGATTGGCAGAGAACCGGTTCTTAATTTTTTTGAAGCCCATCACTGGACAGAGGCCTATAAAAAATAGATGTGGGATCAAAAATGAAACATTCAAAACCGCCTGCACAACCATTGCTTTTGATCACTCATTCTACTTTATAGGAAATCCCCAGTAAAGCCTGTTCTAGCACCCAGGTGTGCTGGTGTTGTGTAACTATCTTCTAGATCAACATGTATGATTTTCTCTGGCCATGACAGTAAAAAAGGACTCTGTTTTCTTCCAACAGCTCTGTTTGCTATGGAGATAAAAGTTGAAAAAGACATGAAGACTGGCGAAAGCACAGTCTTATCCACAATACCACTTCCATCAGATGAATTTAAAGGGGCTGGAGTGAAAGTGTATGATGATGGCAGAAAGTCTGTTTACGCAGTGTGCAGCAATGGAGACATCCCCAAAAAAGAGGTTGATGATCTTGCGCCTGTCGAAGTGGAGGATCTCTTAAGACAAGCAACTGAAAAGCATGCCAAGTCACCCACTGAATATCACAAGCCCGTATATGCAAACCCGTTTTACAGACCCACAACTCCACAGAAGGATAAGTTCAGCCCTGGACCAAATGGTGAAGATGCTCCTCAAATGACAACAAGCAAACCAGAGTGTTTTTATAATGAACTCTCCCATAACAGAAACAACAGGCAACAAATGGATGAAAATGGTTTTGGTTTTTCAAAGAACTGTCAGCAGAATTCTCACAATCCAGTCCTTCAGCAAACACGGAGACCTCTACAGGTTAGTCCCCAAAACAAGATGGCACAAGAAGCTCACAGAAAGGTTATACCAAACACTTTTGAACCACAGCAGAAGATAAGACAGAACCAACCAAATGTAGCATGCAGAAACTCTGTAAGCAGTAATGAAAGGTCTTCTCCTGTAACACCAAAAAGTGATGAAGATGCTAGCTATAGTGTGGTCCAAGCTGTGCCATGTTACGTGGATGATACAGAACCCGTTACAATGATTTTCATGGGTTACCAGCATGTGGATGATGAAGAACTGAATAAAACAGTCTGTGGCTATGATGGAATTATCCACGCCGAACTTGTTGTCATTGATGATGACAGTGAAGAAGAGGACCGTAAAGCTGAGAAACCTTTATATCACCCAGTGGGCCCTAATAGCCAGGTGTATCAGCCACCCAGTCAAACAACTCCTGTTCTAGAGAAAAACCCTGGCAAGACTGTTGCTGACAAGGTGAACAAATCGCCTTACAAAAATTCCATATCACTCAAGGAACAAGAGGAAAGTTTGAATGGTTCCACCTATAATGCTCAGCTTGATGGCCAGTTAACAGGTGATGGAACAGAAGATCCCTCCTTAACAGGTAAAAAAAAGAACAAGTCTCGTCACTGCTGCACTCTCATGTAACAGACTGGTTGTTTCTATGTGCCTTCCGTCTGTTAACCATTCTTGTTGTTTCTTACTCCTGTTTGTCTGGTTCTTTTCTTCCTTACAATGCTTTTTTTAACATTTAATGATGCACAGGAACCATAGCACACAAAGAAGTGAGATTGTTTAAACTTCCCGGGGGAAAAAGTGAGGATAGACATCAGATTGGGGGGCTTTCTTCGAGAGCCATTCCATTCACAAAGCGAACTGGGATGGTCATCACTGTCTTCAAATTGTCACAGGGTGCTCATCTCCGGCTCCTCCCTCACCACCCTTTGTCAAGCTCCCTGGACTCAAAAAGAAAGGGTAGAAGATAAGGCATGGGTGGGATAGAATGCAGTTGAACAACCACTCTTCTCCCCTCCACACTTCCACTTAATTTAGGGAAGGGGCGGAATGGTAGAGACACAACATTGGGTAAGGGGTCAGCATCTGTGTGCTACTTTCAGACACCAAAGGGTTCTGGCCCTACTCCGATTCTACTTCAAGTGCATCACTAAAGCATCAACTGTTTGTATGAAAAAGGAAGATCTTGTATAGTGCATCAAATAGGATTTACTCCTGTACTGTGGAACCTCCTTTCTGGACTTTGTGTGTGCCTCTCTGTTGTCGGATTTCATACCTTGCACCTTAATATAGAAAGAGTGGTACAACCAGAATGCTTTATTTCAACTCTGACATAAGTGTTTTCCACTTTCCTTGAGACTTTTTATGCAACTTTTGATAACTTCCGAGCCTGCTTTATTTTGATGTTTTGTCAAAATTAACACGTTTGACTGAAATAACCTCTTTTATCTGTGTGGTATTCTCAAGCTGCATGTCCTTCTATCTTTAATAAAAATGTCTTACATTTTCTAACCTGGTTGCCTGAACTCTTTCACTCTGCTTTTCACTATGTAAACTTTTATTATTTTTTATAATAAAATAGCCTTAATCAAAATAGCTTATTAGTTTATAGTTATGCTTCTTTTCAGTGCAAGACATGCAAAAGGCTTAGCGGCTGGTTCAGATAAAACCTTGAATGTCCAACTAGCCCAGCATGTAAAACATGTAGATGCTTGTCCTTAGCATATCCTAAGCGTCCAGACCATATGTCTGCTTTTTCCAGGACATATCCTCTTTTTTAGCCTTGTGTCCTTGAAAAAAAAATCTTCATTGTTCTCCATTTCCTTGTGAGCAGAAGAATTTAGCCTTGTTGTAATTCTTAAATTATTGTAATAAATTATATGTACTAGCTTTAAATTTAATGAGCAATATAGTGTTTAAATCCTATAGTTTTCTTGGGTGTCCTACATTTGGGAGGTCCTGTCCTCTTTTCTGGTTATGACATCTGATCACCTTGTGATACCTCCCCTTATATCTGTAGAAACTCAGCATTTTCTTTCATGTGTGAAGGCACTTAATGTGTCCCTCCCCTCTTTTGGGGGTAGCATTATCAATATGCATGGTGGATTGGACAAACTGCCAGTCCCATGTGATTAAATACCTCAAATTCTCTCGCAACAAGGGAGAGGTCATGCAATTGCATGCATATGTTCTTTATTATATGGGGCCATTCAGACTGAAATAGTATCATCTGAACCTGCCCCAACAGTATTTAGCATCCAGGCTTAGGCTGGGTTCAGACGTACAAAAAATCATGGCATATGCTGACCCATCAAACTGGTCAAGATGTTTCCTAGATGTGGTACTTGTCATAGTAACCAATGAGCCATCAGGAAACGGCCCAACATGGCAGTGGCATAGAGTTAATAACTTTATTCACATCTTCATATGCAGGAGCCACTTGCTGGAGAATAACTGTGGTTTATCAATGGTCTGTGAGTTAAAATATAAAACCGCAGTTAGCATAACTTGTGCATAGCTTTGTTGCAAACCACTTAAACCACTATTCACGAGAAACCTTGAGTTCAGATGTAACACTACTTCTAGTTTAGTGAAAGATCATAGTCTCCTGTTGTGTTTGAACATGACCATAGTATTCTTCACACACTTCTACTTAAAACATGTTGGGCACAATCCAGAGAGAGGGCAGTGAGGAGTGCCCTAGCTGGGCTGCCCCAACTATTCTGAATGCAGAGCAGAATGTTATGCTGCATCCAGAGAGTCAGGAAGCTTGGACTGCCCTAACTGCTCCAGAGCCTGCTCAGTAGGCACCAAGTCAGTGAAACCTGGGGAGGGCTTGCTGAGGAGACCCTCAGGAGAGACCCCCCTCAGATCACACTGAACAAGGAACAGCTGTAGTGCCTGCATTATAGGGAAGCCCGGAAGTTCAGTGCCTGCATTGTAGGGAAGTGCCTGCATTATAGGGAAGCCCATGTAGTATATGCATGTATATGCCCATGTATAATGCATGTAGTGCCTGCATTATAGGGAAGCCCAGAACCAGTAACAGCTGCAGCATGAGAATGCAATACAGCAGTACCTCTAATGGAGGTGGATGCAAGGGGAATGCTTGGAGTGGCCTACTGTATTTCCAGGTTAATGGGTTGCCGTAGTTGTGCCATATGCTGAAATTGAGATGCAGGGGTTGTAGATAGGTTGGCCAACAACTCAGATTTTGTCAACACTGCCATTCTTACTCTATCTTATTATGGACCCCTATGGGTCTACTCATTACTACACCTGCTCCTGAGGTGGTATAACTCTGAGGAGCTGGAAGAGGGCATTTCTGCCCTGGAAACAGGCTCTGGATACAGAATAACTGCTCTGCCCTAGGCAATGCTAAACATGCCCTCCACATGCCTCTCCTGAACTGCCTAGGCTGCCTCCACCTGTGCTGGGGCAGCCTCTGTTGACTTAGGCTGCCCCAAGCCTTTTCCTGAATAACTAGGGTGGCCCATCCCACAACTGGGCCATCCCAGTGATAGACAGGGTAACCCAAGTGCACATCTGTATTGTGCCCATCATGTAACAACAGATGAAAATTGAATTACCAGGTATACAGTCTTCTTCTGTATAATTACAGAGATCTCAGACAATAGGGCTTTCAGGGAAGTGACCTAACAGCACCCTTTCCAATCCAAGTTGAGTATCAGTCTCTCTTTTTCTAGAAAATAAGCAAGGCAATGTTGTTGTAGACAGTGATATTCAGAGAGTGAGTATAACCTACCATGGGCATTAGAAATATCTGCTTTCATACATGTGCAAGAAGTGGATTTAATAACAAACACTTCCATATTGGCCATGACTTTCCTGCTGTAGATGCATGACATCTTCATCTATAGCACAGAAAGGAATCTCAGCTTGGGCTGCTGCACACAGAACTTAACGTATATTGTCAAAGGCGTCTAGTTCTCCTCTTCCAGGTCTGTTGTTCTGTACCCCACCCTGTGCTTCCACTGCTAATGTGTCTTCCCACATGCTGAATTATAAGAGAATGCTAGGAAATGAGTAATGTTCCCAAACAATCTTATAATGATCCTGCTTATTCTAAAAAAGAAACAAAGCCAGGAAGGCCTCCCTTTGCCAAGGCAACTATACCTAAACAAAGGGTGCTTCTGATGAAAACAGATCTGCTTTCTCCCTTTTCTTGCAAAGGATGTTACGTTAAAATCACAGACAACAGTATCACTCAATCAGATTTGGAGACGTGTTAGTATTGGAAACACTCCTAAATATCACCTGCAACAAGGGCCAACCTATCTAGGAGTACTGCTGAGGTCAGTGATTTGAGCAGCAGGCTAAGGCATGCTGCAAATAGGTGATGTCCCACCACCACTCTGAGCCAATAACCCACCCAGCCATTCCACACTATGCTCTGATCCTGAGGATTGCAGCAGTGGCAACTCACCTCTTCCTCCAGCATTTGATTGTAAGCAAGCAAACACTGGCAGTGAATCAGAGGGTTGGTATAATACTGTTTCCATCACTCCTATTCCAGGTGAGCAAGCAAAACATTCTTCCATTGCTCTTCCTTGCCTGACTACTTCTTTGAAACAGGCCAAGCGATACATACTTGGGGTGGAAGAGATGTTACAGCATCTTAGCTTGACCTGCTTGGAAGGAGATGTTGGGGGGAAAGGGCATTGGATATTCTGGGCAAGAAACAGATATACAAAACAACCAGCCTGAACAATGGTGGCTTTTGCTATAAAGTTCACCAATGCAGCCACAAATATATACAGTTTCAATATGAGGTAGTCGGGTGTAGTGGATAGGGTGCTGGACTTTATTAGCACAAATAACTGGTTCTTACTACTCAGAGTGCAATCCTAACCAAGTTCAGGGTTAGGACAATGCAACTCCAAGGTAAGGGAACACACCGTACGTTGCTTTACCTTGAGGAGGCCTACGTGACTTCCCCACAAGTGCTGAATACAGCAACATACCCCACTGGCACAGCTATGCTAGCACTGGAAAGTTGGTTAGGATTACACTCTCAGCCTGGTAGACTGTACCCAAGACATAACCCTTGGGCATTTGGCAGCA
The DNA here is from genome assembly GCA_030015325.1 of Cryptoblepharus egeriae. Classification (NCBI taxonomy): domain Eukaryota; kingdom Metazoa; phylum Chordata; class Lepidosauria; order Squamata; family Scincidae; genus Cryptoblepharus; species Cryptoblepharus egeriae. The sequence goes on from JAREYC010000003.1 coordinate 113,820,988, forward strand.
TAAAATATATAGCTTTAACTGAGCATGTAATCTCCCATTGGTCTGTTTTCTGCATTATGACTACACAAGAACTAATAACTTCTGCTTCTTAATGCTGCTAAATTTATGCTCTCACAGGAACCTAATATGTTAAGGTAAGCTTTTCTTGCTCTACAAAATTTAATTTAAAACCAGAAGTGCAATCACAGTTGTAATATTTATTGTGGTGTTTATTTCTTTCTGCAGCTCTAAGGATGAGAATGGCCAAACTGGGGAAAAAGGTGATTTGACAGCTGCAGTGGTATAATGCCAAGACTCTTGAGGTGGGATAACAACCTAATAAAGAAGATTGTTCTACTGTCTACTGTTCTGCTGTCTTTGGACCTGGATGGCTTTTGCTATGCAAATATATACGCAGCCATAGGAGTAGCAGCACTTTGTAAGAGGAAGGAATGGGCAGCAAGAGACAAAAAGGGTTGCCAATTCAGCAATACAACCTGGCCCATACAACCATAAAACTTCAAGCCTGCAAGAAACCCTAAAGGCTTTTTCTAATCTTACAGATTTCTCAAGGACATCACAAAATACGATCAAGTGTCCTTAACAGGATTGTATCTGTGCCCACATGTTTTGATCAGTGGTCTAGACAATGCCCAGGCAACAGCCTATTCAATGAAACTGGCCACACAAAGAATAAAAGAAGGTATTTTCCTGCTCTTATTAGGGCAGATTTGGTTGGACTTCTAGCAGCCATAGCTCTTCCACTCTCATTATCTATTTTCATGGCCTAGAAAATTGTACTGGGACCCCTATAATATAATGCTGGGAAAATGAACTGAGGTAGTTCTTGGTATTTTGTAGTACAAAGTCCATGCCCCTTGCTTTACATACCACTTTATAAGCTATGGTCAACATGTTTCCCACAGTCACAAAACTTACCTTTCTATAGGCTAACAAAGAATTACAGTAAATGGGAGGTAATCCAGGGTAGGAAGAACTATATTCTGGGTAGCAGTCTGAATTACATCCCATTTTATTCTTGCTTTACTCCCCTGCCCCTGAGTTGGTCTTAAGACAATTTCCCTATTTAAATGTTTGTGTTCTTCCCTTCATAGAGGTACTATAAGATATTACTACATGAGGCCTTTCTTCATAGCCTATCTGAAAGGGAGTGAAAGGCTGCACAGAGCAGCCTCTTTCACATATTTCGTTATGTGTACGCTAGGATCCTCTTGCTCATGCCACCCCCTACATAAATACAGGGAAAGGTGTGAAAAAATATACATGCAAACCAAACACACTGCCTTTGTCCACGCAATCATTAACGCAGCTTTACTAGCCAATGCCACCCCAATGCCACTCTTGCATTTTCCCCTCCACATATATGGCAGAGCTGGATGCTGTGACCCCATTACCCCTGTACACACACAGTTGAAAATGTGACAAACACTGTCAAGATATTTTCGCTGTGATGCCCAGTTTCAGACCTCAATAACCCATAAGAGTAGCATCCATTTTTTTGCTCACTCTTAGGAACAAGCACACCCAGATCTTTTGGTCAGAAACATTAGGGTCTTCCAATTTGGAGCCTGTGGATTACCGTAGTGGAATCTCACCTCTGGGCGAAAGAAACCAGGCTGAAGAAAGAGTGCACTGGTCTTGAGAACTTCTAAAATTTAAAGCAAAATTCATGCAGCAAATATATACATACATTTGTACAGCACAAACACCTGTTTTTTCTGCCTACACTCATTTGGACACTCATAACAGTTTTTATATGCTCTCTTGTGCAAAACGCCATCAAAAGTTAATTGAAATCACAGAACAGTTGCACATTCTATATTAAGCCAACCCCTTTCTAAGATAAGTCTAACTTCTTACCCTACAATCCAGAGTGACTACGGGAAGATGTGAGAGGTACTTACACTGGATTGCTCTATGCATTTCCCATAGGCTTCCCATATGTGGCACTGTAAGTACATCGGTGTAAAAGGTCCCGTAGTTGCTCTGGATTGTATTCTAAGTCTGCTAAATTGGGGGATACACACACACAATGGGCAGACAGATCCTCAAATTCAGAGAATTAAGAGAAATATGTGCATATTCTAATTTACAATAGAATGTTGTTGGAATTCCAGCTTAATCCCAACTGTAGAAGAGAGCAAAAATGAGAAATCCCATCCCCAGCCATAGTTCATTTGTAGATTTACACTTTTGTTCACAAATTGGGAAGATGGTTGGATGGGCTATTGCCATCTTATTGTGGGCTATCCAATTTAGCAAAGCACCAGTTTGAAGACAGCCTTGAAATGGCACTAACGCTGATACAGAAAATACTAAATTTGGAATTTTGTTCTGGTATACTGTGCTTTGAAAACAAACTGTGATTGGTTTTCAAAAGTTAAGTCTCTTCTGTTTAAGCCATATATATATATATATATATATATATATATATATATATATATATATATATATATATATATATATATATATATAGGCAACTGTCCAGAAAGTCTATCTGAGCAAGAGCTCCACCCAGTGACCCAACCATGGAAATGAAGCTTCCTATGCTCAGCCTTGCATTGAAGAGTTTTATAAGATGATGCTGTACCTTTGCTATAAGTGATATTCTTGACATGTTTAAGCTTGATGGGCCTGGCAGCTGCCTTTACGGGAACGAAGACAATATATATCTTGAGAGGCTATGATTTGTTTATTAAAAGAAAAGCTGTTTTAACACATTAACTTTCATTTGTACCCGTGAACGTGCTTGTGGTTTTGTGCAGCCTCTGTCATTAGTGGCTTATATATTTCTAGCAAATAGTACAGGAAGAGCAATGGCAAGAAGAAAAGAGAAAGCCTCTACTTATTGCATTGGTTCAGTCTTTCTACTATAGGTAGATTTAGCTAGAAATAGGGAGGGAATATATGCTGGGTTTCTATTTCTCCACCATATAAGCAAAGTGATTCTGGAGGTGGGAAGGAAACTTAAATCAACCATGAAGTCATCCCATACTTTCTTTTGAGTCCTCTCCCTGGAGAGGGTCATTTAGGAAAAAATAGAATTTGCAATGGAGCAAATTTTTCATTTCTATTCTTGCCTAAGGTGACATAAAATATTTTTTTCTATATACAAGATGATTCTCTCCTTTCCCCCTTCAAACATTCAATGCTCACCTGCAGTGTAAAGGTGGCAACATCCACAAGATATTCACCTACATGTAACAGCTCACAAAGAGTTCCCAATGGATTAAAGAGTTCCCACTTGATTAAAGGATACACTAACCCTACAATCCAGAGTACCATAACCCTATAATCCAGAGTATGTAAAAGGCATTTCTCTGGATTGCTCCATGCAGTTTGCATAGGTGGCACTGTAACGTTGGTGTAAAAAGTCCCGTAGTTACTCTGGATTGTAGCCATGGTGCTACTTCTACTCCAGAGGGGGACTATCCCTACAATCCAGAGTAACTACGGGAGCACGTAAGAGACATTACGTGCACCCGTAGTTACTGCACTACCTAATGAAAACCTATGGGAAATTCATATTGCAATCCAGAACAAGTTGTTCCTACACCGGAGCAAGGACTCCCCGTAGTTACTCTGGATTGCGCCCTATGTCAGCATACCATCTGGAGGAGCTAATAGTATTTCAGAATATGGGAGCCAGCGGGTCAGCAAGAAGCAGAACATTCAAAAATGGTTAACTTGAGCTTCTGCTATCTTCCAGCACTTACAGATCCAGTCATCAAAAGTTCCACCTTATCTTCTTTCATTGGGGCATTAATTTCTTCAGCAAATTCTGATAACATGTAACAATTCAGCAAATACTGATAACATGTTGCAGGCGCTACCTCAGACTAGAGTAGCATCAGGTAAATATCAAGCCTTGGTTAGCTGAAGGCAACTGCTGCTCCATACAAGCTTTGTTTATTCATCAGAACTAGATGGCATGACTCTATCCAGAAGTGCAAATCATTTGCATCAGGTAGCAGGTATTCAGATTGTGTTATTTTCTGGAATATTAAGCAAGAAATGACAGTATTGCTAGTTGAAGCCAGACTCAAGTGTTTCTTTAAAGAGGAAAATACAAAGAAAACTATCCACACAAATTTTAATTTATACAATTCACATTTATACACCACAATAAAAATTAAGCACTCAAATTCAGTATTCAGCCATAAAACCCATAATCTGGCATTTTTTTGTGGAGTGCGAGAAGTAGTGCAGATTTCACTTTTAAAAAACCTATATATCATTGGAACATTCTGAGACAGGAAATTCTGTGGCCAAACATGATAGAGAGGAGACAAAAAGATTTCATTGTGCAGGTAACAAACGATAGAAAGTATAGGTTAGCCTAAGCCATAGAGAGCTCTATAAATAAAATCGTTATTTACATCATTACTTTTGATATGTATTGAGTGTACATTTAGGAAACAAGATGCTGCCTGTCAACACATTTCAATAAGCTAGAACAGAAATGAAGGTGTTAAACTTTTGTCTACTACACTTCATTTTATCACCCTTTGGAGCTAATCAAGCTAAAAACATGACCAATATCTAGTTCAGATTTTTAAAAAATCCCTTATTATTGAAAATGAAGGTTAGATCTGGTGCTTGATCAGGTTCTGTGGAAGTTGTTCCCTGTCAGATGTGGGGGGTCATGGTAACTGATTTCCAAACAAATGCCATAAACCTTATGGATATATCCAGGGCTCCTTATCAGAGGCCATAAACCTTATGGATATATCTGAGGGTCCTGTCAGACATGGTCAACCAGAGACCAAGAAAACACAGAAGGAACCTCTTATTCTTCTTCAGGTCTTGTTTTGCAACATTTAGACAGTGACTGCATCCATATTTGTTGGGGAATGTGGAGCCAATCATATGCAGTTCTTCAACATTCACAGACCGTGGTAGGTATTCAGCCCCATATTCCTCCACACCATCATGATGATGGTTGCCTGTGAAAAAGCACTAGTCATGATGACAAGGATATGATGACCCATTAGGCACAGGCTTCCAATTAAGAGATGAACAAGTGAAATAGAGTGATGACAACCAGTCAATTAATGTAGACAACAAATAGGAGTCTTAAGTGGTCCAAGCAAATGTTTCTCCTTCCAACCCTCTAGTGACACTAAACAGACTTTGAATGGGCTACACCACAGCAAGATGTTCAGTTGCAATGAGGATCAGGCAGTCATGAGGATTGGGCCAGTATCTGCCAGAATATCTTGATCAGCCTTATACAGCCATGTAACATTTAAAGGACTCTTAAATCCTGGATCTGCTAATCAAAGTTTTCACTTGCAGATGCTGAAGTTTTTCACCGTAAACTTCTCCCATCAGACCATTTCATTACAAGCTCTAAAGAGGGGTCTTCACCGTCATCATACTTGTGCAATTGCTTTCAGGAGGGCGATGAGAAAAGCTATATTGCCACAAATGTAGAGGATTAGCACTGTCTTTTTAAATGTATGACCCTAAAACAAAGAGGAAACAAAACATTTGAAAGTGTCCATCTGTTTGCAAGGCCACTGAGCCAATTTGGCTTTCAAAAAACAGTTCTGGAGATGCAGTTGGAAGATTAACATGTCTAAATGCTCCCCCACTGACAACAAATACAAATATCTCTGTTAACAGTACACAACCTTATTCCCCATTTTCTCACTCTATCCATGCAACACAACTACCACCACCACCACCACCACACACTACATACCTGTGCCTCTGCGGTGGAAATGGACTGCAGAAGTTGTATTCTGTCACCTTCCAGTACTTCAACTGCAAATATAAAACACAGACACTCAAGATACAGTTTTATTACTGTTTATTTCTTTATCAGTTTAGCTTCAGGACACATGCCATCTAACAATGGAGGCAATTCAGCTTAAAGGCAAATGCTACTGAAGGTAATGAACCTCAACAGATTCGTGTTGGGTGTCTGGCCAATGAGTTTTATCCACCAGTTTAGAAGAACCATTTTCATTCATTAAACATTAGGATACAACTTGAAAACTACACATTCTACTTTAAAATAAAACAGTCCTTTGCAGCTTCATTTTTGGGGGCTAAGATTTTGGGTGGCTGAGACTACATATCACAAGATCTTATACACTGAAGGTCCATTTTGTATCATATTTGTAGGTGACAAGATCTGAATCTTCAGAGTTCTAGTACTATGTTCCCTGAAGTGTGCAGTTTTGTTAGTACTGAAGGGTAGAAGATTATATTAAACCATAATATACTTTTAATATTATATTAAAAGAGTTATTAAAAGAGTTTTCCTTCAAAATACACAAAGAGCAGCAACCTGAGAAGTAACAGGTCCCTGCAAAACGAAGCCACTCCAAAAGAACAAAAGGCCAGCCTGTGAGACCAACTACAGTATTTGCACTTTTACATCTTAAGTTGTGAGTTTTACACAATGGTATTATACAAAAAAATATTTTACACCAGAGGCAATAACTGAACAGTATTTTCATTTGACTAAGTAGATGTGCTTGAAAATTGAATTTATTTTACTCAGAAGTGGTTCACCATTCAAGTAAGATTTAGAGTACAATACCAACCATATCTACACGAAAGTAAATCCCATTGTGATCAATGGATCTTACTCCCAGGAAAGTGTCTTTAGGATTTCGGCCTTAGGCTACAATCCTAAACACACTTTCTGACCCATTGAACAGAATGAGGCTGACTTCTGCGTACACATGGTTAGGATTGTGCTCCAAGTATGTAATTCTATTTTATTCACTAGAAACAAACATATGTATCAATAGGTGTTTAGAACTAACCCTCAACATAGCAGGGCGCTGGAGGACATACTGAACAGACTCTAACATGGCTGTGATGTTTTTGGAAGAGGCTTGACTTCATGGGTCTAGACCAAGGGGTTTTTCCAAGATCGTGAGACAAGCAGCTTTTCCAAGATCTAAAGCAGGGGTCTCCAAACCCTGGCCCAGGGGGCAGGACACGGCCCTCAGAGAGCCTCAATGTGGTCCCTGGTAAGACCCCTCTATCCAGTTATTGGACAAACCAATAACTTGTAATCCACTCCATACATTCTTATATGTAAATTTAAGTAAATGTATTCAAATCAGAAATGTAGTTTTCTGTGCCCCGATACAATGTCAGAGAGATGATGTGGCCCTCCTGCCAAAAACTTTGGAGCCCCCTGATCTAAAGAATCACCTAGAGATATTTTTGTACTCAAAGTCAAATATAAAAAAAAACAAGCAACTCTTGGCTTCTCTTTACCAACTGTAGCCATTGTGAAATTGCTCAGTACGTACAGTATTAGGACTTTGTGCTGAGATCGGCTTGTGATTGCAAACAGAAAAAATGGGTATGTGCTGACTGATCAAGAGGCTCCCAACAAGAAGGTAAACAAACTGGTGGTCCTGTGCATACCTTTGCGAACGAGACAGTAGCCATGTATCTCCAGAAGAACGTCAATACCAATGTGCCAAATTACAAATCCAGTCAAAACAAAGGTGTCCCATGGTTCTGGAAGACTGAGAGCTGGTAATTTTGTTCCCAGGAACATTGTTACCACTAGTTTAGAAAAATACAATTTTACGTTAATACAGTTTAACATTCCTCTTCAGTCAGAAGCTTAGGAGGCTTCCTCCTCAATAGCAACAGGTAGCCCTGTATTATTACTTATTACTATTATTATTATATTATTATTACTTATTACTGTGCTGCGTAAACAGCACATTGGGCTGAAACAAGCCTCCTCCAAATAGAGGATACCTATGAAAAATGTAGGACGTGACAAAATAAAACCAAAAAATACTCACATATATTGCTTTCACATGGTTAAATACTATATTTCATGTTATGAAATGCAAAACTATTACATATATAGCACAATCCTAACCATGTCTACTTAAAAGTAAGCCCAATTGTGTTCCATGGGTCTTACTCCCAGGAAGTGTCTTTAGGATTGCAGCCATAATTTAGTGCATTAATAAAGAAGGCTATATGCTGCCAGCTCAGAAAAAAAGGGGGACAATTAAGATTTTTTTTCCCAGGACACAAAGCTAAAAAGAGGACATGTATTGGAAGGACGTGTGATCACCTTGCACCATACAAAGCCATTGAGTCATGGTCAGGATGTTTTAGCAATGCAATCCTATGACTGTCTACTCAGAAGTAAGCCCCATGATAGTCAATGGGACTTACTCCCCATTTAAGTGTGGATAAGAACACAGCCTTTAGCTACATAAAGCTGAAGAGAGTTGTTCAATCAGAATTCAAGCTGTCCTGAAATTCAGAGGTGGCAGTTTCAAGAAAATCAATAGCATCCATCTTAGTTTTAATACTGAGCTGTTTAAGCATAGTGTTTTCTGACTGTTGGACTGTTGCATGTGCTGGTGATCACCTTTCAAGTGATATATGGTTGCCAGTTAATGTGCCCAAAAGACCACCTGCATCCATGTGTTTGCGTCTAGATTCTACAGTTGTTACTTCAAACCCAGCTCCCTGTCCTACCACTGATTAGCCCATGGCCAAGACATGCACTTTCAGAGAAGGTTCATCCAACCCCACAGTGGTTATCTTCAGGGCCTCCCTACTCCTGTTGTCTTCTAGTTTGGCTGAATGTGTTACTACAGTTTTCTTGATGTCCGTTTAAATTTTTATTGGCGGCTTATTAATTTTCCTTTGAATTACTGCAGTTGCTCTTATGTTTTAAACTGAAAGGAACATTCCACAATTTGGTAAACAAAAGAATTTATCTAATAATTCACATGTGTTGACAATACGTAACTATCGTTCCAAGCCATTTTACAAATTCAGTATTCAGACATGGTTGGGGATGAATACTCACCAGCTAATATTCTAATGGTTGTGCCTAAGCACCAATGGAACCAGTTGAAGATTTCCCTGCTGTTTCCAAAAACAGAATACATTCAATGAATTTTTCCCAGGGAAAGCCATGCAACAAAAGTATGAAATATCATATTTACTCGAATCCAACACTCACCATTTTCAGTCGAATTTAGTCTCCAAAATTGGGGTGCACATTAGATTTGAGTAAATGTTGTGTTTTGATTATAGGGATAGGTCAGTATTTAGCTTAACAATTTATTATATTATGAAAAATGTAACAAACCCATTGTTGTATAAAGTAGAGCAATTAGGTAAAAATCATAACATAAACCCATTATCATAATCTTAAGACAGGGTGAGCTCCTGTCCTTAGCCCAGCTCTGCGACACCAGCTGGATCCAATCGTATTGGCTCTGCCTTTCCATTGGACTAATTCAGTGGCATGGAGAGGGGGGATTTGCTGCTTGGGTAACAGCCTATCCTCCATAATAATCCAACCCAGGCTTTCGTGCTTCGCATGCAGCGTATGCAGTGCCGAGCACGATACCAGTCTCTCAAGACTGACGGAGGCCTGCTTTTTTTTTAGTGTCATAGAATTTATTGCTGAATGCAGTAAAATTAATTTTGCATGTGCTTTGCAGTTGCGCATTACAATAGCCAGTAATTTTTTTTTTTAATCAAGCCTTTTAAAATTAGGGTGTGCATTAGATTCTAGTAAACATAGATACGTAACACACCAATGGTATCTTCACTAGGATGACTGCAGACTTAGGGGTGTTCTTGTTTTTTTTCTTTTGCACATGCACAGTTGGGGAGCTTTTTAGAATTCCTTTGGGATTTTCCAAATTGCCAGCTTTAATGCCTAGAGCCATATAATTGCTATCCCTCAAAAGTGCTCTAAAAAGTGCTCTGAAATTGGCCAACACCCCCTCAGCCTCATCAGGATACATTTACAGCATTTAAGTATACCAAACTTGAGTACCTTGGGGCTTGTGGAGGTGGTCTGGTTAATGCCGTGGCAATCTGTACAAGTGCCAACACTGTAACTGTGCAGCCCAAGAATGGGTGATAGCCTGCATCCTATATAAGATAACATTTTTAGAAGAACAGAACATACAACCAATCCATTTTTCCACTTAGAACAAGTTACTATGTAGACATGTTCTGCTCAAGCTCTTACTCTGGATACCCAAAGATATTTTCTACCTGCTTTTTCTGATGTAGGAGATGCCTGACAATTTAAGCAAAAGAAAATGTCCAATCCTAACCCTCACTGCAACAGTCAGACCAGCTGTCCTGTATCCAATGTTTGGTATGGGCTGCCTGAATTCAATCTGAGCAACCTAGCACTGCACCATGTCATCCAGGAGCAATGTTAGGATTTGGATTAAGTGCAGGATCCTGTCCTCACCACTTGCTCAATCCAAGATCACCCATAGGCCCCTGCACTGTCCCCTACATTGGCCCAACATGGCCAGCACACACTCACATTTTCTCTAGCACCATTGCATCGAAGGAGGGCTCCCAACTCTCAGGTTGCATTAAGTACCTTATGTCACTTTTGTGACATCTCCAAATTGGCACAAGACATTTGAGCTGGCCTAAGATCCAGTTACAGTCAAGCTCAAAATTAAGCCTTTCTGTGTGAATCCTGCACCTTGGACTTCTTCAACTGAGGAGAGGGGCAGTCTTCTCAGTTTGAGGGGGATGATGCACCAGAGTGGGCTCCGGCCACCTAGAGGAGGTTCTCTAGTGAGCAGGCCAATGTCACCCCTCTCTAGCACGTCACTCGGTGTGGACTGCACCAACCACACCCTCTAGCGACACCCCTGACAGGAAGAAAGATGAGACTGAAATGAGGGTCTTTAGTAGAATTACTCAGTTATAATTAAGACAGACTAGCAGTCAAATACAGTGACGCCTCACGTAACAAACGCCTCACGTAAAGTATGTTTCACGTAACAAAAATTTCTCTAGGATTCTGCTTCACGTAACAAACATTGCTTCATGTAACAAACACATTTATTGGCAGTTTGGACAGATGCGCTGGCCAGCAGCCCTTTTAAAAAGTGTCAGGGCTGCCTAGTGCGCCTGCCCATAGCGAAAGGAACACTTCCGCGCTGTTCCTCCTGTGGCTGGGCGTCTGCTGGGCTGAGGGAGAGAAGAGCAGTGGAGAAAAGGGAAGCAGCTCAGGGCTAGCCAGAAGGGAGTAGGGGAGAGAGAGGCTCAGGAAGAAGAGAAGGAGAAAGTGGGGAGACATTTTGAAAGGGTCTTGGATTGCAGCATCCTAACCATGTCTATCCAGAAGTAAACCCCATTGCGTTAAATGGGTCTTACTCCCAGGAAAGTGTCTTTAGGATTGCAGCATAAGTAGACTTCATAGGATCATGCACATTGAATGCATGTTTTCAATTCAGGTGTTTTGTAATCATTTTTATAAACAGTTAATATTTTTTTATGACTATTTTTTGGTTGTTGAACCAATTGTCTGAGTTTCCATTATTTCCTATGAGAAAATCCACTTCACGTAAAGAACGTTTCACGTAACAAACACGCCTCCGGAATGAATTAAATTTGTTACATGAGGTGCCACTGTAGTTACTACAACCAACCTGGTTTCAAAACCAACAGAACTTTGATTACAGGAACGTCACTTACTTTACTCCATCCTCCACGGTACACAAAAGGAAGAACTAAAGATGTGCATGTAAGTAACACTGTCGTCAGCATAAGCACACGATGGACCTATCAATATACATTAAACACCAAATCATACTTCAATAGAAGATACAGACTAATAACCCAATACTAACAAAAAAAACCCACAGAGGGCATGCTACACCCTGTGTAGGAGGAGCATTTTCAGAGGCATCCTCAAGTAAACATTTGTTCTTTTACTCTGTATGAACCCTCTGCTACTCCAGAGGATCTCCCTGGATCTCCAGAGGATCTCCCTGGATCTACATCAGTAAGGGAGAGGTAGACCATCGAATTATAGAGTTGGAAGGGACCCAGTGGAACATCTAGTCCAACCCCCTGCCTCTAGCAGGAGATCCTCATCTTGTGGGGACCGGGGACTCAAACCCTGGCCTGCTGGTTAACAGGCACAGAGTTTAACCACTTGCGCCACTCCAGGTAAGAGAATAGGATCCTGGCACATGTTGATGCTTCCAGAATCTACCCCTTCCTCCCCGATTCGACCACCCACTCACCCTTTTCTTCCCATGCCAGCTTGCCTGCGGTTCACATGTAGCTGGGAGGGGATAGCATTTCTCCCACACTTATGTTTGCAACAGTGGTTCCAGATTAGCTATTATACAGCCATTTGCCACAATGAAATCCCTGTGATAAAGCCTGGTTAGGATGAGCTGTGATTTTAAGTCCCAGTATTGAAGAGAATACAACATAAAATTTTAATACTAAATTTTTTCCATTGGGGATTGAGAGCTAGCATTCCCGTTTTAATTATGAGCCTGCAAGCAGCATTTTAGGAACATAAGCAAAATTTCCCTCAAGGTTTTTTTTGCAATTCTATTTGTGAGGCATATAGAAAAAGCAACAACAGCATGGCTTTTCTCCTACCTGAAACCAGATTGCCTCTCCAAACAGCCATGAATGGGGCCACAAAGGTTTGAAAAATCGGGCAACAAGGACCCCAATGCTGACTGTGGTTATCCATGCAACAAACATTAAAGCACCTGGAAAAAGAAACATTCCTCTAAATTGCACAGCAGAGTACCCAACAATTAGAGTAATAGCCTCTTCAATCAAACAAAAAAATAATTGCACTTGTGCTCATCCTGTTTATTCCAATTCAGACCTTAGATGATCAAGCACAATTTTTTTTACCGTAGACATACCCTACAATCCAGGGTAACTACGGGAAGGCGTAAGAGGCACTTACTCTGGATTGCTCTATTTCCCATGGATTTCCCATAGGTTTCCCATAGGTGGCACTGTAACTACGTCGTTGTAAAAGGTCCCTTAGTTACTCTGGATTGTAGCCACAATCTGAGAATTTAGTTATAGCTTCATTTTGGAGATATATAAGGAGATGTGCACAATGATGTCATTTATCTGGGGAGCTAAAGAACATTTGGGAAGGTAAAGGGAGGTGGTTTCTAGATCTCAGTTTTCCTAGTAAACTCATGGGTCAAATCCCTTTTTCCGAGCATCACGAGACAGTGCAGGCTTTCAACTGGCAAACACAACTGAAATTTATAGAACATATAGCAAGTCTCCATTATAGTCTGCAAGTCATTAGCCTATGGGAATAAACACATCACACACCCAAAATATAAAATTAACTTGCCATGAATCTTGAGGAGGACTGAAGAACGGGAACCCCCAATGTCTCTTGGTGGTCCGGCAATGTTATACTTTCCACTGGTAATCAAAGGATGTCTCTGATGTTTGTAAATTGTACCTCCTGTACAAAAATATATTGTATACATATCAAAGAGCATGTTATATATGGATAGAATCACATTAAATGGTCAGTAATGACATCAAGAATTGGGCTGCGTATGCAAAAAACTTCTCTATGCAATCCCCAATTTTCATCCAATAAACACCAATTTAGATTTATGATAATTTCAATAAATTTATACCAATTTCACCAGCTGAAAAACTCTTGGCATGTCTTGCTTCATATTGCTTGTCGCTAAAACAAAGTCTATTTGAGATAAGCACAACCCCGGTGTCTAGTACCAAATGCTTCAGAAATTCATAAAGCAACTTCATTTAAATAGGTATTTTCTGTGAGAGTTGTTTACAGCCAAAATCTTACAATGGGCTTTTCGCTTACTTTTCAATACCTCTGTGTTTTTTAATTTTTTTTTCCTCTGTGGGAAATATGTAGGTATATTACTCTTTATTTCCTTTCAGGTAGCAATAGTAAAGTCTTCCAGGTCCAGAGACGGGAGGATCAAATAAAGGATTATGTTTAATCCTCCGCGCCCATGAGGAGAATAAAGTGAAGCTATGAAAAGAGTCCAGAAGCTCCACACAACAGTAGTTCATATTATTCTATGAAGTGAGGAAGTAGTTGTACAATCCAGGAATGTGCTCTTCTGGATAGGTACAATACCTTGATGTTGTAGTCTTTGACACAGATGAGAAGACGGAAAATAATCTTTACTACATGATCCTCCCAAGGGATATTAATACATATTGAGATACAGAAACCATTTCTGCATTTCCCAAGACATGGAACATGTATTATAACCACATACATGCTCTTTTTACTCTGTCATTCGCTAAAAATACTACAGCTTGTTTATTACAGCAATGCAATTAGTTGTGTTAAATCAAAATAGCCCTCTAGTTCAGCACTTCCGGTCAGATATATCCAGATATATACCATAAGAAGGCTAAGAAAGTGAGGTCCAGAATACTCCATTTTTCTCCTAACTTTCATATATGAATTTTCATGTTATTGAGCCTAGATTTTCAATAAAAAGATAAAATTTATGTAAACTAAAATAGAAAACCAGACACAAAGTACCCATAATTTGTGGAGGAATCTCAATATAAAGAATATTTAACTTACCTTCACCTACTTCTCCATCAGCCAGGAAGATATAGTAGTCTTTATCTAGACAAAATCTCCCTTTTAAAGCAGGAAGAGCAATTTTTCTTCTGAAAGAACACTGTATAAGACCATCAGCTAGTCTCCATGACATTTCTTCAAGGGCATCCTAAGAAACAAGAAATGCACATTCAGGCTGCAATTCTAATCACACTTTCCCAGGATCAAGACCCATTAAATACAATGTTAAATTCCATCTAAAATGTATTTATTTTTTAGTTTATTCAAATTTAAAATGTAAATTTTTTTCCTAGCCCCCAAACAGTGTCAGAAAGTGCCACCCTGCCACAATGTTTGCTCACTCCTAGTATATTGGATCGCTTTAAGCTACTGGGCAAGATACATGTTAACATGATTGAAATGAGTCATTCCTATGGTTTGAAAGAGTGGCATGGTGTTCCAATACCTCTGAGTCAAACTCTGGATAGGTTCGTCCCATCAGAGAAGCTGTATTCATATCAACACGATTACGTTCACCAATACAGAGATATGCATCATCACCACCACCCTGCAAATAGCAATAGTATCATCATTATCAGATGGCATTTACAAGATATTCTACTTCTACCCATGTCTACAAGATATTCTACTTCTACAAGATATTTACAAGATATTCTACTTCTACCCATCATTCTAGCAGTGAACTCAGTGAAGTCCCTACACTACCAGAACTGCAGAGAAAATACAAATTAAACATAGCTGTAGATTTGAACATGTTAACTACCAGATTGCACATGAGTTTGGAAGCTTGTAAGAGATGAACCCAAGATATGTTCCATTATTTCCATCTGCCAATATATGTATAGATATTGTAAGGCTACACCACATTCCATCTGAAGCACCCATTCACAGGTGCAAACCACACATAGGGTGCAATCCAGAGTAACTGCGGGGAGTCCTTGCTCCGGTGTAAGAACAATTGGCTCTGGATTGCAATATGAATTTCCCATAGGTTTTCACTAGGTGGTGCCGTAACTACGGGTACACATAATACCTCTTATGTGCTCCTGTAGTTCCTCTGGATTGTAGGGGTAATGCCGTTTAAAACTTACATTATACACTGCAGTGTGGGAAAGCCGTTGCCTAATCCTAATCTCTTGGCAAAGTATTCCTCTCGCCTGCCATCTAACATAAAGAGTAAGTGGCCCTACGCAACCCAGCAATGTCTGTTCTAGTGGCTTCTGCTGGTGTTCTTTTTGCATTTTAGATTGTGAGCCCTTTTGGGACAGGCACCCATTAGCTATTAATTAGCTATTAATTTTTTCATTTTCTTGTAAACCACTTTGTGAACTTTTCAGTTGAAAAGCGGTATATAAATACTGTAGATAGGTAGATAGATAGATAAAGTCTACAGATGGGATGACAAAAGGCTTGAGTTGGCCCACAGAAGCTGTCCCAAAAATTGGGCTCTCCCATGATCTTGAAAATATGATAAGATTTGTAGCAAATGAGTTCCTAAATGAGCAAAAGTGCTTATTTCTGATTGTTACCCCGTATTTCCCAGCTTATTACACACACCAGACCATGAGACGCACCAAAGTTTAGAGGAGCAAATCAAGAAAAAAATATTCTGAACCAAATGGTGTACTAATATATTTAATAAAATACAGCAGAATAATTTTTCAACCATGTAAAGTCAACAGTGGTATTAAGAACCATTATCACTGTCATTAACAAATGAGGAAAGACTTTAAACTTCAAGCTCTCTTCTAATTTTCTGGAAACCCCAAAAACTCGTCATCTCTAGTGTCAGTGATTTGCGACTTCTGCACAAATCTCATTGCAAATGATCAGACAATATTTTGCACAAATCTCATTGCAAATAGTCCAGGAAGGCAGGTATGTTGGGGGGGTTTCTTTTGGGGGTTAGGTAGGGAAAAGTGAGGGGATCTAGATAGATAGGGAAGAGTGAGTGAGGCACAGACATGGAGCAGGAGAAACCAGGTCTTGTGCATGTCTACTTTGGAGCAAGTCTCCAAGCCTGGGAAGGCTGCTTAGGATTGCAACTGTGCCAGAGTGAATAGATGCCAAACCCAAAATTCCTGAACCCCAAGGCCAAAATTCCTACCCTCCCAAGCCAAAATTTCTAGCCGCTTAAAAAAATTGCGAAAAATTGTATTTTTTTGTTTTTGTATTTTTGATTTTTACTTTTTTGGCCATAACTTTTGATAGGAAGGAGATATCTCAAAACTGATTGTTGCATTGGATTCTGCTCTTCAATATGAATCCAACGACATATGATATGATGGGGTAAGGTGCTCCAGGATTGGCCCTATCACTCTATCAGACGCACAGACATTCCCCCCCCCTTGGGGAGGAAAAAAGTGCGTCTTATAAACCGGGAAATACGGTACTTGCTTAATGATTATCACTTCTGGCCCTCAGTAGGAGCCTTGAATGCTATCTTGGCATGAGATACGAAAATGAGTTTGACACTCCTGGTTTTCAATAAGGATGTATCAATATTTATGGCACCTGAACTACCCCATAATCTTCCGGGTGATTTTCACTGGGTTGGAAAGCAGTTCAAACACAGAATACCTCATTACTAACCATCCACCAATCATTCGACAATGCAAACGCAATATAACCTTCACTCGAACCGCTCATTTCAATCACAACTGAATCCTGCTCTTCTCTGAAGGCCAGAAAGAAGCAGTTCTGGGATGCAGGGTTACAGTTGGAAGGACTTCTCACACAAAATTTCCTGCTGCCACAGTCCGAAGCATTGAACTGGTGAGAGAAGAAACAAAGAATCATATTAACGGGTCAGTGCATGAAAAATAGCACTCAATTCAGAATGCCAATGGGCGCTGTTTGCAGGATTTAATGGAAGTGCATTTTCCATAACCACAAATTGCTACCCAGCAATTACAGTTCATTTTTCTGGCTGCTATTCAGCTGCAAGCATCGAGGCCACAATCCCTTTTAGTTAGGTACTTGATGACATAGTGTTACAAGTCTATAATCGTAGCTGCACCCTACAATTCCACTCTTGTGCTAGTCAGACACTTAGTTAATTGTTCAAAATTCTGCATTATTGGACAGTATAATTAAAAGCTTTCTGAATAATCCCAAACCGTTCTATGTAATTATTCAAAACCCTATAAAGCTTAAGTGCTCCAAATGCTCTTTTGTGGATTTTAGGAGAATACAATAAGATATTTGTTTGCAGAAAGCTAAATACAATAAGGCTTACAATCAAGCATATGCTGCCCCCTGTCCTTAAACAACTCTTTGGGGTCACAACAGCCAAGTTTTTTAAAAACAATAATTTAAAAGGTTAAGAAAACTTGAAATCTAGCCAATAACCACTGACAAAAATGCGAACAGAGTATAGATCAGATAAGTGATCCTTATAGTTTTTGTACCTTCATTTATATTAAGATTGTGTTCATGTACACCAAAACACAGCAACACCCAAATAACATGATAAAGTTGAAATCTAATGTACACAGATAATGTCCACACAGAAGTAGGAGCAAGCAGGCACTTAGGAGGAAGGTTGAGAGTTGGACCAGGCTGTAAGGTCATGGTAACAGCCAATACATGCAAGCCTAAGCATACATCAGATATCACTGGACTTCAACAGGCTGCAAATATTTTCATGCAGTCACAAGTATGCAACAGGGCTTGATCAAGTTGAGACTGAAGCCTTGAACAAAATGTTCAAGACCAACAAAAGACAAGAGATTTGCAATTTCATTTCTACTTACTGGTTGGGTTAGTTGAGAAACTGGTGTCGATGGTGGGGTGGTGTCCTCAGTAGACATTGTTGTTGTCAAAATTGGTACTTTAGGCTGGGAAATTATAGGGCCGGGAATTTTTACCCAGAAGGTTCTATATTTTTCTACAACAGTGACTCTGAAGACAAGTAAAGAATCATATTTTACATACTTGAACCACAGTTAAATTTTACACCACTATCCACACACAGCAATCTCTCTCAGTCATCAATCCAACCATATACTAACCAAAGACTTCCACTTGGACAGCTTGCTGGCCAATAAAACCCTGAAATCCCAATACTGATGAGGCTCAGGGTCATCAGAGATGGGTGGAGAGTGACATGGGAGGCCCAGAGTCGAGTCTTGTACCATAACTTCCAGTAACCTGGTTATCTGCTCTGCTGCTATCACCATCATCCTTGTGAAGATCCAAGTTCTACCTGATCCATTTGAACACAGCTTATCACCCTAACCAGTCCCCAGAGATAATGTGTGTTTCTAATTGTAATGCCCTAAATTGAACCAAACTGAATTTTCTCTGCAACATTTTAACAAGCCCTTTGTATGGGAAGTTTTTTTTAAAGGCACTATTGAGCTTGACGAGCTATTAACAGCAACTGGTCCTCTTCACAGAACTTAGGGGAGGGAGAATTCTGTGAATCATCTCAAAAGGATTATGTTCCACAGAAGAAAAATAGGACCAAAAGTTGGAGAGGGAAAAGTATGAAGAAACAGATGTAAGATACCAAGTGGTTTTACTGCTATAGGTACATTTTTTTAATCGTAAATTCCTTATTGCTAGAAAACAGAATGGCCTACTATGAAACCCTGTATTCACAATTCAAATATGTCTGCGGCTTTTTCATCGTCATATTGTATATTCGCTGGCATACATGCTTTGTATAGACCAGGAGTTTCCAAACCCCAACCCACACGCCATATTCAGCCCTATATATCAGGTTAAGAAATATGGTGTAACCCTGGAAGTAAGAAGTTTGGAAATCCAGTAGTATAGACAGATGGGGGAAGGAGAATTAGAAAATCCAGCCAGGAAATGCTAATGTCAGTTTAAGTGATTGCATACTTACAGAAACTGTATTCTCTTTGGTATGTTTCTCGGTGCAATCCAATAGGCATCTAAATGGATTTTCTTAGATTTACTTGTGTGGCTGACAGCTGAATTCTGCAACATAGGAAAGCCCCATTGTAGCAACTGACAGCATTGCATGTCACTAAGTTCATGCATCTAAGCAGCCAGTACAAACCATCACAAGCTAAATGTAAATACCGAAATGTGAAAGATTTGTTGATATCACACATAGAAGTAGTCATGGATTTCAGTGGGCATGGAAAGAAATTTTTCCCTGATATCATCTCCCCTGCCATCATTTTTAAGGACACCAACAACTAGGGATACACCTGTACAGTATATGAACCTTCTTGAGAGAGTTTAATGGACCTACTTAACAGATCTGCATAGGATTGTACGGTTGGCCCAAGATCAACCAGAGAGTCCCATAGCTGAGCAACATTTCAACCTTGTTTTCCACATATACAAGCCCAGCAATGCTAGCATTATAACCCACACTATGTTTGGATTGAAAGTAGCAAGCACTGGGCCTGAAGCTGGTTTCCATATTTTTTCAGATGATGGCACAAAATATACAGTATACACCCCTTTCAGTGACAAATCCAAAAATTTACAATTGTATAAGACAATTACCCCATTTGTTAAAATATTAGAATAGAATGAAAGATGGCTTTTTCCCAGAGCCGTAGCTATATTAAACACTACTTTGTAGTCCAATATTAATGTCAGGGGTTTATCAGGTGTGATGGGGTAATTTAATATCAGTTGAAATGGCGGAGGGGACAGGGGACAGGAAGAATGTTTTAATGTTTAATGTCTTCAATGTTTGCTAAGTACAAATGGATTGCACCTAATTTCATTGCATAATGTACAATATCAGATCTATTCATCCAGTAGTCCACTATAAACTACATAGGGCAAAATCCAGAGCAGTTATGGGTCCACACAGTTACATCAACCTCTTGTGTTATTTTATGGAATGTCATCTTAACTGCTCCGGAGCAAAGGGGTTAATCTGACTTTAGGATATGGACCTTAGTCTTAGTAGCTCCTATAATTAAACATAAGACCAGTTGCATTTTAACGAACTAGCCTGTATTTTATAAAGATACACCATGCCTTTTCTAAAAAAAGAAAAGTAACTTCAGTTTAAAGTGAATTGAGACTTGTTACCTTTGTTACAGCCACTAAAGGCTCACTAGAGGGCAGCTTACAGGCTTCATCTGGCCTCTCTCAATTCCCACACCTTAAACATGTTTCCACATTTATTGTGAACCAGTGCTGAATTGGTTCAGATTACCCCTTCCAACTGGTTCAGATTACCCTTTCCGGATTGCCCTTTCCAACGACAACACAGAACAGGCATGGAAGGGACTAAAAGTTAACTATGCTGCAAATCAGAAACCTGTACACAATTTGATAATATACCTTAAGTGGTAACAGGACTGTAGATCAGATTTCTCTAAGAGACCCAAGACAGCCAAGCCCACCTAATACTTCATCCCAAAGCAGAAGTAAGGAAAATTTCCAGAGCCATGTCCCAATTCACAACATTTCAGTTCTCGAGTCAAACTACCATAAACATAACCTTCAACATCTACCAGGGTATGGCGGAAAGGGGAGTCATAAATCTTAAACACCACCCCAAAAAAAGAACAATTTAGGCAAAATCTCATAAATCTCATGTGCTTGCATGAACACCATGGACTTCTGACTGCAGAATATTCCTTCACTCATCCACATCATGCAGAGGTACAAACAAGGAGCACCACAATAAAGTATCTTCTGCTTATTCTTATAGTGGTCAGTTTTGCCAAGGGGATCTGAAAATACTTCTGTGTCCTCAAGTCTTCTTCAAATGGCAGGATTCCTTACCTTTACACGCCCACATGTGAGAAGTTGAGATCTCCTTTTGTCAGCAAGTGCAAAAGAGCCAATGGCAGGGCCTCCCATATTGTCAGCATCACGGGCTTGCAGGAGGAAGCCTTCAAATGGCGGTCCAGACAAGCTAACTGAAACCAAAACAGCAAGGAAGAGAAGCGCGACTATGGTTGCAATCTAAAAAGCACTTTCATAAGATTTGGAGTAAAAATATCAAATTGACGAAGGCTACCGCATATAAAGAAAATTTATATAAAATGTTTTTCAGATGGTATTTAGAACCTGTAAAATTAGCGAAGACGTATAAAGGAATCTCTAATATATGTTGGAAGTGCGGGAAAACCCAAGGTACTTTCCATCATATGTGGTGGTCATGTGAAAAAGTTAAAGAATATTGGAGATTAATGAAAGATA
The DNA here is from genome assembly GCA_030015325.1 of Cryptoblepharus egeriae. Taxonomy (NCBI): domain Eukaryota; kingdom Metazoa; phylum Chordata; class Lepidosauria; order Squamata; family Scincidae; genus Cryptoblepharus; species Cryptoblepharus egeriae. The sequence goes on from JAREYC010000003.1 coordinate 113,842,514, forward strand.
TATTAGAAGAAATGTTAGGCTATGTGATTCCTTTAAATCCGGAATTATTTCTACTTAATATGATTCCTATACAATTTACAAAAGGAGATACATATATGATTATTCATATAGTAACTGCGGCAAGAATATTATATGCGCAACGGTGGAAGACAGCAGAATTGCCTAAAATTGAACAAATATTGTTAAAATTATATGAGATGATTGAAATAGATAAGGCTGAACCTATTTCAACCTATCTGAAAGGTTGAAAGGAGATTTAATGAGGGAGGATAAATGGGAAACCTTTTATAGATGGTTAGAACAGAGAATTGATTCTGGAATAACTATAAACAAAGGATTAATAGTTTAAAAATTGTAAAGATTACTGGAATATAAGAGATGTTTATGGGTGGCACAAGTGGTTAGGACACTGTGCCTGTTAACCAGCAGGCCTGGGTTCGAGACCCGGGTTGGCCCCACAAGACAGGGTGAGCTCCTGTCCTTAGCCCAGCTCTGCGATGCCAGCTGGATCCAATCGTATCGGCTCTGCCTTTCCATTGGACTCATTCAGTGGGATGGAGAGGGGGGATTTGCTGCTTGGGTAACAGCCTATCCTCCATAACAATCCAACACAGGCTTTCGTGCTTCACATGCAGCATATGCAGCGCCAAGCACAATACCATAGTCTTTCAAGACTGACGGAGGCCTGCTTTTTTTATGTAAACATGTATCAAAGTGTTGTTTACCCAGTTATGTTTTATAATGACAATAAAAAAATAAATATATTTATAAAAAAAGCACTTTCATGGGAGTAAGCCCCATTGAACTCAATGGAACTTACTTCTAGTAGACAAATAGGATTGCACTATAAGTATATCCAAATTATAAATTAGTCCTACTAGATAATTTATAAGAAGGGAGAAGGTTGACTTGTATAAAGGGAAACTGGAATAGACAAAACGGCTATATAAATAGCAGTTGCATATAAAATAAAACGTAATAACGAACTCTTTCACCCAGGCACGCAAGTCTGCATAGACTGGCAACACTGCCTGAAACAGACATGGCTGCAGCATAGGTATCAGGTGCACTATGCATCTCACCTCCAAACATACACACACTAACAATTCACCCACTTCTCAACATTGTGCAAACTGGGTAGAAGACACTTTATTGGGTGCTTCTCTTGGGAGAGTAAATACACATATTCCTTGAAAATGTAAAGAACCAAATGATTCATACAATCTTAGAACTTAGAAAGGGTCTTAAAGACCATCTATCTAACCTCCTGCTAGAAGAAGGAAAACCTCTACAGCAGTGGCTCCACAGTGGGGACCACAGGTGGTCTGTGAGGTCTGGGACGGAACACTTCTGATCATTTTCAGCATCCGTCTAAGTGAACTGATGAGAACCCGGCTCTTGTCAGGTTCAGATGCATTTAAAACAGCAGATTTTGAATAACAATAGTTTTCCTTATCTTTGGGGATTCTCGGAATGGAACTTCAGCATAATGCGGGCCACTTCTGTTACAAATTTAAAAGTATTGGGGGGGGGGGGAGAGGGTGCATGTGGTCCATGACAATTCCAGTTTTGGCCTCAGTGGTCCACAGTATCTTAAAAGTTGGGAACCACTGCTCTAACGTATCTCCAAAAGATGTCGATCAAGAACCAACCACTTCTCTCAGTAATTTCATTCTGAGAATAGTTCATTCAAAGAATAGTTCATTCTGAATGAACTATTCATTCAAAGAATAGTTCATTGGGAACTATTCTTATCATTAAGAATGCCTTCCTTTTATTCAACTCTTCCTTGCCCCTCCCGCATTTTAAGCCCCTTCTGTTTTTGAAAGCTCCCCCCCCGCCCACTGTAATCAGACCTCAGTCTGTTCCTTGAAATCCAAGCCTAGCAGAAATTGCTCAAAAACAGGTCATGAGTGGACCCAAAATGATGGCAAGATACCTGTTGGGCTTGAAGCTGGCCTGTTCCAGTGACATTAGTAAATCTCTATCAAGACCACACAAGCTAGATGATGACCATCAGTTGCATGGTCACCCTTGCACAGAATAGTAGCTGTAGCTTTACTTGAGCTTACCTGTAGCTCAAGAAAGTGCCAGCTTTCTTGAAATAAGAAAGTGCCTGCTTAAGGTTTAATTTTATTAAATCATCTATATATATAAAAGAGAAAACTCACTGACTCACTCACTCACTCACTCACACACTCACACACTCACACACTCACACACTCATCAACAGCCTGCCAAAACCGCTGGGCCTAAAAGGGTGAAATTTGGGGTGGGTGTTTCTTCTGTGACCAAGGAGTGCACGGTTAGGGTTTCCAGTTTATGGAAATTCCAACCAGAAGGGGGTGAAAAGGGGCGCAACACGTTTTTCTCCCTATACTTTGCATTGAAGAATCAGTGTCTAAGGGATACTCTGCCCCAACCCCTGGACCTAGAAGCATGAAGTTCGGGGAGGGCGTTCCTTCTGTCACATGAACACACACCAAGAACTGATGAGGAGAAATTTAACTCTTAAGGGGCTCAAAAGGGGTGCAATGTACTTTTGTCCTTTACTTAACATGGAAGACTGACCAACATCCCAGCCAATTTGACACTCGGTGCCTGGTGCACTGGGGGGATGTTGTTTGGAGGAAGAGGTTGCACTGGGGAGGATGATGCGCATGGGGGGATTTTACTCCCACAACTCGGGTACGCTAGTAACATCATGATGTATTGAATACCAGTAACATCATATTTTTTGCTAGTAACATCATAATGTATTAAATACCAGTAATAATATGTCTGTATTTTCAGGAGGCAGCTGTGATGTGAAAATGCTATCATGCATTTCCCTAGGGCTGATCACATCATATACTGCCTCAAAGAATGGACTGTCTGTACTAGGAGGAGAGACATCTGTACACATTTCTATGTAGATTACACATAGGTTTTTTTTTTAACTGATCAGCAGTGCATATACACTGATCGCACCTCCATTCACGTGTTCCAAGCTAATACTGTTCACGTGTTCACGTGATTCCAAACGAATACTCATGTTCCAAACTAATAAATATTCTCCAGGACAGATGTGTACCTGGGTACAAAGAATTTATGAACAGTCTTTGTCACATACTGCAAGAACCAGACAGTACCTTTCACATGATCCCCTGGTCTGAATTCTGTCACATTCACTGTAATGGTATGAACAGGCGAGGACTGAGGCGAAGCGTGTCCATGGAGAGGAACCATACTACTGCAGGCCTCTTCTACTCTTCCATCTGGGTACCCAGCTAATGGGTCAGAAAGGCAGATGAGCCACCACAGCATGAGGAGAACTTCAGACGATTCCATCTACAAAATAATGCAAATTCCAAAAGTATTAATGGGGTTGCTGTAAAAGTTATCTGACAAACTTGGTGTGTCTCCCAGCCGGGTCATTTTATGCAGAGCTGCTGAGGTAAACTTCTGTTTGCCAAAGACTTCTCCACCTTGAAACATTTCAAGGCAATGTGAGGAACTGAAATTAACCTCCTTCCCACCTTCAGGCCACACGTGCGATGGATAGAGGTGTTTTTTTCCAGTGACTAATTTATGATTACAGTGTTCATACTGAACACAATGGGATTACTTCTGAGTAAATGAAACCACCACGTCTAGCTACGGCACAAGCTTAGATTTTTTTCCGGTTCATTTGACTCTCTTATCACAAAGGACCAGTGAAGAAATGTAGAAGGCAATACCTTGCCTGAGTTTTCTTTAGGGAGAACCTCTGACCAGTGGTGGGATTCAAATAAATTAACAACAGGTTCTATGTCCCATTAGTAACCAGTTCTCAGAACCAAGCGGTCATTTGCAAAGGGTTCTATAAAACCTGTGAGAATCCCCTGAAGCCCACCACTGCTTCTAACCACGTAGAATTAAAAGAGACTGTCATTGGAGAAGAATCTAGCAACTTCCTATATCTTATCTTTTCCTCCCTTTCTTTAGGATCTATAGTACAGAGGAATAGGTAAAGGTTTAGCAAAAAAAAAAAACACACCACCTGTCTGGCAATGGATTCAAGAGATAGGGAAGCTAAAAGGAGTCCAGATGCAGATGTTCTTGCAAGCAGATGGTTTGAGAAATTAGATGCATAAGGATGGAATGAAAGCAAAGCACCAGTGAACAAAGACTGGGAAAATCCCTTCACCATTACCTCTTTGGATGATTAGTGTAGGCAGAGCCTTTACATTTTCAAATCAAACAGTAGTTATATACCACTTTTCAATGAAAAGTTCACAAAGCTGTATACAGAGAAAATTTAATCACCCAAAATTCTAGTATATAACCTAACCTAAAATTTTAAGGATCATAAATCTTTCCGCTTAGAGTATGGGGTGAACAGATATCAGAACCACAAAAGTGGTCAAGGGCCCCCCACAAGGTAGGATGCCCAAGAAAAATGAAGGTCATGACCAAATAAAAGCTACAAACACCTATATACGGTATATGCTTTCATATGCTTAATTTAAACACTATAATACTAAGTAAATTTTAAACTTACATATATGTTAGATAGAATTATTTTAATTACAAGACGACTATATGCTGCCTGGTCACAAGAAAAAGGAGGACAATGAAGTTTTCTAGGCCATAAGGTTTTAAATTTCACCCATTAATAAAAGTTTAGATATACCAGTTCAAAGTAAAGGAAACCAAGATGCCACTAGTCCCAGTTCTTGGTCTGAGGCTCGGAGAGGACGTATGGCTTTCTCAGAATTGTTTTACAAACACATGATATAGGAAAGAGCTTTGACAGTTGGAACAATCCTCTGCTGTCAAGATTAGGTTCTTATACTGCTGCTGTGGTATCAACAACATCAAAATATCAGCAACATGGGCCTCCCATGCAAGCATATGGGGGCCCTGATAACACAGGCAAAAGCCTCAGGCAGACGCCGCCTGCTCTGCCATAAGTAGAAATAGAAAATTGATAGCCTTAAGTTTCTCTACCATAGACTTCATCCAGAACAACCCCAAAGTCTTATTAAGCCTCCAAACTAAGCCTTTATAAAGGTAACCTATAGAACATGTCTGCTATCAAACAAAGCAGGAAACTTAGTAATGGTTGCCTCACAAATGACAAGCTTGAAGATCACTGAAGCATTCTGCATTTATAATCCCCAGGATAAAATGCCCTTTGAGTCAGCTGATTTGCAATCATGAACTAATTCTACATATATGGACATGGGCAATATAGCTTAACTAGCATAAAGCATACCCGCGTTGCTGGAGTAAAATTCCCCTGTACATCATTCCCCCATGGTGCAACATCCCCCCATTCAAAACATCCCCCATGAGCATCGGTCCCCCATGCGCATCAGTCCCCCACGCGCAGCATCCTCCCCAGTGCAACCCCTTACTCCAAACGACATCCCCCCCATTGCACCAGGCACCAAGAACCAAATTGGCCAGCTGTTGGTCAGTCTTCCATGTTAAGTATAGGACAAAAACATGTTGCACCCCTTTTCAGCCCCTTAAGGATTAAATTTTTCAACATCAATTCTTGGTGGGTGTTGATGTCACAGAAGGAGTACCCTCCCCAAATTTCATGCTTCTAGGTCCAGGGGATGGGGCAGAACATCCCTCTGTCACCGATTCCTCAATGCAAAGTACGTATAGGGAGAAAAATGCGTTGCGCCCCATTTCACCCCCATCTGGTTGGAATTTCCGAAAACCGGTTCTTAGTACACCCCTCAGTCATGGAAGGAACATCCACCCCAAATTTCACACATCTAGGCCCAGCGATTTTGGCTGGGCATTGATCAGTCAGTCAGTGAGTCAGTGTTTTTTCTCTTATATATATAAGATAGGATAGCACTTCAAGTGTGCATGCATTCACATGGACTACAGCAATTTAATCCTTACAACAACCCTGTATAGCAAATACCCACCTATAGCAGATGAAGGGCTGAGAGCAAGAAGGAGCAGTTAGCCCAACCAGCGAGTCCAAGGATAAGGTGGGATTTTATCATCAGCAACCTCAATTCACAGCTTAGCCAGTATGCCCCACGAGATTGGTAAAATTCATATTAAAAGCATCTTCAGTTACAGAGCCAACATAATTAAGTACACATGTTTTAATCAGGGTGATAATATGACCAGAAATTTGTCCTCTTTTTTAGCCTTCTGTCCTGGTGTCCTCCTCAAGAGCTTCATTGTCCTCTATTTTGGCTTCATTTTGGAACTTTGCAATGGTGTGCAGTACCCCATCATGTCATATGGCGTTGAATTCGTATTGAAGAGAAGACTCCAATGCAAAAATAGATTTTGAAATATCTCCTTATCAAAAGTTATGGCCAAAAAACTAAAAATAAAAAATATGCATTAAGCTCAGTGGGAGAGTGAAAGTGCCCAATATTGTGGCTTTACTCATGAGTAGGAAAACATGTCATTGTCCACCAGAAAGGCCAGGCTGAGAGGAATCCAAGAACTTGTCCTCCTTTTGAGCTTTGGGCATCTGATCACCCTGGTTTTAATGTATTTATTATTAATGTCTTTAGTCTGCTGGATGGGATCATGAACTGATTCTACATACAGTATATGGATACATACAGTATATGGGCTGTGGATGGCGCAAGTGATTAAGACACTGTACCTGTTAACCAGTAGGCCAGGATTCGAGATCCGGGTCCCCACAAGACAGGGTGAGCTCCTGTCCTTAGCCCAGCTCTGCGACGCAGTTGGAACCAATTGTATTGGCTCTGCTGTTCCATTGGACTATTTCAGTGGCGTGGAGAGGGGGGATTTGCTGCTTGGGTAACAGTCTATCCTCCATATCAATCTACCCAGGCCTTCATGCTTCGCATACAGTGTCAAGCACAATACCATAGTCTTTCGAGACTGATGGATGCCAATACTTATATGGATATGGGAAAAACATCATTGGCTCTCTCCGTTTCATATAGCCAATGAGGTATAGTAATCAGTAAAAAGGACAACCAAATTCAATGCTCTGTACAAGCCATGTAGCTCACTGGATAACCATGGGCCAGTAATTTCTTACAATAACCTACTTTACAGAGATGTAAGGATTAAATAATCAAGAATGCAGTTCCAAGCTGCTGAAGAAGAAAAGCTAGATATAATAATGATATAGGATTTATTTTCCATGTTGACTGAATCTTTAAAACCTTTGTAAGTCATCAGTATGACACATTGATCCATTACAGGGTAGAAAAAATGAGTTACTTGGAAAACAAGAAGTGGAATTCCCCAAGCAAGTTTGTACTAGGGGGAGAGGAAGCAATGAGATTTCCCAAGCAAGGATGTAGGCAACATATAGGTAATAACTGATTTTAGAGAACGAAAAGATACCATATGATTAGATCAGGGGTTTCTAAACCCTGGCCTGGTGCTCTGGTCAACTGTGGACCTCTGCCCACTTGACCAAATGCAATGTCTGGTCTAGATGTTCTGAGGGTCAGGGAGGCTGGGCGCAGTGCAGAGTTAGTGCTCCCTTGGAAAAGCGCTTCAGCTTCACCCAGTGGTCCACACAGTGGTTCCGAAATATCTCCTCTAGAAATCCACAAAGGAGTCTGGACATTACTTCAGATTTGATGTTGTGCACTGGCCATGTGGTTAAACATCAAACCACTTATTATTAAATTTTAAACTATTACATAATTATATAATTTATTAATTACAAGAAGGTTACACCCTGCCTGCTCACAAGGAAAAGGAGGACAATAAAGATTTTTTTCGAGAACACAAAGTCTAAAAAAGAGGGGAGTAAAATTTCCTTTAAATTTAAATGTTTTTAGTATGTATTTACTGTTTATGTTATTTGTGTTAGCCATCTTGAGTCAGATTCTGCAGAGAAAGGTGGATATAAATACAACAAATAAAATATTCTACCTCAAAAATGGGAGGTTTGATCTGAAATGGGGCAGCATTGGAGGGACATTAATTCTTTGCTCTTGCCACAATTTCATTCTAGCAGTTTCCCTCTTCAATCCCTACTATTTAATAAAGTTCAGCACATCAAGACCAATAACATATTTAGAGCACAATCCTAACCACGTCTACTCAAAAGTAAACCCCATTGTGTTCAATGGGACTTACTCCCAGGAAAATGCCTTTAAGATTGCAGCCTTCATCTGCTGTATCATTTGGCCTTCAGCAGTCCCAGAGACGCTAAGCGAGCTATGGCCAAGCTATGACATGCCTTTGCCCACACACAGAATATAATATCTAATTAGATCTCACTGTATTACAAAAGGTAACAGTTTGCAACTCTGATTTATTAACTCCAGTGAAGGAAAGAGATTAACATTGTGGTTCCTAAAACATTTTTTTCCATTACGTTCTACAGAACATCTGATTAGGAAACTTCCTTAATTTCAGTTGCTGTTTATAGAAGAATATGAAGCAGCCATAATATAATTTTACTGCATTTTTCCTTCTCCAGATCTAGTTGTAATAAATAGGAACAAATTGCATTTTGTTTTACATTATTTAGGACAACATGAAAATGCCACTATGGGCAAAATCCAGAGTAACCACGGGGAATCCTTGCTCCGGTGTAAGAACAACTTACTCTGGATTCCAATATGAATTTCCCATAGGTTTTCACTGGTGGTACAGTAACTAAGGGTGCACATAAAGTTTCTTACATGCTCCCGTAGTTACTCTGGATTTGGGGGTATGAGGCAGGGGAGAAACGTGGCTCCTGTAATAGCAAAGGTAAAAGTGTCCCCTGCTAGTCATGACCGACTCCTAGTACAGTGCTCATCCATTGGGATGCCAGCATTGTCCAAAGATGTCTCCGTGGTCATGTGGCCAAGACGAGAAAAGTTACTATAATACATTGTGTCTAAAATTCATTCTTATGTATGTTTTGTCATGAATAAAGTTATGCCATTTTCTTGCATATGAGCGTCTTTTTAGATCACTGGCAACTAATAGTACGAGTGATCCAAAAATATGACAGCAGGAATAACTGGGATAACTTCCTCCCTACTTCTCCGGTTTACAAGAGCATCTTTCTGGCTTCCAAGGACATCACACTGAATGAGATTAATCTGATGGACTGAAATGCACGATCAGTAGTCATACATGTGGACTGCTGCTCATGTTGGGCCAGAGCTTTACTTCTAAATCTCATTATTTAGCAAATACAAGAACTTTTCAGCTGCAAGAACAACTTTCCAGTAGGAGTGAATTTGGCTTTAAAATACAGGCGGGATGGAGAAATCCAATTTTCTAGAGCCAATAGCATTAGGGAGGGTAAACAACCAGGATCACAAAATTAAATATGTTCAATAAAAAATGTTTTAACATTTTATGTGAAATTATTGTGATTACCTATGATTTTGAACATTAAAGTTTCTCTCAGGAAAAAAAAATTATATAAAAATACACATCTCTCAAACTGACTCACCTCCCACTATTTGACCCAACCCTTAAAATTCACATGAAATATATTTTAATTTATTTTGTCACAGACTACATTTTCTTTCCAACCTTAGAATCATATTCACCCCCAAATGAAATTGTTGCCATTTTCTATCTTCAGCCCATCTTCAGAAAAATCGCTATTCAATTTTTCTACATCATAGGCTGCAGTCCTAAAAACACTTTCCTGGGAGTATGAATACATTGAATACAAGTGGCCTTACTTTTGAATAGTCATGGCTAGGATTTTGCCAATAGTCTTGAATTACCCCATAACATACTGTAGATTACACACCATTCCATCTTTTATATATCAAAACATACTCAGGCAGTATTCATTTATACGTGGGTAAATCCTCTCTATATAATAGTTAAAAATCTGTTATAGCCATTATACATCTCCCGCACTTCGAAATGCATAAACTGCATCACTTCTACAGCTCAGCTAGCTTTGTGTCACTGACAAAGCATCTCAAGGGAATTCCCTTTTGTACTCGTATGTCTGTTTGGCAAGGCAGCAGTCCTGGGATGGGGAAAGGATTTCCAGCCACCTTTTTCTTCCAGCCATCTTTTTCTTCATCCATCCCATTTTCCTTAGATACCCTTCTCAACTATTCAAATTCAACATCATCCTACACTTTTTTGTAGAATAAGCCCTAAAATCAGAACCCTTTAAATGTATTTTTCTTAGAATCTAATACTAGCACTCTACATCATTCTTTCCATGGTTGTCAATGGAAAAGCGATCTTACTACATTGACTGTGTCCAGTCCAGAGATAGTGTTCCAGAAGTTTGCTGAGGTTCCTCCATAAAATAACGAGTAAAGTCTGAATATGTCTACAAAAAGTTTGCTCACATTCCTTGTCTTGCCTTGCAACATGCAGCTGCAGGGAGCATTTTGGGATGTGATGTATGATGCTCCCTCCCTCTGTTTGCAAGAGATGTTGAAACCCAGAAGCCTGGGCAATTTATCTGTGTACTTCAACACACACCTAGAATCCTGCAAAATGCACACAAGAGTGCTTCAACTTATCTGTCAGTATACCTGAAGGTAAGATGCATAAAAGCCAATGAGTCAACGCACGCAAACATTATTTCCCTACCCCACCAACACCCACAATTAAGGCAGCAATTCTATACACATTTAATAGAAATCAAGTCTCACTTGGTGGGGTTTACTACTGAGTAAACATGCATAGACGTGCACTGGAAGTTAATTTAGAGAGACAGATATTATTATTATGAACAGTATATACCACTTTTCAACTAAGAATTCCCAAAACAGTTTATAGAGGGGGAAAATAATCAAATTAATACTTAATCAAATAAATAATTTCCCAAAAGGACTCTCAATTGAAAGCAGAGAGTCACTAGCAAAAGACATTCTTTGCGATGAGGAGAAGGGTCAGTTACTCTTCCCCTGCTAAATAAAAGATGAGCACCCTCTTGAAAAGAAGTGACACCCTCTTACTAAGGGTGACAAGATGTCGTAACCATCTAAGAGGACAAGACCCTCCCGCAGAATGTAGGACACAAAAAAATGTAGGATGTGAGAAAATAAAGCTAAAAACTCTGATATATTTTGCTTTCATATGATTAATTTAAACACTACTATTTTAAAAAACATAAAACTATTACATATTATGACAAATATTCTATTTATTATTATTAATTGGATTTGTATCCCACATATCTCCCAGCTAACATGACATATATACAATTTTAAAAAGATACAATCACAATAAAATGTTTAAAGAATTCAAGATGTAAAATTTATGTTACATGCTGCCGCCTCCCAAGGAAAAAGAGGACAATGAATTTTTTCCCCAAGACACGTCTGAAAAAAGGACATGTCCTGGGGAAAAAAGGGTCACCCAACTCTTATCCAGTTTGCATAGGACATGTAGCACTCCTAACCACCCAAGGTGGGATCTTCACAGGACTAGTGAATTGCAGAATCAGTAACAGGCAGGAATGTCAACACCAAACTGATCAACTAAAAAATCCTGCACTTACATTAATAGATGTACATTTGATGTACCTAAAGATGTACCAAACAGATCTTTTGGATTAGGGTTAAAGGAAACCCAGAAGCCTCTTTATCAAGCAACAACCCACCAAAAGCCCTCTATACTTTTTTTAAGGAGAGTAAAGCAAAGCATCTGTATCAGATCACTTAAAATACACATCACCTTAATCATCTACCTGTTCCTTACCTTATCAAATTCTGCCCATGTAAGGTAACCTAACTGCTAATAAAGGAACCGCAGTGACATGAAAGTTATTGAGACCCACCAGAGAAGACAGCCCAGCCACTCTTATCTGGGAAACTATTATACACCAGGCACTGGAGAGACTTCCTGCTTTCTGACAGCTGCAGCACATCTCTCATGTGGGTGGAGCGAAAGAGGCACATAGTAAGAAGGCAAACCTGGCTGCTCCTTGACTGCTGGAATCAAGATCACAGTTTAAAAGCAGATTGAATTTGCAAAACCAGTCCCACTGAGTTCCATGGGACAAGAGCTGAATCTTAGGCTTGTCTGCTCAGAAGTTCCATTATAGTCAATAGGGCTTACTCCTATGATAGGATCATGTCCTTAGGCTGCCATCCTATGCATGCTTTCTTGGGAGCCAGCCCGCATTGAACTCAGTGGGACTTACTTCTGCGTAGACATGCATAAGATTGGGCTGTTCCTGCCTAGGAAAATGCAGTTTTATAAAGGTAAAAGGTGTCCTCCGCAGGTTGTCCTGCTAGCCATGACCAACTGTAGAGTGCGGTGCTCACCCCATTTCTTAGCCAAAGAGGCAGTGTTGTCCAAAGATGCTTCCACAGTGGCATAGCTAGCAGGGGGTGGAGGAGCAGTTTGCCCTGGGTTCGACTGATGTGGGGTGACACACCAGGGGGTAACCAAAATCACACAATTATTGCCATGGGAATTTAGAATAACCCATCATGTTGTACGTCATTGGATGTCTATTCTACAGCTGAATTTCTAAGCAAAACTCAATTTTGAAATATCTCATTCCTATTAAAACACATGGCCAACAAACTGGAAAACAAAAAATGCATGAAGCTCTATGGAAAGTGAGACCATTGGGAATCGCCAACCGAGAGGGATTTATTGCCTGATCCAATGAACGCAGCCTCCTCAAGTCACCCCAGGAATCATTCCTCTTCCAAGCAAACAAATGCACAGAGCTCTATGGAAAGCAAAACTGAACTTACACAGCCATGTTTATTTGTGAGTAAGCAAATGTACCTTGGCTCCTATTCAGTTCAGGCACAGAGGAAAGCAAGGCCACCAGAATGGTCCCGATCTGGTGAACATGGAGCTAAGCAGCCTCAACTACCTCACAGGATTGTTGTAAGGAGAAAAGCAAGAAAGTAATTATGCACACCACCCTGAGCTCCTTAGAGGAAGGGTGGTATTTAAAATATGAAAATATTATTTTTAATTATTAATTAATACTGATTAATACTGATATAAATTAAATAATTTTGTCGTATAGGCTATCAAAAAATTTATGGGCCCTGCGTATCAAGTGACCTAGGCCACTGTGCTTCCATGATCATCTGGCTGGCATGACCATACACAGAAGTACATGGAATGCTGTAATCTTACCACCAAAGCAGTACATATTTATCTACTCACATTTTTATGCTTTTGAACTGCTAGGTTGGCAGGATCTGGGTAAAGGATGGAGCTCACTCCATCTTGTAGTACTGAGATCTTGAAATGTTGATCTGCCAACCTTCAGATCAATAAGCACAGCATCTTAACCACTAAGCCCTATAACTGTGTGTGCAGTTTTATGCCATTTGTGTCCATTTGCCCCCAAATAATTTCTATTTATTAATTCAAAAGGGGCTGCCTTCTGCCTATGCATATATTGGGCTAGCTCTCTTGTATGATTTAGATGACGTGCCTCTCTTCCTCTCAAGGAAGAATATTACAAAGTGCTTTCTCAAGTATCATCCAGACAGAGATAAAGCAATGATAATCCTATACATGTGTAGGATGTATCATTTTGAAATCAATGAGACGCTTCTAGGTATGTTTGTTCTGGATCAGCAACTGGTCAGAATATCCCCGATACCTGCCAAAAAAAATGTATTTCAAGAAGAAAATCAGAACAATGCCATTGGGTGGTCAATGGATAACCCATTAATCAAGCACAAGGTATTCTTAGCAGTTGCTGTTACTACAAGATCTTAAGTATTTACAGAGCAGGGGTTAAAGCAATTCAGAAACTAGACTTCATTAGGATTCTTCACTTTAACCCTTCACATTCCCAACTAAAATCTAGAAGAATCAATAGCGTACAACATCCTTTCCCAGTTCCACAAAGTCATCGCAGTGTCAGCGGCCAGTCTTTATCATGTAAGTTCTTAGAGATCTTTGTGAATTGCATTTGCAGCATGTCTACCCCGACCTTTCCTCAAGGAGCTTAGGTAAGACACATAGATCACTCACCCCCAAATTCATTATAATTCAGTTAAGTCAGGCTTACCCCCAAATCCAGAGTAACTACGGAAGCACGTAAGAGACTTTATGTGAACCTGTAGTTACTGCACCATCTAGTGAAAACCTATGGGAAATTCATATTGGAATCCAGAGTAAGTTGTTCTTACCCTGGAGCAAGGACTCCCCGTATTTACTCTGGATTTTGCCCTTAGATAGAATAGACTGAAACTCACATTGGGAATTCATGGCTGAGCAGGAATTGAACATAGATCACCCAGTTCCAACTCTGACACACTAACCACTACACCACAGTGTATGCAAGTAAAACATATAAGCTAGAGCCAGTGAGATTTACTGGGCAGATGACTAGTTTTCAGCATGATTTCACCTTTAGTGTCTATAATCCCAATTTTGTGGGATTTTGTGGGACTGGATCTTGTACTGCACAGCACCTTGTGCACAGCACCTTTAATGGATATCCATCAGAAGTGCCCTTATCAGTGGTGGATTAGTTAGGTAGCCAAAGGATTATCGATATGTATAAAAGAGAAAAGTCACTGACTCACTGATTGACTCACTCACTCATCACCGCACTGCCAAAACCAGTGGGCCTAGAAGTGTGAAATCTGGGGTGGGTGTTCCTTCCGTGACGGAGGGGTGCACTAAGAACCGGTTTTCCGAAATTCCAATGGGAAGGGGGTGAAAAGGGGCGCAACGCGTTTTCCTCCCTAAACTTTGCATTGGAGAATTAATGACTCCTCAACACTCCACCCCAACTGCTGGGCCTGAAGCATGGAATTCTGGGAGTTCCTTCTGTCACCTGAACTCCCACCAAGAACAATGTGGAGAAATTTAACCCTTCAGGGGCTGAAAAGGACAGAAAACGTGTTTCTGTCCTATACTTAACATGGGAGACTGACCAACATCAGCCAATTTGGTGCTTGATGCCTGGTGCACTGGGGGATAATGTTCGGAGGAAGAGGTTGCACTGGCGAGGATGCTGCGCATGGGGGGAAGTTGCGCATGGGGGGACGTTGCGCATGGGGGAAAGATGCACAAGGGGAAAGTTGCGCATGGGCGGATGATGCGCATGTAGGGAAGTTGCGCACGGGGGGATGGAGCGCACGGGGGGATTGTGCACATGGGGGATGGTGCGCATGGGGAAAGGTGCACATGAGGAGGAGTTGCACATGGGCGGATGATGCGCATGTAGGGAAGTTGCGCACAGTGCGCACATGGGGATGGTGCGCACAGGGGGATGGTGCGCACGGGGGATGGTGCGCATGGGGGGATGATTTGCATGGAGGATTATTTGCATGGAGGGAAGTTGCGCATGGTGGGATGTTGTGCATGGTGGGAAGTTGCGCATGGTGGGAAGTTGTGCATAGGGTGTTTATGCGCCATGGGGAGATTGCGTATGGAGAAATGTTACTCCCGCAACGCGGGTACACTTTTTGCTAGTTTATTACAATAAAACCGAGCAGTTACAATGGATTTTTTTTTTAAATGAAGGCAACCCAAAAGTCCAGGTGGCACAAAGAACAATTGCATATTATTTGTAGCAGTCTATTTCATGATGTATGTTTTGGGCAAGAGCCATACCATAATAACCAATTGATGTCAGATTGATCAGTCTCTTGGGGCTCATTTCAATTATGAGATGGCCTGTAAGATG
The DNA here is from genome assembly GCA_030015325.1 of Cryptoblepharus egeriae. Taxonomy (NCBI): domain Eukaryota; kingdom Metazoa; phylum Chordata; class Lepidosauria; order Squamata; family Scincidae; genus Cryptoblepharus; species Cryptoblepharus egeriae. The sequence continues at coordinate 113,858,070 of JAREYC010000003.1, forward strand.
AAAACCATAGCTACTAGGTAACATCTGCAGGTGTGCAATATAAAACAAACACTTGCACAGTAGAGTTTTAATAGTAGTTTTAAACATAGTTCTAGTTTTAAAAATTGTAGTAGTTTTAAACTTAGTATTAATACTAGAACAAGAGGGTCACATCAAACAAAATAACATCAGTTATTCTGTAATAACTAAATATTTAATGGGTGTAAAATTGGAGCAGGCCATGTCAGGAACTCTCAAGGGCTCAGGTTCATCAAAGACAGTTTTGATCTGCCAGGCAGATCACTGACCCTATCGCATCAAAACCAGCAGGAATATCCAATGCACCATCAGGGAGAGGGTAGCAGGAACCAAAAGGGACCAACACAAAACATTTTCCCAGGTCTCTCAGTAATCTGGAGCCAGCACAATTTTGTGACTACAAAACAGTGTGTGAGCCCTGATGTAAACCAAACAACTATGATAATATTGCATCTGCATCCAAATTTCATTTTTCTGATTATGGTATGATCATAATCCCATCCTCACTGAAGAAGACCACTATGGGAACAACTGGGAAATTGTATTTATAACTATATATAATACAGTACATAAGCTGTGAGCTTCAAATTTTGATTGCATTCGGTGTTCAGGATAGGTTTTAATATACAGTAAACCAGCACCGTCCTGTATGTGCAGGGGATCTGTTCCCACCACATATAGCGGAAACAGCACATAGCAGCAAACCTTATAAGTACTTCCTGTTGCACCCAATTATTCCAACAAAGGAAAAGAACTAAACCATAATCTATTTTATGATTTAAAATAATGACAAAATTTAGGACTAAAATGTTCTTCGCTGGTAATGTTTTTCATTTGCACAGGTGAATCTTTTAATTATATAATTTTATAATAAAATACTTTATTTTATACCTAAAATAATTTTTTTAAAAGATTAATCACAATTAAAAACACAACCACATTTTAAATTTCTCCTGCATGTGTTTTTCATGGTTTGATTGACTCCAACCTACATGACTGAAAGAATCAAAATAAATATAGTTCCAGTTTAGAGAAGAAAAAAGAATTTGTTTTTAAATTACCGCACTCTGGCAATAAATACAATACCTCTTGCTGATTTTCTCCTCCTCCAGAGAAAAACTGCTGAACTTTTATCCCGGTGTCAAAGGTTGACAAGTTACAATCCAGATTGAAATGTCACATGCATAATGATCAACTCATACGCATACAATGCAAAACCATTTCAGCATCTCCTCATCTGTGTTTCCTGTGGTTATTGTGCAAATCTGTCTCTACACACACTGATTCCGTATAATACTTCTCTAGAGTGACAAGTATTTAGTGAGTGAGACATTCTGGAAGGCATCCTTTCATTACAACACAAAAGCAGCATTGTATGTCTTCCTGAGTATAATAAAGTCTGCCACAGAGTAGTAGAAAAGGCTGCATATTTTTTTTACAATCATGATTGACCTGCTCTACTAAGAGGTGATGGGAAAAGAATTACATGGTTGTGTGTATAAATGTTATTTTTTTAACAGCTAAGTTAGATTAACCAAATTAAAACATGGAGAATCCACAGCAATGTTACCTGTGTGTTAGTGTGAGGTTTCTATTTTTTGTTTGTTTTGAATCCATAGTGAGACTTGCCTCTCAAGTTCTTATACACCAGTGGTACTCAAAGTAGGGGTCGGGACACCCTTGGAGTATGTTCAATGGGGCTTACTCCGAGGAAGTTGTCTTTGATTGCAACCTCCTAACCATGTCTATCCAGAAGTAAGCCCCATTGTGTTCAATGGGGCTTACTCTCAGGAAAATGTCTTTAGGACTGCAGCCTAAGTAGACTTCATAGGATCATGCACACTGAATGCATGTTTTGAATTCAATTCCAGTGTTTTGGCAACATTTTTATATCCAGTTAATATTTTATATGAATATTTTTGGGGTTGTGGAACCAATCATGGACCCAGAAGCATAAAATTTGGGGAGGGTGTTTCTTCTGTGACAGGAGCAACACCCAAGAACTGATTTCTAGAAATTTAATCCTTAAGGGGCTGAAAAGGGGTGCAACACATTCATCCTCAGCCTATACTTAACACTGCATGGCTGTGGGTGGCGCACGTGGTTAAGACGCTGGGCCTGTTAACCAGCAGGCCAGGGTTTGAGACCCGGGTGGGCCCCACAAGACAGAGTGAGCTCCTATCCTCAGCCCAGCTCTGTGACGCCAGCTGAATCCAATCGTATTGGCTCTGCCTTTCCATTGGACTCATTCAGTGGGGTGGAGAGGGGGGATTTGCTGCTTGGGTAACAGCCTCTCCTCCATAACAATCCAACCCAGGCTTTCGTGCTTCGCATGCAGCGTATGCAGCCCTGAGCACGATACCATAGTCTTCCAAGACTGACAGAGGCCTGCAATCAATCACTTAACACTGAAGATTGATCGACACCCAGCTCCAAATACTGCACATGCCCGATATGGGTGCCCATGATTGGGGGGGGGGGGTGTTGATGTGCCTGTCAGATAATATGAAATTAAAAGTGTGTTGTTTGCAAGGCTTAAATTGTTACTAAAACAACTCTGTAGAAATAACTGTACTCAACATCAGGCTTTGTTCAGCTCTCTCCTCAATGATGGAATCACCATTAATGGATTACTGGGGTTAGTGATATCCAGAGTTCTATAAGTAAACCCACAAGGCATTTTAAAGAAGATATGTTCATTGGACAAATAAGGTTTGAGGACATATGGTAATACGTAATTATTACATATACAGTTGTACCTCGCTTAACAAGCGCCTCGCTTAACAAGCATTTCACATAACAAGCAAAAATTTCCAAGAAATCTTGCTTCACATAACAAGTTCTGCTTCACTTAACAAGCAAGCATGCTATGGGCACACGTGCAATGCAGCCCTGACGCTCCACATGGAGGCTCTTTAAAAGGGCTGCTGGCCAGCGCTGCTGCCTCTAATTGCCCCCAACCTGGGGGGCAATTGTCTGGAGGTGCCAGAGGCAGCTGCCCCTAACTGCCCCCACCGACCACCTTGAACCACCAGCAACATCCCAGGTAAGCCTCCCAGGAAGGTGTCTTTGATTGCAGTCTCCTAACTATGTCTACTCAGAAGTAAGCCCCATTGTGTTAAATGGGGCTTACTCCCAGGAAAGTGTCTTTATTTCCTATGGAAAAATCAGCTTCACTTAAAGAGCGTTTCACTTAAAGAGCATGCCTCTGGAACAAATTAAGCTCTTTATGAGAGGCATCACTGTTTGTAATATAGTTTTAAATTAAATATATGAATTCCATATATACGAGTGTTTTGTTTTTATTTTGTAATGTCTGACATTTTTCTTGAATGTCTTTCTTTGGTGAGCTTTGTCCTCTGCGGTTACAATATCTAGTCACCCTAAACTGAGTTGTCAAGTCATCTTAAGGGTGGAAGGAACCTGTAAATACAGCCACCACCGGCTTTTATCTGCCACTAGTAAGCTGGGGGTGGAGGGAGAGGGTGTGTTTTTAGTGAGTATTTAGTGGTAGCTGAATTAATGGCATAATCCTAACCATGTCTACCCAAAAGTAAGTCCTATTGTGCTTAATGGGGCTTACTCCCAGGAAAGTGTTTATAGGATGCAGCCTAAATACCTTTAGTTCTGCTGTGAGTTTGCTTTTCTTAGAAACAATGAGATTTTGTTATCATGAAAATGCCACAAGATGGCACCAAACACTAAGAGAATCACATAGCATTTCTTGTATTGCCTTTACCAAAAAAAAAATTCATAACTACTAAGGACGTGTATTTCTTGCATTTTCATCCCACGAAGAAGTTCATGGTGGTACATGTGCTCTCACCTCCCCTAAATCCTAATTTATCCTCACAACAACCCAGCTCCCACTTTGAGTACCACTGCCCTAGATCATGTCCAACACATTCACCCTTAAACCAACCCCCCCCCCGACCAAACCATCGTAATTGCCTTTCATTCTTCACATTTTTTTTATTGTGCAAGGTATCAATATGGCATTTCCTGATATAGTGCCTCATGTAACAAATTTAATTCGTTCCGGAGGCATGTTTGTTACGTGAAACATTCTTTATGTGAGTCAGATTTTACCATAGGAAATAAAGGAAACTCAGACAATTGGTTCCAGAACCCAAAAAATATTCATATAAAAATATTAACTGGATGTAAAAATGACAAAACACTGGAATTGAATTCAAAACATGCATTCAATGTGCATGATCCTATGAAGTCTACACAGAGCACAATCCTAACCATGTCTACTCAGAAGTAAGCCCATTGTGTTCAATGGGTCTTACTCCCAGGAAAGTGTCTTTAGGATTGCAGCCTTAGGCAATCCTAAAGACAATTTCCTGGGAGTAGGACCCATTTAACACTATCAAAGGCTGCAATCAAAGACTTTCTTCTGCAATCCAAGACACACTTTCTCCTTCTCTTCATCCTGAGCCTCTCTCTCCCCTGCTCCCTTCTGGCTGGCCCTGAGCTGCTTCCCTCTTCTCCACTGCTCTTCTCTCCCTCTGCCCAGCAGATGTCTGGCCACAGGAGGAACAGCGCAGAAGTGTTGCTTTTGCTATGGGCAGGTGCGCTAGGCAGCCCTGGTGCTTTTTAAACAGGCTGCCGGCCAGCGCGTCTGCCCCAACTGCCAACAAATGTGTTCGTTACATGAAGCACAGTTTGTTACATGAAGCAGAATCCTAGAGAAATTTTTGTTTGTTACGTGGAACATACTTTACGTGTGGCACCACTATATATCTAATTTTATCTTAGAGCACAATCCTAACCATGTCTACTCAAAAGTAAGCACCATTGTGTTCAATGAGTTTTACTCCCAGGAAAGTTTACTCCCAGGAAAGCCCAGGATTACAGCCTTAGTGTGGATGACTGATGGTAGCAGTAAAGCTACCATCCATCATGGGTAAATCTACTGGAGAACTCTCCTAGGGCTGAAACTAGTCAGGTTACAAATTTTTTAAATGAACTAGTGAAAACGAAAGCGTTGCGGGAGTAAAATTCTCCCATATGCCATCCCCCCCTATGCATCAACCCCCCATGCACAATTTCCCCACATACGCAACTTCCCCCATGTACAACTTCCCCCATGCACATCAGCCCCCCATGCTCATCAACCCCCTATGCTCATCAACCCCCTATGCGCATCTACCCCCCATGAGCATCTACCCCCCATGAGCATCTACCCCCCATGCGCAACTTCCCCATGCACATCAACCCCCCATGGGCAACTTCCCCCATGGGCAACTTCCCCCATGGGCAACTTCCCCCATGGGCATCAACGCCCCATACGCCTCAACCCCCACGCGCATCAACCCCCCCATGCTCAATGTCCCCCATGGTCAACTTACTCCATGTGCATCAACCCCCAAAGCGAATCAACCCCCAGTGCGCATCATCCCCCCATGCACAACTTACCCCCATACGCATCAACCCTCCATGCACAACTTCCCCACATGCGCAACTTCCCCACATGCGCAGCTTCCCCACATGCGCATCAATCCCCCATGCGCATCAATCCCCCATGCGCATCAATCCCCCATGCGCAACTTCCCGACATGTGCATCAACCCCCATGCGCAATTTCCCCCATGAGCATCAACCCCCCCATGTGCGACTTCCCCCATGCGCGACTTCCCCCCATGCACATCAACCCCACCATACACAATTTCCCCCATGCGCATCAACCCCCCATGCGTAACATCCCCATGTGCATCAACCCCCCATGCACAACTTTTCCCATGCGCAACTTCCCTCATGTGCATCAACCCCCATGCGCATCAACCCCCATGTGCACCAACCCCCATGTGCACCTTCCCCACATGCACAACTTCCCCACATGCACAACTTCCCCACATGCACATCAACCCCCCATGCGCAACTTCCCCCTGTGCATCAACTCCCCTCCATGCGCAACAACCCCCCATGCGCAGAATCCTCGCCAGTGCAACCTATTCCTCCTAACAACGTCCCCCCAGTGCACCAGGCACAGAGCCCCAAATTGGCTGGATGTTGGTCAGTCTCCCATGTTAAGTATAGGACAGAAACACGTTGCCCCCTTTTCAGCCCCTGAAGGGTTAATTTCTCCAGATGGTTCTTGGTGGGAGTTCAGGTGACAGAAGGAACTCCCAGAATTCCATGCTTCAGGCCCAGCAGTTGGGGAGGAATGTTGCTGAGTCAGCAATTCTCAATGCAAAGTATAGGGAGGAAAACGTGTTGTGCCCCTTTTCACCCCCTTCCAGCTGGAATTTCTGAAAACTGGTTCTTAGTGCATCCCTCAGTCACGGAAGGAACACCCACCCCAGTTTTCACGCTTATAGGCCCACCGGTTTTGGCAGGGTGGTGATGAGTGAGTGAGTGAGTGAGTGACTTTTCTCTTTTATATATAGAGATAGAAAAAAGATAGTGTTCAGCTGGTGACCTCAGCAAGGGTCACATGTCTGCCAATCAGATTCTGGGACTTGGGGAAAGATGGTCATCAACCCAAGCAGTCCAAAATATGCAGAGTCAAAAAGTAAAAAGTACCAACTGTAGTAAGGCAGCATATGTGCAGTGTTCTCATAAAAGAAACAAGCTGCTCAGATTGAAGATTGTGCTTTGAGGCTCAGCTTAAATGGGTCAGAATTGGCCTTTGGGACCAGATGAGTGGATTCACAGGCCAGCTAGCATGCTCAAATCCAGCTTTCAATTGAAAATAGCCTAGGAAGAACAGGAGGACAGATACCAGAGCTGTACTGGAAGCAAGCCCAGGCCAGCTTGAGACCCTCTTGCCTGGAGACGTAATGATGTCAAGTGATGTCACATAACAGCATTGCAATGTGGTTACTTCCCCCTTTCCCGCTGCAGCAGCTTCCCAGCCGTTTTTTGGCTACTGCCAAGCCATTGAGCAATACCAGTGCTGTATTTGGTGGTTGGCAACAGCTCGGCAGAATTTGTGTGACAGCCAGGAAATTGCTGTTCATTGGCACCACTTGAAGACAGTAGTATGCATACATACATACATACATACATACATACATACATACATACGCACACACACACACACACACACACACACATACATACATACATACATGCACCCTGGGCACTACTTGAAGACAGTGGTATGCATACATACATACATACATACATGCATGCATGCATGTACCCTGGGCACCACTTGAAGACAGTGGTATGCATATATACATACTTGCATACATGCATGTACTCTGGGCACCACTTGAAGACAGTGGTATGCATACATACATACATGCATGTACTCTGGGCACCACTTGAAGACAGTGGTATACATACATACATACATGCATGTACCCTGGGCACCACTTGAAGACAGTAGTATGCATGCATACATACATACACTACTGGAATAGAAGGAAGGGAAAATTAATGAAAAATTCTAAATTCAAAACATTACAGAATAAGAAAACGGTGGAATAAAATGAGCCATTTATTATATTTTCTGGCTCTTCCTTAATAAATATATGAGTCTTAATTTTCTGGTTTCACCATTTTCGTTCAACCTGTTGTGCCTTTGCAAATGCAGATACATCTCAGCACCGTGACTGTAATAGGAGACACGATTTTTTTTACAGTCCTAAGCATTGAAAATAGCTTGACCTTTGATAACTACAGGACTGACCTTTCTATGAAGTGAGTTAATGTTTCAGTGCGCTTGTAAGCAACTGTCCTGCTTATATTACAGTAAAGTGGTGGCTGTGGCTTTTCAGGGCAAGAGAAGCAAAAGTTAAGGAGGAGTGAAGCAAGTTGCAACGGGAGGAGGTGAAGGAAGTTGATTTTTTTTATTACATAATTCAAGACAAGGAACTTAACAGAGAGATATGTATTGCACAACATCCTGAGATGTTGGAGGGGCCACTTTACACAAATTGATAAGGCACTTAAAGAAATTTAGTGTTGTTCCCCTCCCACCTGAACCACCAGTGGGAGCACCATTAAAACCACTAATTTCAAAAAACATACGTAATTATGTCTAACCAAGCATTTTATGGTAAATTTTGAATTGCCAAGCTTGTCATGGTACACATCCCATATCTACATGCCACTAACATTATACAAACAAAGACATCAGGTTATATTTTCTTGTTACCCTAACCCTAACCTAGACCTCCTATCAGCTTAGGATATTGTGATATTTTCTTCTCCTGCCACTTATTTCTCCTTTAAAACTTAAACTTCATGAAAAATCCAGCTACCATAATTTATCCTAAACTCTTGGAGGAGATTATAGTTTAAAACAGCCTGGGCTGGCATAAGTCCACCTAAGTTGGTGCAAGACAAATGGACCTACACCGGCCTAGCAGTGCAAGCCTAGGCAGCTCAGCAGGGGTGTGTTGGGGGCACGTGGGGAATGGACCAAAACAGTGCAGTTAGGCCATATCCAGAACCTGTTTTCAGGGCAGACATGCCCCTCACAGCTCCACTGACTTAGGCCACCTCAGAAACCAGTGTAAATCTGCATAGACCCATAGGAATCCATAAGCCAAAGTAAATATGCAAGAGAAGGAAAAAGTTCAAAGTTCTAGGTCAGCATAAGCAACACTCCTGCTTCTCAACCTCAGGATATGGCACAACTACAACAGCCATTTCCCTTGCACCCACCTTACACTACAAGTACTACGGTCTTATCCTGCAGCTGTTACTGGTTGTCAGGGACTGTGGGTTTCCTTATAAGGCAGGTACCACAGCTGTTCCTTGTTCAGTGTGAACTGAGGCAGGTCTCCTTGGGAGCAAGCCTTTCCCAAATGACACTTTTTTGTATTTTATTATGTTTTTATCTTGTTGACCACTTGGAGGAATGGAGGATTTGTCCTCTTTTTTAGCCTCCTGTCTGGGTGTCTCCTGAGCTGGGTTCACCCAGCTCACTGGCCCCTGCTACTTAGCCGTCCATAAGATAAAAAGCCCTGCTTTAATGTGATGGCTGACAACCCCACTTGCTTGTTTCTCTTTCAGATCTTGCTCTGTCTTTGAGACTATACAATAAATTTTTGACCTGATCACACCTGCTATCCCTTTTTAAAAATAGGAATCCCTTCTTTCCAACCAAGTTGCTTTTTACTTCAGCTACTCAGGGTGAGCCTAAGTACTAAAGTTTTATTAGTACCTATAGTACTTTTTAAAGGAGCCACCAGTGGCTGCCTGATACATTTACTATACCAAAGCTGGCTTTTTGGCATTGCAGCAGTCCTCAGGCACCAGATAGCTTAGAACTGAATTGTGAGCTGCTATCTTATCATATAGGGTTGCCATATGTCCCAAAAATCAGGGAACAATCCCGATTTCTTGGGATTGTGTTCACATATTGGCAAATGGGATTGAGGTTCCTGTTCCAACTTTGCGGAAGAGAATTATGACAACCCTACTATCAATAAGAATTACTTACCTGGGAATAAGCACTAATGAGACTTCTGAGTAGACAAGCATAGGATTGGGCTCTGAAGCACCTTCGGTCAATACCTACCTCTGTCCTTTTACATAAAAGGATAATACCCTTTGGGTTCCTTTATTGTCTTCTGAAGTGGTTCCTAAATTGTGGGCTGCAATCTGATTTTTAGTGGTTGCCAAAGGGTGATGGAAAGATGAGATAACTACCATAATGCCCTCAAGCCCTTACAGGGCAATCCTAACCATGTCTACTCAAAAGTAAGCCCCATTGTGTTCAATGGGTCTTACTCCCAGGAAAGTGTGTTTAGGATTGCTGCCATAGTCTATTGAAAAATCAGATTCTGTAGCTGCTTATTACCGGTACCCTGCAAGGAGCTCACAGCGCAATTTATACCTGTTAGCCTGGTGATGTTGCAAAAGTACCATAAAACACTTCTGCACCACTCCTGGAGGGGGTTTAGGCATGCACCAGCCTCCACACACCATTGCAGGATGGGTGAGTTGTGCTGGCCTAACTTGGTTAGGATTGCAACACACCCTCAGTTCCTGCAGTTTGCAAACAGCTGCTAACTGCCCTGCAGGTAGCTGAGCTTCTAAAGTTTGCAAGCATGTGTAAATATAGAAAGATAAGGTTTGAGGGTGTTTTTCTGATTATCACTTATAAATAAATAAAATACTTCACTCAAATCTAACGCACACCCTATACTTAAAATCAAAATACCACATTCACTCTTGAATGCACCACCAAATCTAAAGCGCATCCTGATTTTGGAAACTAAATTTGGGCAAAAGGATGAGTGTTAGATTTGAGTAAATACAGTATTATTTATTTCTGGATCATATTTTCTGAGCGTGTGGTAAACATAGGTCCCAGGGGGTCTCTAAACTTTTCAGCCAGAGGGCTATATCATCTACCTGGCATGGTATTGATGGCCAGAAGAAATTTAAAATTTAAATACATTAGAGATGGAACTTTTATGAATTAATGAGAATGAATGGGCTCATATTTCTAGGATTTCTCCAAGCACCAACACACATCACAGAAAAAAAGCACATACTCAAATGGATCCCCATTCCCCCCCTGCAACCCCAGGGTGACCAAATGTTCTCGTTTTCCAGGATATGTCCTATTTTTAGTTTTATGTCCTGGAAAAAAAAAATCTCCATAAGTGCGGATGGTATTGCAGTTTCAGAGCCTAACCCTCAGAAGCAAGTCCTAGTATAACCAATGGGACTTACTCCCATATGTGTGTGGATGGGACTGCAGCCTCAGAACTCAATCCTAAGCATATCAGAAGAAAGTCCCATCTAGTCAATGGGACTTACTCCCAGGAAAGTGGGGATGGGATTGCAGTCTAAGATCCCAATCCTAGGCATGTCTACTCAGAACAAACCCCATTCTAGTCAATGGGACTTAATCCCAGGTAGGTGTGGATAGGATTGCAGCCTCTGAACCCAACCCTAGGCATGTCTACTCGGAAGCAAGCCCAATCCTAGTCAATGGGGGACTTACTCCCAGGTAGGTGCGGATAGGATTGCAGCCTCAGAATCCAATCCTAGGCATGTCTACTCAGAAGCAAGCCCCATTCTAGTCAATGGGACTGACTCCCAGGTAGGTGTGGATAGGACTGCAGCCTCAGAACCCAATCCTAGGCATGTCTACTCAGAAGCTAGCCCCATTCTAGTCAATGGAGCTTACTCCCAAGTAAGTGACTGTAGCATCCCTTGGTGAAAAGTGCCTGCTGTGTAGCCTCTGACGTTGCAGCTTCCATCATTTGCATCCTCCTCTCCTCCTCTTCCTCCTCCTCTAAGCCTTGGTGCCAGGCGGAGCTTGCAGCCTCCTGGCCAGCCTTCCTTCCTCCCCTCCAGCCAGGGTTGAGCCTCCTCCCTGCCTCCTCTCCCTCCCTGGACTGCCTCCTTCCGAGTCCCCTTCAGGAGGACGGACAGCACCCTCTGCTCTGTGCAGCCTGCCAGGGTGAGTGAAGGGCGCCTTCCCTGGGACCCTGTATTTATAGGCAAGGGTATTGGGGGGAGGGGGGCCTGCAGAGGACAGGTCTCATTGTGCAGGGGGCTGAGTGACAGCACCAGCCCTTGTGGCCCAGGAGGGACAATACAGTCCTCTGCCTCCCTTCCCTTAGTGCCAGGGCCTGGGCTGCAGAGCCTGGGTTCCCTCTTGGGGTTTGGGGTGCCCTTGGTCACCTACCACCTGTGAACCCCAACCTTGAGGAGTTTGGCTGCCTTCCCACTCAACCCATTCCTGGCCAAGTGCCTCAAAAGAGGGGGGCAAAATGTAAGTGTAGGGAAGCTTTCAAGGTGACCCTGGTGTGAACCAAACCTTGCCCTGTGAATGTATCTAACGGTTAGTTTGTGTCACTGTGTTTTTTCTGCTTTGCTAGGAGCCGCTCCTGCATTTCCGAAGAAGTTTGCCCACCACAGCCGAAAACCCAAAATGGCCCACAGTAAGCAGACCCGAGTCCTCATGCTCAACGACATGGAAAAGCTGGACAAGACCCTCTTCCGGCTGGAGCAAGGTCAGTGTCCGGAGTGGCCAAAGCCTGTATGCTTGTTTTTGTAACGTGGGCCATCATTCTGATAAAATCCTACAATTATGGTTAATCAACAGCATTTATATACTGTTTTTCAAGAAAAAGTTTACGAAGCAATAGATGGAGAAAATGAAATAACCAGTGCTTTTTTTAAAAGAGAAAATCCTACAATTATGGTCAATCAACCATATTTATATACTGTCTTTCAACAAAAAGTTCACAAAACAATAGACAGAGAAAATGAAATAACCAGTGTTTTTTATAGATATAAAGATGGGGATACTCACTATGAAGATGTTATAAAGTTAGGGGTACTCACCCTGAAGATATTATTTGTAATAATAAGCATGCCTACTTGGGGGCCACAGAGCTGTTGGTACTCACACAGAGAAGTCTGTACTCATTACTGGTGAGTACCCCCTCAAAAAGACCCCTGGAAATAACTCTACAATTTGCACACTGCTCCGTTCCCAATCTCTGGTGCTGTAAATTATACATGCTCGATGGATCAAACTACAAAATAACTTCTTAAAAGCAAGACATCTGTGCCCCGAATGTCTTACAACCTGTATAATGACTGTGTCATTGTGTCAGATGGCTTACAACATGTATAATGACCGTGTTATACAAACTGTATAATGACTGGTAACACATTCAGGCTGTGATCCTAATCCCCAGTTAGGCAGGCGTAAGTCCCGGAGGTTGCAAAAGTGCTGTAATGTACTTCTGCACCACTTGGGAGCGGGGTGGTAGGCAAGTGCACAGACATGCACCAGTCTCTCCATACCACTATGGGAACAGGGAACAGGTGAGTTCCCTGTTTGCAAGCATGTGTAAATATAGATGCAATTGCAAATATAGTGCAATTTGTTTGGATTGCACCCACAGTGTGAGTAAATTCATTTAGATGCTCAGTACTTGAATTTCACTTTTAATGCAGCCTGATGCATGTTTATTTGGGAGTACACTCTGTTGAAATGAGTATGACTGAGTATTTATTTTTGAGTATTTACTTCTGAGCAAACCTATAGGATTACAGGATTACTCTGTAAAAGATTAAGCAAAAAGCTTTGCTGATTAAAAAGGTAGATTTTGAGGAGATAGCTGAAGGAAGAGAAAGTGGTGGTCCATTCTCATGCTCCACTGCGCAGTCCTAGCCAAATTTCCAGTACTGGCATAGCTGTGGCCATTGGGGCATATGTTGCATCTTGTAGTTGGGGACCTCAGCAAAGGCCTGCTTAAGGTAAGGCAATGTTTGTTCCCTAACTTTAGAGTTGCATTGCACTTACCTTGGAGCTGGAAAATTGGTTGAAATTGTGCCCTGAGCTATTTAAGAGAGCAGGAGTCTCTGAGTGGTTGAAGCTACTGAATAATGCAGGAGTAAGAAAAATCAATATTGGCATAATTTTTCTAGGCAGATCAGTTTTTGTCAAATGGCATGTGAAGACTGCATTTTGCTGAGTGGTTATAATGCTATTTTACCATTAAACTAATAGTGCTAGACTGTAGTCTTGCACTGATTTTTACTTAAAGGTTGGTTCAGATTATCTGTTCAATAGCTCCGCAAAGATAGGTGTGGCCATGTATCTTTGCCCTGCCGTTCAATTCTACATGAATGTTATGGGGGAATGGTTCAAAGAAACCACCCTCTGGTAATACAGATGAGGTTACAATTTCCAAAGGGGGTTCATTCCTCCCCCACCCAGTGGTTGACTTCCCAGGACATAATCCTAAGCAATTTCGGCCAGCACAACACACCCATCATTCTGTTCCTGCAGTGGTGTGGGGAGGCCGGTGCATATCTGCATGGCCTACCCTCCCACCCCCTGGAATGGCACAAAAGTGCCTTGCAGCACTTTTGTGACACCCGCACGCTAGCATAGGACTTGTGCCGGCCTAACCAGGTGTTAGGTTTGGTCTCTTAATGGGACCAGAGATGTACTCCTATGATATTCAGGAGCAGGAAGTTCTTGGAGGCCGTACTAGGCCTTCCCAATCCTCAGTAAGCACTCTGAAGCCTCCAGAAGGCTATTGGCACTTCAGGAAATGGGGAGATCTGTGGGTTCAGAGCCCATGATGAGATAAAACCGTGGGTCCTAAATCCATGGTTAAAGAGGTCCAGCTGTACAGCTTTAGCAGCACATGTAGAGGGTGGTCCAGACAAGCTGCCTGCTTCATGTGATGAACCTCTGTTTATCTTCTGATAAACCACACTTGCTCCCTGACCTGTAAATGCACTTTCATGTGTGTTTTGGGTGCCTTTAATTGTTGGTTGCACCTCATGTGGAGCTAACCTTTGCAAATGATAAGAGATTTACATATAGAGGTGCAAATGCATTATTTACTGAGATAAGATTACAAAAGGAAGAGAAATATATGTCCATTTTTCTTGTTATCACAATAATATTGTGTATAGAATGCTGCTAGGCTGTCCAGTACTGATTCTAAGGGCAAAATCCAGAGTAACTATGGGGAGTCCCTGCTCTGGTGTAAGAACAACTTACTCTGGATTCCAATATAAATTTCCCATAGGTTTTCACTGGTGGTGCAGTAACTGCGGGTGCACGTAAAGTCTCTTACGTGCTCCCGTAGTTACTCTGGATTTGGGGGTTAGTGAAATGAGAGGGTTACTTAGTTCTGTGATTGGGGGTGAGGAAGTGTGCCCCCCAGTAGCAGCTTGTTTACCTTAATACACATAGGGAGACACTTTGAAAGTGTCTTGGATTGCAGCCTCCTAACCATGTCTGCCAAGAAGTAAGCCCCATTGTGTTGTGGGCCTTACTCCCAGGAAAGTGTCATTAGGATTACAGCCTAACCCTCAAATCCAGAGTAACTATGGGAGCACCTAAGAGGCTTTATGTGCACCCGTAGTTACTGCACTATCTAGTGAAAACCTATGGGAAATTCATATTGGAATCCAGAGTAAGTTGTTCTTACACCAGAGCAAGGACTCCCCGTAGTTACTCTGGATTTTGCCCTTAGAATCAGTAGTGGACTGATAGGATCATGCACATTGAATGCATTTTGAATTCAATTCCAGTGTTTTGCCATCATTTTTACATACAGTTAATATTTTTATATGAATATTTTTTGGGTTGTGGAACCAATCGTCTGAGTTTCCATTATTTCCTATGGGAAAATCCACTTCACATAAAGAGCATTTCACATAGCAAGCATACTTCCAGAACAAATTAAACTATGTGAGGCACCACTGTCTTATAAAAATGATGGAAAATCCTGGAGCATTGACCTACTGTAAATGACCCTGTTAGCTGTTGGCAGAATATCAAACTGTTTTATCATGCACTGCACATCTTGATAATTCAATAGGGCAAATGCAGTTGCTTCGGAAAATAGTTACTGGCTTCGTAAAACTCAGGGCAGGGGAGAGGTCCAGTGCAGTCTTAGTGTTGAGCCTTGACTAATAAAGTGTGTTGGTACACCTCAATACAGCTAAGTTGCTGGGTAACATACCACAGAAACTGACAACTGCTTAATTCCTTCTTGGTAAGAGTCATTGTGCTAATCTTTGGGTAGGATATTTCATTCTTAACTCTGATAAGTTAAAAATGTACAATACAAAAAAGGTTGTCTAGGCACCAACTCATTCAAGTACTACACCTTCCATTGGTGATAATACTTTCATATTCTGATCATGAGAGCTTATTGGCAGACAGCCAGTTTCACATAACCAAAAACTCAATTGTAGTAACTATGTTTGTTTGTACTTGTAGAATTCACCCGTCATTGTGGAGTAAAATTTCAAGAATATTTGTGGGCCTTTGGCACAGCTGGGTACCAGCAGGAAAAGATGGGCAGGGGTCACTGACAGGCACCAGCAGGCACTGGGCATACCCTTTGGACAGTGAGCACCATTGGCCACCACTGTGCAGGGGACAGTGGATGGCACTGGGCAGCACTGGGCATCCCAGCTGGGCACAATGCATGGGCACCAGACATGGGCAACAATGGGCACTAAATTGGTTCTTATAGGAGCCTTGCAAATTTCCCCAAATTTCATGCTTCTAGGTCCAAGGGTTGGGGCTGGGTGTTGGAGCATCCCCTTGGGAGTTAAATTTCTAAAAATTGGTTCTTAGTAGGTCCCTACAACACATCTTGGAATATGGCACTGGGCTTTCCCCGGGGTAAGTCTCATTGAACTTACTTCTTACAATGGGACTTACTTCTGAGTAGACGTGGAGAAGCTCTGGTATCATAGCGATGTTACATCCCTCTAAGTTTGATAGGGGTCCTGGACATATTTTTAAGTCTGAAAGCGGTCCCAGGCTGAAATGCCTGAGTATAGATTATCTGACCATGATGCAACAAACCTGCATCCTAGTCGTCTTAGCTTACTTTTCACCATCCGTGCAGCAAGGCCAATCGGGTATGCACTGTATCCTGCGGTGGTGATGGTCAGTCACAGAGGTAAGGGAATTCTTGTTTCCTTACTTTGGAACTCCATTAGTGCTGGGAACTCCGTTGTGCTCAATTAGGTAATTAGGATTGTGCTGTGGGAGAATCCCAGCTTACTGTTGACCTGTTTGAGGGTTGAAAGTTACATACAGATCTCTCAGCTATTCTTAGCATACTTTGTTAGCAGCAGGGATATTTTTCACAAGTGAAAGATGGCAAGTCTGTAGACTGAATGAAATAATATTGATTTAGAACATGTGTCTGGTTTTAAAATGGTTCTGATGCTATCTTGATTATCCCTACAATCCAGAGTAACTACGGGAGCACATAAGAGACATTACGTGTACCCGTAGTTACTGCACCACCTAGTGAAAACCTATGGGAAATTCATATTGCAATCCAGAGCAAATTGTTGTTACACCGGAGCAAGGACTCTCCGTAGTTACTCTGGATTGTGCCCATTGTTTAACAATGCTCGGAAGTGACACATTAGAGCCTAAAAGGTATATCTCGTAGCAAATGGGAAAATGCTTTTGGTTTTATTCAAGTGAAATTTTAATTGGTACAGAAGTAATCTGAAAAATTCCTTTTAACTTACGGTAGTCTGGAAAAACTATTTGAATTGCAGCCTAAATAACCCAAAGCTGCAGTCCAACAATCTTGAAATTAATCTGCTTTTGTGATCATTTGCATATTGTACTATGGAGATGTATTTCTGTTCCAACAATTGCCTGCTTTTTTCTGCATAGGTTTTGAGCTACAGTTCCGACTGGGCCCTACCTTACAAGGCAAGCATGTTACCGTCTGTACTAACTACCCGTCTTCTGGAGAAGCGTTTAATCGTCACAAGTTCAGAACCCTGTCGTGGCACAATCCAACAGGAAAAGAAGATGATTCTGACAAATACTGTAAACTTGAACTCCAGATTTCTGGATCATACCAGTATTATTTCAGTCATGAGTAAGTACACTTTTGGTATTGGAGAAAGATATGGTATGACAGCTGTGTCTTCTGTTTGCCAACCAGTGTTCACAGAATGATTCACATAAAATAAATGGTTTAGGCTGCAATCCTAATCTCCAGTCAGGCCAGCCTGTGCCCCAGCATAAACCCTGTGCTGACCTGGGGGAGTCACCAAAGTGCCATGTGCCACTCCTGGCAGAGGTTTAGGCCTGTGCATAGACCTATGCTTGCCTCCCTACATGTTCACGATCAGTGAGTTGTGCCAGTCTAGGTTGGGACTGCCTAGTTGACACTAAGGACACCCTTAGTGTCCCAAAACAGCTCACACTGTAAAAGGATGCAGAAGAAACACCAGCAAATAACAAGTAGAAATAAATGCTGTGCAACTTCAGAGCTTGCACAATGAACATGTTTTCTACAGTAGTAGTTTCTAATCTTAAGAGCAGAATCCTAGAATATCCTACGTTTAAACGAAGGGTAGGGCTAGACCCATTGCCTCTACCCCACAAACTTGAAGGAGGTCCCAATGGCAAGACTTTGCTGCCAGTTTTCTTTAAACTGAAACTGCCACTGTTTGTTTTGGAGTGGAACTAACTCCAGTATAAGGTATCAACCTTAGAAATAATATGGTCTGTCCTAACAATTACTGAGCTTTGATTACTGATAGTAATATTCTGTCTTTGGTACATACTAATGATATAGCACTTCAAGCATTCTAAAGCACTTTTCATAAACTGAGCTTTCAAAGTGTAATATAAATGTATTCAGGAAATAATTAGAAGGCTCTGACATCCCAAGTAAGATTGGAGGTGAATTTATGTTGTGATGTTTGGAAAATTTTTTAGGATGTTTGCAAAACTTAAATTTCCTGCCATTTGACTCTGTCTGGCATTGCAATTTCATACACATTTTTCTAGCTACTAAATCTTTCCTAGTTTTTTTCTTTTTACAGTTGTGTCCTTTGAACTTTTAAGCACATTAATTTTAAAGCAACAAAGCAAAAACAAAATGCTGAGGTCACAGTTATTTTCCTATGTATAGTAAGTCCCTGGCTGGGGGAGGGGTGTTCATTTGCTTGTGTTTATAAGTCAGAACTTAGTTTATCTCTGAGGTTTACTCCGAACCATTATTAAGTCAGTACATTGCTAATATGCTTGCATGAATGCACACGTCCAGATGGACAGTGTTGGTGCAAAAGCTCCAACACAGCTATCAGAATGTCCATAACTTAGGAAACTAGTGTATTGCTTTTATATTCACATACTTGCAAGAGTGTTGCAAGAGTAAAATTCCCCCCATATGCCTTCCCACCCTGTGCACCAACACCACCCACTGCGCACTACGCATCAACACCCCCATGCAAATCAACACCCCCATGTGCACCACCACCCCCATGCGCACCAACACATGCACACCATCATCCTCTGTGCACCCTCCCTCTCAGTGCATCAGTGCATCAGCTGGATGTTGATCAGTGCTCACTGTTAAGTATAGGCCAAAAATGCATTGCACCCCTTTTTAGACCCTTATGGGTTAAATTTCTAGAAATCAGTTCATGCTGGGTGTTTCCGTCACAGGAGGAACACCCTCTCCAAATTTACATTTCTGGACCCAGTGGTTTTGACTGGGCGTTGGTGAGTCAGTGAGTCATTGAGTGACTTTTCAGTTTTATATACATATATAAATTTGTTTTAATACTGTTAAAAGATGTACGTATTTTTTGTTTTTAATTCCAGGGATAAGAAAAGTGGTGGAGGTTACATAGTTGTGGATCCTAAGTTGCGTGTTGGTGCTGACAATCATGAATTGCCCTTAGACTGTGTTACTCTCCAGACATTCCTAGCGAAGTGTCTGGGGCCATTTGAAGACTGGGAAGATCGTATTAAAGTTGCAAAAGAATCTGGTAATTGAGTCTTAAATTAAATCTTGATTGCAAATATATTACAGTGTTGCCTCACGTAGAGTATGTTTCACGTAACAAACAAAAATTTCTCCGGGATTCTGCTTCACGTAAATAAAGTGCTTCACATAAAGAAAACATTTGTTGGTGGTTGGGGCAGACACGCTGGCCGGCAGCCTGTTTAAAAAGCATCAGGGCTGCCTAGCACACCTGCCCATAGTGAAAGCAACACTTCCATGCTGTTCCTCCTGTGGCCGGGTGTCTCTGGGAAGAGGGAGAGAAGAGCAGTGGAGAAGAGGGAAGCAGCTCAGGGCTAGCCAGAAGGGAGCAGGGGAGAGAGAGGCTCAGGATGGAGAGAAGGAGAAAGTGGGGAGATACTTTGAAGGTATTGCAGCCTCCTAACCATGTCTACCCAGAAGTAAGCCCTATTGTGTTAAATGGTTCTTACTCCCAGGAAAGTGTCTTTAGGACTGCAGCCTAAGTAGACTTCATAAGATCATGCACATTGAATGCATGTTTTGAATTCAATTCCAGTGTTTTGTCATCATTTTTACATCCAGTTAATATTTTTATATGAATATTTTTGGGGTTGTGGAACCAATCATCTGAATTTCCATTATTTCCTATGGGAAAATCCACTTCACGTAAAGAAAGTTTCACGTAAAGAAACTGCCTCCGGGACGAATTAATTCTGTTACGTGAGGCATCACTGTACTTTGTTAGGACTGTTTTAAAACTATATTCACTGGTATGCATAATTGAATAGCTAGTTGAGTGTTCCCCAATCCCTGGTATCCTACAACACCTCTGCATACTGCAATCACAGCATGCAACTTCCAGAAGTGATTGGCAATTACATCATTGCCAATTAATTAATTAGGAGGTTGTTACCCAGTATGTGAAAACTATCCATAGGAGCTAAACCCACAGGCTTTTACTGCAGTTTGTGGTGACATGTATGACCTCGTCGTTGACCAGCTTTGGAGTACCTCGCAACAACCTGGGACTTTGTGTTACAAGTTTGTGAATCCCTAGACTGCATTTGTATCCTTGTTTATTTGTTTTGTTCACAGCTTAGGTATCCTAGGCATTCTCATTCAGTTCCTGATTATCTTGCATTGTCAAAGCGGCTGCATTTGTGTATTCACAGTGTGTCCTTTTAAGATTTTTCAAGGGCTTATGAGTGCCCATTTTATTATGCATGTCCCTATATTCTTGAAGAAAAATCATATTAATAAATGTCCTTATTGTTTGTAGGGTACAATATGATTCACCTTACACCAGTGCAAAGACTTGGGCTGTCCAGATCATGTTATTCATTAGCAGACCAGCTGGAAGTAAATCCTGATTTTTCAAGCCCTAACAAGAAGTGTTCTTGGAATGAATTAGGAAAACTAGTGGAAAAAATGAAAAATGAATGGAATATGCTTTGCATTACAGATGTGGTCTACAATCATACTGGTATGTTCTTATTGTCTTGACTATCCTTTGTTGCTGGGATGTAAAGAGGCTACCATCATGAAACCATTTCAACACTTCAAAGATATGCTGAAAGTGCATGTATGCCAATTGGTTCCTATTTATACCTATTAATAGAGCTAAACTGATCTCATCCTGCTCTTCTTCTTTGAAGAATAAAACCACATGCCTCCACGTACTTTCAGTTTAAATAATTGAAGTTTTTGCATACCAAAACCCTCTAACTATGAATAAAGTCCAAACACGGCAAGTGTGTTCCCCATTAATGACTTGGCAGAATCAAAACAAACTCATGCTACTGTATGTGAATCGTCGTCCTTGTTCATTTTTGCTTTGGTATTAATCTTTTGATTAAATTGTCTAAAAATGTTTGTATGTGGCGTCTTTACCAGTTTAGAAATAGGAACAGACAGAACAGTCTATTATGCCTATAAAACACGGCCACTTCAATCTAAGCACAATCTTAACCATGTCTACTCAAAAATAAGCCCCACTGGGTTCAATAGGTCTTACTCCCAGGAAAGTGTCTTTAGGATTGCAGCCTTCATTAAGCAAATTACACATATAGCAGTTGTGGTTTTGAAAAGAGTCAGAACAACTTGGCAGAAATTGCTCTTTTTGTGTTCTATGTCAATGATTTTTTTCTATTTCAAATATTAACATATATGAATTTAAAAGAAAGGGAAGAGTATCATATTTGCAGTCTGACTTCCTTCAAACTAAGCAGGCCTCTGTCAGTCTTGGAAGACTATGGTATCGTGCTCGGCTCTGCATACACTGCATGCAAAGCACAAAAGCCTGGGTTAGATTGTTATGGAGGATAGGCTATTACCCAAGCAGGAGAACCCCCCCCCCTCTCCACGCCAATGGAAAGGCAGAACCAATACGATTGGATTCAGCTGCGTCGCAGAGCTGGGCTAAGGACAGGAGCTCACCCTGTCTTGTGGGGCCGACCCGGGTGTCAAACCCTGGCCTGCTGGTTAACAAGCACAGTGTCTTAACCACTTGCGCCACCCACAGCCTTTCAAACTACCGCAGGGCTTATTTACAGACTATTTGTAGTGTGTATTTGTATTCATTATGTAGGTGTATTCATTATGCTATGCACAAGGAGACTTTTTATTGTAAAAGAAAAACATACTTTCACACACAACATGGAATTGGCCAAAGAGTTGGAAAAACATTTGTGCAGAAAATTGGAGCTTGAAAAATGTCTAAATTGAACATAGTTTTGTCCTATCGCTTCAGTCCATTTAGCTTCTGTTGGCAGACTTCCATTTTTGTAAAGGTCAGACCTTCATGAAAAGGAAGATTATTGTGGCTTTACAATGCCAAGTTCTAAAGACGTTGAATTTCAGTGTTAAAGGACATATTAGGCTAAGCAGTGAGCTTAGCCTTATATGTCCTTAAGAACCTAACAGAGTGATGAGTTCATGCTACAATAAAGGACAAAAAGGTGCTCCATAGAGTTTTGTGTGTATCTTCAGACCATTGCAAGGGCTTGCTTTTCTTTCCTACTGTTAAGTGTGACATTCCTCCTCTAGACTAATTGAGGCACACATGTACATTGTTGGTGGACTCCCAGCCTTCTCTTACCAGACAATGAACATTCAACTTCATTAATTCAGATTTAAATCAGGGGAATATCTATTTTGAAGAACTTACAGAGCTTCTTGGAAAATCATTTTGTGGATTTGTGTTCTTGAACATTGCCAGTTCCAGAATTTTTAATAAGTGGGATTAGTACAGGTAATATATCTGTATTGTGCAAACTTCATGTACACAGGGTGGTACTTTCATAACTCCTATCAATTAAAGATGCTTACTTTCTAAATGATACTGTTACAAATGTCAGTACGGCATTATTGGTATGACAACAGGTGTAATATTTACCATTGTAGTTGCATTATGCTAGGTAACAGTTACTGATTCCATATTTCTCATTTCCCCAAGCTGCAAATAGTGAATGGATAACTGAACATCCAGAATGTGTGTACAATCTGGTTAATTCTCCCCACTTGAAGCCAGCTTGGCTTTTAGACAGAGCACTTTGGCATTTAACCTGTAAAGTGGCAAGCGGCAAGTACAGTGACAAAGGTGTGCCTCCTCTGATTGAGAATGACCATCACTTGAATGTAAGAAAATGGAATGCATATTTTGTTCAGTAATAAATGATTTGCTTCGATCCATGACAAAACCATTTAATTTTGTGGAAGGTATCTCTTAGAGATGTTGATCTGAAGCGTTGCAGCACCCTATTTCACCAATTTTTGTACTGTGAAAACAGTTTCCCTCAAGATAGTATATCTGGTCTTCCACTCTTGATAACTGGTTATTACACTCTGTGGTTTTTGTGCTAGTTTTTACTAATTTGTTCTTTTGATCTTATTACTTTCCTAATTATATTGTATTTTCAGGGTGTTAAGTTGAATTATTGAGGCTGCAGTTAGGCCGGCTTAAACCCTGTGCCGACCTCAGAGTGTCACAAAAGTACTGTAAGGCATTTCTATCCACGCAGGGGGCGATTAGGCCAGTACACAGAAATGTGCTGGCCTCCCCATACCATCACGGGAAGTTAGGCAAGATGACTTATGCCACCCTAAATTGGTTAGGCTTGCGCACTGAGTCTTTTTAATAGGAAAAAGTCCACTAACTTTATGCATGAATCAAATCTGTACTATGGTGCTGCTCAGAACTGACTCCATGTTTTCTAAATAAACCCAAAAATGTGCTTGAACTCTGCTTTTCCTTGTGAAGTGTTTGTTGCACATAGACCAGTGGTGAGCTTCAGGGGTTTCTTACAGGTTCTATAGAACCCTTTGCTAATGAGCGTCTGGTTCTGATGGGTTACTAATGGGTAACCCAACTAATGGGTTCTGAACTGGTTACTAATGGGACATAGAACTGTTGTTAATTTAGGTTATTAGGAAACAGAACCTGTTGTTAATTTATTCGAATCCCACCGCTGACATAGACTGTTGTGCACGCAGCTAAGGAATGGCATTTCAAATAGTTTTTGGCATGACTATGTAGACATTTTATGGTTGACTATATATGCACTACTAAACATGATTACCTTCCTGATGTTCTCCTTTCTTTTACAGTGTATCCGTAAAGTCATTTGGGAAGATATTTTTCCCAAGATAAGATTGTGGGAATTCTTCCAGGTAGATGTTAATAAAGCAGTGCAACAATTTAAAAACCTTTTAAGTCAAGGTAAGAAAATCTTCCTTATTCCATGCATGCATTTTTACTAAGAGGTATATCCTTGACAAAGAAGATATGGCTGAAATCCAATGAACTACTCAGGTTAATGGAAAAACCTTTATGCCACAGGTGGAGTTTTTGACTTGTTTTGTTTTGGCTCATGGAATCACCAGTTAGCTAAATAAAAAAAATATTGCTTATGACATTAATCTCACTTCCAAAAGCAGTTTTTCATGCAGCATAGAGACTGGGTGCAATAAAAACAGAGCCCAATTCTTTGCCTTTCAACTCAGAGGTAAGTGCCATTATAGTCAAAGGGTCATATGTGAGAATTGCTGCCTGAGTCATTCTGCTTAGGAAACTGGCTTCGCCATTCTATGGATCCAGAGTCATAAATTAATAAATATATTTGTATGTATTCAGAGTAATGAGGGTCATAAAGTGTTCTAGTCTAGTGTATTCTTTTGTCTTCCTCCAAATTACACTCTAGTAAGAATATGCAAAAAAATTTTTAAATCGATTCTAAATGTAAGAGTGATTTATACTCTTCCTGCCACTTATTCCTACTTTGTAATTCATTCTACTACATTTATAGCCCAATCTGAATCAATCTGCCGATGCTGATACAGCTACGCCAGTGGGGTGTGCATTGTGTTTGGGGTGAGGGTCAGTCATGGGAGGCTCCTCTAGATAACATTTGTTCCCTTTTCTCTTGGCTGCCTTAGACGGTAACCTCAGAAGGCCTCCCAGAGAAAAAGGGATAGGACTCCGGGAGTGGCTAGGAAACAATTCCACTCACATCCAGGAGATCCTTGAGGCCCTGCTTACAAATTCATTATCTGCAGAAATCAGTATCTGTGAGGAATCTGGGAACAGATCTCCCACAGCTAATGAAGGCCGACTGTGCTTTGCTTAGAATAATGGTATTCACATTTTAGAGAGGTTTACTCCCTAAGTAAGTCTTAGAGAGGCTACAGGAATGATGCAATCCCAGGATTGCATCGCTGAGGGGGATTATTTCCCTTCCTTTCACTAGGCAGTAATGCCTGCATGGTCCAGGAGATGTGGGGAGCCCCGCAGAGCCCTCCCCAGGGCTTAAAATGTTGCAAATAAACAAAGTACCTCTGGAATGTTCATTTGTGAACATTCCAAGCCTTTGGGATGGTGCTGTAGGGCTCCTTGGTCCCATAGGCAGCCCTGCCCAGTGAAAGTAAGGGAAAGCACAGACTCCCCTGAGCAGTAGGATCAGGAGATCACACTGCTGTCTTTTCCCTTTCACCGCCCTTTAAAAGGAAAGGGAAAGCTTTACTTTACATGAGTATGGGGGGTTGTGATCCCCCAGTTTAAGTACCACTGGCTTAGAAAATACATGGTTATATATGGATATAACCATATATAGAAAATTTTTGGTTATATGTAGGTGCTAGACTTGCAAATAGCTGTGGTTGGATTTAGCTGTGTTTGGAGTTATTTGGAGAAGGTGACTGAATCTTTGGGAAGAGTGTAAGAGCTATTATGATGATCCAAAGGGGAGTGAGAGATTATCAGTCCTATTCTGCTGGGTGTTTGTTTAAAAAATACTTTCTGAGCAGCATGGGAATGGTGGAAAGATTCCAGGTTTCAGAGGAGAAATAGAGTAAAAAGGTGCTTCTTGACAAGATGGAGGACACACACAACAGAACAGACACTTTCCAATGAATTCAGTTTCTCTGTAGCTATGCAGCATGAACTTCTTGCTCTTCCAGGATTAACACAGAAGACTTACAGCACAATCCAGAGTAACTACGGGAGTTCTTACATCGACATAAGAAAAATTTACTCTGGATTGCTCTATGCATTTCCCATAGGTTTCCCATAGGTGGCGCTGTAACTACATTGACGTAAATGTCTCCTTCGTCAGTGTAAGAGCTCCTGTTGTTACTCTGGATTGTGCTGTTAGTGGCTTCCCAATCAGAGACTTTTCTGAGAGATAAAGGGCATGACCTGTGAGTGCTGCCCTAAGCGCATATCATTAATGGAAGATAACCTCTTGGCCCAGAAACTCAAACGAGTGTCCAGGTAGCCCAGCCCTGGACAATTAGAACTTAAAATGCAGACAAGACTTGTTTTTTTCTGGTAATCAGACAGAGCACCCACATTTGCAAGACCCTGGGAGGAAATGAGATGTGCAGGTGTTCCATAGTCTCCAACCCTTAAAGGTCCTAGGGTGTTCTCCTGAGAGTTTCAGTACTGGGCTGAAGTTTGACTCCCAGGGTTGCTAGTCCAGAAATCCAAAATGGAGTTAAACCAAGATGGAATTAGTTTGAACTGCGCACATATTGGGAAAGATGGGGGTGAACAGGAGAGTACATCTGCTGGGAAAATCTTTGCAAGCTAGATGTGCAAAAGCTCTTGTGGTCATTGTGATTCTTGCAGAGTGAAAATAGTTTTGACTGCTTCATTTCATCTTGGCTTCTAGGGAAAAAATGAGAATTTAATCCTAATTGACAAGAAATGCTTATTAACACTACCATTTTCTGTTTAATATCTACAACAGGTGGCTCAAAAGTTAAGACTGATTCCAAACAACATCTTGCAATAATTCAAGATCCTGAATTTAAAAGACTGGGCTGTACTGTAGATATGAACATTGCACTGAACACCTTCATACCACATAGGTACATTTTGCTTTGTACATTCTTGGATGCTGACATGTCTGCTAACAAATGCTCCTTCATAAGAGCATGAAGAGAGCCTCTGCTGGATCAGGCCAAAGTCCCATCTATACCAGCTTTCTGTATCTCAGTGCGACCCACCAGATGCCTCAGGAGTACACAAGACACCTACATCTAGTGTTCTCTCTTGCATCAGACATTTGAGGTTGCCTATATCTGTCAATCTATGCACACACAAACACACACCCCTACCCTTCATGGCTTGTAACCTCTGATGGTCCTTTCCTCTAGGAATTTGTCCAATTCCTTCTTAAAGGCATTAAGGCTAGATGTCTTCACCACATCCTGTGGCAAGGAGTTCCACAGACTAATTACATGTTAAATAAACATTTTCTTTTGTCTGTCCTGCATTCAATTTTAGTGGATGTCCCTTAGTCCTAGTGTTAATGTGAGAGAGAAAAGAGCATCTCTCTAACCACTCTGTTCATACCTTGCATAATTTTGTATGTCTCAATCAAGTCCCCCTCAGGTGCCTCTTTTTTATACAGAAGATCCCGAAATGCTGTGGCCTTTCCTTATAAAGGAGGTATCCCAGACCATTAATAATTTTGGTCACTCTCCTCTGAACCTTTTCCATTTCCTCTATTTTCTTCCGAGAGGGAAAACTGGAGTTATCATTCAGGGGTCAGACCCTTGTCTCTGTACCAGCAGTGCCTAAACCCCATACCAGGGGCCATTTGCAGCCATCAGGCATACCCTGAGTGATCATGCCAGGAGTGAACAGGACTTGAATACTGCTGGATCACAAATTCTGACAGTTCACCTTACCTATAGGATAGGATGACATGTGCATTTTGTCTAGGAGCAGTTTGAGTCTAAAAACGGGGCATAAACGAGAGATAACCAGGAAGAAAGACTTCCTGTTTTCTTCCCCATAAATCCTTCAATTCAGAAATGA
Source organism: Cryptoblepharus egeriae (assembly GCA_030015325.1). Lineage (NCBI taxonomy): Eukaryota > Metazoa > Chordata > Lepidosauria > Squamata > Scincidae > Cryptoblepharus > Cryptoblepharus egeriae. The sequence continues at coordinate 113,885,618 of JAREYC010000003.1, forward strand.
GGGCTATCAGAAGAAGGGATGAATTTTGGGTGTCAATTCAATCCCCTTGTTACTGAATTTGTGTTTTATGTATTGTATGTTTTAGCAATGGTCCAACTGCCATAGAGGAGTGCTGTAACTGGTTCCGCAAGAGAATTGAAGAGCTGAATGGTGAACAGTACCGACAGATAAATTACCACCAAGAGCAGGTTATGATGATGAGGCTTTTGAAATTCTTGCTAACAATATATTACTAACAAAATTCACTGAATTCTTATAGCTTTGTTAGAACAGCTTCTTTAATGTCTTCTAGGCGGTCAACTGTTTCGTGGGAACAGTGAGTTACGAACGACTGGCTGGTCACGGTCCTAAGCTAGGTCCTGTTACAAGAAAGCACCCTTTAGTTACAAGGTATTGTAATTAAATCTAGAAAAAAAGGTATTTGAAAACAAATGTTTTCTTGAGTGATAGTAATAAATACACACAATATGTTCAGTGGTGATGTTCGGTTAAATCCACCTGATACATACATTTTTTAAAGTAGGTGAGCTTGTTTGTTCATTAGATATAGACCATGTTGATTGGATATAGACCATGTTGGTTAGATATAGACCATATTGGTTAGATATAGACCACGTTTTCATGTTTTGGAGACAATCTGACAATGTTGTCCATAAAAAGTCACAAATGAAGTGGCTGTTTTCAAAATTGAGTGGGGGTAACTCAAGTGTACGTAAGTTTTTGCAATATTTAGTTTTCCGTTATTCCTTTATGGAAATACGGTAAATGTTTTAGTTGTCATTGGGAGAGGGAAGATAATGTCTTCTCAGAAACTGATAAAGAATTTCTATATGGTACAGCTACTTTACTTACCCGTTTAAAGAACTAACCCTGGAGGAGGAAGAACGTATGATGCATCAGCCTGATAAAGCAAGTTATTTCATGGCTTTTAATGGTTGGGTGATGGGAGATGATCCTCTGCGGAATTTTGCTGAACCAGGTTTGCAATTCTTGAATATTGTACCACTTTACTATTGTAGCTGAAGAAGTTAGCAGATGCCATTTGCAATAATTACTTTCTTTTTTCCAGGTTCAAATGTTTATCTGAGAAGAGAACTTATTTGCTGGGGTGACAGTGTCAAACTACGTTATGGGAACAGACCAGAAGATTGCCCGTATCTTTGGGCACACATGAAAAAATACACTGAAATTACTGCCAAATATTTTCATGGAGTACGCCTGGACAACTGTCATTCAACGCCTCTTCATGTGGCTGAGGTATAGAAAAATTAAGTGCCCTCATAATTAATAAATGAATTTAAAGAGAGGGGAAAAGCTATGAAATTGTGGTTTCCATTAGATCCTGCTGATGGTTTATTTGGTCAATCTGGGTTTTTTAACTATAAAATATTTGCATGGCAAATAGTTATAAAATAACTATCGCATGGCACCTTCACTAAACCATAGTTTTAAGTATGAGAACAAAATTGAAGAAATAATATATAAGCAGTCTTCGCATTTGGGGGATGAAGAGAGCCTTCAGTTTATGCTAAGCGTGAATGAAAAAACTCATGGTGATAATTTTCAGACTTGCATTATTATTTTTCAATACAGTACAATATTTGTATTGGCCTATATCCAAAAGTGAAATTAAGCCCCTTGCTCCGGAGCAGTTAAGATTACTTTCCATAAGATAACACTAGAGGGTGATGTAACTGTGTGAATCTGTAGCTGTTATGGATTTTGCCCATTATGTTATCCACAGGGCATTTTAGGGAAATGTGAAACATTTTAGTTGAGCAGTTTTAAATCCTGTTGATTTCAGAGGAAGAGTTGAGCTTTGGCTGGTTCATGCTTTTCTTATTTTTCACCTCATTGAAATTGTGCTTTGACGGGTAGCTTCTATTACACGTGCATGATGGAAAAGCACATGCGGTAAAGAAGTTGATTAAAAACATTGTTATGATCTGTAGGAGATGCTGGCAGCAGCCAGGTCAGTCAGACCTAATCTTTATGTGATAGCTGAACTCTTCACGGGCAGTGAGTACATTGACAATGTCTTTGTCAACCGCCTTGGAATTACCAGTCTGATCAGAGGTACAACAATGACCGAAAAAGTACCATTCGTGCTTGGAAGAGTTGTTGTAGGATTGCTGTGTTATGCAAGACAAGAGTATCTTAACATGGAACTAACTTTGTTTTATTTGTATTTATTCTTGTGTCCTTGGCAAATCTGAATGCCTTTCCTGCTTCATTTATGTTGCGTTTTTCTTGCATTTCTCAATTCCTTACTTTATGCTAACTTTCATGCATCATCATAATGGAATGTATTTGGTTCTTAAACCTGTGGCTTTCCATTTTTGTTTTGCTGCCTGGTGTTTTCCCTGTTGTCCAAATCCATGCCTAGCTTTCTGTCTTTCTTTTCTTCTTCTATTCTGCCTTTTCCCTTTTTGTGGCTTTTTTGGCTGTGCCATTTGCAGTATATGCTGGATTCGGCCAGAAAATTGCGGCCCAATTTGTATGTAGTGGCTGAACTGTTCACAGGAAGTGAAGAACTGGACAATATCTTTGTGAATAAACTGGGCATTAGTTCCTTAATAAGAGGTAGGCTTGCTTTGAATTGCTGTTGTTTTTTTCACTTGAGTTCATGTGTGATGTATTGTGTGTGATGTTCATGCATGATGTACTGTATGTGCTGACTCAATTACCTTTTTAAAATAAAAACGTACTGGAAGAAGACAATATATACATTACAGATTCTTTCACAATAGTTGTATCAATGTGATGTTGTGTGCAGAAAGTATGTCTTACACAGGACAATAGGAATGTGAACAGGTAGGTATGTGTGTGTTTGTGTGTACTACAACACAAACAAATGAACAGGATATATTGATCATTGTTTAAGAGTTTTCTTCTAGGACAAGGTTGTGGAGTCAGAGAATCGTACTTGCAGAAAAGAAGCAAAACAAGAATCTCATACAATAGAATAGGGCCTCTATATAGGTTTTTAGATTTTTGTAATATTAGCTACCACTTTCACAGAAGCTATCTGCACAGTTAATGGAGCACATATAATGTATCCTTGATTTTATTAATGCTATTTACTTTTACATTATAATGTAGCCTTGATTTTGTTAATTCTATTTACTTTTACATGACCAAAATAGTCATGCAGATGCTCATGCAAATTATGTTCTTTAGAGGCAATGAGTGCATACAACAGTCATGAAGAGGGAAGACTAGTTTACCGATATGGAGGAGAACCAGTTGGATCTTTTGTTCAGCCACGCTTGAGACCTTTAACTCCTGCTATTGCACATGCACTGTTCATGGACATTACGCATGACAATGAATGTCCAATTCAGGTAAGCAATGTAACAATTCAGTTGTTTAAGTACTTAAAACTTATGATGTCTTTGTAGACATTATAACTGTAAAACATTGACTATTTTAATAAGTGATGATGCCATAGTCTGGTGGGCACTTGGACTAAGCCCAGTTCAAGGTATCCATCTGTCATGCTTGCAGTTGTGTACATAGGAGCATGAACATGTGTACATAGGAGCACGAACATGTGCCCTCTTGCTTTCTCCATACATAAAAGGGCATCCTCAAGGACCCTTGTGTCATTGCTGTGTCCTGATAAAGCCCAGTTGTAAATAAGGAGGGAGAGCCACAACTTGATTAGTTTTCTCATGCTGCAATTGATCTTAAATGCACATCGATAAAGAAAACTGGATGCTAGATTACTGCTTTTTCTTTTTTCATTGTTAGCATCGATCTGCTTATGATGCCCTCCCCAGCACAACTATTGTTTCCATGGCATGTTGTGCTTCTGGAAGCACTAGAGGATATGATGAACTAGTGCCACATCAAGTAAGTTATAAGTATGGTTTTCATTTTTGCTATAGTATTAGAAAAAGGTATCCTGAAATTGCATCTAAAGTCACTCTTCCTGTGTATATATTGGTATTTTGTATACCAATAAAATGCACACATTTATCTTCTTAATAACACTGACCAACACACATTTTGCTTTCTTAAAAGTTAGACCTATGCTAATTCCAAAAATGGCATCAGTTATGCCCTATCACATCTAGTTTGGAGACGCAGCACAGTCTTTTTAGTGAATGGTTCAACCACAGCTTCCTCATGATGCCATAGGCTTCCTTATAAGGAAGCTGCTTGAAACATTGACTAACAAGGCTGTAACTCGGGTTTTTGTATTTAGCATATATTAATGTTCTATTGCCATTATATAGAGTACCAGGAATTCCACATTGGTTTCTGGCTGCCAATAGTTGCCAACTTCAAATTTTTCCATATAGCCTGGCTGCCAATTGTTGCTTGTCATTTAATTCACACTTCCATGCTATCTGGGGTGCACCATCTGGAGGCAAACTAGCATCACACCCTACTGAGTTACTGTAACTCAGTAACTAGGTATGACATGTCAAAACCCATGCCATTTTTGGAATCAACACCTCAAAATTATAATTGAAACCACCATGAATTTAAATTTTTTTTCTGTTTTGACACTGTTTTGATCAGTAAAGGCTAAAAATACTGCAGTTTTTTTGTGACACTGAGACTACAATCCTAAATCCCAGTTAGGCCAGCATAAGTCGTCACAAAAGTCCTGGCCTGGGGAGGTGTCATAAAAGTTCCATAAGGCACTTCTGTGCCTCTCGTGGGGGATTAGGTCAGGGCACAGGCATGTGCCTGCCTCCCCACATCATACACGGGAAATAAGGAGATAGGTGAGTTGTGATGGCCTAAATTGGTTAGGATTGCGCCCTAAGCCTGTAATTTTTTAAGGCCTAAGAAAAGTTACCATGTCTATTCTTTTCAACTTTGTTTCCAGATTTCTGTGGTCTCTGAAGAGCGATTTTATGCAAAATGGAACCCAGCAGCTACACCTTCAACACCTGGTGCAGTTAATTTCAAAACTGGGATTTTAGCAGGAAGGCTGGCAATAAACAGATTGCACCAAGAACTGGGAATGAAAGGTTTTAATCAGGCAAGAGCAACAGGGTTGGATTCACAGGGTGGCAAAAAGGGTCAGTCATTGGGTCCTGCAGGAATAACAGGGAAGGAAACGATGAAACTTTCAAACAAAGCCACCACATTGTGTCTTTCTTTAAAGCCTCATTAAGAAACTTAGGACCTAGTCATATCCCCTGCCTGTCCACAGCAAAACTGCATGCTGGTGATGTGTGTATGACCACATGGCCCAGAAAAGTTAAGTAAAAGTTTTTCTTACTTACCTTCCTGTAGGCCACCATGCCACCAGTGGATCGACAAGGACCCATGCCAGCTGTTTTGCTGGGTTACGTCCAAAGACACCTAGGGCGTGTTTTGGGGTGAGGAAAGGGGGATAAGATCTCATCAAGTTGTAGTGCCATTGAGATCCACTGCCTTTCTGGTCCACAATCCACCCAGACTGCCCCAGTTTTCCCTTCAACTGCCCCGATTGCTATACTTGCTCCATTAGGGCATTGGGAAACAGTTATTGCTTTTGCAGTAACTCATGCAGTGCCTCTGTCCATTTGCCTTTATGGCCAAGGTGCACATAACAGTGGCACAACTTTCACACTGCTATTGTGGCAGTGGCAGATTGCTAAGGCTACCTCTGTAAGATCAGGATAGGATTGTAGTATTAAAGACGCTTAATTAAAAGAAGCAGATGCCTTCAAGTAAAAATATTGCTTTAGCGTATGTGCAAGAATCATTGACGCAGAAGACTTTGGATGATTTTCTTTGGTTTTGCATCCTCCCTCTTCTATTTGTTGCTAATTAAAACTAGTGGAAAGCTATTAGTGGTTTTGTTGCTCAAAAGCTCTAAAAATCCATGGACACAAATGTTGACATGGTGATTCAAGTAGATGAACAAAATAGTGGCTGACTTAAAAAATCTATTTTCTGTTCTTCAAAAAACAAACTTTTAGGTATATGTTGATCAAGTCGATGAGGATATTGTGGCTGTGACCAGACATTGTCCAAACACCCACCAGTCTGTTGTGGCTGTTTCCCGAACAGCTTTCAGAAATCCCAAAACTTCCTTCTATAGTCAAGAAGTTCCCCAGATGTGTATTCCAGGTAACATCCTGAGCAGGATTTGAAATCTGTTGTAATTAGAATCATAGTATTGTTACTGTTGGGATCATTATTATGGTATTATTACTAATATTAGCCCACCTTTCCCTTCAGGACCCAAGGTGGACATACTTAGCCACCCTCCCATTATCTTCACAAAAACTCTAGGTCAGTTAGGGTGAAAGATGGGTATTGTCCTTTAGGCCCATATCATAACGATAAAGTCAAATTAAGCCCTTTACTCTGGAGCAGTTAAGGTGACTTTCCATAAAATAACACTAGAGGGTGACGTAACTACGCGGACCCGTAACTGCTCTGGATTTTGCCCTTAGTGCTAGTGAGAACTCTTTCTCTGTAAAACAGTGACTGTATGGAATAACTGACCCATAATATGTGGAAGGGGGAAGTGGAGTTACTTTCCCACCATGTCACTGACCCAGAGCAGATATCTGAGCCCCAACCACATGATCTACATATTGTTTATTTATTTCATTTATTTTTTATTTATTTCCTAATTTATACCCCGCCTTTCCTGCCCTACAAGAGGGAGCCCAAGGCGGCTTACATAAAAGAAGAATAAAACACAATTAAAATAAAGTTTAATTTACAAGTTTGTTCAATATGATCAAATATTTGAACCCACTGTAGGTATGAGTGGATGAGTTACTTGCAATCATTTTTCGTGAACAGATTTTTAAAAATTTATTTTTTGTAAATAGATATAGAATACTGGAGTACATATCTAAAATAACAATGAAAATATTCTTTAGAAAGAGAATGTTCCTATAAGGGTATCAAACTATTTTTGAGGAATAGGTAGTTTTAGTACAAAGATAAAGTAAACAAATAGACAATACTGTATGTAGATTATGGGTGCAATCCTAACTTAGGCTGGCACAACTCATTGGTCTTCCTGTTCCAGTGATAAGGTAAGGAGGCATGTGCCGGTTTCTGCACAGGCCTAACCCTTTCCCAGGAATGGTGCAGAAGTGTCTTACAGCACTGTTATGACACCCCCAGGACAGCATGGGGGTTGTGCTGGGGCTTAGGCTGGCCTAACTGGGGTTAGGATTGCAGCCTGTGACTTAGAATGGAGCTTAGTCGTTTGAGCATGATTGAAACTTGAGCAGATTGCTGAGAAAAGATGAGGGCAGCATGCACACTATTACTCCAGCCTCTAAAGATTGTGCTGCACTAAAGTTGGCTAGTCTGATGCTTTCTTTTAACTAAAAAAGCTTCATTTCTGTAAGGTTGTAATCCTAATCTCCAGTTTAAGCCTCGACATAAATCCTGTGCTGATGGGGATGTCTCAAAATGCCCATAGGACTTATCTGTACCACTCCAGAGGGAGGGTTAGGCCAGTGCACAGACATGCACTTGCCTCCCTCCATCACCGCAGGATGACCATTGAGTTGTGCTGGCCTAGGTTAGGATTGAAACCTAAGATTCTAAGCTCTTTAACAACAGAACTTCAAGCACAAAAAAGAGTATAAAAAGTGTATAAAATACTTGAAGTTATTTCAAACCTATGAGATAATGGCATATAAATAATAATAAATTTGTATCCTGTGTTAGACCAGTCAACATACTTTATGGTAGGCTAATGCACCCACCACATAAAAAAATATGTTTTGCAAGCCATAAATGAGAGGAATTTTTTTTTACACTTTCCATAGGCAAAATTGAAGAGGTGGTTCTTGAGGCTAGAACTATTGAGAGAAATGCTGGCCCTTATAAAAAAGACGAACACTCTATCAATGGCTTGCCTGATTATACAGTTGAACTCCGAGAACACATCCAGGTAGCATCATCCTTTCCTTTGATTTCCCTGAAAATGTAACTGACAGATTAAAGTATCTTACTTGAATTTAGCCATTCTCTTTCTCTGGACAGATCAATGAAAGTAAAATAATAAAGCAAGCTTCTATTGCTACCAAAGGCCCCAATGAATTTGTTCAAGAAATAGAATTTGAAAAGCTCACACCAGGGAGTGTGATTATATTCCGGTAAGATATGGCTAATGATACCTGCACACCAATGAGTGATCTAAAAATATGACTTGCTCTCCAGATCTTTGCGAGAGTCCACAGAATAATACTCTTTGTTTGATGCCAATGTTGTAGAGTAAGCCTTGACCCGAAAGCACAAGAAGCTGTGGGAGTACTCCGGAATCACCTGATTCAATTCAGTCCCCACTTTAAATCGGGAAGCCTCCCAGATGACGGCTCAGAACCTGTACTCAAAATACCGTTCTCAACGTAAGTAAATGTAAAACATAGAGAAGGTAGGTGGTGAAATGTATTTGAACAGTGAGTTAATATCTGCCTCTGGTTTTGATTTATTTCTTTATTGTGAGAAATTCATTTCCGTCCCCTGTCTCCAAAAACCTTACAGTCAAAACAGTAATGAAGGACAGTTTCCAATCACCCTCTTTACTGTGTTAATCCAGATAGTAACCTGATATTGTTATCATTGAGCAGATAATTGCTTACAGGACAGGTGAAAGTGACCGTTTTGCTTTCTTCACAATGTTGTGGTGTCTTGATAGAGCCACACAAAGCCAGAGAAATGCAACATTATTTTTCTTCATTTGTAGACATGCACTTTTTATGAGTACGTTACAACATCGTAGAACAGCTCTTGTGAAGATGGAGACATATTTTTGAAATAGTAGATATAGCATTCAGATAATAAACAAGTTAGAATTTCATGGTACAGTATTGGGATCATCCTCATAAGAGAGAAATTGGGAAAGGCTTGAAGTCTTCACCCTTGTGCTCCAGTAATGATTACACTTTCATTACTATTTATTCTACTGCTTATTGTTAGACATTACTAAGGATTAACACCACCACATATATACATACTCTTTTTCCTTCCAGTTATTACAAGTGGTGGGGACAACTCAAACATTATTTTTGTTTTCTCAGTATTGCATCAAAATTGAACTTAGCAGAGCTGAATCATGTATTATATCGGTGTGATGCAGAGGAACAAGAAGATGGTGGGGGATGTTACAACATACCTAACTGGACACCACTTAAATATGCAGGCCTTCAAGGTAAAAGATCTGAATATGGCCCGTATCCTAAGATCTTTTCAAGGTAAAAGATCTGAACATGGCCGGTATCCTAAAGTCAAATTTGAGCCCTTTGCGCCAGAGCAGTTAAGGTGACTTTCCGTAAGATAACACTAGAGGGTAAGGCAACTGTGTGGACCCATAACTGGATTTTTGCCCTATGTTTATCTTAAAACCAGCTGTGATCTCATGCATTATCTATTGTGCTCTCAATGTCCAAACATTTAGTATGGTCTGATTTCACGCTTGCTCTATCTGTTGCCCAAAATAGATAGATAATGTAGGTGCTTGGTATAATTCCCATCCTGTCTTAGAAATCCCAAGCAGACAGCAAAAATAGGAAGTCCATTGAGTTCCTATGGATTGCCATATTTGTCTGACTATTTTTTAAATGCCAAGCATTACTTTTCTTCTACATGTTTCATTCTTCATGTTAGTTCTATATGCCAGAATTGTAAAGGCAATGAAGGCCCATATCCTAATGTCAAAATAAGCTCTTTGCATTGGAGCAGTTAAGGTGACTTTCCATAAGATAACACTAGAGGGTGACATAACTGCGGAGACCCATAACTGCTCTGGATTTTGCCCGAAGTATCTTTTTATCATTTTTCTAGCCATCTTTACAATACTATTGCATACTATAGTACTAACAGTACTAACATAACAGTACATAACAGTACTATAGCATACTAACAGTACTATAAACTATTACCATAATTTCTCAGATGGTTTCAAAAGCTGACCCTTGGTTGCTCACCTGGGGACAACATATCCTGCTCCTGCCATGAAATTGAGGTTAGCATGAGCACTTAGGAGAAAGGCCAGCAACTTTTAAATATCTATGTATACTGTATCCTGATTGTCTTTTCTCATGGATTATGATGTCTTATTTCCAGAAATGAAGTTATTTTGTACTACAGTAGTTGTCTTGTGCTTACTCTTGAAACATTAATCTTCTCTTTATCATAGTCTTAAAACTTGTCATGCAGAAAATTGTTTCTATGGACTTTTAGGAATAATGTCAGTGATGGCCGACATACGACCAAAGAATGATTTGGGCCATCCTTTCTGTGGTAACTTGAGATCAGGAGATTGGATGATAGACTATGTGAGTGACCGGCTAATTTCCCGTGGAGGAACATGCTCTGAAGTAAGTTGGGCTAAAGAGGACACCTAGAGCATGAGGATTTTGACTGTTGCATGTTAATTTTCATGAAAGCGCTTCATAATTAACTTTAAATACTGTTACCTTTTTTTCAAAAAACAGGTTGGCAAATGGTTGAAAGCAATGTTTATCTACTTGAAGCGTGTCCCCCGTTATCTCATTCCATGTTATTTTGATGCCATACTCGTTGGTGCATATACCACGCTTCTTGACTTGGCTTGGAAGCAGATGTCTAGGTAATGTATGTTGGTACAGTAGCAGAAAGTGCAACACATGTTACAGGTGTCTTATGACACAGTTGCACATATGTATCTTTGAATGGATTTTTTTAGTGTAGAAGGTGCATTGTGGTCAACCAGATGCAGTAACAGGTGCATGTAAAGTCTCTTACGTGCTCCCATAGTTACTCTGGATTTGGGGGTATGTGAATACTAGTAACAGCCCAAAGCTGTTGCTTGCAGAGGTATAATATAACAACATTCATCAGTAAAAAACCACCACCACCCCTTTCCAGCATCTCAACTGCCTTTTTCCCTGATCTCTCCTCAATGGCTCTCCTCAGTTGCCCCTTAGCCTGTTCTCGGCCAGGCCAGTTATCTGTCCCAGAGACAGTTGAAATGGAAATAGAACTTGATAGTTCTTCTCCTCAGCCTTCTCTGCCCCAGACACATGGGATTGACATGGAATATGTGGACACCCTGCACAAAGGTTACAGCTTTCTGTAGATTGACTTACCACTTGACTACTCTTAGCTAAATGTGTAATCTATTTTCACTGAAATGTACACTACTGTGTTTGGAGCTGATTGAGAACCAGAATTTATACTATTAATTCAGTGCAGTGTAACAGAAGGGGGAAAATTCCCTGCTCCATCCAGCCAAACAACTTTTTTAAAAAAACCATGATACTTTAGCTTTATTCCCCAGAAGGTTAGAGGGGGAGGAGAGAAAGTCAATGAAACTTAGTCCCATGTAAATTTTATAGGATTTTCAGCCTTGGTATGGTCTAAGTACCATTCCTTATATGCCTGGCTTCTCAAGAATTCTAAAACTATTCTGGATCCTGAAGATCTCAACAAATGCATGTGTTTAAAATCAATATTGTAACATGCTGTGTTAATATCAAATACTTTTAAAAGTCTGCATACTTTAAAAAGTCTGCAAACTAAAATGAAATTTTGATTTAATTACAGCTTTGTTCAGAATGGATCAACATTTGTTAAACACCTTTCCTTGGGCTCAGTTCAGATGTGTGGAATAGGAAAATATCCTTCTTTGCCACCTTTATCTCCTTCCATCCAAGATGTTCCTTATAGGGTGAATGAAATTTCTAATGAGAGAGAACAGTGCTGTGTTTCTTTAGCAGCTGGTAAGTAATAATTTGATCCATAATTATCAAATAAACTGTTCTAAAAATACAGTAGAAGTATGCAATTTATGTGAGGCCTCTGTAAAGGAAATATGACAAATGTTTATAGGATTGTCAGCACAATCCTAACCCCTGGTGAGGCTGGAACAAGTCTCATGTTGGCTTGGGGGTGTTGCAAAAGTGCTGTAAGGTACTTCTGCACCCCTCCTAATAGGGGGATTTAGACAAATGAACAGACATCCACTGGTCTCTCCACACCGCTCCGGGAACAGGGAGATAGGTGAGTTGTGCTGGCCTCAGTTGGTTAGGATTGCACCCTCACTCACCCCCACAAGTTATTTTCTTATTCTGGTTTCTGTTTCTCTTCTTTTCCTTTACTAGCTCTTATGTAGGTTTCTGGATCCTTACGTAGGTTTCTGGTCTTAACCTTTTTTTAAAAAAACACACATACTTTCCCCCCTGAATAGCTGCTTTTTCCCCCTGAATAGCTTCTTGGTTCTTGTTCTGCTTAATGTTCTTCTTGTTTCCTCTCTTGAGATTTTTCTTGGATGAGATTTCCCATTCTAATAGAATTCTGTTGCAGTCTAGTTCCTAGGCAACCTTTCACTTCCATTGACTGTATTTTGTGCTTTTGATAAATTGTTTTTATTGGAGCAAGGGTAGGTGAACTAGTTTGTTACTTGGACTACTTCTTAAGTTCCTTTCATTTGTACAAGTAACAAATTAACTATTAACAATGCTGAGATGCACTCAAAAAATTGGCTAGGAGAAGATGTTTGTAAATATTGTAGAGTCAAATGTCTAGATCTCTTCAAGTCCTTCTGGAGCAAGGTTTATTTCATAGAATCATAGAGTTGGAAGGGACCTAGTAGGTCATCTAGTCCATCCCCCTGCCTGCAGCAGGAAATCCCCCTAGAGCATCCCCGACAGGTGCTCGTCGAGCCTCTGCTTGAAGATCCCCAGTGAGGGAGAGTCCACCACCTCTCTTGGCAATCTGTTCCACTGCCGAACCGCCCTCACCGTCAGGAATTTTTTCCGGATAAAAACTTGTACTGAAGATCAGTTCTTCAATAAAACAATCAATGCCTTTCTTAGGTTCTCAGGAGTTGCTTCACTATCAGATAACTGCAGACATTTCACATTCAACTCTGACGCAGGACTAGACTCTCCGACAGAACACATAACTGATATATAGTCCCCTGCCAAACAATTTATTAGTCTGAGCAATCCACAGAGAATAATGTTGAAGAGATAAAATATAAATACAGTGCTTTTTTAAATTTTCCTTGTTTCTCTCCTCGCTGCCATGCTTGCTATCAACTCATATTGTGTATCCACTATTCAGCTCTTACCTATTTGTGGTAGTTGAAAAAAATTGCAAGGTGGAAATATGTATAGGATGATGACAGGGTGAAAAGATGTCATAACTGCAAAAAGGACAAGGCCTTCTGAAAAAGTAGGACCCTAGGAAAATATAGGACATGACAAAATAAAAGCTAAAAACACTCATATATATTGTTTTCATGTAATTAATTTAAACACTATATTATCTATTAAATTTAAAACTGTTAGATATCTGCATTGCATTGGCATCCTTCAGTCTGGTAAGACTTATGGTATCATGTTTTGAGTGTCCTCTCCAGAGCACGATAACCTGGGTGGAGTAATATGGTGGATAGACTGTTACCTAAGCAGCAGATCCCCCCCTCTCCACATCACTGAAATAGTCCAATGGAAAGGCAGAGCCAATAAAATTGGTTCCAGCTGTTAGATCTAATTTATTACATTTAATTTATACATTTGACAAGAAGGCTATGTGTTGCCTGCTCACGTTAGAAAGGAGGACACTGAAGTTCTTCTCCAGGACACAAGGCTAAAAACAAGGGCCTGCCCTGGAAAAAGAGGAAATATGGTCACCGTCAGTGATGATGATGCCCTTATAGTAGAATTATAGAGCAGCATATGGAAATTGGAAGGAATCCAAATCTGAGCCTGCATTTATTGTTATTAATATTACCTAATGTTTAATCACAGCCTATCCTGGGATGGTTACAAATTTGGGTCAAAATCCTAGTAATCACAAAGAGACCTTCACAGAGACTTCTTATAAGCAATATTGGGGTTTTTTTACTGTGATGGTGTAATTTGTTCTTAGCCAGAATGTCAAGGTATTTCTTCAAACTTCGGACTCTTCAGGCACAGCTCCAAGGGCTCCAGTGACAATTGGCACAATATTTTACTGCTACCTAGACAAAGAAGTGCTTCTCAATTGGTATCCCAATTTAACCCCGGCACAATGCCTTTTCTAGTGGCTATTACATCTATATCTTTTAGATCAGTGAAACAACTTGCCCTCTTGCAACCCATTATCAGTACATAAAAGGGGAGCAGCCCAGAAATGGGTGTCCCATAAAAAAAAAACATTTGCTATTGTCATTGATACTCTGAATATTTTCTTTGAAATCATGGTGCAAGTAACTGTTCTGTGCAGCTAGGATGAGCCCTTCCATTTGATTGTTTTTGTTGAAAAATATATCACTTTTCAAGCACAGTCCTAACCATGTCTACTCAAACGTCACCCCCATTTTGTTCAATGGATCTTACTCCCAGGAAAAGAGTCTTTAGGATTGCAGTCTTCGACACAACGTAGTGCACAAAGCAAAATAAATCTACTAGTAGAAAGTTAAAAAATGCTTGTGACTTTAAACTTCCTAAACATGTGCATTTTAGATTAACCAACAGATGAGTTAATGTTAGGATCATAGCTGTAATCTGTTTTGGTGAATAAAAACTGTCTTTAAAATATATGCATTCGAATAAGGATCAGAATAACTTACTGTATATACTCGAGTATAAGCCGACCCAAGTATAAGCCAAGGCACCTAATTTTACCCAAAAAACTGGGAAAACTTATTGACTCAAGTATAAGCCAAGGGTGGGAAATGCAGCAGGTACTGGTACTGGTCCTTTTCCTTGTAGCCTTCTTGGAACTCATAGGCTGCAATCCTAAGCACACTTTCCTGGGAGTAAGCATTGAACTTAGTGGGGCTTACTTCAGAGTAGACATGCATAAGACAGGGTGACCAGATGCCAAACCCAAAATTCCTGAACCCCAAGGCCAAAATTCCTACCTGTTTAAAAAATTGCCAAGAAATGTATTTTTTATTTTTATAGTTTTTGTTTTTTGGCCATAACTTTTGATAGGAAGGAGATATCTGAAAATGGATTGTTGCATTGGATTCTGCTCTTCAATACGAATCTAACAATATATGACATGATGGGGTTTGATACCGCCACTTTTCAGTTTACCCGAGTATAAGCCGAGGGGGCTTTTTGGGCCCATTTTTTTGGGACCCCAAAAACTTGGCTTATACTAGAGTATATATGGTAATTAGGGTGACGGGCTGGAGTCTCAACTATAGATCTAGACAAGAGAGTTCTTGTAGCGTATGCAGCCATTGCTCCAAGGTTTTAGATTTGCTTTATCTTACACTATTTAGGTTTACCCCATTTTTCATCTGGCATTTTCCGCTGCTGGGGAAGGGATACCTTTATTGCACTGAGAGGGCTGATGTTACTTCCTGGTCGTTACTTGGAAGCAAGGTAAAATCAAAGATCTTTGTTGGTAATGTTGGGTTGACACCAGTATGAAATACAAATTAACATTTTTATTAACTTGATGATAAGTTGCAGTCTGATTATTTGGTTCAAATTCTATACTTCTGAAGTCTGTATATAATGAATACTTTTTAATACTGTAATGTTCGGGAAGAGGGAGAGAGAAAAGTAACATAGCTTATTTAACTCTAATTTGTATAAGTCTTTGAAATTTGCCTCTTGCGGAATGGAAAATTTGTTCATTCTTATAGGCTCTTTCCCTGAAAAGCAATAAACACTCAAAATAAAAAATTTCTGTTCCTTGGATTTAATTATTTTTGATGTTCCAATAAAGATATTTTTATGGTTTGGGGACCAAACCTACATAATTTTAATCTGGAAATGTATTACCATAATTAATTTAACATTCTTGATCATTTTCTCTGGTTTCAGGAACATCATTTTAGCATTTGCTGGAACCCTTAGACATGGCCTCATTCCCAATTTGCTTGGTCAGGGGACTCATGCTAGATTCAACTGCCGTGATGCAGTGTGGTGGTGGCTTCAGTGCATACAGGACTACTGTAAAGTTGTTCCAAATGGCACTGACATTCTCCGGTATCCTGTATCCAGAATGTACCCTACTGATGATTCTTCTCCTCAGCCAGCAGGCAAAGTGGTAATTATAACTTATAAATGATCGGAACATATTTTATATAGTTGCAACCATTATGCTAAACAGGATTGAACCTATCCTGTAGCTGGATTGGAAATTCCTTAGCATCCCTGAGCTTCTTGGAGAAACCATGAGATATAAAAGGGAAAAAATGCCAATATTTAAAGGAAATGAAATGCACGTTCCTACACTGTCTTCCCAATATTTGATTTATATTCTTTCCTTTACTAACTTCTCTGTGCCTATTAATTACTTTCACTGATTTCTTCTATCTTCTTCCTTTATTTAAAACTACCCAAACTTAGGATCAGCCACTGTATGAAATCATACAGGAAGCTATGCAGAGACACATGCAAGGTATACAATTCCGAGAAAGGAATGCTGGACCACAAATAGATCGAAACATGAGAGATGAAGGTATGTTATCCTTTTGGAGACTTTTTTTTACACCACTTTTACAGTTTTGCCATTTTACCTCTGTTCTTTAAACCAGCTATATACATGATATTCACAAGTGGTTGTTGTTTTTAAGTAGTTTATTGCTGTTTTTATAATAAAAGAGGGTGATATTCAATCAGGCCACATCTTGCATGTGATAGACTTTCTCAGATTGGAACTCACCATCCAACAGAAAAATATTTAAGTACTGCAGACAATTCCACCCACCATTGCACTTAACTCTTGTTTATTCCATGGAGAAAACCTAAAATATTCAAGCAACACTGTCATTACCTCAGTCTCTATGTGTCTCTCAGGCATATTTTGTGACCTTAAAGACAAAATAGTTATTTGTTGGATTGTAGGGGGTTTCAACCATACACAATTTTGGCTATACAGTACATGCCAATCTAGGAACACAATGTTAATGAAAGATGACATGAATCTTTGGATGACATCCATATTTGCTTGCTCCTGAGGTCAAGAAACTGTGGATTCTACCCATATACATACATATGTCTCTACATAATAGCCTTAACCTTTTTGTTAGCGTGTGTGTCCACACTTCTGGCGACCTCTGGTGGATAAGAAAGGGTCAAGCAGTCTCCACCTTTTCCATCTGCCATTTGTCTATGGCCAGATGAAGAGGCCAGGCTAAGGAGAGACAAGTCAGGAAAAGGTTAAGCAGTCTCCACCTTATCCTTCCCTAAGTAGTTCACTCTTATTTACCTTTCACTATATTTACTCCTTCCTAAGAAGACTAAAGAGATGCTGCTGAAGAGAAAAATAAATAATGAAGAACAGCATGTTGTAGATACAAAGTGGTGCTCAAAAGATACATTGGTTTTTTCATGTTTGAAAGTTAAAGAAACATCTTAGATTCTGTCTTTCACTATCTAACCCAGTGATTTTCAACCTTTTTCATCCAATGGCACACTCAGCAAGGCTGAACAACTGAAATTGTCGAGGCACATCATCAAATGTTTTTATCATTGACAAGGCACATCAGACTGTTCTAATCCCACAATGTTCCTATTAATGAATAGGAAATCCCCAAAGTCCCACAGCACAACTGAGGATGATCCATGGCACACCAGTGTCCCACAGCACACTGGTTGAAAATCACTGCTCTATCTTCAATGCCTGTTACTTTCATTGATTTCAAACATTTGCCAAAAATGTTGCTTTGTGTACCTTTGCAAGCTGCAGCTGTAGACTGTTACTAAACGATTACAGCATTGTAATCATAATTGTTGCACTAAGGCTGCACTCATATATACACTTTCCCCAGGTGTAAGTGAGACTGATTTGTGAGTAAACATGTATCAAAGTACTGTATTTACTTAAATATAATGCACTATCAAATATAACGCGCATCATATACTTATAATCAAAATACTGCATTTACTCAATTCTAATTAACAACGAATATAATGCTCACCCTGATTTTGGAGACTGAATTTGGCTGGAAAAGGTGAACATTATATTTGAGTAAATACAGTATGCTGTAATTAGTTTACTAAAAATCCTAAATTGTTCCAATTATGATTCCTTTGATGTTATAATATATAACATAATGACACCTTTGATGTTATATAAACATACTGTGCTTCTTTATAAAATAATTTGGCTTTCTTGGTTGGTAGGTTTTAATGTGACTGCAGGTGTGGACATGGAAACTGGTTTTGTCTATGGAGGAAACCGCTTTAATTGTGGTACATGGATGGATAAAATGGGAGAGAGTGACAGAGCTTGCAACAAAGGAATTCCAGCAACTCCAAGGTACAAGTTAAAGATCCTACACCAGTGGATCTTCAGCAAACCTGGGCTGCCCTATCTGTTCCAGAGCATGCTCAGTAGGCACCAAGTCAGTGACACCTGGGGAGGGCTTGCTGTTGTGGAGACCCCCTCAGATCACACTGAACAAGGAACAGCTGTGGTGCCTGCATTATAAGGAGTCTGTGACAACCAGTAACAGCTGCAACAGGAGATTGCCAATACAGTCTACAGTGAATAAAAGGGGAGTGGCCTTCTGTATACCCAGGTTCGTGGGCTGCAGTATTTGTGCCGTATCCTGAGGTTGAGAGGCAGGGGTTGCAGCTAGGCTGACTAAGAACTCAGATTTTTGGTCAACACTACCATTCTTACTCAGGCCTTATCATGGACCCCTATGGGTCCACTCATTACTCTACCTGCTCTTGAGGTGATATAACTCTGAGGAGCTGGAAGAGGCATTTCTGCCCTGGAAACAGGCTCTGGATACAGAGTAACTGCTCTGCCCTAGGCAATGCTAAACATGCCCTCAACATGCCTCTCCTGAACTGCCTAGGCTGCCCCAGTTAGGGCAGCCCAGGTCCACCTGTTATGGGGCACCCTGTGTTGCCTTAGACTGCCCCAAGTCTTTTCCAGAGTAACTATGGTGGAGCATCTTGCAGTTGGGTCAGAGCAGTGATAGAGAGGGTAACTCAAGTGCTACTTTGGATTGGGCTGTTAATTAAGGAAATAAATAAAGTTTGCCTCTTATTGCTTTGTGTGCTGGGGCAAAGAGGGATGATTATTCTCTCCCTGCTAAATATAAGAGGAGTAACACTTAGATGTGAATCTTTACCCAATTAGCAGGGATAATTATATGAAATTGGAGTTGACTCATATTAACACCTTATAAATTCAATAACGTATCATAATTAGCTCTCA
The DNA here is from genome assembly GCA_030015325.1 of Cryptoblepharus egeriae. NCBI lineage: Eukaryota > Metazoa > Chordata > Lepidosauria > Squamata > Scincidae > Cryptoblepharus > Cryptoblepharus egeriae. The sequence continues at coordinate 113,904,710 of JAREYC010000003.1, forward strand.
GATTAATCAGTCACATAGATCCATTTTGAGTTGCAAAAATCCACTTTTTGTTCCATAGGCAATTGTGTTTTCATTTTCTGATTAATTGGCCAGAATACAGATATTCCATTGCAGTTTGTTTCACTGCATTCTTCATTAAATTAAAGGTTTCCAGTGATATATAACATGATGGTATTATCATTCATACCTATGCCCTTTTTCACAAGTTTGGTCACTAGTGTCAAGCTCAGCTCAACCTGTTGTCTGGTTCGACTGCTACCCGCAGCAACTCCGTAGCTGCACCACAGACCTACAGTCTTCTGTGACTATTCCATCAAGTTTGAGCAATAAAATGCCCAGAGATCAATAGCAACCTTTGCCTTTTTAAAGCCCCAACAGAATTCTAGTTGCTTGAAAGCCCCTCCTATATTTTTCTGTAAACAGCTGTCCAAGTGTATGAAAAACAGAAGCAAATATAGGAGATTGGTGCATATGCATTTCTCTTCCTCTCTATGGAATCACAAAGCAGGAAGAGGCAAAAATAGAAAAGAGTGAAATATTGAAATACGGAACTACAGAGAAGTAAAAACATGAATATGTTATTTCGTGGGATGCACAGAGAGACAGATACTTGCAACATTAAAAAATGCTAGCAACTCTTTCAGGATAGTCATATATGTATAATGAGTGTGACTATGGCTGCAATCCTAAAGACACTTTCCTGGGAGTAAGACCCATTGGACACAATGGGGCTTACATCTGAGTAGACATGGTTAGGATTGTGCTCTTTGACTTACCTGAGAGTCAATCACACTTACCTGAGAATCAGTATCTTTGAAGTCAGTGAGTCTTACATCTGAGTGGATATTTATAGGATTATACTCCTAATTTTGGAGTGATTTGAATTGTGCACCCTTAGCTTAGGTTATGCATATATTGATGGACAAGTACCCCATCATTTGGCATTTCCTTTTTAAAATCTGTCCTTGTCTTCCTTTAGAGATGGTTCTGCTGTAGAAATTGTTGGTTTATGCAAATCAACAGTTCGCTGGTTAACGGAATTGTCCAAGAAGAATATATTTCCTTACTCTGGAGTTACTGTAAAAAGACATGGTAAATATTTTTATCTTGATGCACAACTTAAGTTAAAAAATAAAAAGTGCAGTTAATAGAAACGAAACTATATAGCATTGAAAGACACCTTTTCTGAACATTAAACTATTTTTATGCTCCAGAGAACTCTGGGGTGTGTTTTAAGGTATACATTTATGTGAATAGCACATTGGTGAGATCTGTTCAGGTTTTCCATTTTTTATGACTCTAGAATTCACTTACAACTGTTGAATAATAACTTTGCAGAACTATTCAAAATGTCAAAGATCAGTTTTAGTTTGTCACCTTTTGACTCTCACAGAAGGAAAAAATCTCAGCTGATTTCTAACTTCTTTTGAAATTAATGAGGGGTCAGGAGTTCCTCTTTTGTGTTTTATAGCTCAAGATGTTCAGTTACTTTTTCTGTTCAGTGTTCTTGGCTCTTCCTCTAAATGTAATATCCTAGCAGTTCTAGTAGAACAGCCTGTTTCTGAAAATGCACTTCAAACTTGACAAAAGCTTTATGTTTCTGTTGTATGTTGTTGACCTACAGATTTATGTTTAGAACTAGCCATAATGTCTGTTCTTCCATCTGTGAACAGTTCTGCCTTTCACATGGATAAAACAAATAGGAATAATGGCTTTGCCTTGAAAAATTCATTGGAGAACCAATGTTGTATGCTGACAGTGTGTGACAACTTGGACTGAGTCATAAACTCAGGGCGCAATCCTAACCAATTTAGGTTGGCCTCGCATATCTTCTTGTGGTGGCATGGAAAAGTAAGCATACGCCTATACGCTGGCCTAACCACCCACCCCCTCAGGAGTAGGGAAGATGTGCTTTATGGCACTTTCGTGACACTCTCAGGTCAGCATATTACTTACGCCAGGGCTTATGCCAGACTAACTGGGTTAGGATTGCAGTGTCAGTGGCTGATTTGAATTATACCAATCAAGTCTGAATCATGGCCACAGTCCCTGACGTACCTCACAACGTTGTTGTATATCTAAAATGCTATTAACTCCATGTATGCTGGTTATCCTGAACTCCATGAAAGAAGGCTAGGATATTAATACAGTATTTACAACCTTTCAACCAAACTTTTATGTCAGTTTTGCAAAATACTGTCATTGATTCTGTCCCAAATGGGACATATCCAGTTGCAAGCATTTTTTAAGCCTTCCAGTTAAATGTGGGCTAACAAATAAAGAAAAACAACATTTGAAAGATAAGCAAAAAATTGAAATAATCTTGATATTATCTAAAATGAATATAACTTTTTATATAATACAGGTTATGTCTATTTTTTCTCATTGATACTAAAGTTTTGTGCAAGACCAATGCATGATTGTATTTTCCAGGGAAAGAAGAGACCATTACATATGATCAGTGGAATCGAAAAATCCAGGCAAACTTTGAAAAATCATTCTTTGTCTCTGAGAACCCAGCAGATCCAAATGAAAAGCATCCAACTCTGGTTCATAAGCGGGGTATATACAAAGACAGCTGTGGAGCATCAAGTCCTTGGTGTGACTATCAGCTAAGGCCAAATTTTACTATAACAATGGTTTTGGTATGTATCGTGCACATATACCATACAACTCATAGACAACTTGTTTGTCTCTCTGCATGAAAAGAATTCACAAAGAGAAATTATCATTTTTTTCTCAATGTAAAAATGCAACAAGTTCATGACATACATGTTATGTTCATAGGTTAGGTTCCTGTTTCAGTACACGTGTTGTCACGTGTAGAGGTTGAAACATCCTTGCCAACCCATGAAAAGACATACTGTGCCTGTGCAAAAAACACCAACAATCACCTATAATTTAGAAAGTTTTGATTGAGGAAAAATCTTACAGCTGAAATAAGTTCCCGTAATTTTTTTCACATTCTTTGCTCTGTTCCCAATTTTACTGTTTGAATAATCATTGACATTCCTGAGGAATAAGCACATATTTCCCACATACAAAGGGGTGTAAAATACCTTTATACAGTTATATACAGTATATATGTATTTTTATAGCTTCTAAGGACTTGATTCACTTCTCTACTTGCCATGCAGTATTGTGGGTGCTGTGCTATCCTAATTCCACTATCAGCCCTTGACTGATAAACTTAAAGAATGTTTAAAATAAAAATAGCCATCTAAAAATAGCCCAATTTGCATAAATTTGCATTTCCGGATTCTGGATCCAGATGGGCATCTAAGGGTTACACTTCAAGAATGTCAATGGTCAGCCTGGGGGCCAGATGCGGTCCTCAGTGAGCCTCAGTGTGTCCCCTGCAAAACCCCCTCTATCCAGCCCTGGGGCAAGCCTTGTAATCCATTCAAAAATATTCTTATATGTCAATTTATGTAAATGTATTCAAATTTGAAATGCAAATTAGTTTTCTGGCCCCCAACACAGTGTCAGAGAGATTATGTGGCCCTCCTGTAAAACATTTGGAGTCCCCTGGGACAGCAAAATCCAGTAGCCATGCAGTGATAATGTGAACGGTTGCTATGAATGGCCATCTCTGTCTCCAGTGAACATCCCCAAACGTTCAACATGCCACTCCTTGTGAGTGACTTGTTCATATGTTCCTACCTCTCAAAACAGAGCTGGTGGTGGTGGTTGCAGTGTCACTGGATTTTATGCTCTTATGTGTGTCTGGTGTTACCCAAGACTCAGCAGACCTCCTTGGCGCAGAGGAAGTCATATCAGCAAATTTAGAATTTTTGAACTGTGCTTTTAGCAAAATTTAAATAGATTTAATTTAAAATGCAATGTTGTGTAATAGGATGAATATACCAGGGAGGAATTGGTAGGATATGGCTCCTTTAATTAATTTCCGGTTTTGCTGGTGTTTAAAGTATTTCCAACTTTTTCTCCCCAGGCACCTGAACTGTTCTCTCCTGAGCGTGCTTGGAAAGCACTTGAAATAGTAGAAGAAAAGCTGCTTGGTCCACTCGGCATGAAAACCTTGGATCCAGAGTAAGTTAAATAACCAAGACCACCTCATGAGAGAAATGAATGTATTAACATTGAACAGACACTTTGGAAATAATATACTTGCCAAAGAGTAGGCATTTGAAAAAAATGAGTGTTGTCTCATGATTCCCTCATTAAGAGGAACCTGGAATCCCGAGTCCAACTCACACTGTGTTCCCTCTGATTATCTATTGGTTTGTTTTGAATCAACATTGCTTTGAAAAATTTTAACACTAGCATGTAAAGGGAAGTTTTGAAGAGTTCTTTGGCTTCAGAAATGTCAGTGTGTTTTGTGAAAATAGATTTGGCCTTATTGCTTGTATTGAGTGATTTCCTGCACTTTATACTCTTCATTACAACAGCTTATAAGAAGATTTTTTAAAATAGTGTAAAGAAGTTGGTACAAGAAACCTCAGGTTAGAAGTCCACAAAAAATATTTTAAAATCTCCATTTAAAAAAAAGATCAGCAGCCAAAATCAGTATTAAGCTGCAATCCTAAACACTCTTTCCTGGGAGTAGGCACCATTGAGTGCAAAAGGACTTGCTTCTGAGTAGACATGCTTAGGATTGCACTGCTAATCAGTTACCTTCCTCCCATAAAAGTTTTTAGAAATACACTTATTTTATGTTAAGCTGCTGTCAAAAACCTAAAAAGGGAAAGGATCAAGCAAACCTCTCTAGAAAAAAAATCCCAGAACTCTGTTGACATTACTGAAAATATATACACAGCATTGACTCTGTTAATATTGCCTACAGAAACAGATGTTCTGAATAAAACTACATTAAGATAAATTTCTTCTTTCTGCATGCACGGTATTTAATTGCTGCTTCCTATAACAACCCTTACCACCTTTTTATTTCATTACAGTGATATGGTTTACTGTGGTGTGTATGACAACGCCTTAGACAACGATAACTACAATGTGGCTAAAGGATTTAACTATCATCAGGGGCCTGTAAGATATGTGCTTTAGCAGTTCTCATCCTTACGCTTTGATGTTGTATTTTGGGGTTTCTTGTTAAAAATGTGTATCCACAATGTTCTTTTTGTTTTGTTAGGAATGGCTTTGGCCTATTGGATATTTCCTTCGTGCCAAGTTATACTTCTCCAAGTTAATTGGTCCAGAGATCTATGCAAAGACAGTTTTTCTTATTAAGAATGTTCTGTCTCGCCATTATGTTCATCTTGAAAGGTAAGACATAAGAAAAATTTACTCTGGATTGCTCTATGCATTTCCCATAGGTTTCCCATAGGTAGTGCCATAACTTCATCGATGTAACTGTCTCTTACATCGACGTAAGAGCTCCTGTTAGTGTTGATTTAGTATTTATGCATTTGAGTGATGTACATTTTTGCTTTTGCTTTCTGTTTGTTGATGTAAGTTGGCCCTTTTAAATGGCTTTTTTGTAATAGCCATTTAACTTTAGGAATTATGTACTGTATAAATATACAATCAGTTCTCAGTGTTGTATCCACAACACTTATGTGTGCACATACTCATGTTGGACAAATCTTATGTGAAATGTGGCATTTTAACCATTCTGATAGTAAATTTTTTTCTGTGTTTTTGCTGGTTTTTTTGGCAGATCTTCTTGGAAGGGGCTTCCAGAATTGACCAACGAAAATGGGCAGTATTGTCCTTTCAGCTGTGAAACACAGGCCTGGTCAATTGCTGTGATCCTTGAGGTTCTCTATGATTTGTAAAATTTGTCCTTTGTCTTCATACAACTGAATGCATGGAATCAAGTTTGTCTTGCTTATAGAAATAATCCTGTGTTAATGGCTTCCTGACATATATGGAAGCATTTGTGGACGCCTATCCTTGGAAAATCACACCATAATTTTTTTTAATCTGAATATAAAAAGCTTAAAAAAGCACCTTCACTAAGAATGTACTCAAATATAGCAAAGTTAGGCTTGTAATTGATCACAGTGTACCATAACAGGTTTGAAAACCTCTTACACAGTGCCACACATTTTCCAAATATCTGTGGAATAACATAACTAAGTAAATAAAAATAGATAATTTAAAAAAAAATATTTCGTGACTGAAATTGCATCCTGAAAATCAGTAAAAGCAACTGAAAGTCAGGCTACGCATACATTTTCACGGAGCTATTATCCTTTCACAAACGGGTAGATGAGCAAGAGTGCTTGCATCTGATTTAATTAGAAAAGGGAACATGCCGGCAAGGAATGGAAATTCTCCCTATGTCTATTGATTAAATTCCCTGTAGTTTGTCTTCCTTAGCTAGTCTTGCTTCCATTAAGAGCCTGGCTCTGGAAAAAAATTATCTTTGTATCTTGAACATAGGGATTAGGATGTGGGGCAGTTCTGTGGTGCTGGTTTTTTTTTCTCCTTCATATCCTGTTCTTAAAATCATATTTACCCAGCTTTCTTTATTATTATAGTAGGTCCAGGTTTGATTGAATGAATCTACCTCCTCATATCTGCCTTGGCCCTGAGTTTCATCCTAAGTGGGTGTAATTCCTTTAGCTCTACTAGTGCATTTGGTAAGCATTATTTTCACCAGGGCATCGTCCTCTTTTACTCTTTTGTAGTAGGTAAGACTTAAAGTCTCCAAGTAACAGTCTGGTGCCATCTATTTGTACAAACATGCACATGCCATACATCAATCTGGTTATATAATGAATACTTTCCCCCCTCCTACCCGCACACACGTCAAGTCAAAAGAATTTGAATGAAACAACTTGTTAATACAAGAGTAGTTTTTAGATAGATTAACTAACTAATGGGATACATTTTGGCTGCAATCCTAAACACACTTTCCTGAGAATAAGACCCATTGAACACAATGGGGCTTACTTCTGAGTATATATGGATAGGATTGTGCTGTTTGTTTTTTAAGAATGCTTTGTTTCCTAATAATGTTTATTTCCTTAAAGAAATCCTAGTTTATTTCCTAGTAATTAAAAGAATGATGGGACGTCTAATGTAGTGTATCCATGGCTATAAAACGGAACTGAAGCTGATCACAAGAAGTTACAGGAACTGGGAACTTGCTGTGAAGAAAAAAAAAAGCTGCTTCCTGTGTCTTCTTAAAAAAATGTTTTTCCTCGTTCAAATAATACATTTAGCTAACCTTAAAAGATAGCTGTACTGGGCATTTGGGGCCAAAGACAACAAACAATAGCTGCATTGTGATCACTTCAAATCTCTCACTTGTGGAATGGCAAGCTTGTTGCCTAAAACAACTTTGTTGCACTAAAAGAAAACTCCTTTCACTCCGTCCTGCAAGCTTGGCTGAGCTGGGATGAACAAGAAGACCCTCTGTAAGCTGAAAGGCTCACTCATCGATCACAGCTTCCATGGAGAGAAGTTAGCATTGCTTCTGAAAAGCAGTGGTTCTTGTTATCAACCCATAGCTACTTGCAATGCAAGACCCACTCCAGAGCAGGCAGTCTTCAGCCCAGTTCAAGTCAACGATACTTGAAAGTCAGTATATTCAGTTAAGGTTGCAATCCTAAATACACTTTCCTGGGAGTAAGACTCATTGAACTCATGGTGCCTACTTTTGAATGGTTAGGATTGTGCTCTAAGCCATTTGTCTCAGTGTAGTTAATCCATAAGAGTCAGATTAGGCAACGATACCCTGAGTAACAAAAAAAAGGTGAATTGCATGCCTGAATTACATTGTGCTGATAGTGCACATCTCACTGCCTATTCATTTGTGGAAGTAATATTTTTGCTGAATTATATCGGCACTATTGTTGTTGCTCAGTTGCAAAGCAAAAGCTTATTTCTGGAGGTTTATTGAAGAGCACATTGGTGATAGAAATTATGACTTTGCTCCAGCTATTTTTTGGTATATGTTGCCTGATGAACTCTCTGGGACAATTTGGGCATCTCAACATATTTCTTGAACAGCGGCAAATTGATATGCTTGGTAGTGAAAATCTAGAATCTGTTTCTTGGAGACAAACTAGATGTGAAGAGGACAAGTGTCATGAAAGATGAAGACAGAACTGCCTCAACAGCACAGAAATAAGGGAAAGTCCATACTTATTAAAAGATTCATTGCATCCATTATCCAGTTTTCCAGCACCAGTGCAGCTGTACCAATGGGGCATATGCTGCATCATGCAGTGAGGGAGACAAGCATAGAGGCCACCTCCAGATAAAGAGAATTTTATAATGTTTGTGCAGCAAGACTGCCACTGCACCAGTGCTGGAAAGTTGGATAGGACTGGACCCTAAGGCTGCAATCCTAAAGACACTTTCCTGGGAGTAAGACCTATTGAACACAATGGGGCTTATTTTTGAGTAGATGTGGTTAGGATTGTGCTTGCAGTTTTTTCTCCTTGCACTTGACTTTTCTCATCAGCCAAGCTTTGATTTCAGAAATTCTTTTGGACACCCCTCTTTTTCTGCATGATTGGAGAAGTTTTGTAATCATATACACATGTACAGAATCCTGGGGTGCAGTCCTAACCTAGATCAGTCTAATTCATCAGTCTTTCCATTTCCATGTGCATGTGCGTGTCTGTATACTGGCCAGACTTCCTCAGGAATGGGGCAGAAGTGCCTTACAGCACTTTTGTAGCATCCCCAAGTCAGCACAGTATTTAGCTCAGGGCTTAGGCCGACCTAACTGGAGGTTAGGACTGCAGCCCTAAACTTTGACCCTTCAGGAGCTGTGTAACTGCATCTGTGTAATGGTGTAACTGCAACTGTTTTGAAAACTGCTGTATGTACTTTAAAAACATTATTGGGGTACAGTCTTTCAGAGTAGAAAAGGAGCTTGAAAAATAATTGTACTACATAGATTTGCACATGGTTTAGCATTTTAGGTACTGAAATAACATTTGAGTGGGAGGAGTGAGCCATCAGCAATCCTCCATTCTGTTGGTTTTGCAAGTCGCACTATGCTGTCAAAAAAATCCCGAAGACTCTCCATTTCTCATGCTAGTATTTTTGTAAGAATGTCAAAATGCTTAATATTTCAGCTCTACACTCATACGCTAATAAAATTTAGAAATATATTACAAAGAAATATGTATAAATGTTTTTAAAGTGTAATAAATATGCCTTTTTGAAAAACTAAGTGCCATGTTAGTAAACATTATATCCATTATCAACTCAATTTGGCTATGGAGAAGGGGGCTCTTTTCCATTCCATTACTCTGGCAATGATTTCGGTCAAGAACAAACTTTGTCAAGATTAGATCAAGATGAACTAATCTAGTGTAGAATTCATAGCTAGAATTCACCAGGTGATTTTCTTTTAATTCCACACAACAGGTTAACAACTGAGAAATACGAATTCAAAATTATCTCCTATTATGAGCTATTTTATTTAACAACGTGTCAGAAATGGTTGTTTGTTCTAAGATTATATAAAGCCAGTCACAATACCAACTTGTGGTTAAGAAAACTTTTTTGTAAGCAGACTGAATGGACAATTTATTACTTTGTCCGCAGTCTACCTTATGCCAGGTCTCCTAGCAATCAGTGCTTTATTCTCTTTCAACAATGGAGCCAAAGCCATCTGGATATCATTTGTCTACATGTTGTTCCTGCTTCTCAGTTAGACAGGCATGCAATGTTCATTTCATTAGTACTTAACAGCTCAAAAAAACATTTAAGAGAAATCATGGTAACATTGTAGCATTGCATATTGTATAATGGTGTAGTTGTTGCACACCGAATCAGGTGTCTTGTGTGTGTGTCTGTCTGATTCAGTTTGTTATCTGTGAAAGAATATCATTTGTATTTGTGAGTGACATAAAATAAATCTCTAACAAAGATGTATTTGCTTAAAATTTGCAGATTTTCAAACTGGGAGTTGTGACCATTTTCGGGGTTAGCAAAAAGCTGGGGGTCGCTATCTTGGAACTTGTGGAAATGAGCTGAGCACTGGCATTTTACAGGCTTGTTTCACTCCTCTCAGATCTAAAAGAGTGACATGTGCAGGCACAAAAGAGGCAGCAAGTACCTGTTTCAATTCTTTAGGGGGGTGTAGCTTGAATTCCAGGTAGGACTTTGAGGTGGTTGCTCCTCATGGAAGCCACCCAGCCTACTGCAAATGAAGGGGAAGGAAGACTGGGCAGGCCAGTTTCTGGGAGGATGTGTAAGAGGGATAGGGGTGATAGTGAGGGGTGATAGAGCAGGCACAAGATTGAAAGCAAGTAGCATAGGTAAGGAGATACAGGGGGTAACAGATGTACCAGTAAAGCAGCTGCAAGCCTTGGGGGCGGGGCAACAAGCTGAACTTAACACTAGTGGCCAAAATTATGAAAAACAAGGTATGTATAAATAACACCATGTTATATATCATATTAAAGGTAATTTAATGCAGAATACAATGAAACAAACTGCATTGGAGTATCTGTATTCCATCAAAAGTTACGGTCAACTAACCAGAAAATGAAAACACAATTGCCTTATGGAACAAAAGTGGTTTCTTAACTCAAAACTGACCCATATCACTGATTGAAAGCCAATGAGATGTAATTATGATACAGTATGGAACTAATAAGGTATTAATATGAGTCAGCTCCCATTTACACATATTGTAATACCCATGCTAACTCGGTGAAGAGGCACTTCTAAGTATTGCTTCTCTTATATTTAGCAGGGAGGGAATAACCATCCCTCTTTACCCCAGCACAGTGTCACTAACCAATGAGTGACATACATTTTATTTACTTTATTAAATTTGTTGTTGTTGGGGACCTACAAAATTTCCTTCAACCTTAGACAGCAGATAGATGTCTTAGATGTACCACTAGCTGGGGGAGGCAGCAGAGCAAATGACAGCACAGTCCAGAGTAACTATGGGAGCTCGTCTGTCGACATAAAAAAATTTGTTCTAAGATTGTATAAGATTACTCTGAGATTGTAATAAGATTATATAAGATTACTCTGGATTGTTCTATGAATTTCTCATAGGTTTCCACTAGGTGGTGCCATAACTATGTCAACGTAAGAGCTCCCATAGATACTCTGGCTTGTGCTGTGAGTGGCAAGCTGCTGGGGAGGAGACAGGTTTTCCCCAATTTTCTTTTTTTAAAAGCCAGGGCACGACATCAGTTCCAGTTGTGACATCTGTTCCAGGGCAACATTCTGAGTTATCCACTGGGCTACATGATCATTAGCGAAGACACCCTAGCAGGTATCCTCTGGATGGGAAGATTTTCCAGTGGGAGAGATCTCTGCTAGTGGAATCTCTTACCATCAGCCTAATCAAGCACAGTGTGAGCCTGTTGTCAATCATATTTTCTAAGTATGCATCCAGAATCACCTTTTTTTTTTTTTTGGTATTGAGTTGCTCTTAAGGGGAGGGGAGGGAAATTTGGGGAAAAGGTATAGAGGATGTAAACTGAAATAGAATTATACATAGGGTATGCAATGTATAGTGCAATGTGGAATATGGATAGGACATACACCTGTATTGCATCTCATATGAGCATGAACTCACTTTGTAAGTTCACAGGAACAGTCACACCAAATCAAATCCTTGGGGAGACAAAGCAAGAACACACCCCCTTTCCACTGAAATATTATTTCCACTGCCTCCATTGCTCTGCTGCCTCCCACAGCTAGTGGTATAGCTAAGACATCTATCTGCTATCTAAGGTTGAAGGAAATTTTGTAGGCCCCTGTTGTGTGTAAGTTCACAGGCACAGACACACCAAATCAAATCCTTGGGGAGACAAAGCAAGAACACACCCCCTCATATACTACCAGTACAGGGTGGCACAAGTGGTTAAGACACTGTGCCTGTTAACCATCGGGCCAGGGTTCAAGACCCGGGTCGGCCCCACAAGACAGGGTGAGCTCCTGTCCTTAGCCCAGCTCTGCGACGCAGCTGGAACCAATTGTATTGGCTCTGCCATTCCATTGGACTAATTCAGTGGCGTGGAGAATGGAGAGGGGGGATTTGCTGCTTGGGTAAGAGCCTATCCTCCATATCAATCTACCCAGGCCTTCATGCTTCGCATGTGGCGTCAAGCACAATATCATAGTCTTTCAAGACTGATGGATGCTAAGTTGTAATAGAAAATATTTGTAGTATAAACAACTCCTTCAGGTTTAATTTCAACTTGTACACAATATTTAAACCCATATTCTGTTAATTGTTTCTACTTCTCTTTCCATCCTCTGCCTTATAGTGGCATGTAGATTTTACTCAGAGTATAAATTTGGATCCTGCTGTGACAAAAAATTAGTTAACCTTCTCACATAGATAATGCTTTAAAGGTATTCTTTCTGACTGAGTGTTCACACCTTCCAATCAGATCACTCAAAAAGTAGTCTTTAGTTGCTAGATTATAGCACGTTGTTCCTTCACACATTAAAAAAAGAGCAGGCCTCCATCAGTCTTGGAAGACTAAGGTATCATGCTTGGCGCTGCATACGCTGCATGGGAAGCATGAAAGCCTGGGTTAGATTGTTATGGAGGATAGGCTGTTACCCAAGCAGGAAATCCCCCCTCTCCACGCCACTGAATTAGTCCAATGGAAAGGCAGAGCCGATATAATTGGATCCAGCTGGTGTCGCAGAGCTGGGCTAAGGACAGGAGCTCACCCTGTCTTGTGGTGCCGACCCAGGTCTCGAACCCTGGCCTGCTGGTTAACAGCCACAGCGCCTTAACCGCTTGTGCCACCTACAGCCTACATTTGGCATAACACAGTTGGCATAGATCGAAATATGACAGTTAAAAGAAGTTAAAAATTACAGTTAAATGATAAGACAGTTAAAATGCTGGCAATTGACAGAATGAATAGAACCTTCAGCATTTTCTGCCCCGGAGGATCATGGGATTAGAACCCTCACCCTGCTTGATTGACACAGAAGATGCTGACACCTCATGCACCAGGCTTTTATGTAGACAAGATCAGGCCTCTGGCCTAAACATATGCATGTTTAAATGAGATCTTGAATGTTTCCATGGACTGCACTACTCCTACAAACTCTAGGCATGTTCACTCATCTTGCAGGCACAGCTATGTATGTGAAGGTGTGAGCAAAGCAAGACTCGGAGGTTTCTTTCTTATCTCCTTTTCCCTGGTCCAACGACTTGTAAGAAGAATGGAGGACTGGGAAAGAGAAACAGCTTTGGAGACACATAGAGAGTGCACAGGGGCAGCTTGTCCAAAGTAATGGCTGGTGCACTGTGATTCATGCATGCCCAAGAGTCAATCTGGGTAATGGATATTAGATAATGGAGTAATGGAGAGAAAGGGGGAATTAAAAGCCCTGTGTCTCATTCCTCCCACATCCTCAGCTGCATCTGTGGGAGGATGGATCATGCCCATAGTTATTAAAGGGAGGAACTCTTGACAGGCTGGTATTATGCTCTGCTGGCCCCACTACAACAGCACACATGAAGCATGACAGCTCCGACATAGCTCAACCAGCATTTGACTGCCTTGTCAATTGCCATGCAAATTGCAAAGACGGCTTAACACTTCCCGTGAAGAACCCGCCATGCTGGCTTTTCATGTGCTGTGCCTCCATCTTTTAAAAATAAGCACATGGCTTCTGTTTTATGGAGGAAGGGAGATTATTGTTTCTTTTCCAGCTATGCTGCTTTGGAAATTACCCCCTACGAGATATTAAAACGCATACAGTATCTCGCCATGAGACTCAGTGGTATAGAAACATCAGAAACTGGGTCAGAAACTGGATGGTGCATGTGCATGTGTGTGCAGCAAGTGTATGTGCATGCATGCAAACCACACAAGAAAGTGATAAAATGTGGGTCAAAGGCAAAAACAATTGCTATATAAGGAGATTAGTAAGCAGCTCCAAAAGAAAAGCCACTGGCAAACCAACACCCAGCACATTAAAAGCAGGACAGATCCTTTGCTATGGAACGATGTGCTTGCATTTCTGAGTAATTGGGATATATAACCTTCAGGGCAAAAGAATGGTACAAGAAAAACTGAACAGCCTTAAACGCAAATGAATTATGAGCATTTGTGGTGCAGATCTGCACTACAGGAATAAAGTGTACTTCATTACAACTTTGAACACAATCCTAACCATGACTACCCAAATGTAAGCTCCATTCAATACTCCCAGCAAAGTGTTTTGCAGCCTTCATTACAAGAAACTAGCTAGGTACTGACTATTCTCATAATCCATAATGCTTGGAATCAAAAGTCGTTCCCAAGTTTCCACATACAATCATGTCTAATTTTTCTCTTCTGTGCCTAATTCTGCATATGAATCCCAGCAAAATCAAGGTGTTTCAGATGTAAATTTGGCAAGGCTGTCAGTCACTGTTTTGTTCTTCCATTCCTCTGCTTGGATCTGTTCTCAAAGAGAAAAACCAGAGTTTGCTATAATTCAGGCAAACACAAACTAAAGTTAGCAATCAAATTAGGATTTAATGCCAAACACGGTTTCAAATAACTTCTGCTAACTGGGCCAGAGCACAGGTGGGCAGAGACAGGTTCGCTCTGGATCGCCAGAGCTGGTTGTTAGTTTCCCCCGCCGCTACCGATCTGGTAGCAAGGGGGGAGCAGATAACCGGGCGTTAACGATTCTGAGTGTAGCAAAGGGGGCAGCCAGGCACTTTTGAATTTGCCGCTCCAAGCAGCAACCCGGCGAGGCACCCCATAAGCCCCAGCGCCAGAGTGTCTTTCCTCTGACTGTTGGAGCAGCAGCCGGCCAGAGGAGCACGCAGCCTCCCCGGCCCCTTTTTCAGTGGGTCTTACTCCCAGGAAAGTGTGGACAGGGCTGCAGCCTCGGCTAGGCAGGTCTACTCAGAAGTAGGTCCCATTACAGTCAGTGGGTCTTACTCCCAGGAAACTGTCTTAAGGACTCCTGCCTCCTTTCTAGGATAGATCCTCTTTTTTAGCCTGGTGACTACAGTCCTAACCATGTCTACTCAAAAGTAAGCACTTTTGTGTTCAATGGGTCTTGATCCCAGGAAAGTGTCTTTAGGATTGCTGCCTCTTTTCCAGGATAGATACTTTTTTCTTTAGCCTGGTGACTACAATCCTAAGCATGTCTACTCAAAAGTAAGCCCTATTGTGCTCAATGGGTCTTGCTCCCAGGAAAGTGTCTTTAGGATTGCTGCATCTTTTCCAGGATAGATCCGCTTTTTTTAGCCTGGTGACTACAATCCTAAGCATGTCTACTCAAAAGTAAGCCCCATTATGTTCGATGGGTCTTACTCCCAGGAAACTGTCTTTAGGACTGTAGCAGAGTACTGCGCGTGCGCCAACCTTAGCCCTTCCCAGCCCCGCCCCTGACCCTCTCCGCCCCCTGACCCTGGCCCCTACCCCGCCCACTTCCGGGGAACCGGTTGTTGGGCCAGGCCGGGCCCACCACTGGGCCAGAGGTACTCTTTCCTCTTTTAATTAGCAAGGGGAGGGGTGTAAGTGGTCCTCTTTACCCCAGCAAAGTCTTTTATAGTGGCTTCTGATGGTATTTTTCCATCTTTTTAGATTATGAGCCCTTTTGGGATAGGGCACCTATTAGCCATTAATTTTTCATTACCTTTGTAAACCACTTTGTGAACTTTTTAGTTGAAAAGCGATATAAAATACTGTAGATAGACAGTGGTTTGGAAGCAATTAATGGTCACTCAGTTTGCCCAGGTATCACAGTCAAATCCATTTATTACAAAGTATAGAAAGGAAAAAAGTGCCATGTACAAGAGGGAAAGATAAAGGGTAAGGAATGCCTTAGACCTCCAACAATCAGCCAGTTGATTAGCCATAAGAGATGAGCCATATAATCCTTTGGCTGCTATCCTAATCTCCAGTTAGGCTGGCATAAACCCTGGCATAAGTCCTATGCTGACCTAAGGGGGTCACAAAAGGCACTTCTGCCCCATTCCCAGAGGAGGGGTTAGGCTGGTGTACAAACATACACCAACATCCCCACACTATCACAGGAAGATAAGCCAGGTGAGTTAGGCTAGCCTAAACTGGTTATGATTGTGCCCTTTGTCACTGTTATCAAGCTGCAGGTTATGGAACCCTTCCTCATTCCTAAACTGTCATGTTATGCAAGCATGAACATCACACACTGATCATGCTTTGATGTCTGGCCCAAAGAATGCCAGTTACAAGGCGTTGAGAAAATAAAAAGATCAGTACATTCTGCCCACCTAAACCACTCCAAGGGTGCAGCAAAACCCTTTGGTTTCCTTTGGTTGATGCAGGATTAGAACTGTTACTGAGGAGTTAAATGAATTTAAGGATTATTTGGATGCAGTGCAGCACACCATCTGTTTTAATTCTGGTGCATCTATCAAATAAATGTATTTAAATTAAAATAAAATTCCAACAAATTCTCTTTGCATGCTTTTGGGCAACTCTTTTCTTCACCCTCGAGGTGACACAAACCATGGATTGGAGATTGAGCCTACACCAAACCTGTAGAGTTCTTACCCTATTAGTGCCCTAAATCTAATGGATCCCCAATGGATCAGTGCCCTAACTGTACTGGATTTGGAATACTAGTTGTAAGAGGCCACTTTGAAGGAACAGCTGGTAAAAGGGATGCAAAGACTCAGGCCATTCCTGTGCAGCAGCTTAAAAAGAAGGCAAAGACGTTTTCTACTACTGATGCTCTCATCAAAAATCATGGCTACTAAAAACTCTTCACATCGATTCTCAGCCATTGCAACAGGACTAGCTACAAACAAAATGCAACAAAAATACAGAAATGGCTTCTTAAGACATCAATGAGTGTAATTACGCTCTTATAGATTGTCATCTTGATGCTACGTAAATTCACGCCATAAATACTGCAATTCAAATATACTTTGTTTCTCTCAGGAGGACCAAAACTTTCAATGAGTGATGCCATTAAATGTTGTCTCTTTGCCAAAACAATTATTTAGTAAAATGCTGAAAGCCAAAGAGATGCTTCCAAATTGAAAGCCTCTGGGTTCATTCAGAAAGCTTTTATGGCCCATTAATGTTTCACTCTCTTCAGTATTGATTTTTTTCCTTCCCAATTGCTCCGGTATAAAGGGAAAAAACCTGCCATGATCCTTTCTGTGTGATGGTTAAAATGGTAGGCTTGGTTCTCACTAAAACATTAAAGTTGTGCATGACTGTTATCACGTTACACTTCATTTGCAGATATATGTGCACCTGATATATCGCTAACCCATATATATAGGAATATACACACCCTACACACACACACACACACACACACACAGGGGTGTATATATACAGAGTGTGTGTACATGTGTGTTTGCACACGCCCCCATTTTGGACTCAAAATACACACATATTATATATATAATTTTTTCCTTATATATATATATATATATACACACACACACACACGCCCACACACATTTGTGCATGTGTGTGCACCTGTTCACTCATGCACATTCATAAATATGTGTTTACAGTATATATAAAGTTCTTCTGCACTGGAAACCCTGATCAGATCTTCCTCCCAAATCCAGAGTAACTACGGAAGCATGTAAGAGACTTTACATGCACCTATAGTTACAGCACCACCTAGTGAAAACCTATGGGAAATTCATATTGGAAGCCAGAGTAAGTTGTTCTTGCACCGGAGCAAGGACTCTCCATAGTTACTCTGGATTTTGCCTATAGTTTAATTACAAATAGAAAATGTGGGGCCAAGATAGGGCAAAATCACAAAAGGCTTTAGTAGTTTGTCTCCATCCCATTACTATCTCTTCCAGCACATGCAATCAATGAAAAAGGAAACAAGAGTTGTTTGGGGGTTTTCTTCTGTTTGTAAAGATGGGTCATAGTCATAATTAAAGTCATGGCAGTTTTCCAGCATTTTACTAAATAATTGTTTTGGCAAAGAGACAACATTTAATGGCATCACTCATACAACATTTTCATCCTGATCAAAAGTTTTATTTGCATGATTTTATTTCTAGAGCTCATTTTACATAGCATCAAGGCAATGATCTATAAGGCCATTATTGCACTTATCAGTGTTTTAATAAATCATCTCCACATTTTGCGGAACTCCTCCCTCACTTGTTATGTATATTAAACCAAAGCCTGAATCAGGAGGGCAGGTTTCCCAATTAACAGCACAGACCTATGCATTTCTACTTGGGCATAAGTCCCATTCAAAGAGGAACATTTTGAAAAGTGAGAAAAGTGAGTATAGGGCTGTAGCCTACTTACCCTACTACAATCCAGAGTAACTACGGGAGCACATAAGAGACATTACGTGCACATTACGTGCACCCGTAGTTACTGCACCACCCAGTGAAAACCTATGGGAAATTCATATTGCAATCCAGAGTAAATTGTTCTTATGCCAGAGCAAGGACTCCCGGTAGTTACTCTGGATTGCACCCACATACTTATTAGGTCCTGGATGTTGGTGTTTGGGAGAGGGTTCAAATCTAGTCCTCTCGGTGATACGCTAGTTTCCAGTGGATATAACTGTATTTTTATTTTGAAAGAACACTCAAATCATGCGAAGTTTGAAAGTGGTACAGAACAGAAATAGATTTACCACCTTGGTAAACACTACGCTTATCCTTCAATCCTCATTCTGTAAGATTGAACAAAGGACATTTGTAGGAATTTAAGCATATTGAACACAATGGGGCTTATTTTTGAGTAAACACATACTGCACTGCAGTGTTAGGATGCACTCCTAAACATGTATATTTTAGAGTGAGTCCCAGTGAATTCAATGTCAGTTACTTCTAAGTAGACATGCTTAGGATTGTGCTATAAATCTCTGTTATTTTTAAGAATACCAACAAGTATTTTATGATAAGATTGAACCAAAGAACCAAGGAAAATGATAAACCTTTATTTGAAACTACAAGGATATTTATAAGCTTATCTCTGTCAGAATAAATTACAATATTTTATCTATTTATCCTGCCAGCTCACAGAAGAGATGTAAATTTAAACGTATTAAGTCTGATTATCATCATAGCATAACTACAGCTGTGTTTCCAGAAAGATAGCCTGTTCTCAGTCTTTGCTTTTAGAAAGAGCATAAGAACAACAAGCTAAAATGTTAAGTTTCCAAATATAGTAATACTGGATAATGTAATCAATGTACCGTCCTTCTAAAAATTTCTAAATTGCTACCGACTCACAAAAGCTTATCCTCATAGGTTGTTCCTTTCTCCAAATCCATCCTGTTTACTCGCAAAGCTTTACATTTTAATCCACTTAAAAATTACAGCACATTTTAAAGTTCAAAACATCAAAATCATGGAGAAATGTCTAAATAAGATAGTATGTATTCAGCAACTGACACAAGAGAAATGGGAAATAAATAATGGGATAAATGTCTTAAAACAGCCATCAGTGTCCAGAGATGAGAAGATTGATACCAAAAATGTATTTATCAAACTTGAAAAATTATCAGATTCCCCTATTTCGCACGTCTGTGGTTGGCAAATGTAGGACACCACCTTGCATGGACAATTGGTCTACATGGGTCAATGTTGGCTGTGGGATTGAACATTGGGGTCAAGTCCAACATTACCAAAGGGCAGAATCTCAGAGGAATTTGGCGGGTTACAAAGTTTATTTTGGGCCCTTCCCAAAGGGGGAGAAGGTAAATGGGGTGTGAGAGCAGTGATGGGGATTCTCAGGAACTCCCATCCACTGGATCTCCATAAGATTCTAGGCCCCATTCTCTAGATCGGTGATTTTCAACCTTTTTCATCTCACGGCAAACTTAACAATGCACTGAAATTGTCAAGGTACACCAACAATTGTTTTTACCATTGACAAGGCACACCAGATTGTTCAAATCCCCCAATTTTCCTATTAATGAATGTCAATCCCCAAATTTCCATGGCACATCTGAGAACTATCCATGGCACACTGGCTGAAAATCACTGCTCTAGATCCTGGCCCTCTTTTCAGACCCCTGGCCAGGTACAAATTACCCCCTAGGTAAAGTGCTGGGGATTGAACCTGGGATCTTCTGCATTTTTTCCTATGGAATTCCCACTCTTATACAGACCAACTTCCCATCACTTGACATGCAAACTAATGTAATTTATTTCAATTGTCATTGCATTAGTTTACAAATATTCTGCCTTGGACCTTACAAAAAATTTGCAATTCAAATAGTCAATACCTTTACTGTATTTTGTCAACAGGAGATGTTAAAATTATTTCTTAAATAGAACTCAATTTGGATCCAAAGAACTACGAATGGAAGAGGGGAGAGAAAATGTATTGGACTATTTCATAAATTGAATTTTTGTGCAAATGCTAATAGAAGACTTCTCAGTTCAGAGCCTCCATACAGAAGGGCTGTGTGGTACACCATGACAAATGATAAAGTACATTATAGACTGTAACATATACATTCTTGGAAGATTCACAGTATATAAAACCTTTTTGTACGTTTTATTAAACCACACATGCCATAAGAAGATTTTGAGAAAAACAGTGCTAAATTTTATGCAAGCTGTTGTGGGAATGAATGAATGAATGAATGAATGAGCTCCTCTGGATTTCATGCCCTTTCCACATTGGAGTTAACACCAGTGAGGGCAGAAGAGGCACCTCTAGATCCCAACCCACAGAGAACTATGTACTATTGAGGGTACTGGAAATTCATTCATAATTGGCTATGAAAAGCCAATGAAACTTCTTGGGCTGTAGCGGCTTAGTGGTTAAAGGCATTGTACCTGTCAATCTTCACATTGCCAGGTCAACAGGAATGTTGCAAGAAGGAATGAGCTCCCATCAATTGCCCAGCTCACGCTGGCTCCTGCCAAGCTAGCAGTTCAAAAGTATCCAAATGCAAATAAATAGGTACCACCTTGATGGACGGCAACAGCATTCCATGCACATGCGGGCCACATGTCCACAGAGATGTCATAGAATCATAGAATCAGAGTTGGAAGGGACCTAGTAGGTCATCTAGTCCAACCCCCTGCCTGTAGCAGGAAATCCTCCTAGAGCATCCCCGACAGGTGCCTCTACTTGAGGTGCCTTCAAGCCTCTACTTGAAGATCCCCAGTGAGGGAGAGTCCACCACCTCCCTTGAAAATCTGTTCTACGGCTGGGACATGTCTTCAGACAATGCTGTCTCTATGGCTTAGGAAACGGGGATGACCACTGTTCCCCAGCATCACTCATGACTAGCAGAGCAACCTGGGGGGAACCCGCTTTATCTTGACCTTTAACTTCTTTTTGGGTTCTAGCAGTATAAGAAAAACCTCCCATCACACAATGCACCTTATAAAAGTATACACCCAGTATTAACAGTACAACCGATATTAACAAGCATGTTGATGTGAAGAGTTAGGCAATGCCCCTAGGACTGGGATACTACTTGCTTTTTCTCATGAATGTTCTCATCCAATATATATACATAAAGAACACACAAGCCTACATTAATTCAAACATTGAGACACACTTATCTATGCTATGAGCATTTCATTCCACTTGATTTTTACGAAAGAAGAATTAAATGAACTCTTAATAACTACACTACTAAATGATACTTCCATGCCATATAATTCCTTCATAATTTTAACATTAATTCTGATTACAGTAGGTAATGTAGCAGCTCTGTGCCTCATAAATTTGTAATCACCATATTAATATTTTATATTTATTTCCTCTCCTATGCCAAATTAGCCCAAAGGTGCTTTAAATAATGAATCTGGGAATTAAGTAACTGATGAATAAAATGAACCAACCTCTTGGGAAGAATGTGGCGTCTCTATGTGGCAGAAATATGCTTTCTGAACTGGTTAGGATCAATTGCAAAAAATTAATACCAGTGGTTGTATGTTTAGTGACGTCCATTAGGAATGTTGCGATAAGTGCCATCAGGACACTGAGGTCCATTTAATGCAGGGGAGTGATGTATGCAAAAAAAACCACCCTTTTTTGAGATACGGGCATATAGATTGCTACTGATATTCGTCTAGACATCATGAACAATTTCACATGCCAAGCCAAGACCATTCCTAATTATTTCAGCTCGTTTTTCTAAATGACTGCCAGATTAATTGAGATGAGGTATACCCATTTATGCCAAGATTACTCCTTTTGTGATACAGGCATGAAATGAGGTAACCAGACAACATTATAAGCTATCTCATTTTGAATAATGGTGGTCCTTTTTTAAGAGGGCTGCCAGAAGACTAATATGATATACATCAGTGGTATTCAAGCATTTCAGCTCAGGACCCCTTCTGAGAATGACAAGCTGTCCATGACCCCCCAAAAAAGTGATAACAATGCTGGAAATGTCATTAAAGTGCCATTAAAGTGCCCAGGGCCAGATTCAAAGATGGGTGTGTCCAGCTTTTCGTGACCCCCTTGAAATTTATTTATTTCAAAAATTTGTATCCTGCCTTTCTCGGGTCGTAGACCGACTCAAGGCAGCTGAAGTCATAATGAAGACAAAATCCTCAAGGGGGTCCTAACCCCCAGGTGTTCCTGTCAGACACTTTTGCTTAATAAGTAGAATGATGGATTCATGACATTGGACTCAGCCAAACTGGGCACTGGTTGTGGACTGATGTCCATCAGAGGACCTATATGGCTGGAGTGTCTACTCAGTACTGAGTAGTACTGAGTAGACACTCCATTACACTCAACAGTAATGGTTGAGGAACCATTGTGGGTCTGGCACGGAACTATGCCCCAAGTTTCCAGGCAACCTTGCACCAGTACTGAATGCAACTACTGGTGGCAATAATCCAGTACACGTTCTGCTGTTTTTGCTACAATCACATTACATTGATCCATCCTCCTCCTCGTCACATTGAGAGGTGGATAAATAAATACTCTTGGGAGAAGTCTCCATCTTTTTTTATAAACTAAAGAGCTGTACGCTATCAGATACCATTTCTTTTTCTAAGCCATTAATGAATCACCTTTTAACCTTCTTTTGATAACCTGTTTATTGAGTTCTTGCAGTGCTTCATTGTACAGTGGGTTTTACACCTAATCAATATTTTCCATTGCTCTTCTTGGAAACTTTTACAGCATTTCCAATATCTTTCCAGAAAGGCATTCAAAAAACAGAAGGCAGGGGACTTCTCAGAGAGGAATAGTCTCTCCATATCAAATGATTATGTTAACATAATTTCCAGAAAACCATCTCTAGGGAGTGACTAGCTGTTTAAATGAAAAAAGACATTCCATGTATCCACTGAAGCATACTGTAGTCCATGAACACTATGCCATAATAAATCCCTTCGTTTTTAGGGAAGACACAAGACTGTGAATTCACAAGTCTGTGAATTTCCTAACTGCTTCCAATCTGTGTCTCCCTGATCTCCAGCTGGTTTCTCCGTCAGTTTTGGGGCTTGCAATAACTTTTATAATGATTTTATGGCTCAATCATATCCTATAACATTTTATGCTATGCAACTATGCTAACAGAGAACATACTGCTTGTAATGAAGAGGGACGCCACCAGGCCACCTGGGAAAAGTAGATAATTTTAAATAATACTTTTAACCTACCTTTCTATAGCCCACCTGGCCATCAACAGATGTTCTTAGACCTGTAGAGCCTAATTTACAGGCCTAAATCCAAGGTGAGGCAGGGAGATTGTGCTCAGAAAATGGAGATAGGATTCTGGGGTATGCTGCTTCCACTAAGATCCCATACTGGAACCATTCCTCCAAGTCTCTAACTTCCCCCAAACTATTCATAACCAACCCCACCAGCACTTGATTTTTCCTAATGTGTCATGTTTCCAACTCTAGTGGGTGCATGAACCCTGGGGCCATTTGCACCAGCAGATCCAAAATACACCATGGTAGCACAACACTTATGGTGCCATAAGGGGACTTAAGGCAGAGGATCACTCAATCCTCTGTGACAGGCTCTCTATAGCAATGGTATTCAGGCACTTCAGTCCATGACCCCCTTTCAAATTTAAAAATCTGTCCAGGACCCTTTATCAAACTTTCTGGGATGCACCTTCATGACTACTTAGAAGTCCCACAGTGTTCATTGAGGAAAGTCCCATTGCGTTCCTTACTACCAGGAAAGCCCAGTGTCAGATTCCAAGATGGTGGATCCAACCCCCAAGGTCGTCCCAACCCCCACTTTGAATACCACTACATAGGATAGGGTTGTTAACAATTATTGTACTTAAAGCAGGCCTCCGTCAGTCCTGAGAGACTACGGTATCGTGCTCAGCGCTGCATACGCTGCATGTGAAGCATGAGAGCCTGGGTTGGATTGTTATGGAGGATAGGCTGTTACCCAAGCAGCAAATCCCCCCTCTCCACACCACTGAATTAGTCCAATGGAAAGGCAGAACCAATACGATTGGATCCAGCTGCATTGCAGAGCTGGGCTAAGGACAAGAGCTCACCCTGTCTTCTGGGGCTGACCCGGGTCTCGAACCCTGGCCTGCTGGTCAACAGGCACAGCGTCTAAACTGCTTGCGCCACCCACAGCCCTTTTGTACTTGTTTTGTACTTTATCGTTTTGTACTTGTTTTGAACTTTATTGTACTTGTTAATTTTAAATAATGCCATCCACCATGGAGGCCTCTATGGATGGAGAAAGACAGAGTAAAAAGATACAGGCACCCATGTTTGTGATACTGTATCTACTTAAGCCCTTGATGAAAGTATCTTGTGCATCTGTGATTGTATTATTGGCACATACAATCTTTCATTCCCCCTACCAAGGAAGTGCTGCTGTTGCATTGTTCTATCCATGCACTTGTTTGTATTGAGCATTAGCCCACCAAAAGAGCCATGGAGAGAATAATGCTTTCTTTTCAAAAACAAACCAACCGAAAAACCTTTGGATGAGTTGTGTGGTTCTTCAGAAATAGCTCAAGGACGTAGGCTGCAATCCAGAGCAAATTCAGCCTGCTCTGACCTAACTGCACTCTCCTAACTATTCTGTATCCAGAGCAGAAAGTTATGCTGAATCCAGAGAGTCAGGAAGCCTGGGCTGCCCTAACTGCTCCAGAGCATGCTAAGTAATTGACACAAGGGGAAGACTTGCTCCTGAGGAGACACCCCTCAGATCACACTGAACAAGGAACAGCTGTGGTGCCTACAGTGGTGACATGACTCTGCACATCACCTGGTGCGGAAGTCTGTGCGTCATCCCTGGGATGTGCCCCCCCTACCTGGACTGCACAGTCACCAAAGTTGGCGCCTGCGCAGTTGTTTCTGAAGCCTTTTGGCTTCGGGGGAGACTGTGCAGGCGTCAGAGTTGGTGCCTGTGCAGTACTCTTTCTGAAGCCATTCGGCTGCCGCTCCGCCTCCTGAGTGAGGCCGAATGGCTGCGCAGAGGCGCGGACTTTCTCTGCTCTAAGGAAGTCTCCTCTGAAGCTGTTCGGCATGCTCAGTGTGTTTCTGCTCAATGCATCTCAGATGGCCGTTCAGGCCAGCTCCTCAGACAAGTGGCAGCTTCTGGCTGCTGCTCCGCCTTGGAGCAGGCCTGAATGGGGGTGCTGACGCCCGGGGCCTGCCAAAGGACAGTCAAACTCCTCCGGCACATCACCCCATACGGAGCGCATCCCCAATGCAGCCCACACCAGCCGCACCAGTCTGGTGACGCCACTGGGTGCCTGCCTTATAAGGAGTCCCTGATGAGATGCCAGTACATTCTACAGTGAATACAAGGGGCTTCTTGGAGTGGCCTGCTGTATCCTAAGGTTTGTGGGCAGCCGTAGTTTGTTCCATATCCTGAGGTTGAGAGGAAGGAGTTGCAGCTAGGCTGGCCAAGAACTCAGAGTTTTGGTCAACACTGCCATTCTTACTCGGGCCTTATCATGGACCCCTATGGGTCTACTCATTACTATACCTGCTCCTGAGGTGGTATAACTCTGAGGGCTGGAAGAGGGCATTTCTGCCTTGGAAACAGGCTTTGGATACAGAGTAACTGCTCTGCCCTAGGCAATGCTAAACATGCCCTCAACTTGCCTCTCCTGAGCTGCTTAGGCTGCCCCAGTTAGGGCAGAGCAGGTCCACCTCTCTTAGGGCACCCTATGTTGCCTTGCTTGCCCTAAGCCTCCTTCAGAGTAACTGGGCTGGAGCATCTTGCAGTTGCTCCAACCTAGTGTTAGATAGGGCAACCTAAGGGCTCTTATGTGGACAGATTAGTTGCTCTGGATTGGGCTGTTAGTCCATTACAGTACTTCCTACTTTGTGCCTCTTCCTGCTTAACCGTGGGATGCATGCAACTGCATTTACCAGTATCAAATTTTAAAAATCAAAGGAAATCTGTTCATACATCTCCTGATATTGCAATTTTTTTTCCGTTAGTGCCATCAATGCACATGATACTTTACACAGAATGATCACAGAGCAAATGGACGGGGGAACAAAGCAGGGGTGAAAAGAAGAAGCAAATCCAGTTGTTTGAGTTCTGTTCATTTAAGTAATAGAGAATAGGAACTAAGGTGTGACTTTGGCTGCAATCCCAAACACACTTTCTTGGGAGGAGGCCCCATTGAATACAGTAGGACTTTCTTCTGAGTTGACATGCTTAGAATTGCACAAGGTATATACTTTGTTCCTGATTTTGTGAAAAGTAACATGTGTCTTGATACTTAACTATATCCTGATAATATTTTATCCCTCCCTTCTCTGGCAACGAAACATTGTGCATCATAACGTCAGGGCATGGTAAGTTGTGCTGGATCTTATAGAGCAGGGGTCTCCACCCATTTGGCCAAAGGGCCGCATAAAATATCTGGCACATTGTTGAGGGCTGAAATAATTTAAATATAAAATTTAAATAAATACATTAGAGATGGAATTCCAGGATTTCTCCAGGCACAAAAAAACATTCAAGAAATAAAGCAAACACTTAAGTATGCCATTCCTTCACCCTACAAGCAGCGTATCTACATGTTAAGGGGTAAACAGGAACTCTGGTTTTGTTCTGTTGAGTGGGCCAGAAGATAGATCAGTAGATCAGAGGCTGACTGTGGGACAGATAGAGGCTTACCATGTGCCAAATCTACCCAGCGGGCTAGGGTTACCCCTGTCATAGAGGAAACAGAATCACAATAGTACTAGTAGCAATTTGAATTTATTCCACACATTCTTTTTTTTTCTAGCCGTTTAGCATAGAATATCATCAACATTCCAGCTTACTCTACTTGAATAATACTCTTGTCTCTTGTCTACGGTTGGTTTCTTCCCAGATGGCAGTTTTATGATCATGCTGTCTACCTTGATGAGAGAGTAAAAAAGGTTAGAGGGGGATCTCTAGCCTTAATTTTTATGCCTGGTTATATTTCAGCAGAACATCTTCCTCTATTTAACCATTATAACTTGAACAGGTGTATCCACCTGTTCCCAGATACTTTTAAGTCCTCATCTAACTGTTCAGGCGCTAGTGAAAATTCAATAAATTTCCATTGTAATAAATTTCCCATGTAATAATAAATAAATTTATTTCCACTGCAATAAATTTCCAATGTAAATGAGCTGTGCAGGGGAAAATCAGTTTGAGTTTTACAAACAAAGACAGATGGGGTGACTGGCTGCCTGGCGGTGCTCATTCTCATCCCATGCCTCGAGGCAAGCAGATCAAAGTCAAAGCAAGAGAGGAACCATGACATCCATGACATAGTTTACATTCCCCAGGGTCAGGAGGATGGCACTCTTCAGGAAAGGGATCAAACACACACACCTGCCTATGTTATGCTGATTGGAAGCCAGAGATGGAAAAGTTCAACTGATTGTGAAATCAAATTGTGTGAACTTTGTGATCGCTAGTGGCAGGGTGATCATATGATCGGAAATTTCCAGATTTGTCCTCTTTTTTAGCCTCATATCCAGGTGTCCTCCAAAAGGGCTTCATTGTCCTCCATTTTGGCTTCACTTTGGAACTTTGCAATGGTGTGTAGTACTCCAGCATGTCATATGTTGTTGGATTTGTATTGAAGATCAGAATCCGATTCAAAAATCAGTTTTGAAATATCTCCTTCCTATCAAAAGGCTAAAAATAAAAAATATGCATTGAGCTATATGGGAAAGTGCCCAATATCGCGGCTTTGTCTGCTTGTGAGTAGATAAATGTGCCATTATCTGCCAGAAAGGCCAGGCTGAGAGGAATCCAAGACCTTGTCTTCCTTTGAGGTTTAGGCATCTGGTCACCCTGACTAATGGTCACTTGAACATTCCTATTAGGTGCAATATCTGCAGACACACAGAGAGAGCTATTCCTAATGGATGTCCCACATTAATGTCTTTAAAATTCTTCTCTTGGCAGTTCACTAAACACTGAGCATCTTCTAGTCATGTTTTGGATGGCCTTCTACTAGTAGTCCAGTCACAATCTGGACATGTGTGGGCTAACTGCTGACATGTACCCCATCTGTTGCTCCTGAACTCTACTAACTCTGAACTCTACTAATTATTTTGTGACTATTACTGTCATTCATCCCCTTTGTGCCACCTTCTTCCACACATCAAAATCTATGCTTCTTCCTTCACTGCCGCCCTTCTTTTTCTGCCCAATAACTGCTGCTTCCTTCACCTGCTTCCTGCTTTCAACATCTAATGTATTAGATGCACACCTTATCGCACACCTTAATGTACACCAAGATGCACACCTTAATGTATTAGATGTACACCTTATTAGATGTTCAGTATTATCTGCACACCTGATTACCAGGACAGATATCACATCTGCCCAACAAATGGACCATTTTTTATTATTAAGAAGTTAACATGTTGGGATAAGGCAGTGACTTCATTACAATGTTCTGCGTATCTTTTTTAAAGATACAGATTCCTGTGTTTGCTTTTGAACCTTTGATGTGTTTGATACAGGAGAGTAGATATGAAAACTTGAATACATTAAAAAGTGTTATTCTTAAGTGTGTTGATTTGATCAACTAACCCTACAATCCAGAGTAACTATGGGAGGATTAAGAGACATTATGTGTACCTGAAGTTACTGCACCATCTAGTGAAAACCTATGGGAAATTCATATTGGAATCCGGAGTAAGTTGTTCTTACACTGGAGCAAGGACTCCCCATAGTTACTCTGGATTACGCCCATGAGTCAGAAGATGAGTTAAGAAGCAAAAGATGAAGTCCATCTGGACTTGCTGATATAGGAAAAGAATATTTCTCCGTGGCAATTCTTTTTAGGATTGCCAAAGCAGGATGTTTTCTTACTAGGAACCAGACCTAATTCATAAATTCTGATGACTTGGCTCCGGGGGAATTTTAGTAGTGACTGCCCTCTGAAAGTATTTATACAACCTTCCCGATCAATGCAAGGCGCTCTGTATTCAGCAGAATCTCTTGACTTTGTAGTTACTCAATTGTACTCAAATTCTAGAGATTTGCTTAAGAAAGCATTTTGCTGGAAGCACATGATCTATTCTGGCTGGAAAATGGCTTTCATCTGAATGACTTTGGGTATCTTATCTCCTTATGAAAACTACGCATATTACAGCAATCCTCGCTTCCGTCCACACCTCCCCCCCCCTCCCGTTCAATGAAATATGAAGTCTGGCATCTCAATCCAGTGCATGTTTACTCAGAAGAAAATCCCGTTAAATTGAATGGGCTTGACTTTCAATAGGAATGTAGCATTACCGTAATTTCATTTCATTTTTCACTCAATATTTCACTTTTTCACTCAGTATTATGGTGACAATCATTAGATATTTCACTTTGAGTCCAATCCTATACATGACTATTCAGGAGTAATTTCCATTATAGTTAACGGGGCTTACTTCCAGGTGAAACACACATAGGGCTGCAGATATAATAAATACCATATTTACTCAAATCTGATGCGCCATCAAATCTAATCTGCATCCTATACTTATATTCAGAATACCACGTTTACTTGAATCTAATTAAACATCAAATCTAATGTGTACCCTCATTTTGGAGACTTCCATTCGACTGAAAATGGTGAGCATTAGATTCAAGTAAATACAGTAAACTGGATATATAAAACTGAAAAGTCACTGACTCACAGACTGATTCACTCACTAACTCACTCATCAATGCCCCACCGTTACAACTAGACCTAGAAGCGTGACATTTGGGGTGGGTATTCCTTCCGTGATGAAGGGAGTCACTAAGAACTGGTTTTTGGAAATTCCAACTAGAAGGGATTGAAATGGGGCACAACGTGTTTTCCTCCTTATACTTTACTTGGGAGAGTCCCTGACTGAGGAACGCTCTGCCCCAACCCCTGGACCGATAAGCATGAAATTTGGGGAGGGTGGTCCTTCTGTGACATCAACACCCACCAAGAACCAATGTTAAGAAATTTAATCCTTAAGGGGCTGACAAGGGGTGCAACATGTTTTGTAGACTGTGGGTGGTACAAGCAGTAAAGACGCTGGGCCTGTTAACCAGCAGGCCAGGGTTCGATTCCCGGGTTGGCCCCACAAGACAGGGTGAGCTCCTGTCCTTAGCCCAGCTCTGCGATGCCAGCTGGATCCAATCGTATTGGCTCTGCCTTTCCATTGGACTAATTCAGTGATGTGGAGAGGGGGGATTTGCTGCTTGGATAACAGTCTATCCTCCATAACAATCCAACCCAGGCTTTTGTGCTTCGCATGAGCGTATGCAGCGCTGAGCACGATACCATAGTCTTCCAAGACTGACGGAGGCCTCCTTTTTAACATTGAAGTCTGACTGATCAACATCCAGCTGATGCATTGGGCGGGAGGGTGCACAGGGGTTGATGGTGTGCATGGGGGGATGATATGCATGGGGGATAATGCGCATGACGAGATGATGCACATGGGTACGCAAATGTGGTACGCACGGGTAGACAGTGCGCATGAGGGGTTGATGAGCATGGGAGATGTTGAGCCTGGGAGATATTGAGCATGGGGTTTGATGCGCATGGGGGTATGATTCACATGGAGGGTGTTGCACATGAGGAGACAATGCACATGGAATGATGCAAATGGGGGTGTTGCACATGGGGGGACGGTGCACATGGCAGGACAATGCGCATGGTGGGACGATATGCATGGGGGGACGATGTGCATGGGGACATTTTCACAAGTAGATAATGAGTAATAAACTCTATATTACTTATTAAATTTAAAACTACTACATCTAATTTATTAATTACAAGCAGGCTACAAGCGTCTTACTTATAAAAAAGACGAGAATGAAAACTTTTTTCAGGACTCAAGGCTAAAAAGAGGACATGTCCTGCAAAAGGGGGACATATGGATAACCCTGGAATACAACAGTCTATGGCTTTTTGTTTCACTCCACAGCAACTGTAATGAAAAAAGCTTTGGATACCTTCTGCAGAACTTGATGCTCACTTCCTGAGTGTGGCCCACACATAGGTACACAAGGTCTCTCTGATGCAGCCGAAGAGGGTGAGAATTTTCAGGGTAGGCACACAAAGGTAGGCTCTCTTCCGTGAGGCCGAATTCTCCATTAATGATTGGTACAATGTGGGAGAAGAAAAAAGAGTTTTGTCATGGCTGAGCTAAACTTAGTTCAGTCTACTTTGTGTTGTGTGGGAGCAAGTTGGTTACCGGAGCCAGCAGAAAGGTGCAGAATTAACCTTGTGCTGTTGTTTGGAGGACCAACTAGAGCTTTTAGTCCTGGTGCAGGAGGTTAACCCATCTTGCTTCCTCTGAACTGGAAAAAAGCAAATGGGACTCCAGCATGATTTATTGATACATGGCTGAAAATGCTGATTCCTAGGAAATGATCACAGCTCCTAAATTTCTCCACAGTACTCTTTGTTGTTCTTTCACCAAATCTTAGGGCGCAATCCAGAGTAACTACGGGGAGTCCTTGTTCCGGTGTAAGAACAATTTGCTCTGGATTTCAATATGAATTTCCCATAGGTTTTCACTAGGTGGTGCAGTAACTATGCATGCACATAATGTCTCTTACATGCTCCCATAGTTATTTTGAATTGTAGGATTACTTCCTTTTCTTAGATTTTTATTTCACAAAAACAGTGCTTCATGCTTGACACCAGGAATCAATACCCCAGTTTTTCCGGCCCTTCCATGCTGCCCCCAACCAGACTCTTGGTAGGGATTCCATAGCTGTATAGTTGTTAAGGGATGGTTTTTTAGTGTTAGTGCATTCAAAGTACTTTGCATGCATTATCTCAGAAATTTTTTACAATACCCCAGTACGAAGGACCGACATAATTATTTCCATATTATAGGTAATGGCTTGCTTAAGAGCAAGTAATATATTTATGATAGAGATTCAGCTGAATCTCTGGACCTCCCAATTCACACTTCGGCCAAAACAATAGAGATATACCATATATAACTGCTTTTTCTCTCTACACTCCAGGAGAAAGAAAGGGAGAGCAGAGTGCTACGTTTTGCAGGGCACCTCAGTGCATAGGGTAACCTGTGCATAGGGTCACTTTAAAGAGCCTTTAAAGACATTTGAGGCAGCAAGAGCAAAGCAGAGATGCCTCTGAGGGTTAGGTGGTGGGGCTGCTTATGTGGCACGTTATCCCTACAATCCAGAGTAACTACGGGAGCACGTAAGAAACATTAGGTGCACCCGTAGTTATTGCACCACCTAGTGAAAACCTATGGGAAATTCATATTGCACTCCCCGTAGTTACTCTGGATTGCACCCTTAGGCTCTCTGAAAAACTTAGTGTTGTGTCCTCCTCTGGGAACACTACTGGTACCCCATAACATCTAGTAAACTACTTCACTGCCCAACAGTGGTGTTGTGTTGGAAAGTGTAGTGTAGTGTACGAAAGTAGTGAAGTCATGCCACATCTTTTATGTGTTTTATGTCTTTTATGTCTAGGTGTTATGAGCGGAGAGATAAAGCTGATCCAAGTCCTCCCAGCACCCAAAGTGATGTACCCAGTATCAGCCCACCAAAGTGATATACCCAGTACCAGCCCCTCATTTTAGCACTCCAGGGACTTGCTCTGTTATTCTTTCCACTCCTCAGGACTGAAAATGAAGAAAAGATTGAAGAACAAGAGGAACTATGGAGGAGAGGAGTTTGGTGAGCTAGTTCTCCACTCGTCCATCTTCTTATGGATGGCACAACCATAGATTATGCAGCCAGGTTTATGCAGCAAGCACTCTGTGGCTTCCAAATCTGAGCCCCACAGTTTACCACAACCTGAGATGAATGGCTTTTAAAACCAAGAAACGTCAAAGTGAGATTTCATCTATATAATTAGGTTCATTAGCTGTCTTTTGGGAGCCTGTGGAAGAACACCTTTTTCAGAGGACCATTTTCAGAGGGGCCTGCATCAGAGTTTTATGCTGCTTACTCTTCTTCTGTTTGCTGTGATGATCCTGCTGTTGTTGACTAGAATCATTTTATGGATTTCTTTGTTTTGTTGCTTTTGGCATTGATTGCTTTATGTCAAAAGGCACAATGAACTGTTATGGAAAGTATTATGAAAATCTTTTAAATACATAATAAGCAATTAATAGCAAACTTGGGCCCCATCAGGACCAAAGGGAATCATAGTCATATTGGAAATAGATTCATGATCAATAATTCCTTTAATATTGTCTTCCATGTCAGTTTTTACATTAACCCAACAATCCAGAGTAACTACGGGAGCATGTAAGAGACATTACGTGTACCCGTAATTACTGCACCACCTAGTGAAAACCTATGGGAAATTCATATTGCAGTCCAGAGCAAATTGTTCTTATGTCAGAGCAAGGACTCCCTGTGGTTACTCTGGATTGCGCCCTAACAGCCCAATCCAGAGCAACTAATCCGTCCACATAAGAGCCCTTAGGTTGCCCTATCTAACACTAGGTTGGAGCAACTGCAAGATGCTCCAGCCCAGTTACTCTGAAAGAGTCTTAGGGCAGAGCAAGGCAAGATAGGGTGCCCTAAGAGAGGTGGACCTGCTCTGCCCTAACTGGGGCAGCCTAAGCAGCTCAGGAGAGGCATGTTTAGCATTGCCTAGGGCAGAGCAGTTACTCTGTATCCAAAGCCTGTTTCCAAGGCAGAAATGCCCTCTTCCAGCCCTCACAGTTATACCACCTCAGGAGCAGGTATAGTAATGAGTAGACCCATAGGGGTCCATGATAAGGCCCAAGTAAGAATGGCAGTGTTGACCAAAAATCTGAGTTCTTGGCCAGCCTAGCTGCAACCCCTGCCTCTCAACCTCAGGATATGGAACAAACTACGGCTGCCCACAAACCTCAGGATACAGCAGGCCACTCCAAGAAGCCCCTTGTATTCACTGTAGAATGTACTGGCATCTCATCAGGGACTCCTTAGAAGGCAGGCACCCAGTGGCGTCACCAGACTGGTGCAGCTGGTGTGGGCTGCATTGGGTGATGCGCTCCGTATGGGGTGATGTGCCGGAGGAGTTTGACTGTCCTTTGGCAGGCCCCGGGCGTCAGCACCCCCATTCAGGCCTGCTCCAAGGCGGAGCAGCAGCCAGAAGCTTCCACTTGTCTGAGGAGCTGGCCTGAACGGCCATCTGAGGTGCACTGCGCAGAAACACACTGAGCATGCCGAACAGCTTCAGAGGAGACTTCCTTAGAGCAGAGAAAGTCCGCGCCTCTGCACAGCCATTCGGCCTCACTCAGGAGGCGGAGCGGCAGCTGAATGGCTTCAGAAAGAGTACTGCACAGGCACCAACTCTGACGCCTGCACAGTCTCCCCCGAAGCCAAAAGGCTTCAGAAAAGTACTGCACAGGTGTCAGAGATGGTGCCTGTGCAGTACTCTTTCTGAAGCCAGTTGGCTTCAGAAACAACTGCGCGGGTGCCAACTTTGGTGACTGCGCAGTCCAGGTAGGGGGGGCGCGCATCCCAGGGATGACGCACAGACTTCCGCACCAGGTGATGTGCAGAGTCATGTCACCACTGTAGGCACCACAGCTGTTCCTTGTTCAGTGTGATCTGAGGGGTGTCTCCTCAGGAGCAAGTCTTCCCCTTGTGTCAATTACTTAGCATGCTCTGGAGCAGTTGGGGCAGCCCAGGCTTCCTGACTCTCTGGATTCAGCATAACTTTCTGCTCTGGATACAGAATAGTTAGGAGAGTGCAGTTAGGTCAGAGCAGACTGAATTTGCTCTGGATTGTGTCCTAAGTCTAGCATGCACAGAAATCATAAACCCTGACACATAAATCATAAAGCAGCAAATTGATACCAACCTTCATGTCTGTGTGATGTTGGCCTGAAATCAGCCAAACATGCAATGGGACAATTGCTGCACCTACCCATTCCCAAAGCTGGTGATCAGGGAATCCCCACCAAGGTACGTATATACATATCTTTCATCAAAGCTTTGATGGCATTTGATAACAAAATTTGACAACTATAAATCCCACCCCTTTTCTGCCACCACACCCCTTCAACCCAATGGTTGCTATATCCCTGAAAACCAGGACAGTCCTTGTTTTCAGGGTTGCGCTCACATACTGTCAAGTTTGACAGGGGGTCCTGTCCCAGTTGTGTGGAAGAGAATTACGGCAATTTTATTCAACCCCCTATAGCTGACCCCCAAGGAAGGTGGGTTTTGTAACCCCTCAAACAGCTCCCTTCATCATATCTAACTAGTAGGAAAGGGGTTTTTGTGAGTGCCAAACCAATGATCTACTGGGAAATGGGGTTCATGCAACCCTCACCCCAAGAGGAGTGACCCCTCTGTCTGCTCCCCTATCATGCCTATCAGTTTCCCACATAATTTCTCCCCCCACCATGCCCACCATCCTCCTCCCAGTAAGAAAATGTTTTGTGGACACCAGTCTAATGGGGTAGCGGGCGAGGAGTTTGACATTTTTTGGTTTCATGTCTCCTTTTGGGTTTTTAGCCCCATTTTTCTGGCCCCTAGGGGAGGTGGGGTGGAGTTCAAACCTTTCTCCATAAGAATATGCTTCACATATTAATCTACTAAGGCTTTTCAGCAGGCCAATATATGAAATAGAGATTACAATTCTAGATTTTTCACATGTGGGGAGTTCTACTTTGCAAATGATTATTACATACAAAATGCCAAAAATTCAGAAGGCACCAAAAAGCACCAACTGAAAATAAAATTGAGATAACCAAGTAAAATTTTAGAAAATGTTACTGAGGTATACTAAACCTTAGACTATAGCAAGTTTGATTTTGCACTTACGGTAACACAAGAAAAGATGCTCTAGTCAATTTTGAAAAAGTTCACTGTGCAACAGTTGACTTGGTGCTCAGTCACCTTTATGGCATCAGTGCTATAAACATATTAGAAAACCCAGAATCAGAGTACACAGTACTCCTAGAGGCGGGGCTGTGTGTGTTCCATGAACCCCAAGATATGTGGAACCCCTTTCCCACTTCCCCATTGATCCAGCACCCACGAAATCCCCTTCCTATTGGTCAGGCATAATGGGGGAAACAGTTTTGAGTGGACATATGACCCACCTCCCCTATAAGTCAAATATTGGGATTCAAGGAAGACCAGTGATGGAATATGTGTTTGGGTTTATAGCTGTCAAAATTTGATATCAAAATATCAAAACTTTGGGGAAAGATTTGTTCTATTATTAGTCCTAGGGCTCATGTTTTGCTACGTGGAGACATATTTGTCTAAGAAATATCTTTCTATCTACATCAGAGCAAAAATTGGAAAGTGTCTCCCTTGGAAAGAAAACATAAGCCTATCCATGGCAACAGTTTTGAGTTCTTGTTGGGGAGTTTCTGAGCTGAAAAGTATTCTTCAGTCAAGGTCAGGAGTGGAACAAGCCACAAGTGGATTCTCAACAGCACTTAGGCAAAGCTAGCACGTAGTAGCTCATAACACAACCACACAGTCTGGAAGCCAGGAAAGAGGTTCGAGCCCAGCAGAGGAACGTGTCCTAACAAGGAAGGCACTCCTTTTTTGCCCAACTGACAAAAGCACATTTGCATGGGGTCCGCATTCCCATGTGGCTTGCCTGTACCACCCTGTCTCATGCTGTCCTGCAGGTTACTTGAACCACCTAAACAGTGGATAAATGAGTGCAGATATGGGGAGATGTTCTAGCCAGGGGAGATGGGGCTGTCCTGTTGCATTGGAATCAATAGCAATAAGATGCAATAACATAAGTAAGGGGGTCAGGTCCTGGTTGGGTTGCCACACTTTGCCAGGGTATTGAGAGGGTGCCTTTTGGAGACTTTAGAAAGCCACTTCTGATTTCAGTATCAGAAGCACCATTTTAAGGACTCTAGGAGGTGGTCTGAAGCCTGGGGAGGTGTATGGACCATATGTCCCCTTTTTCTATGATATGTCCTGGATTTTAGCTTCGTATCCTGGGGAAAAAAATCTTCATTGTCCTCTATTTCTTTGCGAGCAGACAGCATGGAGCCTTCTTGGGATTAATAAATTATATGTAATAAGTTACAGTATATGCAATAGTTTTACATTTAGGATGCAATCCAGTGATGGGATTCAAAGAAATTAACAACTGGTTCTCTGCCCATCTGGCAGCCACTTTTAAATGGCTATTTTTAAACTCTTTATGTCCTATCTCTCGTTAACAACCAGTTCTACAGAGTAGGTGTGAACCTGCTGGAGCCCACCACTGATGCAATCCTAAAGACAATTTCCTGGGAGTAAGTCTCATTGAACACAATGGGGCTTGCTTCTGAGTAGACGTGATAGGATTGTGCTCATAGCGTTTAATACTTAGAGCACAATTCTAACCATGTCTACTCAAAAGTAAGCCCCACTGTGTTCAGTGGGACTTACTCCCAGGAAAGTGTCTCTAGGATTGCAGCATTAGTATATGCTGTACGTCAGGCTCCTCTTTATCCCTCCTGTGTCCCACATTCTGCTCCCTACCAGTAAGAGTTGCACCAGTATTTGAATTGTACTAATGTGTCATTACGCCAGAGTCCCGGGCTTATCTGCTGGTAGACCAGCTGCTGTACCAGCGCTCCGAGTCATAGCCATGGCATACGCTACTCAGACTACTGCAGCACCAGTACAGGCATGAGCTGTTACTCCCACAGATTAGTGTGCCTGAGTGTGCTGCCTAACATGCACATGAGCACAACCCATTTGTTGCTCTTAACACAGCTTTGTTCCAAAGCAGCTCACCATCTTCTGTAGCATGTCAGAGAAAGTTTACAAATGGGGTGTGAAGCCACACTCGGTATTGTACATGGTTTGCTAATTCCTTTAGGGTTACATAAAGCCTGCCAGGAATTGCCAGCTTGATTGTATTTTCTTACTGGTGATGTAAGAAGCTTGTGCTGTGACACATACACAGTTAAAAGTGTAATTTTATTCACCCATCAGTAAACCTCTTATTGTTTTCCTCTGTTGTACACAGTGACTAATCATCCTAATGTCTATTATTAATGGAGAATTGCTAGAGTGGAAGCAAAGCTCACATCTGCTTTCAAAAGAATGCAGCTATTTAGGATTTGCATTAGAGTTACTTTGAAAGCGAGGCGGACAGATGTCCAGCAGACCTGCTCAGCACAGCCAGAAGAAAGCTAACTAGAGACTCACGGAGGACTATGGAAACATTTTCATAGTAGGGTAAAGAGCTATAACCCAAAATGAAAACCCTATTGGTTGAAAATTGTTTTGTTCCTTCTAATTCATATGAAAGGGTCTAAATTGGATTAAATCCACATAGGCTAGTGCAATTGCTTTACGGTACTTTTGGTGCATGCTGGCAGTTGTGATATTCCGAGTCAGAAGGTGATGAGCTTAGCTGTGGCATAGAGTCATCCTTGTTGGGGAAGTAAGAAAGTGGTCATGCTTACTCAGGAGTAAGGGCAAAATCCATAGCAGTTAGGGTCCATGCAGTTACATCACCCTCTAGTGTTTTCTTATGGAAAGTCATCTTAACTGCTCTGGAGCAAGAGGCTTAATTTCACTTTAGGATATAGGCCTAAGTCCCATTTTGTTTAATGAACGTTGTTGCCTAAGAAATATGCATAGGGTAGTGCTATAAAGAGGATTAGTCAACACTTAGAACCAGTTCAAATCATTCCTGCGTAGGAGAATACTACGTTACTTACATTGCACTTTAGAGTGCAGTCCTAATCCTGTCTACTCAAACTTAAGCCCCATTATAGTCAATGTGGCTTACTCTTAAGTGAGGTTAGGACTCCTGCCTCATGAGTCTGAAATCCTAAACACACTTTCCTGGAAGTAAAACCCAACGACCACAGTGGGGCTTGCTTCTGCGTAGACATGGTTAGGATTGCGCTCTTAGGGCACAATCCAGAGTAACTATGGACAATAGGAACAATTTACTCTGGATTGCAATATGAATTTCCCATATGTTTTCAGTAGGTGGTGCCGTAACTATGAGTGCACGTAATGTCTCTTACGTGCTCCCGTAGTTACTCTGGATTGTAGGGTTAGAGTAATAACATAAGTTAAATGTACAGCTCTACTTCCAGTTGAATCTATCTGCATTAGGCAGAACATAGAAAGTCTACATTTCTGCCTGTCCCTCCAGCCTTTCCTTTGGCTAACTAGATATTATGTTAATTACTAATTACTAATAATAAGCCTATTGACAACTACCCTGGTAGGACTAGCCATATAAGGATGCAAACTGAAGCAGATACTTCAGGTGTAATCAGAGGTCAGGGGAGGAGAAGGCTGCTACCTGAGCCTATTTACCAGCCATCACTACAGCTCTCTGTTCCTTGAACTTGGCAACAGTGTAAGAACAGAAGCTCTGTTCTCCTCCTTGGTGTTGAATTGGCAAACATAAAGCCAATTGTACCCATTGCTCCCAGTTGGACCTTGTGCCTAAGAGGGCCTGTGCTAGGATAACCTGCTTCAGTTTTGTCAAATACACACAATGGATTCATTGCAATGAACTTAACATATTACGGGTTTTATAGAGAACCACAGAGATTTTATTTGTCTGTTGAACTCTTAAGTCAGTAATGTTATACTGCTATGTCTATAATTTTTTTACATAATATATAATGTTTAAAGCACATAATAAATTAAATTTATTAAAATTAAAATTAAAATTTATTAAATTTAAAACTATTATTCATTCATTTATTTTGGCATCAGGTGCAGTATGATGGTTGAGTGCAGGGCTGCTGAAGATAGCTCCTGGATGGGAGACTGCAAGCTGATAAAGCTGTCATGAGTCATCAAAGCCAGAAGGTGTCACCGTTTACAGATAGGCTGACCTGAAACTCCTGCTGGAAGTTCTGAAGGCATATTCCTGAAACAGGCATCCCCCACTTTGACAGTTCATTTTCTGACGGATCTGCTCTTTCAACACCTTTTAATTATACCCAGAAATCATTCATTTAACCCATGTTTTGCTCTTTCAACCTCTCTCTGCTGTTCTAAAGGCCAAAATTGCTTTTCTCCATGTTGTAGCTCCTGGTCCAGAAGGAATTAATAAGAATTCATTAGCAGAAATATTTAAATGGCAGCAGGAATTTGCAAGATAAAAAGAGGAATTAGAAATTTGCTAGAAACATTAGAACTGGAAGCAACATTTATAAACCAAAAAACATTTGATGCCACTTTTCAACCATTTTCACTTTTGCATGTGCTCCGGCCGCTTATCCATTCAATAAATGGGGGATGCCTGTACCAGATATGATGACTACACCATGAAGGATTCCACCTAGGAGATAAGAGCTCTACAAGCTTTCCGTAGACCAATTACCTACCTTATGTGTTGCTGTGAAGATTGTATGTGGCAGCACATGTACATGCTGTGGCGCAGCACTCCAGTGATCAGTAGTGAGTGCACCCCAAATTTCACCCTGAATATTTTGTTGTGCACCCCATTTTTGTGGCATATTTGTGTACAATGGCAATAAAGTTTCTTTCTTTCTATCATATATAATTTATTTTATTCTTTCTATTATATATATTGCGCCCCAAATTTCACCCTGAATATTTTGTTGTGCACCCCATTTTTTGTGGCATATTTGTGTACAATTACAATAAAGTTTCTTTCGTTCTTTTCTTTTCTTTCTATCTATATACGGTAATTTTACATATGAATTAAAGAAGAATTAATTTATTACATATGAATTACATATGTCCTCTAAAGAAGAGGACATGTCCTAGAAAAAGAGGATATATGGTATAAACACTATGGACGCAATCCTAACAAATTTAGGCAGGCCTAACTCACATGGCATCTTTCCATGGTGATGTTGGGAGGTTGGCGTATGCCTGTGCAGTGGCCTAACCATTACCCCCCACAAGTGGGGCAGAAGTTTTGTGACACCCCCAGGACAACAAAGGACTTGTTCCAGAGCTTATTCTGGCCTTACTGGAGATTAGGAACACATTTTCATGGAGGTAAATCCCACTGAACACAATGGGGCTGAGCACACATGGATAAGATTGTGCTCGAGATTAATGAATTACAAGAAATCTATTTGCTGCTTGCTCATGTTGCAGACTCACTCACAAGTTAAAGGAGGACAACAAAGATATTTTTTCCAAGAACACCAGGCTAAAAAAAAAGAGGACATATCCAGTGATGGGCTTCAAAGAAATTAAGAACTGGTTCTCTGCCCATCTGGCAGCCACTTTTAAATGGCTATTTTTAAACTTTATATGTACTATCTCTTGTTAAGAACCGGTTCTATAGCGTAGGTGCGAACCTGCTGCTGCCCACCTCTGGACATATCCTGAAAAAAGAGGACATCTGATCACCCTGGAAAAGGAGGACATCTGGTCTGCCTGGGAAAAGGAGAACAATGATGATTTTTTTTTTCCAGGACACCAGGCTAAAAAAAGAGGACAGCTTGCAAAATGAGGACACATTGTAACACTGATATAGACACTATATAGTTTCTTATTAAATTTAAAACTATTACATCTAATTTTGTTACACGTTAATTTATGAATTACAGGAAAGTATTTGCTGCCTGCTCACAAGGAAAGGAGAACAATGAAGTTTTTTTTTTCTCCCAAGAGACCAGGCTAAAATGACATGCCCTAAAAAAAGGGGGGGGGACACACAGATGTTCACCCTGGGAAAAGGAGGACAATGAAGATTTTTTTCCCAGGGCACCAGGCCAGAATAAGTAGATATGTCCTGGAAAAAGAGGACATCTGGGAAAAAGAGGACATCTGGTCTCCCTGGGAAAAGGAGTAGAATGAAGATTTTTTTTTTCCCCAGGACACCAGGCTTTAAAAAGGGGACATGTCCAGGATATCCTGGAAAAAGAGGACAATGGGAAAGGAGGACAATGAAGTTTTTTTCCCCAGGTGGAAAAGAGGACCCTGTGCAGATGGTGCTTGGCTGCTACAGGGGGAATTGTGTGGGGGGCTCCCATGTCCACCCCACTGAAGCAGAGTAGTGCCTGCAGTGTGAGGAGCTGAGGCTGAGCACCCTGGGCTTCCCCTTTAAGGCCCAAGCCAGGAGAGAGCCTCCCCCTTCCCTTCCTCCCCTTCCCTGCCTGCCTCCCACAGTTGCAGGAGGTGGGGCTGAGCCAGGCAGGCATCCCTGCTCAGCCTCCTTGTAGCCAGCCAGCTAACCAGCCAGGTGGCCTGTGCTCCCCCCAGTCCAGGCGGGAAGGACCCCCTGGGTTGTCTCTGGCTGAGTGGCTGCTGCAGGCAGCCCACTGCGGGGATGTGCCATTGCCATGGCGAGGAGGCTCTTCCCAGGGGCCTGGCTCAGGAAGCCCTTCTACAGCCAGGTAGGCACCAGGGCTGGGGGGCCAGGGGAGGAGAGACCCACTTGGGGGGGGGGGAGGTATGGAGCTTGGGAAATGCCACACCTGGGGGTGCCCTGCCACCCTCTGAGGAAAGCACCTACACTGACAACAGCCCCCCACCCCAGCCCCCCATCTCTCCTTGCCCTTCAGAAGCATCTCTATGGGGCAGAGTGGGCATGGGGAGACTTTTGGCTTATTGTATCTCCACCCATATGTCCTCTTTTTCCAGGACATGTCCTCTTTCTTCTGCCTGGTGTCCTGGGAAAAAATCTTCATTAACCTCCTTTTCCCAGATTGACCAACATGTCCTCTTTTTCCCAGGACATGTCCTCTTTTTTAGCTGGTGTCCTGGGAAAAAAATCTTTATTCACCTCTTTTCCCCAGATTGACCACATGTCCTCTTTCTCCCTGGACATGCCCTCTTTTTTAGCCTAGTGTCCTGGGAAAAAAATCTTCCTTCACCTCCTTTCCCCAGATTGACCACATGTCCTCTTTTTCCCAGGAAATGTCCTCTTTCTTCAGCCTAGTGTCCTGGGAAAAAAATCTTCATTCTCCTTTTCCCAGGGTGATCACATGTCTTATTTTCCCAGGATACGTCCTCTTTTTCAGCCTGGAGTCCTGGAAAAATGTCTTCATTCTACTCCTTTTCCCAGGGAGAACACATGTCCTCTTTCCCCAGGACATGCCCTCTTTTTTTAGCCTGGTGTCTTGGTGGAAAAAAAATCTCCATTCCCTTTTTCCTTGTGAGCAGGCAGAGAAGAGCTTTCTTGTAATTCATGAATTATGTGTAACTAGATGTAATAGTTTAAATTTAATAATAAGCAATATACTGTTTACTGTATATCAGGGTGCTCACATGTCCTCTTTGACCAGGGTATGTCCTTTTTTTAAGACTAGTGTCCTGGAAAAAAGTCTTCATTTTCCTTCTTTACTACCAGGCAGCATGTATCCTTCTTGTAATTCATAAATTATATGTAGTAGTTTTAAATTTAACAATAAGCAGTATAGTATTTAAATGAACCACATGAAAGCATATAGATGAGTGTTTCCAGCTTTTTTTCCATTTCCTGCATTTTTGAGTTTCCTACCTTTTAGGGGATCTTGTCCTCCTTTTTTCATTATGACACATGGTCACCTTGCCCCTAGAATGTATCCTGTAGCAGCCAAGCACCAACAGCAGAGAGTGTCCTCATTTTTCAGGACATGTCCTCTTTTTTTAGCCTGGTGTCCTGAAAAATTTCATTCTCCTCCTTTTCCTTGTGAGCAGGCAACATGTATCCTTCTTGTAATTAACAAATAATGTGATAAATTATATGTAATACAATTTTAAATTTACTAAGTCATATAGCGTTTACTAAGTGATATAGTATTTAAATCAGTCACATGAAAGCAATATATAGGAGTGTTTTCACTTTTATTTGCTCAATCCTACAGTTTTCTGGGGTGCCCTACATTTGAGGGTCCTTGTCCTCTTTTTCCAGTTATGACATATGGAGCACAAACCGAACCATGTCTACTCAAAAGCAAGCCCTATTGTGTTCAATAGGGTTTTAGGATTGCAGCCATGGTTACCCTGCACCTGGGGGGAAGAGGGCCCACTGGGAAGATCCTGTCATCTTTTGAGGGTCCTGCTAGAAACCTCACCCCCACCCCAGTTCCCCATCTGTTCTTTTGTGGTCTTGCCCTTCAGGAGCATCTCAATGAAAGAGAGTGGAGATGTGGGGAAAAATCTGTTGGCTTATTGCATCTCCACCTCCCTATGCAGGAAGGCACAG
The DNA here is from genome assembly GCA_030015325.1 of Cryptoblepharus egeriae. Taxonomy (NCBI): domain Eukaryota; kingdom Metazoa; phylum Chordata; class Lepidosauria; order Squamata; family Scincidae; genus Cryptoblepharus; species Cryptoblepharus egeriae. The sequence goes on from JAREYC010000003.1 coordinate 113,949,044, forward strand.
TCTGGCAGTCCAGTCCTCCTCTGTTCATTTTATTCTTCCTCCTTCAGCCTTTCCACCTTTTCCATCCCCCTTTTTCTTCTGTACTCCAGTAATGGGTGCTCCCCCCAGGGTTCTGCTTGCCTTCTCTCTGCCACGTGACTAGCATCTCCAAAGGGCTCTGACAATGAATTTGTGCCACTTTTCTGGCTTACAGGGCTGGCGGGCCAGCTTCTGCGATTCAGCACTTTGAAGGGATTCTGCTCCGGCTGGCTGCAGGGTAAACAGAGTGGTAAAAGGCAGGATGCAGGCATTGGGGATTGCCAAGCCTGAAGAGGGACTGTGGCGGAAATAATGAAGTGTTTGGGTTGGATTGCTACTTTTATCATTCTCGTGTAAAACGTTATATATATACTATATATATATATAAAATATGTGCCAGCTTATCATTATAAAGGAAATGTATCTTATCTGCAGTGGGCTTTTTATTGCACCACTGCTTTTAATAGCTTATCTACTTTTAGGTCTTAACTTTGGCTGTAATCCTAAATACACTTTCCTGGGAGTAAGACCATTGGTGGGATTCAAATAAATTAACAGGTTCTATGTCCTAATAATCTAAATTAACAACTGGTTCTATGTCCCATTAGTAACCAATTCTCAGAACCAGGGGCTCATTGGCAAAGGGTTCTATAGAATCTGTGAGAACCCCCTGAAGCCCACCACTGAGTAAAACCCATTGAACACAATGGGGCTTACTTTTGAGTAGACATGGTTAGGATTGTGCTCTTAGACACTATAGTGTGGGGACGTCTGTGCTTTCCGTGATTAGAACAGTGATTTTTTAATCAGTGTGTGCCATGGCACATTGGTGCATCCACAAGTGTGCCACAAGAGTTTGGAAAAGGGTCCATTGGGTGACATGAGCTCTCTGCCAGCTGCATACTGTGTGTTGTCATTTATCAAAAACTGATGGTGTTCCTTGAAAATTTTACTGCCTTGTCAATGTGCCATGAGATTTTAAAAGGTTGAAAAATCACTGGTTTAGAAGATCCAGCGTCACCGAGGTTTCACGATACTGTATACATGAATACTGGAGTTGGATGGCTCTTCATAGATTATATAGCACTGAAGTATCGACTCACTAGAAGACGCCACTGAGGAGCAGGGTGAATAGATGCCAAACCCAAAATTCCTGAACCCCAAGGCCAAAATTCCTATTCCCAGGCCAAAATTCTTACTCCCCCAAGCCAAAATTCCTACCCACTTTTAAAAATGCCAAAAAATGTATTTCTTTTGTTTTTATATTTTTGTTTTTTTGGATTTTTTGGCCATAACATTTGATAGGAAGGAGATATCTCAAAACTGATTTTTGCAGTGGATTCTATCTACAGTATTTATCTACAGTTTTTATATACCGCTTTTCAACTAACAAGTTCAAATTCTGCTCTTCAGTATGAATCCAATGACATATGACATGATGGTGTACTGCGCACCATCACGAAGTTCAAAAATGAAGCCAAAATGTAGGACAAAGAAGCCAAAATGTAGGATACCCGGACAGGAGGCTAAAAATCCGGACAAATCCAGGTTTTCCAGCTATTTGGTCACCCTGCTGAGGAGGGGAATTCTGCTAGTTACTCTAATGTGTTCATAGTCTAAAACGTTTCTCATAACATTTTATACTCTAATGTTGTTGTCACTGAAACTGAACTTTGTTTTGAGTTTTAGTGTTTTTTTTAAAAGTCGCAGTAACAGGCCTCTTCTTGCTGTGTAAACTTAGCACTGTGGCACTCATCTAGAACTAATTTCTTAACAGCATGGTAAAGGTTACCCAGCCTGCTCATTCATGTCTCTTCTATTTAATTTTTGTTTTGTTTTTGTTTTGATATGTTTTCAGTTAGGTTTTCCAAGGGCAAGGGAATGAAGGAAAGCAGAACCTTGTGTGCTTTGCTACTCAAGGATAGACATGACTCACTACATGCAGATTGGATAGTACTATTTCAGGAATTGTTGTCCCATCCCAGTGTTGTCCTGCCTCTGTGATATTTTATTTTTTTCTTGTTTTCTAATATTTGTTCCCTGCCTTTGCATCCCAAGAATGCATACAGAGCAATGTCATGTGGTAGGAAGATGAAAGTGACCCAGCATTCATACTCTTCTTCCCTGTGGTGTACATACCTGCTCTTCTTTTCTCCCACTTCCTTTTAACACTTAAAGAGACAACAGGAATCAGAAGAAAACTCTCTGCCCACAGCCTTAAAAAGTGAAATCTACCCTCTCTGCAATGAAATTGCTGATGTTGAGAGTTGCAATGTTGGAGACTTGCAGCCAGAGCAAATGTTTTGTGTGTTTTTTGAGTGTGTTTTTTGGTTGTCTGATTGCAATTCTATGTGACTGTTCCAGTTACACATTTTCTGAGAGCTCCTTTTTCCCGCCTGCCCTCAGTGATCATAATCTTCTCAACTTGGTTTGGGTAGTGTGTGTGTTTGTTGAGTAGACCTGAATATCTTTAGAAGGTGACTGATGCAATCAGAGTGGGGCTGATGAGATGTCTGTCAGGGTGACTAACTCCATTCTCTAAAAGTATGATTATGTTCAAGTGGAAAACATTCACAGAACAAATCTGAAGTGAGTGAATTTCCACATCATAATTGAACATTTTCTTCTGGCTCTTACACGAGCTCCTCTGGGTTGGCATGGCAAAACAGAAACCTCTCTCCCTAAAAATATTTTATACCTTTTTTTCCTTTGCAAAAGTACACAAGTGTCTTATCATAGCTAATGGAGCTTATCTGTGAGTGATATGAATATTACCCACTAGTCTGTTACTTTTGGTAAGTCGGAGTTTATGCAACACTCACCATGACAAGAAAGGGGGTGGATGTGCACATGGATGTACGCTAACATCAATACATTGCTGAAATACATATGGAGGTGGATATGTATTTTTCAGCAACATATTTATATTTCAATATGGTAGATATCTTAAAGAAGTATATTTGGATCCCTTGCATTACTGAGGTAGTAATTGGACTATTTAAAGGAAATTAAAATATTTGCATCCTCTTGAACCCTTGAATTTGTTGACCATGTAAAAGCTGTTTTTGAAGCTATTGGGCTCAAAAGCATTGCTAAAGCCTTAAAAAAGATTGATGTGCCTATCTATTAAAGGCCTCATCATATCAAACTTTATTGGCTATTTCCAACACAGATAATTGTAATTTGATAATTTGGCTATAATAATATTATTAATTTGGCAATTTGGCTATAAACCAAAATATGCAAACCTTCTTTTTCATACAAGGTCAAATTCTGAATGGGGAGCAAGGTATTTTAATACTATTATTTTTGATAGGCCTATTCTAAAAATAAACAGCATTAACAAAGATCTATATTTTGCTCTTGGCTAGAACTATATCTTGTTTCTGTATTGGGTGCTTCTCCACTCAGTATGTACATTTACATGTGGTGTGTGTAGGTAGAACATAGATACATAGTAGTCATAAAATGACTGAATATATACAATTTTCCTCCACTTGAAATGCAAAGGGAGCAAGATTTTGATGAAAGGCAAAATAGTTGCAAATAGGTTTGGTTCTTTTTTTCTGCTCTCTGTAAAGACTGTAAACTTTTCTTCCCTGTGCAAATCTAAAATAATTGAATCTTTTCATCATTCTCTCTTCCCTTAGGTTTTCAAAAGTTTATGTCCATAATATAATTTCAGATCCCTTCTCTCCCCTGTTGCACAAATGCTTTTTAAAAAAATCCACGAATATACCGAAGCACTGAAACATCCATTCATGATGATGTGCCATTTTCCTTCAGCTTTTGTATTTGCACTTGCTTTTCTATTTTAACATTCTTTTAAAAATTCTTAGGGTTTTATAATTGAAAAAACAGCATTTGGTCCTACCTTGGATGGATAACTTCTGTAATAATGACTAACTTTGTAGAAACTTGTTATGTTTCTAATGTGGCTATTATTGGAGTACAGGGATCTTCTGTTATGAGCTTCAAAAAATTATTTGGGAATTATATTCAAATTCTCAAATTATGTAGAACTGCTCTTAGGAATTTTGCTTCTTAAAATGATGCAATAGTGTAGCTTTCTTGCATTAGTCTTATGTGGTGATAGTATGCTTACAGATCCGGATGTAGAACATATGGCCTGCCAACACATTTTGTGCCACCTATGCTCCCCCGACCAAGCCTTCCCCAACACATCATAGGAGCCTGTTGGGATGTGTTTGGAGCTGGGATTTGAAGGCACATTACTAGGGTGCAAGGGAGGAAAGTCAGTGTTTAGATTTTGTTAGCTCTCTGTTGTAATGTTGGCTCTTTGTGGGGATGTGTTAATGGAATATGTTGATGGGCCCCTATGACATAGAGGAGATGTCCATTCTCCATGTTCCGAGATTGCTATGGGTGGCGCAAGTGGCTAAGACACTGTGCCTGTTAACCAGCAGGCCAGGGTTCGAGACCCGGGTCGGCACCACAAGACAGGGTGAGCTCCTGTCCTTAGCCCAGCTCTGTGATGCCAGCTGGATCCAATCGTATCGGCTCTGGCTTTCCATTGGACTAATTCAGTGGCGTGGAGAGGGGGGATTTGCTGTTTGGGTAACAGCCTATCCTCCATAACAATTTAACCCAGGCTTTCGTGCTTCGCATGCAGTGTATGCAGTGCCAAGCACGTTACCATAGTCTTCCAAGACTGATGGAGGCCTGCTTATTATTATTTGGTAGGTTCAAATCCTGCTTTTTTTAACACCTTCCTCTTTAAGCGCCTCCTACATTTCCTTTGAGACTGATTCTTCTAAGTCCACCTGCATGGCATTGTGCTTCAAGCCGGATGTGTATTAATCTGAACTTGAGGTTGACGTGGCCTTTAAGACGCTCATTTTTACTTTGAATATACTTTTAAAAGAGAAAAAAGGTCAATAAGTAACCTAGTTACTTGAGTTCAAAAGGTAGATAGTTGTTTTGTTCTTCCACACATGATGGTAGCTGATGACACCCTGTAGAGCAGTGGTTCTCAATCTTCCTAACGCTGTGACCCCTTTATAAGTTTCTCATGTTGTGGGGACCTCCAACCGTAAAATTATTTTTGTTGCTACTTTATAACTGTAATTTTGCTACTGTTATGAATCGTGATGTAAATATCCAATATGCAGGATGTATTTTCATTGTTACAAATGAAATGTGTGTTCTATGCACACATGGAACACAATGGGATTTATTTCAGAGTAGGCATGCATAGGATTGGGCCCTGAAGCTGCAATCCTATCCACATTTGCGTGGGAGTAAAGGCCCCCCTGACTATAATGGAATTTATTTCAGAGTAGACATGCATAGGATTGGGCCCTGAGGCTGTCAGTCAGCCCCAGTGCGTCTGCAGCTGCAGCCGAAGGTCTGGCAAGCCTGACCTGGCCCCCTGCACCAGGGGTCTTTAGGCGACACCCAGAAAAGCTCTAGGCGACCCCCAAAGGGGTCCTGACCCCCACTTTGAGAAACGCTGCTGTAGAGTTTTCAGTGTTGATCTGTAATCGTTCAAGAGAACAATAAGCATCCAATACTCCAGTTGTGTAATGCTTACTCTGCAGTCTGAATGAGCATGGGGAAAGTGTATGAGTTTTTGGTGTAGCCTAATGGTTTCTTCTGACATGAATTAAACAAAATGCAATCTTCTTTTTAAATGACAAAAACCTTGCAAGTACTCTGCAGATAGCAACAAGCAAAATAGTACTATACCAGAAATAGGCAATCTCTAGGAATGATGCATCTTACTAACAATATACATGTGAATCAAACATTGCTTCAACTTCCACCTCGGTGTCTTGCAACATGATTTTACAGCACAGTCCTATGCAGAGAAATTCAGTGGGACTAGTCTCTCTGGCATAGGACCCAGTTTATATTTTTAGCAGCGTGAGATTGTAGAATTCTTGACTGCAGGTATGGAATTTTCTTTCATGTATGAAATGCTATATGTTAATAAACCAGCAAATTGGGATCTTCATTGATATCTTCAGTGTGCTCAACTCCTTACTTGCAGTTAATTTTTTTTAATGGGGAACATTCTGAAATATAGTCTCACACGTGGGAAGTAGAACAGTTCAGTTTGAAGGTGGATTTAATTGAATTGGTTGCCTGGAGTGAACTGGTGGCCAGGTCTACGAGGATAATCAGCAAAAAGGTCCACTTAGTAGGTTGATGGATCCGCGTATCCCTGAAACTGGCCCTCTGTCTGGACTTTCAGTGGGCACTGCAATGTAAGATGGTTGTGTATATTCATAGATAAGAGAGTTGCGTATCTTCATATATATGTTTGTCTATAAATTATTTCGAGGGCTGTAGTAGCTCAGTTCTGAAAATGCCATGCCTATTGATCAGTTTGAGACCTAGTACTGCAAGACAGGATGAACTCCTGTTCTTAGCCCTGTCATCCTACCAGTTCAAAAGTGTGCAAATGCAAATAGATAAATAGGTACCATTTCAGTGGGAAGATAACAGTGTTCCATGTCCTTAGAGCCGCATTGCCTTGGTGCGCGGCTTTCAGTCATGCAGGCCATCTGAGTATGAAGGAGACTTCGGACAACACTGGCTCTAAAGGCTGAGTATCAGATGAGCACTGCCCCCTACAGTTGGATCTGACTTCACAGGGGAAACCTTTTTACTTAATACAAATTAATTATATAGCTCAAACAATGTAAATGTAACAAAATTATAACATGATTATATTTTGCCAAATTTTTTTTGCCTTCAGCTCATGGAGAAAGGAACATGCTGTACTCTTTTGGGTTGTTAAAAGGAAGCCAAAGTTACAACCCATGAAGTGTTTGGGATAGATAACCCATTCCTGTGGCTGAGTCCTGTTTCCCTCTCAGTTTTACCACAGAATCCTTTTACTCCCTATTTAATTGTGTGTGTATGTATAATATATACACATTCATGTATAAGTCAAAAAATTATGCCTTAAAATTGACTCAAACTATGGTGGATCAGTAAGTAAATAAAGCTTCTAAGATCAGCTGCTTGGTGGGGTGCATAGAGACTAGGCTGAGAAGCTTTTACTTTTTACTTTCCAATAATTGTTCTGAGGCAATGATAGAAAGCATACAATAAAAGTAGCCATTTCAGCTTCTTCTCCATATAGGAACTTATGAGACTAGCCGAAAGTATGATGGCTGCTGCTATGGAAGTGCCACAGTATAGTCCTTACAAAGCCTCCAACTTGTATAAACACCCTCAGCTCCCTTCCTGTCTGGAAAAGGTTAAACAGCTCCATTTATATACTGTATATTTCTATAATCTAAAACACTCATATTGTAAATTGCACATTGAAATGAATGGAACCCATTGTGTTATGGGTCCCAATCCACAGATTGAGAAACAATGAGCTAGAATATTGATCAGCTGAAAACATTTGCCAATTTAGCCCAGTTTAGGACTAGATTGTATGTTTGTCTTAATAGGATTGCTGATGATAATACTTAGTGTTTACAAGCAAAATATGATTTTGCAATTTGCCTTGCAAGTTGCAACTCGCCTGAGCACAGTGTACTCGCCTAGTACAGTATTATTTCCCTTTGCCCACTGGCAAGGGGGTTTCCAAACTTGTTGGCAGAAGGGCCACATCATCAATCTGACACTGTGCTGGGGGTTGGGAAAATGATTTACGTTTCAAGTCTGAATAAATTTACATATAAGAGTGTGTTAGAGACAGTTGTGGAGGATTGCAAGGCTTGCTGTGGGCCAAATGGAGGGGTTTTTTCCACAGGCTGCATTTCTGCTCACTGCAGGCCACATTTGGCTGCTGGGCTGGGGTTTGAACACTCTTCATCATGTGCCTGATAGGTCTGCTTGCTTATACAGTTATTACTCCTGATAACCACCATAGGCTTCTGGTGTGTTGTCTTCTGCGATGGGGTCTTGGCTGGCTATATTTTCGTTCAGAGAAAATGCTGATTCTGTCTGCACCCAGAAGCTTCTGCAGTGTTTCCCTGGTAGCAAGCAAAAGCTCACAAGGAACTAAGGTGCAGGAAAGGATTTGTGCAAGCATAGAAGAGCGTGTACAACAGCCCATTTATTAAATTATGAGACCATTTATTTGTAGTCCAAGAATATACAGTATTTGGATACAGTGACTCAAAGCACCACCCAACAATTCATCTCATTCTCCCTCTAGGACTGGTTTGAGTATCAATGTGCTCTGGAACCTGTCCAGACCCAACTTTTGCCAAAAGTGGTGCTTTTGATGCATCCCACTTGGTGAGTAACTAATTACCATGCAGTTCACACTATTTAGCAGAATATTGACTCTGTAAATGCCTTGTTAGGTATCATCATACACTTTTTCTTTCATGCCTGTGCTTTCTGGCTCCTTTCCAAGAGGATTAGTGGGAATGAGAAGGGGGTGCAGGCAAGAAAAGCGTATGCTGGCAACTTTATTCTTGTGCCACCATCATTTAAAATGCTTTGTCCTTTTCAGTAGTTATGTTTTTAACTAAGGCTTTCCAGGAAAGCAGTGTGAGTGAACTTTTATGGCTGCATAAAGCCTCCTGTCAATCAATATACCAAAGCAATTTTCTGTAGTATTTTCAGCCGCACATATGTTTTTCTTTTATACTTAACGCTTTAACTATTGGCTAAATACATGTAAGTGTGGGATCGCTGTTAACAGAGACAAATTTGTGTAGGCATCCGTGCTTAAATTCACTTTAAAAACAATAGATGTACTTTGGCCAGCTGGTGTCTGTGACACTCCTTGTCTGTGTTTGGGTACAGAGTTCAAATGCAATGGTTAGTTGAGAGGGACCTGGATGGATTCACTTAAAGACTATTTTAAATTAACAATTTAAGCTGCCATGACAAAAAGCCAATTTAAATCAATTTGGACTGAAAGTATATAAGTTCTAAATTGTTAGTTAGGTATTTTCTAAATAAAAATGCATACCATGGTAATTGCTCTAACAAAGGGGTGGGCAAACATTTTGACAGGAGGGCCACATCTCACTGACAACGTGTTGGGTGCACAAAAAAAAAATTACTTTACATTTCAAATTTGAATAAATTTTTATAAAATTTAAAGAGATCAAATCAGTCAATCCTTCAGAAAATCAACCCTGATTGTTCATTGTATGGACAGATACTGAAGCTCAAATGCTTTGGCCAAATCATGAGAAGGAAGAAGACCCTGAGCTGGGCAAAACTAAAGGCAAAAGGAGAAGGGGCAGCAGAGGATGTGGTGGTTAGATAGTGTCACCAAGGCAATGAACATGAATTTGGGCAGACTTCAGAAGCTAATGGAGGATATGGTAGCCTGGCATGCTGCAGTTCATGGAGTCATGAAGATACAGTCACAACTTAGCGACTAAACAACAACATATATAATTATATATTAGAGATGGAAGTTATATGAATGCATTTTACTCAGCTTATTTATAATACACTAGTGTATAATACACTGTCCCCCCATATACACTGTCCCCCCACACGGACCATCATCCCCAGTGCCCCCTCTCTCCAAGTGCATCAGCTGGATGTTAATTAGTCAGTCTTCAGTGTTAAGTTTAGGACAAAAACATGTTTCACCCTTTTTCACCCCCTTAAAGGTTAAATTTCTCAACATCAGTTCTTAGTGGGTGTTGATGTTTCATAAGGAACACCCTTCCTGAAGTTCATGCTTCTAGGTCCAGGGGTTGGGGCAGAGTATCCATTAGTTACCAATTCTTCAATGTATAGGGAGGAAAATGTGTTGTGCCCCTTTTCACTCCCTTCCAGTTGGAATTTCCAAAAATTGTTCTTAGTGGGTGCCTCCATCACAGAAGGAACACCCTTCTCAAATTTCATGCTTCTAGGCCTGGCAGTTTTGGCTGGGCATTGATGAGTCAGTGAGTCAGTAAGTGACTTCAGTTTTGTATATATAAATAGGTATGAGAACAATAATACAGGCATAGATATCCACATGAGAATTATGAACTAAAGGCCACACACCCCTTTCACAGTAAAAGGTCTAGCATGTGCTCAGGGTCTATGAAAGGCCTTCCTTATTACTCATTTTGCAGCTCACACCCAATTGTTGTGACCAGCAGTTCCATCCTGTACAGGCTCAGTCTCCCTTGAGGGTCCCTGTTGGCCAAATTGGTAGTCCCTGATGACCATAAATGGCCTGTGAACCAGGGCTTGACCATGCCTGTTCTAATATGTCTGCTGTAGTGATCATTGACATCACTGCAACTCGTTGTCCAATCCCTACCTGTTTTTGTTCTACCATAACTCTCATGCTCTTTACCCCCTCTTACTTGGGCTGGAGTGAGAGCTGTCAAAAGTGCCACTCTAGACTGCCATATTTGCAAGCATCAGGCCTGTGGTGCTGCAGGGGAATGTGAGCCACCATCCAGCATTACAATCTTGGCTACCTATCTGTGATATCAAGATTTCAGCCAGGTTGGTCATTGCCAAGCCTTGTGGTTAGCCTTAGAAGTTTATAAAGAATTTCTAAGGGTACAATCCTAATCAATTTTCCAGCTCCATGATAAGGGCAATGCAAATCCAAGGTAAGGGAACAATGATTTCCTCATTTGAAGGAGGCCTCTGTGGTTGTCACCAACTGCAGGATGCAGCTCATGCCACACTGGCACAGCTGTGCCAATGCTAGAAAGTTATTACCTGTAAGTTTATGCCCTGAATATCTTTGGGAATATAGCCTGGGAAGCAGGATATAAAATGGGTAAAACAGACATTGGCAATTCCGATCTCTGCATTTTTATCATTCATAAGAATACTTCTAGATTGCTCTTCATCAAAATCCTAACTAGTGGCAATTTTCTCGTTTTTCTTTTTATAGGATTTCACTTAGCTGTCCACAGGGATTGCATTCATGTACACAGTTTTGATTTCAGTAGTCTTTACAAAAGTTGGATGTACAAAGCATTGATGCCTGTTATGCCAAGAATTTTCTTGAGTTGCAACAGCATTCTAATGTTGGAATGATTCGCGTATTTACTCTGTCTAGTCAATATGCTTAGAGTTTGTTTGCAGTTTTATTGTTGGTTCTTGCATACAATACCAAGCTGTACTGCTGTCTTTACCTTGTCTCCCTTCAGAGATCATGAGAGGAAAAATACCATGTGCTTATTGCAGACCAGATTATTGCACTGTTTTGTCCAGCAGCAGAGAGAAAAGCAACACACAAGTTTTACAAAATAGCCAGTAAAAATTCAGGGGCTGAATTTCTAATTATATCTGAATTTCTAATTATACACATGCAAATAATCACTTCCTTGCAATGACCTTTTTTACCATGTCATCCTTGCAGTGACCTGTCATTCTATTTATACTCATCTGATTGTTCAGTTCTGATGTCAGAAGTTCTATTGCTAGACATGTAGCTTATCCCCTGCTTCTGAATATAACAGGTTTGATGATGCAAGGTGACAATTTATCTAGTCCTAGTATTCTATTTCTATTATCAGTTGACAAATGCCTCTTGGATCTCAGAAGTTGCTTATGAATGAGGATACCTTTCTCTGTTCAAAATGTCCAATGATACGGATACGAAAAAAGGAATGTCCTTTTCCCCCCTAAATAAGGAGGACTTGATCTTTAGGATCAACACTGTTATGAGCCCAGCACGCAATTGGGATTATTCTTATAGCTTCTTGGAGGCATGCTGATTAGAAGTTGCTTGAACCCAGATCAGGCATCGTAGTCTTCATCATAGAGGTTGGAAGTTAGGTTAAGATGCTAAACTAGATTGTGCCTTGTGGGTGCAAAATCCTAACCAATTTAGGCCAACATAATTCACCTGTCTCCCTGTTTCTGTGGTGGTGGGGATAACTATGGTATGCACAGAAGTGCCTTACAGCATGTTTGTGGCATTTCCAGGCTATCACGGTTCTTGTGTCAGGAATGTTGCCGGCCTAACTGGAGGTTAGGATTCCAGCCTGAGTCTTAGCCACTCCATTATCTTCTCTCCATACCTATGTAAAAACATGATGCACATGTATATATACACAATAGACAGAAACAAGGCATGCATAAGTAAGCAATCTGAGGAAAGTTGTGTAAATTATAATCAGGAAAAAATTGAAAAACCACTTCTGCTCTGTCACCAAAATAATGGTTTTAGATTTTGTTTTTGTTAAGAGGTTCTTTCAAATAACAGTGGTACAGCCTAGTTCACTTTCCCCACTGAGGGAGGGAGCAAGATTTAAGAGCCAGTGACTTGTATAGGTCTGAGATTTCTCCTGGGAAGGTAATGAATAAACAATCCAGTTTGCCAGATACCGACTGTCAGCTTCCCTATAACTTGAAAATAAGGCATTCACCGTGTATGAATAATGTATGTTATAGTTTCCTAATATCAAAGGAAACATAACTCCTAAGTTATTTGCAGTTCAGGAGTAAGCAAAGCATGAGCCTGGTTGTACTGACGCATCTCATAATAAAGCTTTGATTTAAGAAATGGAGAAAGAATTTCCCAATGATAAAAACTGTCGGCTACCAAAACAGTCTTGGTGCAGGTACAGCTTTGCCTTTGGAGTTTTTCAAGGCTGGATGGCCACTTGTCAGGAATACTGTTCTTATTTGAAAGCAACACTTATTTAAAAATAAAAAACATTATTTTGATGACAGACTTGAAGTGGTATAATTTATAAATTAAATTACTGTATAATTTACTGGCTGGGTAGACACAGGTTCAGATTGTCAGCCTCATTATGAGGTTTACTGAATGATCTTGTGTTTAAGTCATGACCTTTTATTCTACCTACCAATCATAGTGGCAGTTAAGTTGAAACAGGAATCTCAATGTATTTTACCTTGAGTTTTTTGGGGCAGAAAAGAGAGAAGCAATTTTTATCAATATAGCTTAGTAAGACTAGCTAAAACAATGATATCAGCTAATACTACTGAGAGCGTAATTCCTTTAAAGAGGGTGCTATATAGAACATGAGATGTTTGTTTAAGTTACAAATAAAGAGCCAGTTTTCCCAAGGAATGGTTGTCATAGACCTCTTCCGTGATGGGATTCCAAGAAATTAGCAACTGGTTCTATGCCCATCTGGCAGCCACTTTTAAATGGCTATTTTTAAACTTTATACGTACTCTTTCGTTAACAACCGGTTCTATAGAGTAGGTGCGAACCTGCTGGAGCCCACCACACCGATGACTTTAATTTCCATACTTTTATCTGTGTTAATACTCTAAGTAGGGCTTTTCTCTGTTTTATAGCTCTAAGCTCTGCAGATACATTAAAAGAATATCTGACCCAGCTCTGCACATACATTAGAAGAATATCTGACCCTGAATATTGTTGGAATTTTTCTTTATAGTGTAGTTAATTTCAGGAGACTATCATTTCCCACAAATTCCATGTACTGCACAGTTTTTTTTCTTCTGTAAGAGCTTAGAGGCTGTGACAGCAGTTGCAGATGAAAGACAGGAGATTAAAAGGCTGATTGCTGGGGGAAGACAATAACAGTATAGCTGCCAACCTGGGTAATGAAAGATGGAATTGGAGAAACATCTTTGGACTCTGACCCCCTGCATGACATCTCAGATAATCTCATAAGAACAGCCCTGCCAAAGGCATATCTGGTTCAGAATTCTGTCTTACGCATTGGCACTGGGTAAGCTCATAAGTGGGGGGGGGGGGGGAGAGGCAAACAGCACTATTGCTATTGCTCCCTTCCACTGGCATTCATGGCATATTGCTATTGAACCTGGAGATTGTTAATAGCTGTAATTACTAGTGATTACTGATAGATCTGTCTTCCTTCAGTTTGTCCAGTTCCCTTTTAAAGGCATCCAAATTAGTGACCATCATCCACACCTTGCAGTTACAGATTCCACAGTCCAATCAGGTACTGTGTGAAGAAATACAGATTCAGCCTTTTTATACATGGATTTCTTTATTCACAGATTTTACTCAACACAAATGGCCACTTCAAATCACAGTTGTAAAAACTGCTTTTCTACCATTGTAGTGAGGCAGTCATGCAAGCAGTCATTCCATTCTTCAGCCAAGACCAGGCATCCTTTGAATTTCTAATTGCTACTGCCTCTCTATAACAGTAAGAAAAGCTGTTTATAAATCATTGTGAAGGGACACACTTTATTTTTTTAAAACTGATTTTATTGAACACATTTTTTTTGTATCAGGAGGACCAGAATCAAATCCTCTAAAATTTCAGGAGACATTCACTAAAATTGAATGTTGGGAGTGTTGGGATGGAAAAAGAGAAAATATTTCTTCATCCAGTATGTAGTTGGTCTGTGGAACTCCCTGCCGCAGGATGTGGTGATGGCATCTAGTCTCAATGCCTTTAAGAAGGGATTGGACAAATTCCTAGAGGAAAGTAGCATCACTGGTTACAAGCCATGAGGGGGGTGGGTAGATATGGACAACCTCAAAATGCCAGATGCGGGGGGGGGGGGGGGAGGGCACATTGATGTGGGTGTCATATGTGGTGTCATATGTGATGCCCTTAGACATCTGGTGGGCCGCTGTGAGATACAGGAATCCGGACTTTCACATGATCTGGTGGAGGCTCTTCTTAGGTGGGAAAATTCTGATCCTGATGCTTGCATGTATCTAGAGGAAATCCTTGACAAATATTTGCTTGAGTTTTAATGATCCGACCTTTTGATAAGACATGGCATCTGGCTAAGCAAATGATGATAATTTTTGCAACAAAGGTCAGACAGTATTTATAAAACCGTGTACGGTTGACAAAGATTGAGGGAAGAAATTTTTTTCACATGCCTTAAAAAAGTCACAAGGAAAAAAGTTGCATCTTGTCTCTGAGTGATGACTTGAAACTGGCTGGTTATCAACCCTATTAATGTTTTCCTGATACAGTCTTCAAAATTGTATCTGTCAAGCAATCAGTAATGTGATTTGAAAACCAGTAATCCTTGTGTTTTGCTTTGGCTGTGCTTCTGGTTTTGCCAGATTTTGCTCTGTCTCTACTAGTCCCATTTCCCCAGAACCTACATTCTTGGAATTAAGTAAAGCAATCACAGTTTGTGCCATGATGTTTAAGATGTTTTTGCCCCAAACTCTCAGCATTTACAGCTCACAGAATGTTATCTTGAGTTGTTCTCTTGAGGCTGGAGAGATGCCACCACAGTTGGGGCATTTCTGGCAGCAAACCTCCAGGACTGGATTGTGACTGTTTATATCCTATGGATGCTTCCTTGGAATTCCATTAATGGAATTATTTCTCTTGCAAAAAGTCTTTCATTCTTTCTCTTTTGGCCAGCCTTCAAAAGTCAGCCCACCCTTTTTCTGATAAACCTGTACTCTCATTTCCACCCTTGTGTCTACTGTCTGTGCTTGACTGTTTAGGCCAGTGATTTTCAACCTGTGTGCCATGGATAGTCCACAGATGTGCTGCGGGAATTTGGAGATTGACATTAATTCATAGCAAAATTAGGGGATTTGAACAGTCTGGTGTGCCCTGTCAATGGAAAAAAAAATGATGTTGCGCCTTGGCAATTTCAGTACCTTGTTAAGTGTGCCATGAGATGAAAAAGGTTGAAAATCACTGGTTTAGGCAATAGACAGTCTAAAGTATAAAATCTTCCCAATCTAAAAAAAGAAAATTGTTTTCTATTTTGATGATCTTAATTTTTAAATATTAGGATATTTTGTGTATTAAGGCCAAAGCCTAGTTTCATCAACCTAGGTTTGGAGAGAATAGTTTCCTTCCAGTACTTGCCTAAGATAATCCTAGCTACAATAATGATAACATTAAAGCTCCTTTGTACTACTAGAGAGATTATCCCAAGCTGGTGTGAAAATATAATTTTAAACAAACTTTCTGAATTTGACCACATTTCCATCGATATATATTTCTGAGTAAATTTTTGGAAGTCTTACAGTAACAAGTCACAAAAACGTATATGGTCATAAATTTATTTTAAGGTAAAAGACACTAGGGGTGCCTAAGAAATTTAGGCTGGCTTAAGTCACCTGGCCTATCTTTCCATGATGGTGTGGGGAGTTCAGCATCAGCACAGGACTCATGCTGGGGTTTAGGCAATCCTGAATAAATATTAGGATTGCAACCTGGGTGATTATAACAAATAGTATTCTGATCTTACAAAATAAGGTTACTCCTCAAAGTGACTGTTTACTCATGTAAGAAACTTTAAACCTGATGCAGTAGTGCAGTAAAATCTAAACAGTAGTTCAAGCATTGTAGGTCTTGTATTTAAACAATTTTTCAAATGATGTTAATGGCTTTGTATAATCTTCAGAGTATAATTTAGCTCATGAAGGTAAGTGCGTACTTGCAGATATTTGAAGAAAAGTAGGAAAACCTCACTACTTTCTAGCAAACAATTATAGGGCGTAATTAGATTATTATAAAAAAAACCTGCATTAAGACAGACTCAGACCATGGCATATTTTTATTGAAATTCTCATTGATCAGAATGAATGCACAGAGAGATGTCCCAGTTAGAAATTTCTGTATTTATTCCAATAAATACTCCTTTAATATAGGAGGCAACCACCTTCTACCAGTGAAATTAAGGCTGCAATCCTAACCACACTTTCCTGCGAGTAAGTACTGTTGAACACAATGGGACTTCTGAGTAGACAGGTTTAGGATTGTACTGTGTTTAGTGGTGTCTAAAGCAAACCTTTCAGAAAGAAAACTTAGGCTGAAATCCAGAGTAACTACGGGACTTTACACCGATGTAGTTATGGTGTTACCTATGGGAAATGCATAGAGCAGTCCTGAGTGAGTGCCTCTTAACGTCTTCCCATAGTTACTGAGGATTGTGGGGTCAGTACAGTTCAGATCCAATCTGAACAGCTGGTATCTAGACACAGTAAGATATTGGAAATCAAGTCATCCGTCATTCCTTGGCCTAATGACCTAGGAGCTCAGCATTCAGTCACTGTCTATTGGACTGGTGCAGATTAGTAGTTTCCAGAGGCTAAATAACCTTAGGTGCCCCAGGAAGTGAAACAGAGTAGTAATATGCATTGACTAGATACTGAGAGAAAAACAGAAGCAGTCAGAAAACTGCTATATTGTTTATAGCAGAAGTCATATAATTGCTATATTGGTCAAACCTCATCCATTTAAATAAAGAACCGGAGTCCGGTGTTTAATACTGTCAACGAGGGTGACCAGATGCTGAACCCAAAATTCCCTGCCAGGCTCGCCAAAATTCCTACCCACTAAAAAAATTGTACGACACCCCAAAAAATGGAGGACACATGTAGGACATGTTAAAATGAAGGAAAAATACTTGTATTGGTTTCCTGTACTTAATTTCAACACTTTTAAAATTGAAAACCTTGTAACATGCATGATTCAGACCCAAACATGTAAGATGTCCTCAAAGCAGTTTAAAGCAACCCAAGTGACTTCAACATATGTGATACAAACATGTAAAATACCATCAAAGCAGTTTAAAACAACACATGCCATACCAGTGACCAACTTATGTGATTCAGACCCAGGCATGTAAGACTCCCTCAAAGCACTCATACATACATACACACACAAGCACACATTCATACACACACACACACACAAGGACACTCATGCACACATACACACCCTCATCTTCAGGCAGAGACAAGGATCGTCATGGCCAGCTGCTGAGGCTGCAGTGCAAACGATCAAGGAACTCTTCTGCCTCTGGGGGAATTCCAGAGGTGCACATATAATGTGCTAGGTTCCTTCTGTCTCTCAGGGAACCTCAGAGGTGCGCGTGCAACGCGCAACAGTTTAAGGGGCTGGAAGCCTGGAAAGGCTGGGGATTTCCTTACTCTCTGGAGACAGCCCTGTTTTGCAGGAGGAGTCCAGGGAAATCCGGGCAGATGATCACACTGCTGTCTTCCTTTATGCTGAATGACAAAATCACTAAAAAGGAGGACAAGGCCCCAAAATGTAGGACATCCAAGAAAAATGTAGGGCACAGCAAAATAATAGCTAAAATCATTCATTTATATTGCCTTCATGTGCTTAATTTATATTGTTATTAAATTTAAAACTTTTTCATATAATTTATTAATTACAAAAAGACTGCATTCTGCTTGCTTACAAGGAAAAGGGGGACATTGAGGTTTTTTTCAGGACACAAGTCTAAAATCCTGGACATGTCCCAGAAAAGTGGGATGTGTGGTCAACCTTTATGTTTACTGATAAATAATATCCACACAGAATTTGAGTTTTCACTAATACTGCAAAGCATTGAGAATCTCAACACCCAATGTTTTGCTTGTACCACCTAACATTTTTATTTGTTTCTCTTTTCCTCAAGGTTCGCTTCTCTTATGTACGGATGAAGTATCTCTTCTTCTCTTGGCTAGGAGTATTTATTGGCAGCTGGATTATTTATGTTCAGTACTCGTCTTACACAGAACTTTGCAGAGGGCATGACTGCAAGAAAATAATAGTATGTATATACTTTAATATTTTAACTTTCTGTTTTGTATATTCCCTTTAGAATTTTTTAAAGGACATAGTAGAACTACTGAAAGGAAGCTGAAATGTAGCTTTATACATTTTTAAACATTACATTTTCAGTCCTCTTGAATGGTCATACTTTATGCATATAAGCAGACATGAGTATACCTGTAACTAGGAAAAAACTGGCAGGGGAGCATCACATTTGGAGAAGGGTCAATATTTTTCTTATCTTTAGAAGTACATTTGTGCAAGTAGTGTAATTTCAGCTATGATTCTTTGGGCTACAATTAGATTAGGTACAGCATCGAACAATAAAATTTTTCTTTTGAGCACTTCTAAGTTCGTCTAGGATAAACTTGGGGTTGTTGAACGAGAAGGATATGGATAAGACTGCTTGAAAGTTATGTACAGGGACAGTGTAAAAGGAACTGAGGTTGAGTAAAGAGATTGGAAGATTAAAATGAAAGTGAAAGCTTCTGAAACCATAAAGCACTAGAACCTCTCAGAATGAATGATACAGAGGGCTGTCTTGCAGAAAGTTACTTGATAACTTAAGGGGTTCAAAATGGGCGAAGTGAAAGATTAGTCAGAATTAAAGCCTTGTCAATAATAGACATGAAGAGAATAAAAAATGGATCAGATTGTACTAGAAGCAAATAGGAATGATATATTTTGATGCCTTTAAAGAGTCTGAAACAAGAATGTTGTTCAGATCTGAAACAACTTAATTCAATGTAGATTTTTGTAATCTCTCTTCGATCTGTTTCTGTGGACTAAAAGTTTTCAGGATCAGATCTTTATTTAAGTCTAAAAAAATGAGAGTGGAAAGTCAAATTATAGCCTGCCAAACGTCTGTTCATAAACTTTTTTGGCCTTTTTCCTCCCAGTGTGATAAGTATAAGACTGGAGTTATAGATGGATCAGCATGTAGCAGCCTGTGTACAAGACAAACACTGTACTTTGGGAAATGTTTGTCAACCAAACCTAATAACCAGGTGAGATTTTTTTTGTTCCTTTGGTCAACTGTTAAGTGATTAAATTTGGGATTGAATTACTTCTATGTAACTGTCAAAAGACTTCTAAACCAATAATGGAGGGGATGGAATTCAGAGGAATTTCTTTAAAAAAACTCATGATTTCCAAGTTGTGTAAGTAACTTTTGGATAGCATCTAGGTTATGACTGGATGCTATGCTACCTTTTAAATTTATTCTGAGAAGTACCAGATGAATTAATATGGGCAAAATCCAGAATATCTACGGGGAGTCCTTGCTCCGGTGTAAGAACAACTTACTCTGGATTCCAATATGAATTTCCCATAGGTTTTCACTAAGTGGTGCAGTAACTACGGGTTCACGTAAAAGTCTCTTACGTGCTCCCATAGTTGCTCTGGACTTGGGGGTATGTCATTTACAGGTACTCACTTACAGGTGCTGCCCTTCCTTAAAGGACCTCAGGGTAGTTTACATAAGTTTCTTTCTATTTCTTGTTTTTACAACTATCTTGAAAAGTAAGCAGAGAGAGAGTGAGCGACTGGCCCAAGGTCAGCTTTTGTGGGGATTTGAACCTGGATATTCTGGATTTAAGTCCAGTCTCAGAAACCCAATACCATTTATAGTTCTGTTGCAAAAAGAGAAAAATACATATCCAAATTTCAAGCCAGTACAGAATACTAGACCTTCAATTAAGCTAGCTGTAGATTCCCTTTGAAATCAATGAATCCCATTGCATAGTCAAAAGCTAATTTTAGCTGGATTGTTGCCTTGATCCTTGTTCTATCATATCTATTTTTAATTTTTTAATAATTAATGTTCCAAGTTGAAATTCATATTCTTAATTCAAGACATTTCCAGGCTTTATCTCCCTTGTGGAGGTAACTTTAAAAAATTAATGGTGACGGGGTGTGTTAGCATTCAATGTCTTAAATCATACTGATCATTTGGATGATCATGAGGCTTCAGGAAACCCTTTGGAGGGGGCTGGAGCCCAGTTCCTTTCTCCTTGGGAAGGTTGCTGTTTGATTAACCACAACTTTCAGTACTCGTGGGGGGTGTCCAAGAAGGGATTTCCCGCAGATACAAGGCCCCACGTGTAGTTGCAGTGTATAAATTCATACCCTGTAGAGGAAGTGATCAGCTGTAGGAGTTGTGGGATGTGGAGACCATGGCATACTATTGGGCAACAATCCTGATGGTATGGACTGCATGTGGGTTGAGGGCTGCAGTGGCTCAGTGGTTAGAACTCTGGGTTTAGAACTTGCTTGATCAGAATTCCAATATGTAGGTCAGCAGTTAAAGATCCAAGCACTGCAAGATGGGGTGAGCTCCAGTCCTCAGCCAAGCTCCTGCCAACATAGCAGTTTGAAAGCATGCAAAGCAAGTAGGTAAATAGGTACCACTTTGGTGGGAAAGGCAATGTCCTAATGACACGCGCTTGCAACAAGCTAGGCAGGTTGACCCATGTTGCGACCATCATGACTCAATCCACATCAAGTGTACCCTGTCACCTTATTGGACAAATGCTGAAGAATTTGCCTTTGGGTTCTAATGTGGGTTCTAATACCGCATATATTCTGTCCATCACTATCAAAGCAAATAGTAATGTTTATTGGAGAAAATAAAATCATTGTATTTAGCAGAATGATTAATTTATACCTGTTTATAAAGATGTATATTGCATCTTGTACTGGAAAGTCTGCCTCTGAATACATATGCTAAACACATTTATCTTATAACTAAGGTATTGATGTAAGTAGGGCTGTTATCAAATTAAAGAACATAGTGAATTGATTAAAAGGTATATATTTGCATATTAATAAACTCAAGAATTTTGGAGAAAACCCTTACTTAAACATGATGCATGTGCATATTGCATAAGACACTACTTTGTAAACAAAAATGCCACTAAGGTGAATTTGTACCTTCTTTGGCAGAATTTGTAGTAAAATTTACATTTGTTAAATCTGCTGCCTAATTATTAGGGATACCTTTCATCAGTTAGTCAATTAAGTATCGCACAGCTGTGTTAGTGAGACATACAGGTTTTTCTAGTTGGATTTTTGTCTCATTTCTTTTGTATAGATGTATTCAGGCGCATGGGGCAATCTGCAAGGTGTTATAAAATGCCAGATGGAAGAAATTGTTCCCATTGATCACAGAACTGAACTTGAACCAAGGAAAGAAAGCATTCTATTTGATAAACCAACTAGAGGTACCACTGTCCAGAAATTCAAGGAAATGGTCTATGGGCTTTTCAAAGTAAGTATCTTGACTACCTTTCTTGTCTATGTCCTCATGTCTGGAGTGGTGGTCCAATATGGATGCTGCTAGGAGCTATAAAAAAAGAGGTAGAGGCTGGCACCAGAAATGAAAAGGCCAAAAATTCAGCTTATATAGAGATGGGCCCAATTTTTACAAAATTCATGCACCCCTTTGTGATAGACACAAATCAGTGCAAGAGAGAATGGCTTTAATTCCCAAAAGAATAATGTAACATGGAAAGGTCTGCTATTTTGCAACTTTTAAATCTTTTTTATTATATTGAATAAACAAAAGGAAAAAAATACATATGTTACTTCACGTTACATTCAAAAAAGGAAAAGTATGCATGACTAAAATTGTCCACCCCCCACATGCAGCTTATGCTGTTATATCCAGGAATGGCTTCCAGATAGCTGCATATGAACATACTGCATTTGAGACTATCAATATGCCATTCTCACAAATACTAATAAGTGCAAAATATCCATTGTCTGTAGCTTAATTGATCAATAGAAAATCATTGGTATGATTCATGTACCTTGGTAGCAAAACTTGGCATCCATCAGTCTTGAAAGACTATGGTATCGTGCTCGATACTGCATGTGAAGCATGAAGGCCTGGGTAGATTAATATGGAGGATAGGCTGTTACTCAAGCAGCAAATCCCCCCTCACCACACCACTGAAATAGTCCAATGGACCGGCAGAGCTGATACAACTGGTTCCAGCTGCGTTGCAGAGCTGGGCTAAGGACAGGAGCTCACCCTGTCTTGTGGGGACCCAGGTCTCGAACTCTGGCCTACTGGTTAACAGGCACAGTGTCTTAACCACTTTTGAAAAACAAATGCATATTATACTTGACTATATATAATGGTTTCCTTCTAGGCAAAACTAGGCGAGCAGGGAAATCTTTCTGAATTGGTCAGCCTCATCTTGTCTGTTGCTGACGGGAACAAAGATGGTAGAGTTTCCTTGCCAGAAGCAAAGTCGGCATGGGCGCTTCTTCAGCTAAATGAATTTCTGCTAATGGTAATCCTCCAGAATAAAGAACATACTCCCAAATTGTTGGGCTTTTGTGGTGATCTTTATGTGATGGAAAAAGTTGAATATACCTCTCTCTTTGGAATAAGCCTTCCATGGATCATAGAACTCTTCATTCCCTCTGGTTTCAGAAGAAGCATGGACCAGTGGTTTACTCCATCATGGCCGAGAAAGGCAAAAATAGCCATAGGGCTTCTAGAATTTGTGGAAGACATTTTCCATGGACCTTATGGGAATTTTCTCATGTGTGATACGAGTGCCAAAAATCTAGGTTACAATGATAAATATGACTTGAAAATGGTGGATATGAGAAAAATAGTGCCAGAAACAAACTTAAAAGAACTAATTAAAGATCGTCACTGTGAGTCTGACTTGGATTGTGTGTATGGATCAGACTGTAGGACTGTGTGTGACCAAAGTAAAATGAAATGTACCACAGAAATAATTCAGCCAAACCTAGCAAAGGTGTGCCAGTTACTGAAAGACTACCTGCTTCGTGGGGCTCCTCTGGACATACATGAAGAGCTGGAAAAACAACTGTACTCCTGCATTGCCCTGAAAGTCTCAGCAAACCAGATGGAAATGGAGCATTCCTTAATACTGAACAACCTGAAAACTTTACTGTGGAAGAAAATATCTCATACAAATGATTCTTAGGTTCTTGATCTCAGAAAAATAACAAGGTTGCTGCTGTAGGAACTGACCACTTTGTGTCAAATACAGCTTCAACGTTTTACAAACAATCCTCTTTATTTAGTCTCATCTTTCATCAGCACTCCTTCAAACACTGCCACCATGGTGATTTTTTTTTCCAGTTGGAAAATATGTTCTCTAAATATCTGCCTGGCAGAGACTACTTAAGCCATATGGCTATAACACCCCCATTTGGGGAATGAAGTTCAGTGTTTCCTCTTGCCCTTCCCCAATTTCAGACTTTTATCATGGGCATTTTGTTGATAATATTCACCGTTATCCCATAGTAACAACTCTTCGAGCCAAACTTGCATATTCAGAAAAAAAGCACGTGGGGCAGATGATTAGGATGTACCACATTATTAGGATGCAAGTGTGGGATTTGAACACTCGGCCACTTCAACAACTTCCTGATCATGGAAATCTAGCATGTTGGTGAAAAAAGGTTACAGCTTGACCTTCTCTTCATGTTCATTTTTATGACTGATATTCTACTGATAATACTCACCGTGCTCCCATAGTGAGTGACAACTCTTCAAGCCAAACTTGCATACTCAGAAAAAGGGTAGTTTAAATCAAAGACTGTGGAAATGTGTGCGTTCTACTTTCACTTGTTAAAGGAATAATCCTGAGAGGGTTGCATTACTCAGATATTGCTAAGAGAGGCTTTGAGTGTCCTGATTTCTACCCAAAAACTGAAAAATGGGTCCTGGTGCTTGTTTGTAATCTCTTGTGTGTTCCTTGCAAAGGAACATTACAAACCATTCACCTGAAGACCCACCAATTAGAAATGAACATGATAGAATCCAAGCTGCTATTTATAAAGGAAATGAATATTTTTTGAGGTTGTTTACTAATTTTAGCATGGCAGAATTTGCACATTAGTGATTTTTAAGAGAGAAAATCAATGTGACAATTGAAAATAATGTTTTAGAACTGGAGGTTTTTGGAACCAGAATTTTTTGTTAGATTTTTACATTTGTAAACACATTTACCTCATATATACATTGAATGTTACTAAGTTAGGTGAAATTTCCTAGTTACATCATGCTAGAAATTAAGGATTTACAGCATATATTGCACTTGTGCGCACTCAACACTTTGTAGGAGCAATATTAACAACCTTAAACTGATGAAGAATACTCCTTATCTGAGTCCTCACTATAAGTAAACATATAACAAAGGTTTAAATATTACTGTTTAAAGCTAAGGAACTGGCAGACAAATTTTAATATGTACACATGTTGTGAGATGGGATTAATAACCGGATCATGGCTATCTCTTACGGAATGCTATAGGGGACAATCTGGCAAAAGGCAAGCACATCCAATAGTTCAGTCCTGTGCATATTGACTCAGAAGTAGTTCATATTGCATTGGCGAGAACAGCTTCCAAGCACATGTGCAGAGTACAAAGTAGGGACTTCCAAATGAAAGCTAAGTACATTCTTTAATGTGCTTATCGTTGGCTGAATTTTGCCTAAATGTATAAGCAATTAAATTATGCCAGAACTTTTGGATCTGATCCTGATCATCCAAAAATCAAACTGATTAATCATTCTGAATTAATGATGCGTAAATCAAGCTTTTCATCTGCTGCCCTGAAACCTGGTTGTACTTTAAAGTATTTTTTGCATTAATATTATGCAATGTATAAAGTTTTATCCTAGGACTAGGGGGCTTCTTGCCTTTCCCTAGAGTTCCTTTCCCTAGAGTAAGGGATGCAGCAAAGTGAAGCAAGACTATGAAAACTATAGGAGCACACCATCTAGTTTGGTTTTCCAGGACACCGTGGTTTTTGTTTTGTGTATTTCAAGGGGTTAGCTGCTGGGGTGTCCCACTTTTGAACAACTTTGATCACAAATGGATTGTCTTAATCTTCCCTTTGCTCCTTGTTATTTGAAAATACAGTCAGCCAGTTCCCGAATTCTGCTGAAATGGCATTTGCCATTCTTTATCATTGCTCTTGTGAATCACTTCTACACATGATGCTTGACACTAATTCACATCTCCAGCTCCTCACTTCTCTGCATTTCTGTTCAAAGAGGGAGACGAATTTTCAAAGTGCATCTCCACCCATTTTCCGAACTTAGATGTTTGTTTATATAACAAACATGCACTTAAGAAAGCAAAATTATCATTGTTCCCAGTACAATGTATGAAATTAATATTTTGCTTTAGAATCTTGTGCATTCTTTGCCTTGTGTAAATATTTTTTACTAACAATATTCTTGCACAATGTCCATTCTGTTACTAAATGACAGTTGCTCAATAAGAGCATTTAATAATTGCAACCACTAAACCATATTCATGCTGGGTAAACATGAATGTTGATATTGTTTAGGCATTGCTCTGTGAAAAGAAAAATTGAGCCAAATATTCCCAAGAATTTGAAATGTTGGAATAATGATTTGTCTATGAAGTTTGTACTGTATTTTGATTGCTGTTGCACCATCCTCAAAAGTTTTTTTTCTTTTTAATATTATTTACAATAAACTGGAATTATTCCCCCTTTCTGACATTAGTGTTCACTTCACACATTTGACAAATTTTATGAGATGAATGTGATAAACAAATATACAGTAGATAAGCCAACTCCAATTTTCTGGTTGAATGCAAACAAAGTATTTAAAGTATTAGATACTTAAAACAGGTAGGTTGATGTCCAAGAACCAATTAAGTGATTAACATTTCACTAATGCTATGTAAGGAAATTCAATTTTTTAAATTGATCCCTCTCAGAATACAAGAAATATGTGTAAGGTGGCATTTTACTGGCCAAATATAAATGAGCAGTATTACTTTCCATCTAGAGTATTTTTGCCAAGTCTGGTACACTAATGGTGCATTTGTTACTCCTTCATTTAGGTGTTCAATGTGATGCAAAGCAGGACTTGCTAATAATAAATTAGTAATGGCAAACCTGGTGAGTAGGATGAAAATCTGTTGAGACAGGTTTTTGAACTCTTAATTATTGGACTATACTGTCCTCTAGTGAAACATTTTGGGATGAAATTGCATATTTAATCAGCTTGTAGTGATGTCACAGGTGAAAAAACTGACAGGTGTGCCCCCAGTATCTAGAACCCCCATTAGCTGAAACCAGATATCCAGAGACACCATCTGCTTGCTCTCTTACTGATTAAGGCTTTCAGAGGAAATGTGTGACTGCCTCCAGCTGCGATGGGTGGTCAGGTGTGGCTTCAGAGCACCTAAGGAGGTGTGGGAAATTCAGCACTCCTCACCTTCAGAGGGTGCGCATGGGGGCATAGATTCAATCTTCAGTTAACTGAAGCCACAGATATTGAACACTCTGTAGTTCTAAAAATATGAGTAATCATTGTTTTTAAACCTGAGAGTTTAGGGCTGCAATCCTATACACCCCTTTAATTGGGAATAGATCATTTTAATGTAATTTCGGAGCAGTATTGGGCTAAATAAGTCTTCATACCATACACTTTAGTCTCCAGATTGAGGTATGCATTAAATTTGATGGCTTATTCGAGTAAATGTTTTGATTGTTAAGTATAAGTCTGTATTTAGTTTCAGCTTAAAGTAGTGTAAACCCATTGTTGTAGAAAGTAGTGCAATTAGGTAAAAATCATAACAAGCCCGTTGCCATATTCATGTACCTTCATTTATATTCAGCATATATTTTATCTGATGTACATATAATGTATCTGCTTTAGTATATAAAATGTACCTGCTTTGCAGCTGTACATTACAATAACCAGTAAAAAAAATTTTTTTAATCTCAAGCTTTTTAAAACAGGTGAAAATTAGATTCAATGACACATTAGATTCAAGTAAACACAGTATTTTGTGGGTGACAGATTATACTATCTCAACTATATAGTTGAGATTTTGGTGTAGACAATGGCCATGATTTGGAAGTTACTATGGAAGTCTGAGTGCCAAGTTCTGAAAGCCTATTGTGAAATTTAGGGTGCAATCCTAAGCGTGTCTACTCAGTAGTACGTCCCATTGTGTTCTATGGGACTTACTCTCAGGAAAGTATGAATGGGATTGCAGCCTTAGTGTTAATAGTTGCATAACTGCTTGATAGTGCAATAGGCTCATGCCAACTAACAGAACTCTGCTTTTATCTGTTGGCAACATTGTCTCCTTCCTATAACTGTACTCAATATGTTTACAGTATTGCCAACTTCTTTCTTACCCATTAACACTCTGACATGCAGTGTTTGTCTAAATGCATGACTAAATGCAGTGTTTGTCCCTTGATTAGTTAACTCCAACCAGTAAGTAGGAACCAACCTTAAGTGGGAGATCTTGATCACCCTGGGGGTTCACAAACACATCTAAGGGGAGGGGATCATGACAACCTTGGTGCTGCCATCTTGGTTGTGCTGGTCCCCAACTGAGCAGTGAGGAGGAAGTGGCGGCAGCAGCCCCTTTCATACAAAGGGGAAAAGAAGCAAACAACAAGCATTAATAATGGATGATGTAATAAATTTATTGTGTTTTCCAAAATCTTCACAGAAAATTATGGAAGGCATTTTAGCTGTCAGCTGCATGTTCCTGGGCCCTGAGGAAGCTGGCCTTCTTTTGAGCCACGCGATCTTTCTTCTGGGCAAGGGACAACTTGGGACGGTTCCACCTGCACAAAAAAGGCTGTTATTGTGGCAGATATACATCACATCCATGCTTTTCAGCCAACTTTGAAAGTGACACACTAAATTCTAACCATCCTAACAATGCAACCAGGAAAATCCCATCCTGTTACCTTATGTGAGTGGTACCATTCATTTTGTCTACTGATAAGTCCAATCTCAGTAGTACTAATGGCTTGCTTTATTTTACATGTTGTTTTGCCATTAGATACCACAGACCTGACATCATTCTTTCCTACAAATTCTAAGATTTAACATAGGAGGGTGATGACGTGCAATTGTACAAAAGCCATTCCCTATTGCACTGGTACTCAAACTTTTAGGAAGCTTTACTCCCTAAAATCAGTCCTTGTGAAGGAGAGGCTAGGCAGTGACAGTCCTCAGAATCATTCCCTGTGAAGGGAAATTTTTAAACATAAAAGAGGCGCTGCCAGGGTCCAGGGTGTATGGGGAGCTCCACAGAGTTCCTGTAGGCTACTTGCAGTTTGAAAATAGAGTAGCAATCGCCCATAAAACCAGAAGTCTGACTTCCATTTGAAAAACTGTCACCAACATCTCTCCAATCATGGAGAGACAAGCACATTGCAACAGCCAAAACCTTATTGCTAAACTAGTTGATTTCAAGTGAAATCCCAGTATGTCAAACCCAACAACATCCAGTAAGTAGCTACAATTGTATCCATGGGATTCTGTTCTGGAACTCCCATGTTTAAGTGAAATCACAGATCAAAGTGCATGCCCTCCTCTCCTTCTGAAGTAGTGTTTTGGGGCCTCTTAACACTCATTCTGAGCCTGGCAGAGGCTGTGAGCAGATGTGCATGGTTTCTCCTGAACTCAGAAGACTCTCAAGGCAAGTGGAGCACAGCAGGGAAGTGATGAACTGGAAGTGTCCAGACATCATCTGAAGTTAACTAAAACTAGATATGGGATCCATGGATACAGGGGACAGTTATTAGCACAGCAGATCTTTACTATCTACAGTTCTGGGCTTATTTGAAACCAATCAGATGTCTACTCCAGTCAGGTGTAGAGGGTGAACCAAGGGCCAGGAAAGCTCATGACCTCTGACCCTCATAATACCCATTTTGGGCAAAAACAAGACATTTTTATGTCTCTATAAGGCTCTCTGAGGCCTCAGAAAGTCACACTGATCACCCTTCAGATCACGCTGGAACGCAGATGGGTTCAGAGATACTCAAATCTACAGATTGGAGATTCCAGGAACACAACACCCCAAGATAACAAGGTCTGTATAGATTAGGGGTGTCCAAACTTTGACAGGAGAGCCACATCATCTCACTGACACTGTCGGAGGCCAGAAAAATGATTTACATTTCACATAAATTTACATGTAAGTGTATAGAAACAGAGCTGGAGGATTACAAGGCTTGCCAGAGAGCCAGATTGAGGAATCTTGCCATGGGCCACATTGAGGCTCAGCAAGGGCCGCATCTGGCCCCCAGTACAAGCTTTGGACACTCCTGTTATAGATGGTCCTAGTGAATAGCCTGAAAGTGCCAGATGCTAGGGTACTGTTGAACATATAAGTATCAACTCCCCCCATCAGCTCTCTACGTGGGAGACTCCTGGAAGCCTAAAAAGGAGGACCATTCCAAGATTTTTCAACAGAGCAGAAAACTTCACTTTCATTATATCAAGAACCACAGGTAACTGATGAAATTAAAAGTCAGCACATGAGAGAAATCAGAACATCACAGCAACTTTTGGCAGAATGGGACTGAAGCCTTTTTGTTTCATACTCATAACAATTCTGATTTATGGGTAAAGCCACTACTGCAATTCATTCTACTACTAGACATACTTGCTAGTATTGATATATCCCATAAGACATATTTAGCCCAGTTTTTAAAGCAAGTATTGACATACTAAAGCCTCCCAATCTTACTTTTCATTGAATCCCATTTTATACAGAAAAAAACAACAGCTTACCTCTTCTTTTTGACTTCTCTCTTGGGTTTCTTTTCATGGACTGGATTTTCACGTATTCCAGCATGCGCTTTTTTATACATTTCTTCCATCTGAAATATATTTGGTCATTGTACATACATCTGCAAGTTTATTTAGGGGAAAAGAAACTTAACAGCAAAATCCTACAGGTATCTATCTAGAAGCAAGTCCCACTAAGTTCCAGTTTATCACTGTGACCCACTTTTAAAAACGATAATCACAACCCACTATCCAAAAGAGTGCACTAAAAAATTGTTTGTCTTATTTAATATAGTATTACTAAAAATTGGTGCTGTGTTCCTGAGGTATGCCTCATTTACCATGTGTGTAGTCATTTGCTAAATTCTCCCTAGAAATTGAATTCAAGGACTGTTTCCCCAGAAGCTTACAGTCATTCCAGGGTATCCAGAGCAAGAAGTGCAGTTAGGGATTCCCAGGCTAGACAAAAGTCTGAAACTGGATTCACATATGATCTACAGCAGTGGTTCTTGAACATTTCAGCCCTTCTGAGAATGAGTACAGGACACCCTAAACATGATGTCATGGCCGTTAAGTGAAATCAAACTGGACACGACATCACTATAGTAAGAGATCTTCCATGTTTACATCCCATGTCTAGGTCACACTATGTTCAATGAGGACTACTCCCAAAGAGTATGGATTACAACACAAGTGCCCCATTCCAAATAGTGGTGCTTGGTGCCAGGTTCCAAGACGGAGGCATCCAAGTTTTCACAACCCCCGAAATGAAGCTGCAACCCACCCTGATCCACAGAATGCAAATTACTAGGAAAAAATATATAATAAATTGTGAGATTTTAATTGGGGCTATGAAGAGTACCTGCTAATGATTTTATTCTGCAAGTTAGGCAAGGGTGCTTTAAAAGTTGCTTTTTAATATTTCAAGAACTTTTTCATAACCCATGAGAAATTAGCTTGCAACCCACTGGTGGATCCAGTTGCAATGTTTGGAAAACACTGTCCTAAAGAATTTACAAGCAATCAGCAAATGGTGCTACAACTTTGAGGGTATTTGCCAGCTGGAAGTTCACACAATGGTCTGTATTGACCGTCTGCTTATTTAATATGTTGCACTGAGGATCGCACAAGAGTTACAGAACAGATAATAGGCCTGAGTTCTGAATGGGCCTCACAGATTACTCCTTTAACAACCTGAGCAGGGCAAACTTTTAACACTGCAATGCATTCACAATAAACATCTTACTATGTCAGGCGTCACATTGTTTTTTATGTACTGGGAGAACTGTTTTTTGTATGCATCTTCATCCTCTTCCATCAAATAGCGCATATAATCTGCAACGTTTTGACCCATGATGTGTTTGCGGTGGACCTCTGCATTAAATTCTTTGCTCTCTGAATCATAACCCGGAAAGCGTTTGGTACTGTAAAATAAGAAGCAAACATAAATATACTTTTACACAAACCCCTGGTGAGATTTGGGAAAGACATTGGGAAGAATGGATTCTTCATATAGCTAGCATAGCCACTGTCAGTCCCGTCTTGAAACACTGACATTGATCATGTGCATACCAAGGACCAACTACAGAATGCTCAGTCAGTGGGATATCATCACACGGTGGCCATGTCAAAAGATGGGCTACTGGAAAGCCATATAATTCATAGCCATTATGAATTTTCCTTTTGATAAGGAAGAAAGGCGTGGTGTTCACTGATGTTCAGTTCATGTGATCATCAAATGCTTATGTGGAGCATCTGGTTGGGCAAAAATCTCTTCGGAAGAAGGGGGCAAGTGAGCTCCTAGCCCCCCAATTGAATACAAGAATGGGAGCCAAGTGAACAGTTTGATCAGTCTTGTATTGAACATGCTCCAAAAAACTTTTATTGGTTCTGATGCACTGTTCTATTTTTCAATTTAGAACCACAAGAGTCCTGCCCTGGAAGGAGGTTTAAATATTGCCCAAACAAACCAAATTAAGTGGAAACTTTCTCATACCAAAAAGGTGACTATTCCACTCAACAGAACAGTACTACCTGTGAGGGATTGAGAGACCACCATCCACAGCTCCTTTCAGAGCACCGAAAACCTTGTTCCCAGTAGTAGTTCGAGCCAGGCCTGCGTCCAGGTAGCATGTAAAGGCACCAGGCTGTCCATCCACACTTTCCACATTGTACTCATCTCCAGTCACTTCAACTTGGCCTTCGTAGATCTTATCAAGGCCAAATTTGTTCAGAAGCTGCAACAGAAACAATCTGTATGGGTTTCCCAAGAAACCCACATCTGCAATTTTAAGCAAAAACTACCATTTTCAATCATCATGCCATGGCATACTATGTGCCGTGAATGGTCTATAGGTGTAGCTGAGGAGTTGGGGGATAGTGCCATCAGGGCATATGAGTCCCTGGCAAGTGGTGTGTGTGCCTTATTAGTTGTTTAAAAAACAAAACTGATGATACATCTTGGCAATTTTAGCACCTTCTAAGTGCCATGAGATTTTAAAAAACCACTAAATTTCAGAGGGTTCACTGTTAACTTTCCATACTGCATCAGAAAAGACAGATTATTACAGCTTGGATGACTAATAGTGGTCAGAACAATGGGGCGCACATTTTAAGATAATCAACTCTTTAAACCAAGAGGCAGAAAACATTAAGAAAAGGCAATATTTTAGGAAACAATTCTATTAAGGGATAAAAATACTTATCATATAAGTATTTTATGCTGCAATTTTAAACATTCTTATACAGGAGGAAGCCCACTGAACTCAACAGGGTTTACACCTAGGCAGACATGCACAAAAGTGAGTTGATATTAGCCTAGGGCAC
This sequence comes from Cryptoblepharus egeriae, assembly GCA_030015325.1. NCBI lineage: Eukaryota > Metazoa > Chordata > Lepidosauria > Squamata > Scincidae > Cryptoblepharus > Cryptoblepharus egeriae. The sequence goes on from JAREYC010000003.1 coordinate 113,981,857, forward strand.
CAAGACACCTGTGGTTTTTACAGCCTTATCTGGTTCTATGGTTCTTGGTGAGGGCAGGAGATCTTGAACAAGCACAAGGTAATGTCTCATAGAGATTCAAAACTCCCTTATTCCAAAATAAGCTTAATCTGTTCCAGCATGAGCAGAGAGAACTATGAATAGAAGAACTTGTTCCTAGTCCCATGAGATGCATATGAGAAATTTTAAGTTTCTAAGCAATGACAAGAAATTTGGGAGAGGACAATGAAAGAACAGGAGACTTCCTACTACAGATGCTCCTTGTGAGTGTTGTAAAAACTCTAGAAGTGATTTTACATTTTACCACAACTTCAAGAATATCTGGAGGCTGATTCACTGAACTGATAGGAACACGTCTCCATGTATTCTGTTACCCATTACTCCCCCTTCTCCACTCCAACATTTATTTTTTGTCTGGTTAAGTTACACTTAAAACTATTTTGAAGTTGAATGAAAATTACATTCAACTATTAACACCTGAGTGACTTAAAAATACTCACCACATGTGAAATCCTGTGTGTGTTGGGGGGACTTCACAAAAGACACACACACACACACACACACACACACACACACACACTTCAAAAGGTGTCACTGCTGATTTTAAAATCCATTACTAGGTAAGTTGCAGTACTATGAAATCTCCTAGCTTCTAATGGTTTTAAGGACTTAAGTCTTGCCTCTAAATGGTCAATTATAAGGAAGAGTCAAACTAATCTGAAGTTTTAAGATACACATACCCTGCGGGCCAGCAGCAGGCCCGTGCAATAGGCAGCAGCATAGTTGGTCAAGCCTACTTTCACACCGTACTTTGGCAGCTCATGAGCATATGCAGCACAGACGATCATGTCACCTTCAATTCTGGCATATGCAATCTGAGGATAAAAGCAGTCAGTAAGTGGGATCAAACTGATCTTCACGCAATGCTTTCTACACATGGAGGGCCATCAAGGCCAACAGGCCTGCACAATGAATGTTTTCAAAGCAGGCAATGAGTTCCCCAAACCATTCCACAACGTCAGAATATTATGCGTCTACTTCTGAAGCACGTATGAGCAATGAACAGCTATATAGTGCTTGACGGAACAGTCTTGTAAGAAGCTTTTTGGGGAACATAATCTCTTAAAATACTTTGTTAATAGCCTGTTAACCCTGAACAAAGAAAAAAGGGTAATCAAGTGATAAAATAACCTCAGTAATATATAAAGACTGAGACAGCTATGGATGAAGAAATAATCAATATCAAATTTCACTTTGAACTGAATCTGCTAATATCAGTTTCTACTGAATTCTGCAAAGGGATATATATATACAATTTAAGATTCATGTATGGTACATGGGCTGCCTCTGCATAGCATGGTTAAGACCAAATGTTTACGTACATCCCGGCCCTTCTCGTGGAATCATTTAATAGTTTAAAATCTAAATCATAAATATAAATGTTTAATAATTTAATATTTAATAAATAATTAATAGAAAGTGGTCTGTTGTCTTTCCCCACCCCAACAATTAGATAAACCCAAAAGGTGCACTGCAAGGATAACCAGGAGCATATCCACACTGTACAGTAACACATTTCCCCCCACACCCTTAGAGTTTTCACCAAGGAAAAGGACAATTTCCACCACTGTAATGGTGGCACACTTGTGTGCCACATGACTTTGGGCAATGGCATTAATACAGAAATCGCAGGATTTGAGATCATGGTGTGCCTTGTTAATGCTCAAACAATTGATGGTGTGACTTGACAATTTTAGCATCTTGTCCAAACCTTAAGTAGACGTTGAAGAAAACACTATTTTCCCCTCTCTAAAACTAAAAGCAATTCTTCTACAGGGGTAAAGTCCCATATGATGAAGAATTTCTGTACATTAAATTTATAGTGATCATTTGCAGCTTAGCCAAAGATGAAATAGTGAACCTACCTGGCAAATGATATCTCTGTTGGTGACGCGTACAATCATCCTATATTTAGGGGTGTTGTACTTGTTTTTATCTTGAATCACCAAACGCTTACGAGCATAGTAATCTGTCTTTCCCTCTGAAAGAGAAGGTGAACTTTAGAAATTCAGCTATTTGGTACAGCTCACTGCCCGTATGATTAACCAAGAAGTCCCAAAGAAATGAACCTTACCTCTCCTTCTTCTAAATTTCACTTGATACCTCTTGAAGTAGGCCTTATTCTTCACCACTTTTACGAACCCCTTCAACAAATAGAATACAGATACGTTAGCATTGCTAAATACCACACAGGGGAGAAATGATGAAAAAGATGGGTCTTGAATACGATTAGAAGTCTCTCCTGGACAAAATAGAGACCTACAGGGTAATTGAAAAGTAATTCCCTATTTTAAAATATTTATAAATTACAATATGAGGAGTTACTTTTCAATCACCCTGTATGATCTATACAGGAAGGGAAGGGGGGGGAGGAACAAAGATGCTCAGATGGTAGAAACCAACAAGGGGGAAGAAGGAAGGTTTGATCTGCAATTCATGTTAAGGTGCAAAACACAGAGCACTTACGAATCAACATTAGTGTAAAATGAGGGTTTAACTAACAACACATAGCTCTAAATGCTTCCAATTTTTTAGAAAACAAACTTTGAATTTGCACATTGCATTTTTGTAGGCATTTAGAGATACAAATTTAGACATTTAGAGATATTTAATAGACAATTAGAGATACAAATCTCCAATTTAATAAACATTTAGGGTGCAATCCTAAGAAATTTAGGCTGGCCTAACTCACCTGTCCTAGCTTTCTGTGATGGCGTGAGGAGGTCGGAGTATGCCTGTCACTTGGCCTAACTTCCCCATAGGATTGAGGCAGAAGTCCCTGATGTGACACCCCCAGGCCTGCACAGGATTTATGCCAGTAACTATCCTTTAACTTAAGAGAAATTGAGGGGCCAAAGATGTCCTAATGAAAACTCAGTATCTAGTTGACAGAAAACCTATGAAAAAGGGCACGGTTGCCAAAACCCAAAGCTGTCTAAGTGGTAGTTGCTGACCACTCACAAAGGCAGGGCAGAATGTATTCTGATTCTGAAAAAGCACTTTTTAAAGAGAAGAAACAGTTGTCGCTTCCAAGTGTTACCCCATTTACAATTGGTCATCACCCAGAACGCATCTTCCACGGACTAATGTACCTCTTATAATTTCTTTGTAATGTTTCATTCACTTCCAGGCCACCACAAGCCCAAACCACAGGCCATTTACACAAGTGGCTGAAATATACATCAAAGGACCTTTCCAAAAGGCACAAACCTGATTTTGCCTGCTGACATATAAAAAGCAACTCTTCACTTTCTAAACAACACATGCGGGGGGGGGGGGGGGGGGCGGGGAGAGGATGTTTGGGTAAACTAGATTTATCCCCTGTGGTTGCGCACACTTTTCACATTCTAGCATGGATCTTCAATGTGACTGAAGCTGAGCCATCCATTACCATTATCCCCATGGAAGGATCCCAACCCAGGCTACAAAGTAGATGAGTGGTTCCTAAACCACTGTTACTCGGACATCTCAGCCCAGGACAGCCTTTCAAACTTACCAGGATGTGACATCATTGCAATGCCAGAGCTCTTCCATGGCTTCTTGGATGTAAGTTCCATTGTGTACAATGAGATTTACTCTCAGGAAAGCTCTGTGCCAGATTCCAAGATGGCAGATCTGATCGTCTCACACACACCCTGACCTGAGGTTGCAATCCCCCCCCAAGGACGTCCCAACCCCCACTTTGAGTACCACTGTCCTAAACTGTGGCTTTCCAGGATGCTACTGAACCCAGCCAGGGGTGGGGCAGAGAATTCTGATGAAAACCTTCTCCATATATAAAGTATAGGATTGTAGCCCTAATGGGGAGCCATTTCAGGTGGCCTAGTAGGTCAAGGGAGCCAACAACTGAAAACATCTGGCAGCCACTGATACCTACAGACATTCTATAGGCTGTTCTAGGTGGCCCAGTAGGTCAAGTGAGCTACCAGCTGAAAAAACATTGGGAGCCACTGAATCCTAAAGGCCTCTGTAGGCAGTTCGAGGTGGCCCAGTTGGCCAATGGAGCCACTAAACCCCATAGGCCTTCTATAAGCTGTTCCAGGTGGACCAGTAGGTCAAGGCAACCACCAGCCACTGAATCCTATAGGCCTTCTATAGACTGTTCCAGGTGGCCCAGTAGGTCATGAGCCATCAGTAGAAAAACTCTGGGAGCTATTGAACTCTATAGACCTTCCATAGACTACCAGTAGAAAAAGTCTGGGAACCACTGAGCTCTAAACTGAACCTATAGATCCACCCCACAGGCCTTTTATAGGCTGTTCCAGGTGGCTCAATAGTTCAAGGGAGTGACCAATAGAAAAAGTCTGGGAGCTACTGAACTCTATAGGCCTTCTATAGGCTACCAGTAGAAAAGGTCTGGGAGCCACTAAACCCTATAGGCCCCACAGGGATAGCCTTTCCATAACCCAAGGCCTTAAGACCCTTGTCAATCATGCTGGTAAAGACCTCAAGACTACAGGAGGAGGCACATAATGGGGGAGTGGGTGCTGCAGGGGCCACAATTCTGTCTCTGGGAACAGAGGATTCTGAGCCAGGCCAGGAAGGCGAAGCTGTGGGGAAGGGGACTGACCCCAACGAGAAGCCGTAGCTTCTCCATGAGAAAGGCCTAAGGAAAAGGAGGCAGCCATTAGGCCACGCTGGAAGTCGCTTCCTCAGCTAGGCCCGACGCTTCCCATCCGAGTCCATCCTGGCCACAGACAGCACTCAGGCCCCAGGAAAGTCTCCGAGGACCTCCAGCCGGCTCTCCCCTTCCCATCCCGCCCTATATGGGAGCGGTACTGACCATGGTTCCCGGTTCGGACCCGTCTCGCCGTAGGCCGAAGGCCGCTCAGCGAAGCGTCTGCAGCCTGGAGCGCTGGGGGAAAAGACCGAGCCTTCTGCGCACGCGCAACACGTTTGGGGGAGCAGACAAGGCGAAAGTGGCGGCGGCAAGAAAGGACGAACAGCAAGCGCACGCTGCCACCTAGAGGCGTGGAGGACAAGATAGGCCTCTACCGCGTGTCTAGTCACTTCACCCTGCGCGTGCGCATTGGAAATGTCACGCGCTAGACTTGGGCCGGGACTTCTCCTAAAGCTGCGCGCGCAACCTGATGGTCGTCCTGCAGATAGCAGCCAGCCATTGCCACCTAGCGGCGGCTTTGTGCCATAGCAGATGTGGTCTAAATTGCACACACTATCAACAATGGGAATATGCAGGAGCTGCCAAGTGGTTGCAGTCTTTGCATTTGTCTCCAACACATGTCATCTTTTTCCAGGACATGTCCTCTTTTTCAGCATTGTCTCCTGGGAGAAAATTTCATTGTCCTCCTTTTCCAAGTACAACATTTTCTATGACTGCATTACTTGGCTTCCTCGTCTCAAATTTTAAATTATGGGCACAATCCAGAGTAACTACGGGTGCACGTAAGAGACATTATGTGCACCCATCGTTATTGCACCACCTAGTGAAAACCTATGGGAAATTCATATTGCAATCCAGAGTAACTTGTTCTTACTCCGGAGCAAAGACTCCTGTGAAGCAGGACAAAGAGAAAAAAAAATTTCTAATTGTAATTCTTCCATTCACCCCCCCCCCCATCCTATGCACACACACAGGATTGTGTGGCCAAACTGAGTTTCTAAAATTAAGACCATATAAGGAAATGCATTAGTTTTATTTAAGCCAAAATAAGAAATATTACTCAAATTAACTGAAAGCCATATATATATATATAGTAAATGTAGCATGTGTAGTTCAATGTATAAGTTTTAGACTTAATAGAATATTATATCTGCTTTTGTAACTAATTATGTTTAAGCATATATTGTTAAGGCCAGAAGGAAGAACAAAAGGAATATTCGAGAAAAGTTGGTAGCTGTCCTGTGTCTGAACAAGAACATGTACGTCAGCCAGCTAGGACCAGATATAGCTTATCTGAGTTGAACCTTATGGAGGGTCACAGTGACCGGACATGAATTTGAGCTATGTTGAGAAACACAGGTCTAGCAGGCGCTGTGCGTGTGGACAGTGACGTAGCTTAAAATTGTATTAGTTAAAGGTATATGTTGCCAGCTTTGTTTGTGAAGCCATACCTTGTATTGGAAAAAGCCTATATAAGCCCCCTTCACCTTTAGAATAGCTCTTCTTGCTATGTATGGCCCTCAGCGCTGCAGTAAAGAAAATCTTGATCCAACTCCAGTTATCCGACTCATTCTTTAACTAAGCTTCCAGGTAACACCTGTAGTTACTTTGGATTTCACCCTATGAACGCCTCCAAGAGGTGCCCATATTTTGCGTGTGTGCGCACACTATCTTAAAGATTAATTTCACTCTGTATGTCAGAGTCAATGGAAATTTAAGGCCAAGTAGAAACCACGTTTGTAGATCTGTAGTTTGCAGAAGGCAACCCCACTGGGTGTAGTTTTATATAAAGCAAAAACATGGGTTTAGAATTGGCTCCAGCCTGTGCTTAAACCGCCTTGGCTTGTTATATAGGCCAGTTCTCTGCTGATGTGATGGGAGAAACATCATTTTTTCTCCATAAATAACAGGACAACTTGTGCATAAGCAGAGGTCAAACTCGCTTACTGCTGTCACGTGCATCTCTTATAGTGAGATAACAACTCTGAGCTGTTACAAAGGAAATAAAATAGATATGGAAGCACCGAAACGCTTCCTTCTTTTGAAGTCCTGTTGTGTCACTATTCATGGAGATGATAAAGGGCATCTTTAACTTACAGTCATCCTTGTAAGCAATTCATGCCCAAAAAACAACTGACCTCTTAATCTTCCTTTTCCCTGAATATTTAACATCTAAGAAATTTTCATTATTTAAACTTTGATATACTGTCAGTGCCTTTTGAAGATATTGAGGGAAATATGAAGCCTTATAATTTGATTTAAATTAAAATTAATGTGTGACGGACAGACCATTTTTCTTTTTAATGTTTTTGTTCCACTGCACAATAACTTTAAAAACAAGCATTGAAGACTGATCAATGCCCAGCCTCAAATCCTGCAACTGCCCAGTAGGAGTGCCCACAGTTGGGGGGGGGGGGTGATTGTGCATAGGGGCGATGAGGCACATGGAGGGACAATGTATTTAATACTCTCATATTTCAATTTGTGTAAATTTATTCAAATTTGAAATTTAAATCATTTTTCTGGTCCCCAACAGTGTCAGAGAGATGATGTGGCCCTCCTGCCAAAAAACTGGTAACCCTTGATATAGGAAGTCATTTTTGGCACTTGCACATCAGCTGTTTTAACAACTTTCACATCAATGTCCAATGGAGAACTAAATGCACTGCTAAATGCCCAGATATACCCTACAATCCAGAGTGACTACGGGAGCACGTAAGAGACATTACGTGCACCCGTAGTTACTGCACCACCTAATGAAAACCTATAGGAAACTCATATTGCAATCCAGAGCAAATTGTTCTTACACCGGAGCAAGGACTCCCCGTAGTTACTCTGGATTGCACCCATAGGCATAGATGACCCTATACAAAAGGTGCTAGGTTTTGACCTACCTTGCCAACGTTGGTTAAATTTGAACAGGATCCGTACCCAGCACGGTGTCTATCAGGACACACTACCCTTTCAATGGGTTTAAATGGGTCTCTACCCTTTTACCCCTTAAAAAGAGAACAAGCAAAGTAATCATCTAAATACCAAATACAGCAGAAACAGCAATTATTTTATTTGATGTACACAAACAACAACTTTTATTGAAAGACTGAGCACAGCATCAGTTCTAACACTTCTAAGCTGTTTAAGCTTTCTCTTCTGTATAGGTTCTACAATGGGTTAAAAGATTAACACTTCAATTGAAGATCACTCCACACTCCTGGCACTTATAGGGTTGCTTCCAAGTGGGTTTTCTGGTGGCATTTAAGGGTCCACATTCCTCATTCCAGGCACTTACAGGATTTCTTTGCTCAATGGATTCTACAATGGATTATAAGATGAACACTCCGATAAAAGGTCATTTCACACTCCCAGCAATTATATGGTTTCTTCCAAGTGGGTTATCTTGTGATGTTTAAGGGACCCCCTGACTAAAGGTCATCCTACATTTCTGGCACTTATAGGGTTTTTCCCCTGAGTGGGTTCTCTGGTGATTCCTCAGTGTCCCACTCTGACTGAAGGTCATTCCACACTCCTGGCATTTATAGGGTTTCTCTCCTGAATGGGTTCTCTGGTGATTCTTCAGTGTCCAACTCCTACTGAAGTTCATTCCACACTCCTGGCATTTATAGGGTTTCTCCCCTGAATGGGTTCTCTGGTGATTCTTCAGTGTCCAACTCAGGCTGAAGGTCATTCCACACTCCTGGCACTTACAGAGTTTTTCCCCTGTGTGGGTTCTCTGGTGATCCTTCAGTGTCCCACTCCTACTGAAGTTCATTCCACATTCCTGGCATTTATAGGGTTTCTCCCCTGAATGGGTTCTCTGGCGTTTCCTCAGTGTCCCACTCCTACTGAAGTTCATTCCACACTCCTGGCATTTATAGGGTTTCTCCCTGAAGGTCATTCCACTCTCCTGGCACTTACAGGGTTTTTCCCCTGTGTGGGTTCTCTGGTGTTTCTTCAGTGTCCCACTCAGGCTGAAGTTCATTCCACACTCCTTGCATTTATAGGGTTTCTCCCCTGAATGGGTTCTCTGGTGATCCTTCAGTGTCCCACTCAGGCTGAAGTTCATTCCACACTCCTGGCACCTATAGGGCTTCTTCCCAGAGTGGGTTATCAGGTGGAACTTTAATGTTCCCTTGAGTATGAAGTTCATTCCACACACTATGCACTGATAGGTTTTCTCCCTTGAATTGGATCTCTGCTTTGGTGACTGAGTCTGTTCCCTCTCTTTTCTAAACCTGATGCTGTTGAAATAAGAAATGCAATGAGACCAAATAAGAAACTACAGCTAGTTGGGGAAGTGTGATTTCTCTGACCCCCAGTGCAGCTGAGCTGGGGGTAGTGGGGTGTCTAATGGTGGATCAGTGAACCATGGCAGTCCTTCTCCAAGGTCCCCCTCATTGCTGGGATAAGGATCTAGACCTGGCAGCAGATGCTCAAAGACTGCTTAATCTCTTCAGCAGTTTTACATTCATCTGGATTGCCAGTTACATCACAGAGCCTGCCTTCCATCTTTAAAGGAATGCTTTTCTCCCCTAGGTACAATGGCTGCTCTCAGAGCAACATATTAGGATGGTTGGGCTACTGGTATTGGCAGTGGATCAAGAAGTGCTGCAGAGGGTTCAGCTGACTTCAAGTTTTTGAGGGTTCACCCTCACAGGCTCTTGTAATGTGCCACAGAGCTTCTGCCATTGAGCTTGGCCCCACCGACATAAGGTGGGAGGGGTGGCATACCAAGTCCCCATTTGGAGGCTGTGGGTGACTCCTCTGATGCCCAGGAGCCCCGCTGAGACCTCCTTTGGGTGAGGGACAGTCCTGAGATGGCTTCCAAATAGATCAACCTTTTTTTGAGTAGCCATTAGCGGAGGTGTGCCCACTCCATTGTTGCTGCTTTGCTCCATTTGAAGCCAGTAGCTATAGAGATCAGCCCCACTATTTCAAGGATCATCAATATGACTGCTGTGATTGCGTTTGTGGCAGTGCCAGAGCATAGAACTGGGCTGTGTGTTGTGCACAAGTGTGTGTCAGTGTGCGGAAGACAAGGAAAGCTTTAAGGATCTGAAGAATCAGCTACCACCCTCCAAACTACACCTCCCAGGATCCTAAGAGTTATCACAGCAATACACTAATACTGTATAAACCTGCAAGAAATATATTTTCCTCTTTTGGTGGTCATTAACACATCCAAAACACAGGGGGAAAGTGCACTCCCAAACATGTCCACCTCCTCCAGAGTGCAGCCAAGGGACTACCAGCTAATTTATGACACAATGTTATCAGGATGGGCAAAAAGAGAGTGATATCAAAAAGAGAGTGACATCTGGACTCCAATTGATAGGTTGTGGGGCCAACAAATGTAGAACATCAGCCATGTCTAGGTCATGCAGTCTAACCACAATCCACACCCACTGGAGCAGACATTCCTACCTGGGCATCAATTAATTAAGGATCAAAGGATCCTCCTTACCTACAAAAGTGACACTATCATAATTTTCCATCATGACAGACTCATGCAGACTCCTTTGGCTTGGACTCAGAAGAGCCCACTCCTCAGTGCTGAAATGCAGAGCAACCTCTTTGAACGAAACAGGGCTCTGAAAGCAGAAGAAGAATCATCAAGTTGGAAGGTAATTAATAGGTCATCAAGTCCAACCACCTGCCTTTAGCAGGAGAGCATCTCCAATGGATGCTTGTTGAGCCTCTGCTTAAAGACCACCATTTCCCTTGGCAATCCATTCCACATTCAAACTGCCCTGACCTTCAGGAATTTTCTTCCTGATATCTAATTGGAATCTCTATTCTTGAAGTTTGTACCCTCTGGTTCTAGTTCTACTTTCAGAGGGAGATCAGAAGTTACTTGTCCCTCCTTCCATATGATAGCCTTTCTGGTATCTGAAGAGTGCTATCATATCTCCTCTTAGCCTTCTCTTCTCCAGGCTGGACAGACCAATTTATCTCAAACTTCCTTTGAAGGGCTTGTCTTCCAACCCCCTGATCATCCTTGTTCCTCTCTTCTGAACATGCTCTAGTTTGGCTGCATCTCAGCATAGGTCAGTAGTTCTATCTATACCATTTCAGCCTGGGACCCAATTCTGAAAATCACCATTGTCCAGGACACCCAGAAATGATGTTAACAACCTGGAAGTGATGGAATGGCCAAAAGCGATATTAAACATGAACTGCTATCCCTGTGATGCCAGAGCTCCTCCATGTCTACTTGGAAGTAAGTCCCATGACACATAGGGCACAATACAGAGTAAGGGCAGTGAGGAGTGCCCTAGACGGGCTGCCCCAACTATTCTGAATCCAGAGCAGAAAGTTATGCTGCATCTAGAGAGTCAGGAAGCCTGGGCTGCCCTAGCTGTTCCAGGGCATGCTCAATAGACACCAAATCAGTGACACCTGGGGAGGGCTTGCTCCCAGGAGACCCCTCTCAGATGACACGGAACAAGGAATAGCTGTGGTGCCTCCCTTATAAGGAGTCCATGATGAGATGCCACTACAGTCTACAGTGAATACGAGGGGCTTCTTGGAGTGGCCTGCTGTATCCCCAGTTTAGTGGGCTGCCATAGTTGTTCCATATCCTGAGTTTGAGAGGCAAGGATTGCAGCTAGGCTGGCCAAGAACTCAAGATTTTTGGTCAACACTCCCATTCTTACTCTGCCTTATCATGGACCCCTATGGGTCTACTCATTACCTGCTCCTGACGTGGTATAATTCTGAGGAGCTGGAAGAGGGCATTTCTGCCCTGGAAACAGGCTCTGGATACAGCAATACTCAACTTGCCCTCAACATGCTTCTAATGAACTGCCTAGGCTGCCCCAGCTAGGGCAGCCTAGGTCCATCTGTCTTGGGGTAGCCTATGTTGCCGGGAGCCTATTCCAGAATAACTAGGGTGGCCAATCTTGCATTTCTGGATTGTGTCCTTACCCCCAGGAAAGTATGGACTGCAGCCTGAATGCTAAATTCTAAGATGATAGCAGCCAGCTTTTCATGACTTCCTTGCAATGAAGTCATGACCCTTTCAAAAATGTTATTTCCTTTTCTGCTGCCCTGGCTACAGTGGAGGCTTGTCTAGGTGAGTACCAGCATGCTCCAGCCGCAACCCTATATTACTCTCAGTCCATGGATTTTAAAAAAAGTGGAAAAGACCCACTTCCAGGTTTTTTGTTCTCCATGGGATAAGGTCATGCCTTGACATCCACAAGGGTTGTAGAGAGGTGGTAAGCAGTAAGAAATGCAAAGGACCTCCTGCCTTTGCCTGGTTCAGCTGAAGAATGGAATGACTGCTTGCATGATGGCTTCTCCACAACAGTAAGAAAAGCAATATTTGACACTGTGATTTTAAAGGGATGTGTTTTCCCCCTTCTCCGGGGATCACGTAGCTGCAAATCTCTCTTACCTGCCTGGGATGAATGCGAGCCATTTCTGAGCCTCTACAAGGTTTGGTTAGCTTGTGATTCAGTTAGTCAATTATCTGCCAGAAAGAGAAAGGAGAAATGCCTTTTTTAAAACCTTGATTCAAGTAATCACTAATCATTAAATCCCTTTCCACTATTTCACAGAGGACTGTATCAGTGGGCATTAGATCTGATGTCTATAAGTTACCTATCTTTAAACGTAGAACCCCTCTGGATCAGACCATCTAGTCCAGTAGTCTTCAAAGTGGGGATTGGACCCTTGGGGGCGGGGGTTTGCGAGAGGGTGGGATCCACCATCTTAAAATCTGGCACTGGGCTTTCCTGGGAGTAAGTCAGGAAATGGGACTTAACCTGGGAGTAAGTCAGGAAATTTGGACACAATGGGAATTACTTCCAAGTAGACATGAAGAACATCCCAGTAAATATGACAGGGGATCCTGAACAGATTTGAAAGGGGGCTGAAATGCCTAAATACCACTGCTAGTCCATATGAAACATGGAAAACACTGAACAGATTAAGAACAGGTGTGTCGCAGTGTAAGAAAAACTTAATGACTTGGGGCTACATTACAGGAGATGGAAAATGTAAATGTGGGGAACTGCAGAGCCTTGAACATTTATTGACATGCTGTAATATTAATGGTCCATGCACGATGGAGGATTTGTTCCAGGCCAATGAAAAAGCCATTCAGCTATTTTCTGGAAAAGCTATTTTCTGGATCTCAAAGGGAAAATAAGTGTTTCTGTGTGAAATCCAAACTTGTTACAGTCTTGAAATGTTTTGTTTAGATTTCACCTCAATTTTTAATTTCTAATTTTTTAATTAATCTTTTAAAATGTTTAATGTAAGATGTCCTGAACTCGATAAATAAATAAACTGATAGTCCATTTTCCTGTTTCTCACAGTGGGCTACCAGATGCTTCAGGAGGGCACACAAGACAAGAGACCTGCATCTGCGTGCCCTTCTTTGCACCTGGCATTCAGAACTAGTCTGTTTCTAAAACCAAGAAACAGACCATGGCTTCTAATCCATGATGGATTTTCCCTCTGGAAACCTGTCCCCTTGTAAAAGCATCCAGGCTTAGTGCTAGCATTGCATCCTGTGGCAAGGAGTTCCACAGACTACTGGGTCAAGAAATATTTGCTTTCTTTTGTCCTTTGCGGAAAGGCAGACCTGGCTGGAGGGAGTGGTGGGTGAGGAGTTTTCCTCTCTGCACTAACTGTGAGCGGGAATCAGAAATCACCTTGATACCTGGTGACTGTGATCAGATCATTTAATAGGGAGATGGAGGCCTAGGGGGGACTGGAATGGGATCGGCTGCTTAAGACCCTTTACTGGACACCAGTCCAATGGCGCCTGCAAAGGGAGAGTCTGGCAGGACCAGTCCATACATCCACATATGTCCTTACCTGGCAGGGTCTCCTGCACTCACCTACCCCTAGCTAGCCCAGTCCCTGGGATCAGGACTCCTGATTCCCTTCTTTCCCCAGCCTTATAGCAACCTTTCAGGGTCAGAGACCTGGGTCACATGCTGGGAAATGTAGTTCCTTGCCCCAGCAATCTTCAGTATGCCACACAGACTATAATGCCCCACAGACTGGCCCTACAATCCAGAGTAACTACGGGAGCACGTAAGAGACATTACGTGTACCCGTAGTTACTGCACCACCAAGTGAAAACCTATGGGAAGCTTATATTGCAATCCAGAGCAAATTGTTCTTACACCAGTGCAAGGATTCCCCGTAGTTACTCTGGATTGCGCCCTTTGGTGCAGATGTGTATGTGTAGGATTAGGCTTTAAGTAGCTGCATGCACATGTGCTTTCCAAAGCCTGGTGGAGGAATGTATCATAAAGGGGAGCTTCTGTGGGGGCACCCCAAAAACTGGAGTGGGGGGGCCCCAAATTCCACCCACTATAATGGGGACTTAATTTAGTGCAGAACTGCATAGGACTGGGCTCTAAGTAGCTGCGTGCACATGTGCTTTCCAAAGCATGGTGGAGGAGTATATCATGAGGAAGAGCTACTTGCAAGGGTTCCCCAAAAGCAGAGGTCCCCCCAAAGTCCCACAGATTATAATTGGGACTTACTTTGAAGCAGACATGCATAAGAGTGGACCTGTGCTTTTCAAAGCATGGTGGAGGAGAGGCATGGTGGGTTCCCGCAGAGTCGCACCTACTCTATAGAACCGGTTGTTAACCAGAGATAGGACATATAAAGTTTAAAAATAGCCTTTTAAAAGTGGCTGCCAGATGGGCAGAGAACTGGTTGTTAATTTCTTTGGATCCCATCATTAGTGGAGGGCATGTGCTTTTCAAGGCATGAGGAGGAGATTCTTGTGAGGGCTCCACAAAATCTGGAGGGGGGGTCCAAGTATGGAGTCTTAATTCTGAGTAGACGTGTATAGGATTAGGCTTTAAGAAGCTGTCTACACATGTGTTTTTCAAAATGGAAAATTCATGAAGCTCTGTGGGGGATCTCCCAAAAAAGCCATGGTGGAGGAGTATAACAGGAGGGGAAGCTTCTGTGGGGGGGCTCCCTAAAAGACCCACAGGCTATAATGGAGTCTTCTTACTTCTTAGTAGACATGCCTAGGTTTGGGATCTAAGTAGCTGTTTACACATATGCTTCTCAAAATGGAGGAGTGTATCATGAAGGCGAGGTTCTGTGGGGGCTCCTCAAAACCCCCAAGACCATAATGGGGTCTTACTTTTGAGTGGACATGCATAGGATTGGGCTCTAAAGAAGCTGTTTACACATGTACTTCTCAAAAAGGAGAAGTATATCATGAGCTTCTGTTGGGGGCTTACCCTCTAAACCCCAAAGACGGTCTTATTTTGAGTAGCCATACATAGGATTGGGCACTAAGTTGCTGTAGCTCTTAGGATTGTGGGATCGGACTCAAATATCTCTAACACATGTGCTTTTCAAAATGGAGTGTATCATGAGAGGGCAAGCTTCTGTGGAGGCTCCCCAAAACCTTGAGGGGGAGGCTCCCTCCAAACCCCAAAGACTATTATGGGGTCTTACTTTGAGTAGCCATGCATAGGATTGGGCTTTAAGTAGCTTTTATACTTGTATTATAAAATGTAGTGTATTATGAGGGGAAGCTTCTATAGGGGCTTCCCAAAATCCTGAGGAGAGGCTGCTTAAGACCAACCCCAAAGACTATAATGGGGTTTTACTTTTGAGTAGACATGCATACGACTGGGCTCTAAGTAGCTTTTATACCTGTGCCTCTCAAAATGGAGTGTATTATAAGGGGGAGCTTCTGTGGCGGCTCCCCAAAATCTTGAGGGGGAGGCTCCCCCAAACCCTAAAAGACTATTATGGGGTCTTACTTTTGAGTAGACATACATATGACTGGGCTCTAAGTAGCTGTTTATACCTGTGCCTCTGAAAATATTATGAGGGAGAGCTTGTGGGAGGGGATCCCCCACAATCTGGAGCAGGCCCTGTGCATGGAAAAGAAGGGAAGGAACTGAAGACATTACACCTCCTTTCCTTCCTTCTTCCTTCCTTCTTTCCCCACATCTTTCTCCTTAAGGAGGAGGAAAGCCACCTCCTTCTCTTACTGCTGGGAAGGGAAGGGAGAAGGCAAGACAGAGAGGGGGTCTGCTTGGAGCCTAGGCCCCCCTGTGGCTGTGGGTTACTCTGGAGTAAGGCCCTTCTACTCGGGAGTAAGGCAGTGTGTATGTGCTTATGTGTCACTGTCCCCCTTACCCAGGCTCTGGGCTCTCTCCAGACACAACCCAGGCCTGGAAGGGTCGAGCTTTGGAGGGCCAAGCGCGCCTGCGCCAGCTGGGGGGACTCTTGGAGGGACGTGGCCCGGTTCCTTGAGGGCTGGAAGAGGCTCCTCCGTAGAAGCGGAGGAGGGAAGGCGGGACCCTGTTTAAGGAAGCAGCAGCAACAGCAACAACTCAGGAGGCTCCAGGCCGGGCTGATGTTCTCAGCTCACCGCCCTGGAAAAGGCTTCCAAGGTGAGCAAGGTCGGGTTGACCCCCCCACTCCACCTCCATCACTGTGGGGCTGAGGGAGGGAAGGGGTGACTCTCCCCAGTGCAGCCTCCATAGGGTGGTGGGGGGCCTTGGAGGGAGGGCAAGCACTGGGGTCCCCCACCCCTGGGACCCCCACCCCACCCCACCCCACCCATGCAGTGTCTGGACTGACAGGGGCACCCACCCACCCATGACTCCCTCCCTCCCTCTTTCCCCAGGCCTGGTGTTCAAGGGGTCTTTTTCTTGACTCTTCCTTCCCAACCCACACAATTTTGGGGGGCTGACTGCAAAGTCCTGGCAGAATATGCAGTTTGGGGCTCTCTTGTTTTATGTTCTTCTTTCTTTCCCCCCAAATTAGGGGTCTCATTTTATTTGCATTCCTCTTTCTTCCCCAATTTTTTTTTTGGGGGGTGTCTCTTGTTTCATGCATCTCTTTCTGAACTCCCCACCGATTTTGGGGTCTCTTCATTTATGCTTCTCTTCCTCACCCCCCAATTTGGGGAGTCTCTAGTTTTACGTTTCTCTTTCTCACCCTCCCAATTTTGGGGTCTCTTGTTTTGCTCCTCTTCCTCCCCCCGGATTTTGGGGTCTCTGGTTTTACATTCCTCTTTCTCACCCTCCCAATTTTGGGGTCTCTTGTTTTGCTCCTCTTCCTCCCCCCGGATTTTGGGGTCTCTTGTATTATGCTCCTCTTCCTCACCCCCCAGTTTTAGGAGTCTCTAGTATACACTCTTTTCTCCCCCCAATTTTGGGGTGTCTTGTTTTATGCTCCTCTTCCTCACCCTCCCCCAATTTTGAGAGTCTCTTGTTTTATGCTTCTCTTCCTCACCCCCCTCCAAATTTGGGGAGTCTCTAGTTTTACACTGCTCTTTCTTACCCCCAATTTTGGAGTCTCTTGTTCTATGCTCTTCTTTCTCACCCCCAATTTGGGGGTCTCTTGTTTTTTGCTTCTCTTCTTCACCCTCTAATTTGGGGAGTCTCTGGTTTTATATTCTTTTCTCTCTCCCCCCCCCCCAATTTTACACTCCTCTTTCTCCATTCCAATTTGGGAGGCCTTGTTTTACACTCCTCTTCCTCAGTCTGAAATTTGGGGGTCTCTTTTTTATGCTCCTCTTCCTCATCCCCCCAAATTTGGTGATCCCTTGTTTTACACTCATCTTTCTCACAAACATCAAATTTTAGGGTCTCATGGTTTACACTCTGTTTTATTTCACCCAATTGCAGATGTCTTGTTTTATTCTGACTCCCACCACTTTTGACTGATTGCAAAATCCTATTATAATATGCAATTTGGGGGACTTTTGTTTCACACTCCTCTTTTTCAATCCCAGACCCCCAAATTTAGGGGCTGACTGCAAAATCCTTTCAAAATACTAATTTTGGGGACACCCCTTGTGTATGTACTGCTTCAAAGATGGTCAGATAACTCTAAAGTTTCGTCAAGGGGAGACCTTCTTCCTCCTTGCCCGCAAGCATCCGGACTTCCCCTCTGTGGTGGTAAAGAGATTGTGGGGAGTGCCCCCAACTGTGTAGGGTTTCCCTCTTTCTCTTTGTTGCTGTTACTTCCTTTTGGTTTCTATAGTGAGCAGCACCAGGTCAGGAAAAGGGCTAAAAAAAGTGAAATGAGTGAGAGACTTTTCTGTCTTATCCTATCTCTAGATGTGTATATCATTGTTTTTCAATCAATGGTGTGGGTATCATTACTGGTACTATGGGGGTATTTGCTGGGCCCCTGGACACCTACTGCCTGGTAGTGAGACCAGGAATCCATCACAACAAACAGCAGTAGGAACAGCAGTGGCCAGAACACTCTGAGTCTCTTGCTGGTGTTTCTCACATTGCATCCATCCTTCCAACCCAGAAGTGACTAGCGATGATGTCCTTACCAGTTACTTCTAGTAGTACTTTGAATAGGTGGACCATGTGACATGGTATGGCAGAGATGAAATGTTGAGAAACACTGGTGTAGATAATCTTGATTTACAGTTCTATGGAGTGGGAGTGTTCCTCTTCATTTTGAGCCTGGAACCTGTTCACGGCAAGGTTGCACTTGAGTTTGCAGAGTGCCTTTACAAATTGGAGAGTAAGACTGCCCAAAGTATATAGGATATAAAATTCAGGCTAGATGGGTTGTGACGAATGAATTTCACATCCATAGTCCAAGTCCTGCTAGTGGTACTTCATAGTATGATAGGTAGCATTTGACCCCACTGTCCTGGGGTACTGACCTGATCCATATGGGTATGTTAATGGCTAGGACAGTGTGGAAGATGTGGCTGTATAATTGACTATTCCTTGGATCATGGTGAAAGAGGTTGCGGAGTGAGGCCTTATCTGTGTAGTAACTGCCTGTTCCTATGTACAGTTACTTAGCCAGTGGTGGTTCTAGCAAAAGATGCTTTTTAGTGAAGCAGTTCTTATAGTACAGCAGATTTACTGGTTAAATAGGAATTTGTTTGAGCCCAGTTGTCTCCAGTTCTAGCCTGATGCTACACCATACTGGCTCTTAGGCTATGTTTCAAACCGTGGGGTCCACATACAGGGAGAAGAGCTTATTACAGAACTTGTTTTCTTTCCTTCTCCCTAGGAACTGTACAGGTTGAATGCCTCCTAGTATACTGAGGGCCCTCTTTAATCCCTATCATGTGTGTGATTGTCCCATTATCCTGACCAATCATAGGAAAATTGAAGAGCTGCTGTCATCATCTAAAATTATTTGTGCATAATTTTGACAGATTTCTCAGATTATAACTTTCACCTGCAGATCCTTGCATGCCACAGCAGGCTATACATACACATGATGGTGTGCATAATATTCTGTATTCTCTCCCACAGAACAGATGGTTGAGTGGGAGCAAGCTCAGTCATAGAGTTCAGGAAGTTTGAGACAGTGTTCTGGGAGCACTTACAGGGTACTGTCTATGTTGCTTTGGTGCTGCAAAAACATAGTCTTGGGGTGATAAATTTCCTGAAGCTTAAGTGAAAACATGCAGTTCAGAAAGTCTTAGGATGCAATCCAGAGTAACTATGGGGAGTTCTTGCTCCAGTGTAAGAACAAGTTTCTCTGAATTGCAATATGAATTTCACATAGGTTTTCACTAGGTGGTGCAGTAACTATTGGTACACACAATGTCTCTTACGTGCTCTGGTAGTTACTCTGGATTGTAGGGTAAATGTGCCACAAGACACTCTTATGTAAGAAAATGAGCTCTGGAAACATGGTTCTTTTTTGTCTGGCTCGGTTCAACCA
Organism: Cryptoblepharus egeriae; assembly: GCA_030015325.1. NCBI lineage: Eukaryota > Metazoa > Chordata > Lepidosauria > Squamata > Scincidae > Cryptoblepharus > Cryptoblepharus egeriae. The sequence continues at coordinate 114,001,220 of JAREYC010000003.1, forward strand.
TTCCTTCATCTACTGTATTTTCTCTGTTAAAAACATTGGCAACCTTTGATTTTTTTCCTCCTTCAGAGCACCTCCTGCAGGAATTATGCTATCACATAAAATGCTATGGTATCCCATTAGGATTTTGTTACTGATACTCATCCACACAAGATTCCATTACAGTTGTCATGTAAGAGAAGAGATCCTGTTGATAAGCATGAATCTTACTCCAGGGAGTGAATTACCTGTCAAGGATTGGCATCCATCAGTTTTGAAAGACTATATGGTCAACATTGTATGCGAAGCACGAAGGCCTGGGTAGATTAATATGGAGGATAGGCTGTTACCCAAGCAGCAAATCCCCCTCTCTGAAATAGTCCAGTGGAACTGCAGAGCCAAAATACGGCCACTGAAATAGTCCAATGGAACGGCAGAGCCGATATGATTGGTTCCAGCTGCATTGCAGAGCTGGACTAAGGACAGGAGCTCACCCACTCTTGTGGGGATCCAGGTCCCAAACCCTGGCCTACTGGTTAACAGGCACAGTGTCTTAACCACTTACGCCACCCACAGCCCGCATTACCTGTCAGACATCTCCCTTGTTTGGGTCCACCGTCATTTAAGAGAGGCAAAATACTGTATTTCCCGGCTTATTACATGCACTGGACCATGAGACGCACCAAAGTTTAGAGGAGCAAAACAAGAAAAAAAAAATTCTGAACCAAATGGTGTACTAATATATTTAATAAAATATAGCAGAATAATATTTCAACCATGTAAAGTCAACAGTGGTATTAAGAACCATTATCACTGTCATTAACAAATGAGGAAAGACTTTAAGCTTCAAGGACTCTTCTAATTTTATGGTAACCGCAAAAACTCATCATCTCTAGTGTCAGTGATTTGTGACTTTTGCACAAATCTCATTGCAAATGATCAGACACCAACATTTTGCACAAATCTAATTGCAAGTGGTCCAGGAAGGCAGGTAAGTTGGGGGGTTCTTTTGGGGGGTAGGTAGGGAAAGGTGAGGGGATCTAGATAGGAAAGAGTTATGGAGGCACAGGCATGGAGCAGCAGGGACCAGGCCTTGTGCATGTCTACTCTGGAGCAAGTCTCCAAGCCAGGGAAGTCTGCTTCGGATTGCAGCTGCCAGGGTGACCAGATGTCAAACCCAAAATTCCTGAACCCCAAGGCCAAAATTCCTACCCGCTTAAAAAAAATGCAAAAAAAATGTATTTTTTGTTTTTATATTTTTGATTTTTACTTTTTTGGCCATAACTTTTGATAGGAAGGAGATATCTCAAAACTGATTGTTGCATTGGATTCTGCTCTTCAATACGAATCCAACGACATATGACATAATGGGGTAAGGTGCTCCAGGATTGGCCCTATCACTCTATAAGAAGCACAGACATTTTCCCCCCTTTTGGGGAGAAAAAGGTGCGTCTTATAAGGCGGGAAATACGGTACTCTATGTCGACTTAAATAGGTCAAGCACAATACCATAGTCTTTCGAGACTGAGGGATGCCAGTAGTGACTGATTTAAATGCATTGCCTCCATTGGGTTTTGGGGCATCAAACTGCTTGAATTTCTGAAGTACCGGTATATGTTGCTACCTGAAAGATCTTTGCAGATGCTGATCCTCTGATACTGGCAGTATTCTTAGGAGGTGGCAGTAGTGGGTGATGGTTATTTTTATGTATCATTTTTCAACAACCTAGTTATCAATGCATAGAAAACTAAAATAAAATATACAGTAGTTCCCTGTCCCCAAAATGCTTGCAGTCCACAGTTGCACAAGAGAACCAGGAAATAGTCACTGGAAACTGATCTAAAAGGGGGGGAAGGGACAGTTTATCTCCCTCATGTAGTCATCGCTGCAAAATTCATAAGAGATTTTGTGTGTGTTTTAAGAAGGATATTTTTCCTGAGGCACTGGAAACTTTCATTCCTTCCATTAACTTCTCTCTCTCTCTCTCTCTCTCTCTCTCTCTCTCTCTCTCTCTCTCTCTCTCTCTCTCTCTGTGTGTGTGTGTGTGTGTGTGTGTGTGTGTGTGTGTGTGTGTGTTTGTATTTATGTTTAGTTTTGGTGGTTCAAAGTAGGTTTTATTCATTATAAAGCCTTGTATAGAAAACTTTTTTTGTTCTAATATTCAGTTTGGGCAAATCTGATACTGTTTCTGAATTTCATTGGTTCTTTTTTGTAAACTAACCTGCTGTTGAGCTTGCTTAAGAATTTTTGCCATGGAATAGTGATTGAGCCAAAGCGTATTTCCTGTAAAAAGTGTTCTCTGACAATTTTTTTCCTCTTAAGTCAGCTACTCTTATTCTTGCCATGCTGTAAGTTTTTCAAGGACAGCTTTTCAGGAAGTTTTAGTTTGTTTATGGAAGGAGTTAATGTTTCCTGGAAATTCACCTCAGGATTGTGATGGTTTTGATTTTTTTATTAAAGAAAATAACCCTACAATCCAGAGTAACTACAGGAGCACGTAAGAGACATTATGTTTACCCATAGTTACTGCACCACCGAGTGAAAACCTATGGGAAATTCATATTGCAATCCAGAGTAAATTGTTCTTACACCGGAGCAACGACTCCCCATAGTTACTCTGGATTGCACCCTCAGAGAATTTAAAGCTGATGATTGTAAGGCAGAATTGTATAGCCCGAATAAATACAACACCACAATCCTATGAAAATATGTCCAGTAGTAAGTTCCATTGTGTTAAAATGTGTATAGGATTGCAGTCTGAGCCACTATAGACTCCTGGAGTCAACTATATAGAACTGAAGCCAAGTTTATATACTTCTACACATTTTCATATACAGGTCCGTCTAACCTTATTATACACTGATTTTTTTATACATGGCTTTCACTCAGCACAAATGGCAACTGCAAATCACAGTTTTAAAAAGTGCTCTTCTTCTGTTGTAGAGAGGCAGTCATTCCATTCCTCAGTCCCAGAATCAAACCCACTATAGATATTGAGGCACTATCTTATTGCAATAGGTGCAGTGGCAGAGCAAGAAACCTGGAAGTGGGTCTTTAAATCTATTTTTCCATGGTTTTTTATTCATAGATTTTTAAAGAGGTGACCGTATGGTAATTCTGCCTCTCCCCCCCCCCCACAAAATTAAAATTGGAGTAAACTTTGGTGGTAGGGTTTAGATCAGAAAATGAACAGGAAAGGATTAACTTATTACCATCCATTTGATTAAATTAGCAGCCCCTTCCTTGCCTGAGGTGTGCATCCCAGCCAGGATTTTTCAGCATAACAGGGAGTTTGTTTACCTTAAGGCAGTGATTTTCAACCTTTTTCATCTCATGGCACACTTAACAAGGCACTGGGATTGTCAAGGCACATCTTCAGTTGTTTTTACCATTGACAAGGCACACCAGATAGTTGAGATCCCCCAATTTTCCCTATTAATTAATGATGCTCCCCAAATTCTTGCAGAACACCTGAGGATTATCCGTGGCACACCAGTGTGCCACAGCACACTGGTTGAAAATCAATGCCCTAAGGTATCTCAGCCAGGGATGATACCAGAGGTTGGACATTGGCTTATCGGCTAATTAGGAATTCTGACTCTCAGACGGGTGGCAGTAGTATCACCCACTAATGTCATAAAAATGGTTCCCCAACACCCAAGTGCCAGAATAGATCTCAGTGCTTTTGTTCACTTGCTGCTATAGGTAGTTACTGTATAGTTTCTGTTAATTTTAGTTAAAGAATTACTTATACTTTGTTGATATGTTTGGTTTTCTGGTAGTTACTGGGCATTTAGGCTAAAGCAAAGTAGCTTTCAGACATAAATGAATGCACTTTTAAAAATGATATTGTATTTTCCCCTTTGACTCAGTTTTCATATTGTGCTTTTACTGAGTCTCAATATGTTTATAGACAGAAAGAAATGTGATACTTCCCCCCCCCCAACACACACACAAATGAGAACTGAAAGGAAGCAAGGAAGGAATTGCATGCAGAGTTATGGTGGACTAGACTGACGGTGGACTAGGAACAAGGTAGCAGGTATACTGTATGTGGACATGTATTTTTGGAGATGGCTTTTTATGTTTTCACTAAGAGAAAATTAACTTTGGCTGCAATCCTAAACACACATTCCTGGGAGTAAGACCCATTGAGTGCAATGGGGCTTACATCTGAGTAGACATGGTTAGGATTACACAGCCTAAATCCCACAGTAATTTCATTCTACTTTATCTTCCTCGAATGTAGCTGAGTCTCCTTTGCCTCTAAATTTCTTCTAGCTACTCTGTGAAGCTATCTGGAAGTAAACACAACAATTAACCATGTGTTGAAAAAAACAAAAGGATAAAATGTAATGTCTGTAAGGATTTAGGTATTGGGAATATGGTATGGCCTAGTCTTAAAAGTCTGGTTAGGGTTAGACTTGGAAAAATGATAGGAAATAAGTGAGGAAAAACAGGGTTGGAATTTCACCAGCTGAATTTTCTCTTCTAAAGTTAGAATAGCCACGAGCAGAAAATTAAATTGGATCAACATAACTTGACAAGTTAAATGAAAACCAGTGGAACCTATTTCCAAATACTATTGTATTGTCAGGACTGGTAAATCTTTGGTCAATCTTCTAGAGACAGGATCTCTAAACTTCTGTCTAATTGTCTTTCTGATTCTGTTGAGGTCCAGAAAAAAGAAATGATTTACATTTCAAATTTGAATAAATCTACATAAATATTTCTGTCAGAACTTGTGAATGAATGATTTCAAATCAGTTCATAAACACTTTCCAACACACACACACACACACACACACACACACACACACACACACACACACACACACACACACACACACACACACACACACACACACACACACACACACACACACACACACACACACACAGAGGATTATCTTCAAACCAGTTCATAAGCACTTTCATACATAGAGAGAGGAGGTGTGAGCAGCCTCCCCAACCCTCAAAATACCCAAGGGCCAGATCTAGCGGGCTTGCTAAGAGCTGCATCTACCTCCAGGGCTGAGATTTGGACACCCCTGTTCTAAAGGCTGTTTCACATACTTCTACGTATCTGTGAAATATATATTTTTACATTTTAGATATATTGGTGTGCCTCATTAAAATGGTAGGCTAGATTCTAGACCACAAGCATAAAATGAATATCACTGTAAATTGAATCACAGCTTTTAAAGACAATTGCTAGTAATGAATAAATAAATAAATAAAAGTATCCCATTCTTTTGAAATAGTTATTGATCACTTTTCATAATGCCACATACTTCATTGAAATGTTATATTTTTAAAAAACTTTGGCTGTAATGTAATTGTACTTTCCAGTAATTATTTGTAGCACAGAAAGGTATTTAATAGGTATAGATTAGACATATGTGTGGTTAGTGTTTATCACTTCTGTGATGGCTCTTCAATATCAGTTCTTTATAATAGCTTCACTTCTGTTCTTGTGTCACTTCCCCACTTAATAGGCATCATTAACAACTTTATGTAAGGAGGAAAATGGGCAGGACTTAGCATGAAGGCCTTGGTATGAAGCAGGGCCGTTAGGCTGTAAAATCTGGCCACTTGGAGCTGAGATGCATGTGTACTGCGGTCAAGAAAGTGATGATGGATATCTTTTCCAAGACTATTGTTAGTTTCATGCTGTTATGGCCATAGTTCTGCTTCTGGTGGTACCTAGAAAAGAATCAGGCAATGTGGGATGGAGTTTGTTGTCAAGGTGTTTCCTTAATCCCTGTTTGTGGCTGTCATAATATAGAAAATATATAAGAATTTTCTGAGTGCTTTGAGATTAATTTGTGGAAAAGGTATCTCAATAGTCTTTGAAATATTTTTAAGATCTCATTGCTTCAGTTTACCAGCTGGGGATTTTATATGCTTTTCCTGCAAGGAATGCCTGTCCTCTCTTGCATCTTTTCAGTTCAGCTGTCTCAGCTGGGATCAAATGCATTTACATTAAGCTCCTATAAAAGCAGTGAATTTTGATGTGTGAATTACATTAACCTCATTAAGTCAAAAAGATCATACTTAAAGTATGTATTGGATTTTGGAGGTTCTTGATTTGCTATGCAGATTGAAAAAAGCAGGAAATCTTTAGTAGCCAAAGGAGATTTAGGGCACAATCATAACAAATTTAGGCTGGCCCAACTCACCTGGCATATCTTCCTGTGGTGATGTGAGGAGGTTTACATATGCCTCTGCAATGGGCTCATCTCTCCAGGAGTGGGGCACAAGTGCCTTACAGCACTTTTGTGACACCCCAGGTCAGCACAGGATTTGTACGGGGGCTTGTGCAGGCCTTACAGGGGGTTAGGATTGCAGCCTCCACCTTTGGCATGTTAATGTGTAGGGTGCACAAGCATTTTTCCTGCCATTTTTTAAGTGTATCTTGATGAGATTTGTTCCTCAAAAGTATTGAGTATTCTCAGTACTGGAGAATGTAGTCTGGAGGAACCTAGAAAGTGTCAAAACTGGAGAATGTAAGTCTGGAGGAGCCTAGAAAGTAGACTTCACTGTCTGTGTGTAGAAGCTTAGAAGAACTTAAGGCAGTTAAGTTACAAAAAAAAGTTAAGTTACAAAAGAACAGTTACAAATGTTCATTGATGGTGTATGTGTCTGAAAAAGCAATCGAAATGAAGCATCATATAACTGCCATATCTGTTAATGTCATGCTTTTCAGTGGAGTAAATTCACACATTATACTGTATCAATACATAATACAGAAATCACTGAAAAACCAAATTATGAATATACATGGTTGAACCAGCCCTGTGCATGAAAGGTCAATGCACACTTGTAATCTGGACTGTATATTACGGGGAGATGTGCCTCATATGCAATAGAAAATACTTAAGACATTTCTCTTTTTAACTTTTCCTCTTATATGATTTTAAGTGTAATGTTCTCCAGTATACTATATAGTCAACAGGTTCACAGTGGTTCAAAAGTCAGACTGCTGAGACATCTATAGCTGCAATTCTAAAGACACTTTTCTGGGAGTCAAACACATTGAACACAGTAGTGTTTACTTTTGAGTAGACATGGTTGGGATTGTGTCTCTCTTGCAACTCTTATTCAAGTGGCATACTGGAAGTAGGGCGCAATCCAGAGTAACTATGGGGAGTCCTTGCTCCGGTGTAAGAACAATTTGCTCTGGATTGCAATATGAATTTCCTATAGATTTTCATTAGGTGGTGTAGTAACTGCGGGTGCACGTAATCTCTCTTACGTGCTCCCGTAGTTACTCTGGATTGTAGGGTTAGTCTTATAATGGTAGCCACATACACTTGTTCACTTCCTCGTTTGTGTGTTAAGCTGTGTGGATGGGTGAGAAGTTGGGGTGTCTAAGTGTGTGCATGTCTATAACAAAAGGATGAAGACAGCTATAGCTCCTTGTCTCCTGCATTTTCTCACTGAAGGTGCAGTTACATGCCCCATATCTGTGAGGATTCCATTCCTGAACCCTCTTGTGGATGCCTGAATCCTCAGATACAATGTAATGCCTACCCAGTTCTCCAGAAGGAAGGGAAGGATAAAAATTTGAAATGATTTCTTAATTGTGAAACTCTGCCTGAGCCCGACAGAGGCCATGGATGTATATCCCCTTCCCTCACGAGGGGCTGTGTGCAGAAGATTTGGGGGGCTGAGGACCTGATACATAGATAGTTCATATATGAATACTGGGATCCCCCTGTAGTTTTGTCTAAACTTGGTCCCCTTTTATCCATATATGGATTAAGCCAGATTTATAAAAGCCTTAATCCAAAGATCAACAAACCTGGCTGCTGTGTTGAGCCTTTTAAATGAGATTGCTCATGAAATTTCTTGAAGGAAATCACCATCTTGATGTCATTCTCAATGGTAACAATTTTGTGTCTATTTGCGTACTTAGCATTTGTTTGAGGCCAACCAGAAAGGCCAGATGTCAGAAACACTGACTTGTGCTAGCATTTCCAAGAATGCAATGACTCTATTTTGCTGTTCTGCAGAATTATAAAAAGTAGTTTAAATATTAATGATTCATACAAATTGGAAAACATATGTCCAAACCACATTTTCAAATTCTGTGAACATTTCCTAGTATGAAATACAAACATCTCTGTTGTTTTACAATTCTCTTTTAGAAGCCATTGGATTTTTAAAAATTATACCTGTAGCTTTGTAGCAAATTAAAACTGCGTGTTAACTTTTTCTGATTTAGTCGTTGTTAAAAGATGTTTAAACAAAGTTATTGCTTAATAACTTTGTTATCACCATGTTCTGTCCTCTGATTTAGAAACAGTTTCTCCTAGTAAACATTTCCTCTTTCTGCACAAACCATTTTCTGTCTTGCCGTTGGTTTCCTCAATTGTTTAAAAAAAAACAAATCTTGCCAGCAGGAACAAGCATCTTGCATATAAATGCTCCTGGCAAATACGATAGTCTCTTCTGGTAGTATTGTCTGACTGTCTCTAGTCAAAACGATAGCGGTGAGTCTCAGAGAAACCACAATTTGCTCTTTTCATGTTGTAGATCACAAGGGTTGCTGTTTCTCATGTGTTTTTCACCACCGTTCAAAGATAGTCATAGCCAATTCACACCCTGTGCATGGGATTAGAATGTTTTTATCCAAATATGTAACATTTTGCACTCTTTCTTCTGAATCTTAACCAGTATGTTGCCAATTTACTGATCTGTGACCTTTTTGTTGAAAAGTGAATTTCTGTACTATAAAAATACTTGCAACAACTATTCCGGTTTTGGAGCTCTGCAGCCTGTGAGGGTTTTCATTATTTGCCAATGTAACTAGTTTGCTGTTTGCAGCTAAGTTCCAATCACACAGGAGGAAGCTGAATAGTACAAGTAATGCAGATATCTGGGCTCTTTAATTTCCTCTCTTGTGAAAAGTTTATTTAAACTGTGTGTGTGGAGTTTATGAGTTATCAGTGCATGGGAGAGCTTGATGCCTTATCCAAGAATAAAAGCTCTGAAGAATCTGCTTGTTTGTGAGATTGTTATAAGTTGAAAATAAGTATGGTTTCAAGGCTGTCTTGAATTCTCCCTTAATTCACTTGCCAGGTTCTTATTTTAGTCTCCCTATTCCTATTGGATAGTGAATTCTATGGTGACAGAAAGAAGTTGCTATGCTGTTTTTCCATAGATGGATGACAAAGTAGACAGAATAATTGTGAATGGCTTTTCTTTTCTATCATAAAATTAAGATCATTGCTTTATTTTGACCAACTAGAATAATAGTACAGTGGTGCCTCACATAGCAAGTTTAATTCGTTCCGGAAGCATGCTTGTTATGTGAAATACTCTTTACATGAAGTGGATTTTCCCATAGGAGATAACGGAAACTCAGACGATTGGTTCCACAACCCCAAAAATAATTATATAAAAATATTAACTGATGTAAAAATGATGACAAAACACTGGAATTGAATTCAAAACATGCATTCAATGTGCATGCTCCTATGAAGTCTACTTAGGCTGCAATCCTAAAGACACTTCTCTGGGAGTAAGCCCCATTTAATACAATGGGGCTTACTTCTTGGCAGACATGGTTAGGAGTCTGCAATCCTAGACACTTTCCTGTGAGTGAGCCCAATTTAACACAATGGGGCTTACTTCTGGGTAGACATGGTTAGGAGGCTGCAATCCAAGACACTTTGGAAGCTCCTTCTCTTCATCCTGAGACACTTTCTCCTTCTCTTCATCCTGAGCCTCTCTCTCCCCTGCTCCCTTCTGGCTAGCCCTGAGCTGCTTCCTCTTCTCCACTGCTCTTCTCTCCCTCTGCCCAGCGGACGCCCAGCCACAGGAGGAACAGAATGGAAGTGTTGCTTTCGCTAGGGGCAGGTGCGTTAGGCAGCCCTGATGCTTTTTAAAAGGGCTGCCAGCCAGCATGTCTGCCCCAACTGCCAACGAGTGTGCTTGTTAAGTGAAGCAACACTTGTTATGTGAGGCAGAATCTTAGAGAAATTTTTGCTTGTTATGTGGATCACTTGTTAAGCGAGGCACTTATTAAGTGAGGTACCACTATATAATGAACAAGAATTTAGGTTCTCCAGAATTGGCTGGATTTTGTATTAAACAATAAGGGGAAGGAAAGGAGAGGACAAAGCTGAAATTTTTCTGTTACATGTGCAATACAGTACTGAGTTCAACCCCTTTGTGTCAACTGAAGTCTCATCTTCTTCTTGAGCAGTTTTTAAAGTACAGTATTCATGAAAACTTTGAAATTAACACTTGAGCAGATGAACATGTCCTTGGGACATGAAGACGACAGCTTGCCTAAAGCATTGTGGAGGGCTTGGGATCCTGAGTCCTAAAGGAGCATAAGGAAAGTAGAGCTTTCTCTGCCCCAGCAAAAACTCACGTCCACCCACTTTTGTATGCAGCATTTGTCAAGCAATTTTTCCACCCTGTTGAGCATCTATGTCTTAGTATTGTATGCCTTTTTGACCCTTCCAGGGCTTACTGTGAGATCAGGATGTTTGTAAAAGTGCCTTTCATTCGATATTGATTGACATTTGTATAGAAATAAGGTCATCTTCAAAAACTGTAACTGATTGTTGTCTGTCATGATTTCTTTGTAATGTCCATTTAAAAGCTGACATTCCCCCCACTTGTTTTATATTTTAAACATACCTGTAAGAAGTAAGAACTGTGTTTCACTGTTGTTTTCTGTGATATGTACTCTAACAAGGATGTCGATTAAACAGTATTCATGCTACTTGCTGAGGGCCAAAAGTGATATCATTAAGCAGATGTTGGCTAGAAATTAGCATTTTGTTCTTAGATAAGAATTCATTAGTTCCAAATGACAGAAGAGTAAATATATGAATTGCTATCCTATTTTCTAGATATGAGAACCTAATTATCAAGCAGACCACCCTTTAGGCCATGCTGCTGAGGCATTATTTCAGTGCTCTGCAAAGTGACACCTTGGTAAAAGCAGTGCTGCTGAAAGGGTAGGGCTTCAGCAGCATATCCATCTCTTTGCACCTTCCACTGTATTATTCCTTTTCTGAGGCATTCCTCTGTCTTTCTCTTTCTCTCAGGCCCTCAGCAGAAGCAGCACTGCTAAAAAGGAGGTTCTGGGAGAGCCCAAATTATCACATTAGTGGAATAAAGAACTTTGTCAAGCTGTATTGAGTCTGATGGTCTTATGTATGAAGTCCCTATAAAATCCCTCAGAAAGTGTGACTTAGGTAAAAGTAAAATCAGAAAGTGTGACTTAGGGCAAAATCCAGAAAGTGTGACTTAGGTAAAAGTCAAAATCAGAAAGTGTGACTTAGGTAAAAGTAAAATCAGAAAGTGTGACTTAGGGCAAAATCCAGTGTAACTATGGGGAGTCCTTGCTCTGATGTAAGAACAACTTACTCTGGATTCCAATACGAATTTCCCATAGGTTTTCACTAAGTGGTGCAATAACCATGGGTGCACGTAAAGTCTCTTACATGCTCCTGTAGTTACTCTGGATTTGGAGATTAGGCTGCAATCCTCACCCCAGTTAGGATGACTAAGCTCTGGCATAAGTCCTGTGGTGACTTGGGGATGTCACAAAAGTACCATATGACACTTCTGTGGCATTCCTGGGAGAGGGCCAGGCCAATGCACAAACATGCACTTGCCACCCGACATCACCATGAGAACGGGAAGACTGATGTGTTGTACCAGCCTAAATTAGGATTGTATCCTTAATATCTATCTACAGTATTTATATACCACTTTTCAACTAAAAAGTTAACAAAGTGGTTTACAAAGAAAATGGAAAAATAATAATAGCTAGTTAAAAGCTAATGGGTCCCTGTCCCAAAAGGGCTCACAATCTAAAATGCAAAAAAGAACACCAGCAGAAGCCACTTGAACAGATACTTCTGGGGTATGTAGGGCCAGTTACTCTCTCCCTGCTAAATAAAAGAGGAACACCCACTTGAAAGAGTGCCTCTATCTGAGATGTGCATGTTAGTGTTATCACTGGTTCCCTTCTCAGTTTCCTTTATGAAAGGTGAATATGCCCCTTATGTGGCAGAAGAGAAGAGGTAAGGAAAAAAAAAGATGAGAAATGCTACTTTAGTTTCCTCATCCTACCCCACATTGTATAAGATGGCTGTCCAAGTGGAGATCTGTCTGTCTGTGTGGTGTTACTGACTAGAACCCAATTAAATGACACTTGTCTTTTTCCTTTCCTTAGGTGGCGACAGACAAGGTTGCAGGAAAACTGAGTTCTACTCTCTCATGGGTGAAGAACACTGTCAGTCAAATGGCCAGTCAGGTGGCAAGTCCATCGGCCTCATTACACACTACATCCTCCTCTACCACATTTTCTACTCCAGCATTATCTCCCTCCTCACCAGGAGAGTTGAGTCCTGATGAACTGGAGTTATTAGCTAAATTAGAAGAACAGAATAGGTAAGTGGCAACTTGATGTGACATTACATGTGAACACGGCTATAAATGTGTTCTGGTCATGGCACTGCAAGAGATTGTTGTACAGTTGAAAATGAGGATTTGGAAGAACTGTTGATATTCCTCAGAGTGCTTTTGAGAAATTAAATCAACTGTGTACACAAAGGGTTGATCTGACTGGCCATCATTCATGATCCAGGTAATTACCCTTATTAGGTGAAAATCTTAGCCTGGCATTCAGCCACTTGCCTGGGGTCTAACAATTCCTGTAAGATGCATCTCTTGCTAGGTATGGTGGGGGGAGAGAGCCTGTAACCCATAGTTTTATGCAGGTGGGTGGCCTGGTTTTTAAGAAATGCTGCACTTGCTTTGACAGCTGGACTAACGATTCCAAACACATCAATTCTTTCAACACCCAAGTTTCCATAATATTTCAGAATCTTCTGGGAATATTAGTCCAGGCAATGGTATTCAGGCCATGTGGCGTTCTCTTTCCTCACTGCTCTGAGCCCACAGTTTTTTTTTGTTATAAATAAAGATTGTGGCACTAAAATCTTGCTAGAAAATACTAATTGGTCTTTGCAGGCCTCCGTCAGTTTTGGAAGACTATGGTATCGTGCTCAGCGCTGCATGCGAAGCACGAAAGACTGGGTGAGATTGTTATGGAGGATCTGCTGTTACCCAAGCAGCAAATCCCCCCTCTCCACACCACTGAATTAGTCCAATGGAAAGGCAGAACCAATATGATTGGATTCAGCTGGTGTTGCAGAGCTGGGCTAAGGATAGGAGCTCACCCTGTCCTGTGGAGCCGACCCGGGTCTCAAACTCTGGCCTGCTTGTTAACAAGCACAGTGTCTTAGCCACTTGCGCCACCCACAGCCCTAATTGGACTATGAGGACTTTAATTTACTTTTTCACCTTACTTCCTTTTCAATTGCCTTGATGGAAATAAGGTAGAAGACAAATCCTATTAATATCCTCATAAACTCTTTTTACTTTAGTATTTTGTATAAAATACTGGTTTCCAGCAATTGCAGGAGGAAAAAAACTAATCCTTGTGGCATTCCATCCTTGTTGGTGTTTTCTGGCACGAATGTGATGTTTTCTGGCATCACAAAGCTGAGCGCATACGTAATTGCCCTGATTACTTAGCTTAGGGTTCAGGGTTAATTTAGAGTAAATGAAGCAAGAACTAGACAGTGTTTCTAACCAGAATAAAGGCAGCCATCTGCGCTGGTGCTCATTAAGGTAATCTCCTTAAATTTCTCTGTTTTGCCTTAATAGAGAGCAACAGATGGTATGCTTTTATTGCCTCTTATACGTACGGCATGTTTAACTATCTATGGCTGAATAGCCTCTCTTCAGATGTTGATTGTAAAATTAAAAGTCCTTCAAAGTTTAAGCTAAATAAGGGGTCTACTGATTATTCCCTTTGTGGTGGCAAATTTTGTTTGTATCTGCCAAAGAAAACTGGTACTAAAGAGGCTAAATATGGAATATCTTTACTATTTTCTAAACTGCTTGTTTGAGATATGAATGGACTATTATATTTATTGTTGCATTTATACATAGCTTTAGCAACGTATAAAGCTTTACGCTGCTCCAGAGCAGCTAACAACAATTTAAAGTACTGAGCAAGTACAGTATAGTAATTTGTCTGATGTACTACTTGAGATAATTTTATTTTTTATTTTAGGGATTTATAACCTGCCTTTCCCATGGTAATACAGATGCCCAAGGCAGCTTATAATGTTTTTAGAAATCGAGTACAGAATAAAAACAATGGTAAAAAAATCTACGTGGCACTAGAACATAAATTTTAACAAGATTAAAAAAGAAAAATCAAAACAAGGCATTAAAAAACATTAAAGATGCAATCCTAAACCCTGGTTAGGCCAACACAGTTCTCGGCACGTGTCCTATGCAGGCTTGGAGGTATTGCAAAAGTACTGTAAGATTCTTCTGTGTCATTTCTTGGGGAGTTAGGATTGTACCGTAAGGCCTATATCCTAAATTGAAATTAAGCCCCTTGCTCCGGAGCAGTTAAGATGACTTTCCATAAGATAACACTAGAAGGTGATGTAACTGCATGGACCCGTAACTGCTATGGATTTTGCCCTAAGTCTACCAAAAGATAAAGATAATTTTTTTGTATTGCATGGTGAAAGACTAATACTGGAACAGAGTTGGTTCAAGGAAAAAAGGAACTGTTTAAGTCAATGTCCAGGAAAGCGTACAAACCATAAAAACATAATATCATAGCCCTTCAGCAACCAAATGTTAGGGAAAAGTATGTTTTGAGCCCTTGTCAAAAAGACACGAGAGAGGGGGTATTCCTCAGTTCCCCAAGGGGGGCATTCCAGTGGTGGGCTTCAGGGGGTTCTCACAGGTTCTGTAGAACCCTTTGCTAGTGAGCGCCTGGTTCCAAGAACCAGTTACTAATGGGACATAGAACCTGTTGTTAATTTAGGTTATTAGGACATAGAACCTGTTGTTAATTTATGTGAATCCCATCACTGGGGCATTCCATAGTTGTGGCGCCACTACAGAGAAGGTTTGAGCTGCTACTCTTCTCACCTGGGACAGTTGCTGCACTTGTAGAAGAGTCTCTTCAGCAGACCTCTGAGGACAGGTTGGGATGTATGGAAGGAAATTTTATACTTGGACCCAAGCTATGCAGGCCCTTAAATTTTAGAACCAGCACTTTGAATTGGGACTGGAAACAAACGGGCAGCCAGTGCAGCTGCTCTGCAGGTGAGTCATAATGTTTGGCCCTTGTAACTATTGAAATCATCTCTTTAGAGTAGAAAGAATTGGTAACTGTAGTGAGGTCTGAATGGGTTAAGTATGGTTTCAGTTGGCACACCAGCTTAAGCTGAGTGAATGCATTTCTATCACTATAGCTACCTGATTTTCCACAAAGCGCTGAGAGTCCAAAGAACTCCCAAACTGCATACCTATTTGTGTAAAGGGAGTGCAACCCCATTCAAAGTGGTAGATGGTTCTGTGTCTGCCTTGGGAATTCCTTGACTAGGAGAACCTCCATCTTTCAGGTTTTAATTTTAGCTTGTTGATTTTCATCCTGTCCTTAATGGCATTCAAACAGTTCCCTGGCACTTCACAGCTTCTTCAGAGTGGATAGGTAATGAGAGATAGGGTTGGGTGTCATCTGCATATCATTGGCACCCCACTCAAATTCACAGATAATCTCCCCCAGTGGTTTCAGGTAGATATTAAAAAGCATGGGAAAAAGATAGATCCCTGTGGCAACCCATACCGTAAGGGCCAGAGCAATAACAGTTATCACTTAGCATCACCATCTGGGACCTGTTAGATAGGAAAGAGAAGAACCATTGCAGAGTAATGTCCTCAAGCCAAGAGGATACAGTGGTCAGTGGTGTCAAATGCTGCCAAGAGGTCCAGGGATGCACTCCCCCTATCTAGTCCTTAAGATCATCTATCAAAGTGACCATGACTAAAACCTGGCCTGAAGTCAGATTTGAAGGGATCCAGATAATCCTTTTTGTCTAGAAACAACTGGAGCTGGGATGGTTACCACTTGCTCAATCACATTTCCTTAGAAAGATTGGAAACTGGTCAGTAGTTTAAATTGGAGGTGATTAAATTAAAAAAATTAAGTTAGTTTAAATTGGATTCCAAAGATGGCTTTTTAAGGTGGTGATGCACAATTGCAATCCATAGGATGTTGGGTATCACTTGCTCCTGCAAAGATGAATTTTAGCTGACAAGTTGTTGGCTTATAAATAAGGTTTGTATGGCAGTCAGTTAGTATAGTTGCTCTTCTAGAGTGCTTCCTGCAAGTTTTATTATTTCTTAACCTGTGACATTCTGCTCTGTATAGTTCAGTAAAACCTAGAGTCAAATAACTGGGATTTTTATTTTAAGATAATAGGGATTTTTGTTACAAAATGCAACAATTTTTTGTGGGGGGACAGATTCTTCCTTTATCCAAGGTATAATTTTAATTGCTTCTTTCCTCCCCGAATCTGGGTTTGAACAGCAATATTCTGTTACTGAAAGAATACAACTTTCTCCCTGCTAGTCTGTAGTTGTGAAGGCCTGCTGTGAATCACATGGCTGCATGACTGCTGCAAGCACCCAATGTATAGTATCTGCTCTTGGTAATAATTGCACAGCTATTCCTTGCATGAATTTTCTGAGTACTGTATCATACTTTAAATATTTTGGTTTTTTTCCCCCAAAGTTTCTATTAAAAGAAGTTTCCTTCCCCTGTAACATTCAAATACGGAAGTGATTATCTAGTCTTCTGAGAACAACAACATAAATACAGTAGTGAGATGCCAACAAAGAAGATAAATTTTTCCATGCACATAGTGTCTCCATGCACACAGGACTCCACAGTGTCCTGGGATCTTGTCAGCTCTTCTCTTCTTTTACTGCTAAGGTACCTCTTGCATTGTTTACTCACACAGCACTGGTCTGGTTTTACAACTTGCTGCAGGCTTGTGTGTAGAGGTGTTTACTTCAAGTAAATAAGATTATAGCCTACATCTTACTCAACCCAACTTCTGAGTGAAGGTAAACTTCTTCTAAGGCTGCAATCCTTACCTCCAATCTAAGCCCCAGCATAAGTCCTGTGCTGAGCTGGGGGTGTCACAAAAGTGCCCCACTTCTGCCCCACTCCTGGGGAGATTAGACCAGTGCACAGACACACGCTGACCTCCTAACACCACTACAGGAAGATATGCCAGGTGAGTTAGGCTGGCCTAAATTGGTTAGGATTGTGCCCTAAGTGAAGTAAACAGCCCCATTTACTGAGTGAAGTAAACAGTCCCATACCTCTGAGTGAGGCTTACTTCTGAGTGAAGTGAACAGCCCTATTTTCAGACACCTAATTTTTGTGCTGACCTGAGAGGATGTTCCATTAAACACTAGAACTTACTTCCAAATAGACATGTACAGGATTGGATTGCACATTGACTTCATAGATTTACAGTTCAATTCTGTCCCTCCAGGTCAGCGCAAGTCCCTTGTGATGGTTTGGAAGTGTCGCCAAATTGTCATAAGGCACTCTTGCATCACAGTTGAGGGAGTTATTTGTGTGCAGGGAAGTGGAACACAGACCCAGCTGCGATGTCAGATCCAAGCCCTGTTCCTGTGGCAGCCTCCAGCTTCTTGGATTTGTGCCACCTCAAGAGGCGGTGCTGATCTAAGTAGACCTATTGCGGCTGCTGCTATTGGGAAAGGGGAAAGGTTTCCTCTTTCCCAGAGTAGCACCTCTGAGACTTGTGCTAAATGCAGCACAGGCTATGCCACCCTGCTTGTTCCAGCACATGTTAGGATTGCCCCTCTGCTCCTGCTTTGTTGCTTGTCAGTCAGCCAACTTGAGGCTACTCAAGATGTCATTTATCCCCTTTCAGAGCTTGGATGATACCTGGTTGCTTTGGAAAACAGAAGTCACTCTAGAGACATTTTTGTTTTTTGTAGGACTTTGTGACATTGTGCTTGTAAAAATTTTTTAATGTACTTAAAAAATAAGATTCCTTTAATAATATCAGCATTAGAATTGTTGATTGATGTGCCCCTTTGAAATATTGTATTAGGGCTTCCGTATCGATGGTAGCACTTAACTGTGGATTGGCTCTGTGGGTATCTGGTGTGTGTCCCCCCTCCAAAACCCGGCAGAGGTTGCAGACAATGACCCCACGGCTGCTGTGGACCTCAAAATGGCTTTAAAGGTTAAAAAAGCCTTTTCTCTTAAAATCATTAGTGATGTTTCTAATGCCTTACTTTATAAGGCATCATGAGTTTCGGGAAGCCCAGGAGGGCCTCTGTGGTTCTAAACCCTTGAAGGCTAGGGTATTTGGTTATCTGCAGTTTTAATTAACCATGGGGGATTCAGAAACTGAACGCATGTAGATACTGGGGCATGTCTGTATATAGTCCTGGAATCCTGAAGAAATGGTGCATGTTTCGTTCACTAATACGTAACGAGAAACCACTCCTAGCAGCTCTAAAAGATAAAAATACTGTACACACCTTGTCACTCGGAAAAGCAAACTTTGACCCAAGCAGCATATGCAAAGGAGTGAGAGAAACAGGAAGCGGGACAAGAGTAAACTTTCTCTGCTGAAGTGATATAGAATCTTTGCTTTTGTATTGTTGTTGGATCACATAGTGGGTTAAATTTCTGTCCCAAATATTCTAGAACAGCTGAGTCCTAATGAATACAGAATCAACTTGTGAAAGGTAAATCATTGATCAGAATTAAGTAATTCTGTGTTATTCGTAGTGCTTTCAGTCTTAAAAACAGCAGGTTTGAATTAACAAGCAATGAACATAACAAGGTAAGATTTATATTGTAGAATATGGTAAATATTTCATAATATGTAGTATGTTCTCTATAGTTCTGTTTTACAAGATTATAGCTTACTATGTTAAGTATTTTGCTTCAGGAGCATGTTGCACTTTTTAAGTATATCTGGAGTTTGGACTTGTTTACTGTGAAGCTTGCAGCAAAAAGATTTCTTTAGTGTTTGTATTGTAATCTTAACTTGTAAACTCAATAGCTTAGGGGAAAACTTTAATAGCTTTTGACCCAAAGAATAATAAAATTAGTAAAATAAATTCAATTAGTGCCTATTGAATCTATTTTCATATCGCTTGCAAGAATTCAACCTCTTTTCTGTGGTGGAATAATTCTGAATTTATATTTGGTTGGGTTGTTTTCCAGTTGTAAATTTCTCTCCCTTTTCTTATACCTTTTCTTTCTAATGTTCCTTCGTCATTACTCTGTTATCACATGAGCTTGCTTGTAAATAATTACTATTTTGATTGAAAGGTTGGTTTAACTATAAATACATTAGCACAACTAGTTTCAAATTAATTTATAAGATTGTGATTATTTTAATACCAAAACGCAAAGGAGTGATTGTGGGACTAACTAAGCAGCCTTAATATTATCTTCTGAGTAATTTTAAGCATATAATAGCAAAATAATCTTCATGGTCTATCATAGGTGGCTTATATCCCTAATTCTATCATGTGGGAGCATTACTTAGGCTAATATTGGAAATGGAAAAGAAAGCATCAGCTATTGGATTTAGTAATGTTCAGGATATACTCACAGAACCAAGTATTTGCTGTATGTTGGATGCGATTTTCAGTGTTGCTTTAAAGCATTTCTGTAAAGCTAATGACAAACTAACTGCCCTTCCTTTAAGAAACAGTTTCTGCTCCTTAAGTTAGCTCTTGGCATTTATTAAAAATTTCATATTAAATATCTACCGCATAATCTTTCTATTCAATGTGAGCATTTCATCAAGCAACAACTAAACTAAAGAAAAGGCGGATTAGTGAAATGTATCTGAGGTGGAGCATAACAAATTGAAGTGATTTGTTAACGTGTAAGAAAATATGGCTGTTACGGTGCCTGCTCTTAACTGAAATGGCAAAAGAGTGAACCCAATCAGTTTCAGATTATGTATGAGCTGTAACATTTTAATGATGTATTACTTAATGTACTGTATATACTCGAGTATAAGCCTAGTTTTTCAGCACATTTTTTAATGCTGGAAATCCCCCCCCCTCGGTCAGCTTATACTTGTCATAAGATGGGCAAAGAAGTGGATTTCTGCACAAGCTGCTCAGCTTAGGACAGCCTTTTTAAAAAGCAGGAAAGGCTGCTTTGCTTCCTTCTTTTTAAAAAAACAACCAAGTCAGAAGATTGATCCCTCTCCTCCCTGCATGTTGGAGCTTGATGGCTCACCACATTGGCTGTTTTCTCATTAAAACAGCAGTAGCTGCTGCATTTCCCACCCAAGGCTTATATGCGAGTCAGTACCTTTTCCCCGTTTTGTGGTAAAATTAGGTGCCTCTGCTTATACACGGGTCGGCTTATACTCGAGTATATATGGGTAATTCCATTTCTTACCATTAACAATTACTTAATACATTAATTAATCCAATTTCTTGCTAACCTGCTTAATATTTATGTATGCAGTCCACACTTTAGGATTGAGGGTGCAATCCTAACCAATTTAGACTGACAATGTTTCTGCAATGGTGCAGGAGGCTGGCATGTTCGTACACTGACTTAACCCCAGTTTCAGTTTCAGTACTTTTACTGAAGGTGCCTTTCAGTACCTTTACAGTACATATTATTACAGTAAACATTAAAAGGAAAGCTTAATACATAAACATAGAAACAGTTAACTCCAAGTTACTTTTATCTCATGAATTGTGGTATCCAATTGTGGTATCCAGAAGTGTGCTCCCATCTCCTGAAGTTCTTGGTCTTTTGGAGTTAACTGTATGTTTATGTATGAAACTTTAGGTACTGAAACTGACTTAACCCCAGGAGTTGCACAGATATGCTTTACGGCACTTTTGTGATACTCCCAGACAGGCACGGGATTGTGCCATGACTTATGCTGGCCTAACTGGGAGTTAGTATTACAGCCTCGATTTTACTTTCTTAGTCTGCTGATTAATGGAAATGCTTGGATGAGTTATTCTGGGGTCATGGGGAGAATTGCTTAATGCTTCTGTGCCTGCCATTTTAATTCTATTATTTTAACATCTTGGTAGGAATTAAAATATGAATATACCTTATAGCCAAGGGCGATGAAACACTTGTTTAAACTATCTGCTTTAAGTTAATTTATGGAACTGTTTTAAATAAATGTTTCATATATTATTATGAACTCAAACTGTATGTTTTGGCTTCAGATTGTTAGAGACGGACAGTAAATCACTACGTTCAGTAAATGGGTCAAGAAGAAACAGTGGCTCTTCGCTTGTATCTAGCTCATCAGCTTCAAGCAACCTCAGCCATCTTGAAGAAGACTCCTGGATCCTTTGGGGAAGAATTGTAAATGAGTGGGATGACGTGCATAAAAAGAAAGAGAAGCAAATTAAGGTCTGTTGACTGATAATGACCAAACATTTTATGTTAGTTTTTTCAGTGTATGCATTAGAAATGTTTACTTTGAATCTAGCTAGGTGGAAGTGTATTTTTATTGAGGCTTGCACATCCACTTTCCCTAGGTAAATTTAAGGTGTTGTCTCAAAACTTGTAGATCCAACAGTGTGTACTGTGACCTCTGATTTCCCTTTATTGCTGATGTTTAGTTTTCTTTAATTGAAGAAATGTTCCACTGGAGACAGACTGTGTTCTAGTTTCCTCTGGACTGAGGGTGAGGGAGGCCATGTGGCCTTTAGAATGATTTCTAAGGACTCCAGGAGGTGAAAAACAGGAGAAGTTAAAGGCCTTCAGAGAGTTAGGACCAGACTGGCCCTTGGAAGGCCTTCTAAAGTGTGTTTAGGACTGCAGCCTTAATTATTCAGATTATTCTCTGTGTCACTTCATGGTCTCTCATCTCTGAAGGCACAAGTATATACCCTGTCCTACAGTATTTTAGTAAGGGAAAAATGCTCATAATTTTTTTAATCCTTTAGGAACTTGTTCGAAAAGGAGTACCCCATCATTTCCGAGCAATAGTATGGCAGCTTTTATGCTCAGCACAAAGTATGCCAATTAAGGACCAATATTCAGAACTTTTAAAAATGACTTCGCCTTGTGAAAAGCTTATAAGAAGAGATATTGCTAGAACATACCCTGAACATGACTTTTTTAAAGAAAAAGACAGTCTTGGGCAGGAAGTTTTGTTTAATGTAATGAAGGTAAGTGAGCTCCTCATATCTCTTTGAGCTATTATTTTAAATATTTATATGCTGCTTTTAAATAACAAAGTTCACAAAGTTGTTTATATCGCATATTTTTTAAGAAAAAGATTCCCTGTGCCATAGGGGCTCACAATCTTTAAAAGAAGGCTAGAAGAAATAGGGAATTAATAGGAATGGGAATAAAGAGGAATAATTGCTCTTTTCCTGATAAATACCAGAAATAAATGAAATCCTTAAAAGATACCTCTTTAGTTAGTTATCACTGGGCAACAAACCTGGTTCCTTAACAAAGTAACAATGTACTAGACTTAGGATGCAATCCTAACCAATTTAGGCCAGCCTAACACAACCGGCATAACTTTCTGTGGCCGTGTGGGGAGGTCGGTGCATGACTGCACTGGCCTAACCACCCCCCAAGAGTGGGACAGAAGTGCAACACTTTGTGACACCCGTGGTTCAGCAAAGGATTTATTCTGGGGTTTATGCTAACCTAACTGGAGGTTAGGATTGCAGCTTTAAATTCCTCTGAATGTATTAAGGAATAGAAGTGAAATGAATTGAAAGTAGACTGACCCTACAATCCAGAGTAACTACGGGAGCACGTAAGAGACACTACGTGTACCCGTAGTTACTGCAGCATCTAGTGAAAACCTATGGGAAATTCATATTGCAATCCAGAGCAAATTGTTCTTACACCAGAGCAAGGACTCCACATAGTTACTCTGGATTGCACCCTAAGGCTGCAATCCAGAAGTGCACTTGAGCTTTCAACAGAGGCTGCCCGAAGACAGATGGACCTGGGCTGCCCTAACTGTGTCAGCCTAGGCAAGTTCAGGAGAGGCATGTTAAGCATATGTTCAGCATTGCCTAGGTCAGAGCAGTTATGCTAGATCCAAAACCTGTTTTCCAGCCATAAATTCCCTCTTCGAGCTCCTCGAGTGGTATTCGAGTTAATACCACCTCAGGAGCAGGTAATGAGTAGACCCATAGGGGTCCATGTTAAGGCATAGTAAGAGTGGCCGTGTTGACAGAAAATCTGAGTTCTTGTCCAGCCTCTCTGCAACCCCTGTCTCTCATCCTCAGGATATGGCACAACTACAGCAACCCACTAACCTGTGGATATAGCTGGTCACTCCAACAAGCCTCATAAACTGTAAACTGTACTGCATTCTCATTCTGCAGCTATTACTGGTTGTCAGGAACGTCTGGGCTTCCTTCTAAAGCAGGCACCACAGCTGTTCCTTGTTCAGTGTGATCTGAGTGGGATCTCAAGAGCAAGCCCTTCCCAGGTGCCACTGACTTGGTGCCTACTGACCATGCTCTGGAGCAGTTAAGGCAGCCCAGGCTTCCTAACTCTCTGGATGCATTTTAATTCCATTATTTTAACATCTTGGTAGGAATTAAAAAATGAATATACCGTATAGCCATGTATAGCCAACCGTATTCCTGCTCTGGATTCAGAATAGTTGGGGCAGTACAGCTAGGACACTCCCAGGATAACCAAATGCCCAAACCTCAAAAGGAGAACAAGGTTTTGGATTCCTCTCAGCCTGGCCTTTCAGTTGGACAATGGCATGTTTGCCTACTCACAAGTAAAGCCGCGATATTGGGCACTTACACTTTCCCATAGAGCTCAATGCATATTTTTTATTTTTAGTTTTTTGGCCATAACTTTTGCTAGAAAAGATATTTCAAAACCAATTTTTGCATTGGATTCTGCTCTTCAATACAAATCCAACAACTTATGACATCATGGAGTACTGCATACCATTACAAAGTTCCAAAATGAAGCCCTTTTGGAGTACAGTGTAGCCTTTTTGAAGGACACCCAGACAGGAGTCTAAAAAAGAGGACAATTCTGGAAATTTTCGGTCATATGGTCCCCCTGGTACACTCCTCACTGCCCTAACTCTGGATTGCAGCCATAAGCTGTAACTGAAATGCTGCCCTGCTCTTAATAAACAATAATATGTTTATTTACCATTAAAACTTGGGAAAGTAAAACTTAAAGCACCTAGTCTGAAACACATTTAAAACTATCAACCCCCAGATATAGGTTACCCAGTTTGCAGTATTCCTAGGATGCCTTAATATGCTGCCCTCCTTTTTTGAAGAGGTACACAAAGTATTGGTTTGTCTAAATGTGTTTTGGCATTGTTTGAAAGTGAAATGTACAGCATGGAGAACTAATATTAGTCTGGAACACAGAAAACAAAAGGCAAAAATTTAAAAATCAGGTTTATTTCATTAGGGCTTGGTTCAAAATCTTCACAATAGTAGTGATGGAGAGAGTGAAAATCCATCCATGGATGCCAGTGCATTAAAGAAAAATGAAATGGGGACTCTCTGAGATAGAAATAAATGCAGTAGCACTACACAAAGTAAGGAAATTATCTCATTCTGGTCAACATTTTTTTTACTTTTAAACTTGCTCATTTTAAGTTAAAAATGTCAATTGAAAATTTGTTTCAAAAATGTAGAAAGATCTGGAAAATTTAGGAGAGGGACCCCTATCGGGCATCTTGACCCTGCGCCAGTGCCAGCTCTCAGCAGCACTGGGGGGGGCGGGGAATATTAAGTACTTGCTAAGTTTTGCATTTAGCCCTATTGCCCAAGTAGCCTTTCATAATTGGAGGCTAAATGTATAATGCATATTATATATACACAAGTTTCAGTTTTTGAAGATGAGCAGGAAAAGATGTCATATTCTGTTTTATTAGCTTAGATTCTAAAGGAAACAATAGGAATCCTTTCACTGGCAGCTTGATAGTACTGGTAGCAACATTTGCTATAAGTCAGTGGATTGAACAAATGTTTTTTTCTTTACGCTAAAGGTTGTCTTAGACACACTTTCCATTGCTTTCTTAATTCATGGGAGTGATGTCAGTCTGTATGGTGCATGAGCCAGGAGCTCACAGATCTCAGTTCAGTGATTTTTGCAATCTAAATAGCGTATTGTAGAACGTGGGAGGTAGGATACAGAGCTGCTGCCAAGATCCATGACCTTCTGACTTGCATATTATATTATTTATGCAGCTAACAGGTTTTCATCGGTGAAGTGTTGGAAAACTTGGTCATTACTTGTTTCCAATGTTTTGGGAGTTTTCAGAGCTTATGATATCAGGGGAAGAATTACTCTATTGTTGCAAGTTCAACACATCTGCTGTAGACATTTAAGCCAGCCAAGAGAATGAGCTCATGTAAACTGTCAATGGACTTAACTCTATTAAAATGCACTCAGACATTCCCTGCTGATAGTGTCCATTTAAATAGAAGCATAACATCCAGATAGTACAGTGGTTTCTGAGCATAATTCGTTCCAGAAGCATGCTTGTAATCCAAAAGGACTGTATATCAAAGTGAATTTTCCATAAGAAATAATGAAAACTCAGACAATTTGTTCTACATCCCAAAAATATTCATATCAGAAATGATTATAATCCTGTAATACAATACTTATACTTAATTATAAAATACAAAATATAAAGAAAAATAAAACAAATTAACCTGCACTTAGCCTCTGAGGCTTCAATTTGCCCCTCTTACACAGGAGTGAGCCCCACTTATTATAAAACGGCTTACTTTAGAGTAGACATGCAAAGCTAGGTCTCTCAGGCTCCTTTCCATTGCCCCCTTATATAAGTTTAAGCCCCACTGACTGTAATAGGCTTACTTTAGAGTAGACATGCATAGGCTGGACTCGACAAGGGGAGGGGCCATCCTTGACCTGATCTTAACAAATCGTGAAGAACTGGTTGATCAAGTCAACATAGTGGGAACTTTAGGGGAAAGCGATCATGAGCTGCTGGAATTTAGAATAATGTGGGAAATAAAAAGAGTGCAGAGTGAAACTTATATGTTGGATTTCAGGAAAGCTGATTTCAACAGGCTTAGAGGAGTCATAGGTGGGATCCCATGGGTTGATGATCTAATGGGGAAAGGGGCCCAAGTTGGATGGGAGCTCCTTAAGAGGCAGCTTCTACAAGCACAGTCAGAAACAATTCCAATAAAAAAGAAAGGGGGGAAAATGCTGAAAAATCCAGGTTGGCTCCACAGGCAACTTGGGGATCAGCTGAAGTTAAAGAAAGAGAAGTATAGGGAGTGGAAGACTGGAAAGATCACCAGAGAGGAGTACAGGCAGGTAGCCCGGTCCTGTAGGGAGGGGGTCAGGGATGCTAAAGCTCAGTATGAGCTGAGGCTGGCCAAGGGAGTCAAAGATAACAAAAAGAGCTTCTTTAGATATGCCCAAAGGAACAGGAGGAGAGACGAGGGGGTGGGGGTGCTCCTGGATAAGGATGGACAACAGGTTTCTGGAAACCAGCAGAAGGCGGAGCTGCTCAACTCCTACTTTGCATCCGTCTATTCATAGAAGGAGGGCTGTGCAAATGGGGGTGCGGGATCATTGACTGATTCGGGGATGTGTTTACATCCCCTAAGAGGTAATGAAAACATGGATGGTGCAGAACAGCAGATTAAGATTGACAGAGAACTGGTTCGAAACCACTTAACTGGCCTAAATGAATTCAAGTCATTTGGACCAGATGAGCTGCATCCTCGAGTTCTTAAGGAACTGGCAGATGTCGATCATCTTTGAGAAATCCTTGAGGAGTGGAGAAGTGCCACTGGACTGGAAGAGGGCAAATGTAGTCCCCATTTTTAAGAAGGGGAAAAAAGAAGACCCGGGAAATTATAGACCAGTCAGTTTGACTTCAATCCCGGGCAAGATATTAGAGCAAATCATAAAACACACAATTTGTGCACATCTAGACAAGTACTCGGTGATCAAAACAACCCAGCATGGATTTACCAAGAATAAATCTTGCCAGACAGATCTGATCTCCTTTTTTGATCGGGTTACGAGCTTACTGGACAGTGGCAATGCTGTGGATGTCATTTATCTTGACTTCAGCAAAGCATTTGACAAAGTCCCACATGACATTTTAATTAGGAAGTTGGAAAAATATGGGCTAGACAGGGCAATTGTTAGGTGGATCTGCAACTGGCTCGATGGCCGCACTCAAAGGGTTTTAGTAAATGTTTCTGTGTCAACCTGGAGGTCAGTTTCTAGTGGGGTCCCCCAAGGCTCTGTCTTGGGACCAGTTCTCTTTAACATTTTCATCAATGACTTGGAGGAAGGGATACGGGGGAGCCTGATCAAATTTGCAGATGACACCAAACTGGGAGGAGTAGCAAACACATCAGAAGATAGGAGAAACCTCCAGGAGGATCTGGATAAACTGGAATCCTAGGCTGTAACAAACAATGAATTTCAACAGGGAGAAGTGCAAGGTTCTGCACTTAGGCAATAAAAACCAAAAACACAGGTATAAAATGGGGGATACTTGGCTTGGCAGCACAACATGTGAGCGGGATCTTGGAGTCGCCGTGGATCACAAGCTGAACATGAGTCAGCAGTGTGATGTGTCTGCAAAGAAGGCAAATGCCATTTTAGGTTGCATTAAGAGGACTGTAGCTTCCAAGTCGCGAGAAGTTATAGTTCCTCTTTATTCTGCATTGGTGAGACCTCACCTTGAGTACTGTGATCAGTTCTGGGCACCTCACTTTAAGAAAGATGCAGCCAAACTGGAGCAAGTCCAGAGGAGAGCAACAAGAATGATCAGTGGGATGGAAGGAAAGCCCTATGAGGAAAGGTTGGGAGAACTTGGGATATTCAGCCTGGAGAAGAGGAGGCTGAGGGGAGACATGATTGCCCTCTTCAGATACCTGAAGGGCTGTCATATGGAGGAAGGGGCCAATTTGTTCATAGCTGCTTCTGAAAGCAGAACTAGAACCAATGGGTACAAACTGCAAGAAAGGAGATTCCGGCTGGAAATCCGGAAAAAATTCCTGATGGTGCGGGCGGTTCGGCAGTGGAACAGATTGCCAAGGGAGGTGGTGGACTCTCCCTCACTGGGGATCTTCAAGCAGAGGCTCGATGAGCACCTGTTCGGGATGCTCTAGGGGAAATTCCTGCTGCAGGCAGGGGGTTGGACTAGATGACCTACTAGGTCCCTTCCAACTCTATGATTCTATGATTCTATGATTCTAACCCATGTGCACTTCTGGACTGTTCCCTAAATATATGAGTAAACTAGTGAAGCCAGGGGTTGTATGATACTTCTGGAATTTTACCCTCTCTTGTAAAACTTGTGGATTAGTTGCCTAATCAAGAATCTTTTTATGCAGTCCTTTTCCAAAAGGACAGTACTGGCTCAGATTAGTATGCTCTTTTGGGAGTGAGTAGTAGATAAGTTATAGATCACATTTTACTAGAGGTGAACTAGCCAACTTTCCAGTGGTGATGCAGCCATGCCAATGGAGTGTGTGCTGCATCCTATGATGGAGCAGGTGCAGTCATGGAGACTTCCTCGTTCCCTTTCTTGAGGGCTTAAACCTGGCTGCGTTGGTGCAGGAAAGTTGGATAGAATTGGGCTCTAAGCTTCACTCTATTAAGTTAGTTCCTAGACTGGGAGTGTTTTTTACTTTGGTCACAAGAACAGATAAAAATTGTTCATGTTGCCTAGTTTGTGTATTCGGCTGTAATAGATAAAATCACTGATTTTCATCAAAAGTGATGTACCTTTTTTGTCTTCTAAAAAGTAAATCGGTGTACAAAACTGTGGTGTAAATTTTTAAATTTAATTGTTATAGGTTTCTTTGTAGCCAGCTCTTGTATCTGTCCCCGAACAATATTTGAAGTTGATATGTAAAAATTGTTTTAACAAATATTTAACAACACCCATCAGAGTTTAGTTTCTTCACAAGAGTATAGAAGTTTTCAAAACTTCAGATAAGTTTATCCAGCCCTTTTCACTTATCAATAACACATGGTTGAAAATCTACCAAATGTAGCTGTTTTATCCTTAACATATTCAAAAGGGGAAGTATGCATCACATTCTACCTTTCTTGATTTTCTGCATAGTTTCCATTGCCTGCATTTATTGCCTAATAGCAAGCTCATACTGGGGTGGAGAAGAGCACTAGGCATAATTTCAGGCAGCTATGTGCTATATTTTTTCACAGTCCTCTTTTATATGTCCAACTTATCTTCAATCTAATTGTCTATATAGCCTCATATATAGTAACTTTCATAACTAAAAAAATTTTCTCCACTTGGTTCAGATCTTCACTTGACATGAGAAGGATAAAGCTATACTCCTGTCATTACTCCTTCTATCCACCTTCTATTACTCTCTAGGGTCTCCAAACCCTGGCCGTGGGGCCAAATGCAGCCTTTGGCAAGCCTCAGGATCCCACTATCTGCCCCCTGGGCAATCCTATAATCCACTCCAGTACATTCTTAAATGAAAATTTATATAAATTTATTCAAATTTGAAATGCAAATTAATTCTTTTGGCCCCTGCTAGAGTGAAGATGATTTGACCCTCCTGCCGATACTTTTGGAGACCTCTGCCCCTATAACCTTTTGCCAGTTTCTGTGATATCATAGTTGCTCAACCAGTAATTAGTAAGGGCACAGACTATTACACTTAACAGCAGTTTACATATACTTCAGACTTTATCCTATTAAAGCTATGTTAGCTTAAGCATCCTTGTCTATATCGAATTATACTATGTATCAAATTATACTAAAGCTTTGAAGGAAAATCTTGGTTTTAGGAAAGCTTTGAAGGAAAATCTTGGTTTTAGGAAAGCTTGGTTTTAATACATTTACAATGCATTTTGGATAAACACATGCACAATAAATGACACAGGACCTCTGTGTGCTCTGGAAGTGGGTCTTGTAGATTGCAATCCTAATCTCCAGTGTGGTCAGCATAAGCCCCTTCATAAATTTTATGCTGACCTGGGGGTATCACAAAAGACTAATCAGCAATAAATCACATCAGACCTATCCCTGGGTGTGGTTAGTCCAATGTACAGGCATACACCGACATCCCCACACCACCACAGGAAGATATGCCAGGTGAGTTAAGCAAGCCTAAATTGGTTAGGATTGCACCCTCAGTCATAAAAACAGCTCTACCTAGTTAGAAACTATGGTTTGGCCATAAAAATAAAATGTTGGGTTTGAGGAGGAAGCTGATCTTTCTTGCTATTTGTAAAAGCAGATTTTCAAGCAAGTTTACACTTCAGTTTCTTATTGTTTATCTTCTAGGCATATTCTTTAGTGGATCGTGAGGTTGGCTACTGTCAGGGAAGTGCTTTTATTGTTGGATTACTCCTTATGCAGGTAAGTAAATCTGTTTGTGTGTCTCTCTTTGTGAATGAGCATGCTTGCACACACACATATAATTTCTACATAGTTTTTGGGCTTCTGATATATTAAAGAGAGCAAAGAATAATAAAAAATCAAAGCAAAAATCCATAAACATTGTACTTCAAATTATAAAAGGTTGTTAAATGTTTCAGCAATATTGGTTTTTTCCCACAAGTATACCAGTATTTGCATTACTCCAAGCAATAGGATTGTGCTTTCTTTCAAAACAGATGCCAGAAGAGGAGGCCTTTTGTGTGTTTGTTAAATTAATGCAAGATTATCGACTTCGAGAACTCTTCAAACCAAGTATGGCTGAGCTGGGCCTTTGTATGTATCAGTTTGAATGCATGATACAGGTATATCATATTTTGTATGTTTTATAGCTAATGATTTCTGTCTTTTTTCTAAGAACAGCAAAAAGGAAAAAAGATATGAGCAAGATGGAAGGTCATAATGATGCATGCAAGGAGATAAATACGTGCAGAGGAATGGCCACAGTATAGGAAATAGAGGACTATGATTCTACTCAAAATCTTTGCTTTAACTAATAAATTTGAAAAAAAAAACTTGGTTTCCACTTATATCCCAGTTTATAAAGAAGTCTACCTTGTACACTCAGGTTCTCCTCCTTCCCTCTCCTCCTCTCTTGTGATCATGGTTTGTTTTAACAGACTAGTTTGCCAAGATGATTCTACTGCCTCTAAGACGTAGAATGCCTCTACGTACAATTAGTTGGGAAGTGGTAACATGTTGCTTACGTATGTCACTTCTGGGTTCTTTGGTTTGCCATGGGGGAAACTGATCACAGTATCATTGCTTGACCCCATAGTCTATTATGCTTGACTTGTATCTGTCTTTTTAATATAAAAATAGATGCCATCATTTAATTCTTGTTTTTTTTCTAAGTGTTTTGTCTTAACTAAAACTACCATTTCACTGGGTAATTTTAATTCTCTTTCAGGAGCAACTGCCAGAGCTTCATTTGCACTTCCAAGCACAGAGTTTCCATACTTCTATGTATGCATCATCATGGTTCTTAACTATTTTTCTTACAACTTTTCCACTACCAATTGCAACGAGATTATTTGATATTTTTATGTCCGAGGTAAGCTGCTGTTTAAAAATTGTTTTCACATTGGCCTAACAACAATAACCAACGTAACATTTAGTTTGTTGTTTGGAAGAAACACAACTATGGCTACAATCCAGAGTAATTATGGGACCTTTTACACTGATGTAGTTACAGTGCCACCTATGGGAACTGCATAGAGCAATCCAGAGTAAGTGCCTTTTATGACTTCCTGTAGTTACTCTGGATTGTAGGGATTGTGTCTATTAAAGCAGATTCAGTTCAGACCCCATTTATTCTAGAATTTCAGATTATTTCATTTTCTCTGTAAACTACTTTGTGAACTTTTCATTGAAAAGCGGTATATACGTATCGTTGATGATTGATTAGTATAGATATTGATTGATTAGTACAGATAGTATCCCTTTCCCAATAAGGTTGCTTGATACTGAGGTTTAATTATATTACTATAATTAATATACCGTAAAAATTACTGAGAAATACTGTATTTACTTGAATCAAAACTTAGTCTTCAGAATCAAGGTGCGCATTAGATTCAATGGTTAATTTGGTTTGAGTGAATGTGGTATAGTGATTATAAATATAGGGTGCACATTAGATTCAATAGCGCATTAGATTTGAGTAAATATGGTACTTTGGCTAAATAATTATTTTCACTTTTATGTATTTCTTCCTCCAAGCTGAGGTTTACACTCCCCCTTTATTCTCATCACTATGCTGTGAGGTAGTCAAGGATGAAACAGTGACTGCCCCATAGTAATTCAGCAATCTTTTAGGCTGAACAGGGACTCAAACTCAGATATTTCTAGTCAATCTCCAATTTTCTCACTTCTGTTATCTTAATTCTAGGGTTTAGAGATTGTGTTTCGAGTTGGTGTAGCACTACTCCAGATGAATCAGGCAGAATTAATTCAACTTGACATGGAAGGGATGTTACAGGTAAATTATTCCAGGATAATATTTAGTCAACTAACTAGAAATTTTATGTATAAATGGTATGACTTTAACTTTTCAGTATTAATCCATCTGTGTCTGTGATTTGACCTTGTGTTTTAGCACTTTCAGAAGGTCATTCCACATCAGTTTGACAGTGGGCCGGACAAGTTAATCCAGTCAGCTTACCAGGTCAAATACAATGCAAAAAAGATGAAAAAGTAGGTATATGTTTCTTTAACTATGCCATTAATGCACTATTGTAGAGATAGAGAGAAATCAGATGTTTGGTTATACTTGCTTTAGAATTGTCAAATACTTGTCTTTAAGATAACGCACTTTATGATAAAATGCACTTTTTAATAAAATACTGTAGATTGTAGCACATACAGTATCTTGCTCTCTTGACCAAAATTGCAGGCCATTGGAAAATATCCAAGCAGCAGCAGAATACCATTATATGGACAACATGATAGTTATGAAGGCGTGAACTAGCTCTCTAATGTCTCAGACTGGATTTGGCAATGAAAAGGACAACAAAGGCACTTACGTTCAGCATGGTAGAAAATTGGGACTTTTTGTAGGGCTAAAGTTTTCAGCATGTGTATCAGGACTTAAAACTGGGTACAATTCACCCTGTTGTCTAGAGAGAATAGCAACAACATTGCTGCCGTTCTCGGTTTGGAGCTTGGGCTTGCAAAGAAATCTAATTGAGAAAATTCTACCCACAACTTGGTTTTGAAGGCTCTGATGGTCTTTATAATCAGCACCCCGGATATCAGACAACCTCCTGTTTGGTGTCTTCAGAATTATATCTTGCCGTCCCACACTTTCTATCTGTCCCTCCTCTTTCAAAATCAAGTGCGAGCTATTGCCATGTCACACACAGCTCCCCCTCCTTTCATTTGGCCTTGAAGAAAATGGCAGAATGACACAGTAGTGGTGCACACCGACCCACTCTCATCTGGAGGGAAAAGGAGGAGAAAGGAACCATGATCACTCTTTAACCTACTCCCATTGCTTGTTGAAGTAGTCACCCAATATGCATATAGTTTGTGACTGAACCATTGGCTGCCTCCCAATGTTGCTGCCAGTGTGAACAGATGTGCAACACTGTTGTATTTGGACCATGCAGTTGCAAGAAGCTGAGGGGGTGCAGCAGGAACATTTGCCAAATAGCCCACATAAAGGGAAAGGGTGCTATGGTGGTTACATAAAATCTTGAAGGTGGGGCCTCCATTGAAGGTCAGGGTTTGAGGTGGGACTTGGCTCTTGACAAATCTAGAGCAGTAGCTTTCAACAATATCATTGCTTCCTTGGAGGCTCTCAGTTGTCAGGATATTTATGAAAAAATAAAATATATCTTAAATTGTTTTCTAAATTTATGTTATGAATCTTCAATTAAGGTCAATTTTCTTTCTCAGTTTTGAAAAACATTTTCAGCCTTGTTTGTGGTAAAAGATTGGCTTTCTTGGCTAACCTCTTCTTCCCTGTACTCTTGTGAATGTAGTGTTTATGGCTTGGGTCCAGAGTTTTCTTTGGGCACTCCCAACTAGAAACATTGACCTTTTTGAGAAGTAATAGAACAAACTGCTTTCTAAAACTTTGTGAAAAACTATGATATGGCAAAAGTGTGCCTAAGGAGCATTTTGGATCCAAACCAAAATATGCTGCATATAATATATAGGCATTTGAACCAAGCATAACTCCCATCTCTTTAGCTAAAATTGATGTGGCTTGGAGTACTTTTTGGTACCTTTCTAAATAATATCTGAATTCTGTGTGTGTGTGTGTGTGTGTGTGTGTGTGTGTGTGTGTGTGTGTGTGTGTGTGTGTGTGTGTGTAAAAGTGATTTCATATGTGACATTGACCCTACACAGTATGGGACAAGGAAGAGAAAATATGTACATCATTATGTATGAAGATTGGTCAGTTTTGCCAGGTTCATCCCATATTATGGAAAGGGTAGTATGCGTT
The DNA here is from genome assembly GCA_030015325.1 of Cryptoblepharus egeriae. Lineage (NCBI taxonomy): Eukaryota > Metazoa > Chordata > Lepidosauria > Squamata > Scincidae > Cryptoblepharus > Cryptoblepharus egeriae. Next base: position 114,035,510 of record JAREYC010000003.1, read on the forward strand.
TCTGGGGAAAACATCAAGACAAAAGCTATGTGAGTCCATAAACAGAGTTACACGTTACTAGAACTGGGCATTTTTCACACTCCTTATTATAGAATGGGAAATATGATGAGTTTGAAATTTGCTGTCTCATTTTAGGTAGCCTAACAGGACAATCCAGAGCAACTAATCTGTCCACATAAGAGCCCTTAGGTTGCCCTATCTATCACTAGGTTGGAGCAACTGCAAGATGCTCCAGCCCAGTTACTCTGGAAGAGGCTTAGGGCAGCGCAAGGCAAGATAGGGTGCCCTAAGAGAGGTGGACCTGCTCTGCCCTAACTGGGGCAGCCTAAGCAGCTCAGGAGAGGCAAGTTGAGGGCATGTTTAGCATTGCCTAGGGCAGAGCAGTTACTCTGTATCCAAAGCCTGTTTCCAAGGCAGAAATGCCCTCTTCCAGCCCTCAGAGTTATACCGCCTCAGGAGCAGGTATAGTAATGAGTAGACCCATAGGGGTCCGTGATAAGGCCCGAGTAAGAATGGCAGTGCTGACCAAAAATCTGAGTTCTTGGCCAGCCTAGCTGCAACCCCTGCCTCTCAACCTCAGGATATGGAACAAACTACGGCTGCCCACAAACCTCAGGATACAGCAGGCCACTCCAAGAAGCCCCTTGTATTCACTGTAGAATGTACTGGCATCTCATCAGGGATGAGGCAGGCACCCAGTGGCGTCACCAGACTGGTGCGGCTTGTGTGGGCTGCATTGGGTGATGCGCTCCGTATGGGGTGATGTGCCGGAGGAGTTTGGCTGTCCTTTGGCAGGCCCCGGGCATCAGCACCCCCATTCAGGCCTGCTCCAAGGCGGAGCAGTAGCCAGAAGCTGCCACTTGTCTGAGGAGCTGGCCTGAACGGCCATCTGAGATGCACTGCGCAGAAACACACTGAGCATGCCGAACAGCTTCAGAGGAGACTTCCTTAGAGCAGAGAAAGTCCGCGCCTCTGCACAGCCGTTCAGCCTCCCTCAGGAGGCGGGGCGGCAGCCGAATGGCTTCAGAAAGAGTACTGCACAGGCACCAACTCTGACGCCTGCACAGTCTCCCCCGAAACCAAAAGGCTTCAGAAAAGTACTGCGCAGGTGTCAGAGATGGTGCCTGCGCAGTACTCTTTCTGAAGCCAGTTGGCTTCAGAAACAACTGCGCAGGCGCCAACTTTGGTGACTGCGCAGTCCAGGTGGGGGGGGGCACGCATCCCAGGGATGACGCACAGACTTCCACACCAGGTGATGTGCAGAGTCATGTCACCACTGTAGGCACCACAGCTGCTCCTTGTTCAGTGTGAACTGAGGGGTGTCTCCTCAGGAGCAAGTCTTCCCCTTGTGTCAATTACTTAGCATGCTCTGGAGCAGTTAGGGCAGCCCAGGCTTCCTGACTCTCTGGATTCAGCATAACTTTCTGCTCTGAATACAGAATAGTTAGGAGAGTGCAGTTAGGTCAGAGCAGGCTGAATTTGCTCTGGATTGTGTCTATACAGATGTAAATAAAAGGTTTATTGCCTGTTCTGCTAAGCATTGTTAAAAGCAGTTTTTGTAAAGGCTTTCAATTTTCTTCAGGTTAGAAAAAGTATATACCACTATAAAAACAAAGGAGATGGAAGAGCAAGTTGAAATTAAGGTAAGTTGAGGATTTTAGTGGTTAGAATAATAAAGTTAAGAATTTCAGTTACAGACAGTATACATACTAACAAATCAGCAATTTTTTTAGAGTTAATAGAAGTATGCTAATTCAAAATAATGGTTTTGAATGGTAATTAGTGCACTACTTCTGTGGAAGCAAATAAAAATAAAACAGAAGTTTCAATACCTGAAGACTATAAAACAAAATTGTAGAAAAAGTCGAGTACTGTATAGTGGATTATGAGCTTTCTGCTCACCCTTGAAATAACAGAAGAAACTGTGTATCTAAAAAGTGTACTTGGTAATATTTTCTAATTATATTAAATTGAGACCTTTTAAATTGCTTTAAATTTCTTCCATTTCAGAGATTGCGAACAGAAAACAGACTCTTAAAACAGCGCATCGAAACATTAGAAAAAGTAAGTACTGTATTCTCTTGTAACTGAATTTTGCTTCTTGATTCCATATTTTGTTTTGGTAGTAACTGAGTAACATCACTAAGGGTGCAATCCTAACCGAGGCCGGCACAACTCATTGGTCTTCCTGTTCCTGTGGTGGTGTAGGGAGGTCAGCACATGTCTGTGCACTGGCCTAACCCTACCCCAGGAGTGGTGCAGAAGTGTCTTACAGCACTTTTGTGACATCCTCACATTAGCACAGGACTTGTGCCACGGTTTAGGCCAGCCTAACTAGAGTTTAGGATTGCAGCCTCAGTTACTCAGCCTAGCCTAGCCTAGCAGCCGCAATGTTTGCAGTGTTAAGTTTCTTTACAGTTAAATAGTTTAGGAGGAATTTTTACATTATGAGCATCAGCCATGTGATATGCAACCACAATAATTATTAAATTAATACAACAAAGTGTTCTCTGACACCCTAAAGATGAACAATTTCATTGTAGTATAAAGTTTTGAGATTATGAAAAATTAAGACAATGAAATTATGGTTGTTGTAGAGCATTTTTGGGGGGATGAACATCAGCTTCCTCAGGTAAGCTCTCTGTTGTAAAAAAGACCTTGGAACAGGATAAAGCCAGTTTGTTCCCACTGTACATTAACCTGATATTTTAACTATTCTATCATGTTTTGTTCTGTATGTAATCAGACAAAGCACTATCCGAAAATATTGTGCACCCTGCATAGATATATTCAGAAACTTGCTTTCAATTTCTACTTATTAAGAAAATCACTGATAGTATTTGATTGGCAAGTTTTTTCCCCAGTTTGATCAGTTCTCAAATTTAATTCTTAGATAAGGTTAACTTAGAAATTAAATCAGTTCATGATCAGTTTTTGATCAAAGCAGATATTCATAAAAGTTGTAGTAGAAGAGGATAGCATTGGTATCCAAAGATTGAGAGATGAAGGGTGCAATCCTAACCTAGGCTGGTACATCGGTCTTCCCATTCCTGTGGTGATGTAGGGAAGCAAGTAGTGTGCATATTTGGGCACTGGCTTAACCCTCTCAGGAGTAGCAGAGAAGTTTCTTACGGCACTTTTGTGACACCCCCTGGTCAGCACAGGACTTAGGCCGGGGCTTATGCTGGTCTAACTGGAGTTTAGGATTGCAGCCTCAGTTAAGTAGCTGGGCTGGTTGGCACCTAAGTGGGATTTTACCATCAAATTCTCTCACTTTCCAAATGGCTCCAATTTGGAGACTGGGTGCAGGTGGGAGGGCCCGCACCTGTTTATTTTCAGCACTTCATTTTCTGCACCAAACAATTGTGCAGTCAGCTCAATGTGTGTGTACCCCCCACCCCGCACATACACACATCCCTAGAGAAGTCTGGCAAACGTCTGGATTGCTGGAATGGGACAGGCTAACCCCTGCTAACCAAGCAAGAGGCACTCTTTCAAGTGGGTGTTCCTCTTTTATTTAGCAGGGGAAGAGTAACTGGCCCTCCACACCCCAGCAATGTCTGTTCAAATGGCTTCTGCTGGTGTCCTTTTTTTTTTTTTTTTGCATTTTAGATTGTGAGCCCTTTTGGGACAGGGACCCATTAGCTATTAATTAGCTATTATTATTTTTCCATTTTCTTTGTAAACCGCTTTGTGAACTTGTTAGTTGAAAAGCGGTATATAAATACTGTACTGTAGGTAGGTAGGCTATTGATCTGCCCCAGGCACTGGCCTTGTACTCCCTTTAACTTCTGGAGCCACTGTAGTTCTGCTCCTCTTATTCCAAGCTTACTGGATTTAGTGAGCACTTGGACTCAAAAGGGAGAAGGGGAGATGCATGCTGCCATAATCAGGTAAGCTGCTAAACAGAGGCATGTTAGCCTGTTGCATAGTAAAAACAAAACAAATATTAAAAAATTAAATTAGATAATACACAACATTTTCAGAATAATGGACACTGGCCAAATTACATGGAAAGTGTTATGGAAATTTCTTGGGAAACTGCATATTCTTCTATCAAATATCATAGTTTATTAGTTCCCAAATTGTGGGTTGGGATCTACTGGTGGATTGCATCCTGATTTTGGGTGGTTTGCCAAGGGGTGATGGAAAATCAAGGCCTGAGGCTAAAGAAAAATCAGATAATGTAGCAGCTAACTACCCAAAATTTGAGGGCCTTTAGTGATTTTTACTTATAAACAAATTTTCTTTTCAGATCTTTTTTAAATGTTTGGTAAAACTTGGTGAGTTCTGTTAGAGTACTGTTATAAAAGTGGTTCCTAAAAGTGGTGCTAAAAAGTTTGCAAACCACTGTCTTGGTTTGAGTACTTCAAGCACAGCATTTATTCTATGTTGTCTAAATCAAGAAATTCTCTGCTTTTATACTGACTGAAAATATTTATAAATATACTTCTGCTATAAAATCTTCATTGATATGAAGACAGCCTGGAAAGATCCTTCTCCTTGACTGTATCCTAAAAGTTCAGTATAAAAAAAAATAGCAAGCCTGAAGTGGCATATTGATCTCCTTCAAAACTTCTGATTCTTTCAGCCTTGTTTCCTCATCTTACCACCATTTTGTTGTTTTACTGTGTTTTTTGTTGTTGACAAGAACAAGCTAGGGTACACAGCTACGGTACACAGTAGGGTAATATCGGTTTAGAGATCCTATTATCTTTCCCAGTGTTCTCTCACTAGCCAGAAAACATCCACATAATACTAATTTGCTCTTCCAGGATAAACATGACTGTGACATGCAACTACTTGTGGCTCTAATTTCCAAAATGGTACCAAGAGATTGTTGTACATTTAAAAAACAAACACAATTCTAGGGACTTTTCCAATGCCTAGTAAACTGTGGCTGCAATTGTAAAGACACTTTCCTGGGAGTAAGACCCATTAAACACAATGGCGGTTACTTTTGAGTAGACATGGTTAGGATTGTGCTCTGTAGCTCTCAAATGATTGAAACATTTCATTCTGACTTGGTTCTACCATTTCAATAATTAATATGCTCCAGCTTTAAGAATATAACAAGAGTTCTCTGGATTAGACCAAGGCCCATCTAGTCTGGGATGTCACAACAGTGACCTTTTTATGAGGGCTACTGCTTTTGAAAGCACCTCCTCATTTTGGAAGACTGGCTATGTGACCACACCATTTCAACACACTTCTTTGAAACCCATTAACACCACAATCCCAATCTCTGGTTAGGTTGACACAAGTAAGGCACTTCTTCACCACTCCTGTGGGGGTACACAGATACGTGCTGGCCTACCCAAGTCACTGCGGGAACAGGGAGCTGTGAGTTGTGTTGGCCTAAATTGGTTAGGATTGCAACCTGAGAGTCTATCCTTTGATAGCCAATCCTTAGTTCTCACATACAGTAATTAGTGTTGCAGTTGCTGTGTCTTGCTTCTAAAACTTTTTTCTGGGTGGCAGTTGTTCTTTATACAAATAGCAGTCACAGAAAGGTTTGCCATATCTGAGAAAACATGCTGTTGCTAATGTAATGATATTTATTGTTTATGATTCTTCCTTTTCTTGAATTCTTTATTCATATCACCTTTAGCCAAAGAGGTACATTATCCAACCTTCCTAACTGAGTTTGTGATCCATGATCTTGACTATCAAGGTCCTTGTTTTGAATTCTTTAGCCTTGTGTAGCTTTCTTTTACAGGATTTGTATAACTGAGGATCTGGGTTTTTTAAAGAAATGGTTGGTAGAAGTTTCATTTTTTTAGCTGAAAGATGTTTTCTGTCAAGGGAAGTAAGATGTAGCCCTTCTCCTTTGAGTTGATGGTAGTCCGTAGGCTGACTGAAGTATTTTTGCTTGCACTTAAAAGCTATAGTTTTAGGTTACAATCCTAAAGAGTAAGCCCCATTGAATACAATAGGGCTTACTTTTGAGTAGACATGGTTAGGATTGTGCTCTTAATCTTCTAATACACTTTCAAAAGGGAAAGAAGACACACAGGCATGACTATATTATATGCAGATAATTTACTTCTTCAAAAAGTAGAAGATTTATAATGGGAGCTCCCTGTATTTGTTAGCAGTTTTCATGTGGATATGTTGACTGCTGCTCGAAGCATGTAGATTTATAAGAATATCTGATGAAATCTTAGGTTAATCTCTATGGGTAGAAAAGTACCTGAATCATTAACCCTACAATCCAGAGTAACTACAGGAGCACAGAAGAGACATTTACGTCAATGTACTTACAGCACCACCTAGAGAAAACCTATGGGAAATTCATATTGCAACCTAGAGTAAATTGTTCTTATGTTGGAGCAAGGACATAATCCCTGTAGTTACTCTGGATTGCGCCCTAAGTCTTTATGACATTTTTCTTTTCTGAAACTGAATAGGAGACATTAAACTGTAAAATAGCAAGTGGAACTATTGTCACAGCTGCCTGAAACTAGCTCAGATTAATTTGTACATTTAAACTGCTCTTCACCTATTTCATCACTGGACACTTTTCTCTTAAATGCGTTTATTGCATACCTCTCCCCTTGGTAAGCTGAACATTTCTGCTTTCTCCATTTCTACCTTCTTTCAGTAAATAATGTTTGGATCAAATAAGCTCTGTATGAAACCTTATAATTGACCAGCGGTAAGCTTCCTCCTGAATGTTGGACTGCTCCCCCACAAATAAGTGTTGTGGTGAATTTGAAATTTTCATTTTCTGAATATAATCTTCATGTTCTCCCTTCTGCTGATGAAATGCATGACTGTAGATCAAATTGGACCACCTTTTTAATGCCTGAAAGTAGGTAGAATTGGGGGCATATATTTTCACTCTTGATTTTATCACTTGTTTTCCTTTTCTCTTATTCCTATCTGAATTTTTTCCTTTTTGTAGGAAAGTGCTTCCTTGGCAGATAGATTGATACAGGTATACATCTTTTAGTATTTCACTCCTCTCCCATGCTAAAAACAGATTTCTGTTTTTAATGCATGCTTAATTACATGCATTTTACAAATGAAATAAATACTCCAATAACTTGGAAAAACTGTTTTGGCAATTCCATCTTAGAATAATATTTAGAGATACATCTGCACATGGCTTCTAACGGCATCTGAATTTCCTAGTAATTGGTGGGTTCTAATTCTTTACACTAATTCTGTAGATCAATGCAAACTTGTAACAGATGTGCATGCAAAATGGAGCAATAAATGCATGAACAGAATTTTATTGAATGCAAGTGCACAATTGACCATGCTGAGTCGCACTAAACATTTTAATTTGAGGCAGTACTAAACTGCTATACTTCACTAAATTTATATATTGGCTGTATCAGTTCTGTGATGATTTGCAAGACTTTAACCGTATGGCAGAATAAATATGTAAAACTCTCGGTCTTCCCTGGATCGGTCCTCCAAATGCTTTAAAAAGAAAATTATGTCCTAAGGGACAAGTGACAAGGGCCCAGGAAGCTGAGGAAAACTACCTTATAAAACGGGAGCTGGCCACCATCAAACAGCAGAGTGATGAGGCCATTTCTAAACTGGAGCAAGCTGAGAATACCATCAGGGAGCTCCAGCAGCAGCAGCAATGGGTAAGGCACCTGGTGGCACTTCATCTCATCTTTCTCATTCATTTATGTTTTATTTCAGCTGGTGATGGCATGATTTCTGAGCCATTCTTAAATGTATCACTTTTTGTGCTGCTAGAGTTAAAGAACATTTGAACATCTTGACCCATTTCCCCCATCATCATTAGTTAAAAATTATCTGCAGGAACGCCATGCTAACCATATTTGCTCAGAGGCAAAAACACGTTGCTTTCAAGCTTGCTTCCAAGTAAATGTGCTTAGGATTGCATCCAGTATATGTGTTATGAACTTTTCATTCCATATTCTACATGCAGAGGTAATAGATTTCTTCACTCCTAATAGATATTTATCTTAAGATTTTAAATACAGGGTTGACAAAAGAGCATTATAATATGCATGACCAACAAAAGAAAATAAAAAGGTTAATAATGGCTAATTAACCAGGTTATGGTAGTCTAGAATATCTTGTTTTTCTTTGAAAATAATGAGATTCATGTGAATATAACCTGTTTATATGTTTGCAATTAAAATATTTTACAAGACAAGATTCATTAAGGATGTGTTCACTTCAGTAGAGTTGGAAAATCTATATGTTTTGTGGTGAGAAGATAATGACTTTCCTATATATCTGAACCTACTTAATATCAAATACGGCAGTCAGCAGAAAAATTGGAATCAGGATGTTCTTCACAAACTGCTTTAGCTGCATTTACAGTATTTTCTGGTGCAGGACGAATATTTGTATGTATATTCAACACTGCATGCAGATGTATAAAACAGTCAATAACTTTCTTAGAAGTGATAACTTTATGCAAATTATTTTAACATTTATATCCTAGCTTTCCAAAAGCTCATAGGAAACTGCCTGATACAGAGTTAAGACCATGGGTCCATCTGTCTTAATACAGTCATAAGTAATGGCTGCTTACTGAGTTTCAGAGATTGCAGAGAAAAGAATTACAATCTGAAGATGCCAGCAGTTGAACCTGGAACTGATTGCCCAAGTAGTGAACTGTAAATAGTCTTCTTATTTTAGGAAGGGAGCAAACTGTAGGTACTGACAACACCATGACTGCTAGTCAGAATTTGGTGTGTGTTTGTATTAAGCATTGAATACCTATTCTGAAACACAATTTGGAATTAAACTACACTTCCCTTTGATACTGAAACATAAAAATAACTAGACTCTGTTAGGTTCAATACTTAATGTAGGGAAATGGAGAGAGTAGAGAAAAGGAGAGTTATTAGTCGAAGTATTTATGACCAACTTGGGCTATTGCAGAGAGACAAGAATTTGTGAATTAGGCTCCCTTTTTCTTTAAAATTTTTGGGTGAGGGGTAGACATTTTGCAATAAAAAACTCTGTTGGGACCTTGAGCTAAATCCTGCTGCAGCTGTGATTTTGCACATATCCCTATTTGAACCCAAACCAAGTCTAGAACTGTGTTCACACTGTATTGTTTGGCCCTAAGTATGTAAAGGTAGTGTGAGAAAGCTGTTGGGTGACTGGAGCAAAAATCCATATCAGTTACGGGTCCACGCAGTTACGTCACCCTCTAGTGTTATCTTATGGAAAGTCATATTAACTGCTCCAGAGCAAGGGGCTTAATTTCACTTTAGGATATAGGCCTAGGTTGAATTGTAATATTCACCAAACACAATTTTTGTGTGCCTCGTTTCACTTTAATTCCAGTTGGATTTTTTCAGTGTGTTTGAAAAATTGGAATTGCTTAGAATATGTTGTAGAGCTTATGGAATGCTAAGTCATTCAGCTCTGGTTAGTCATATAGCAGACCAAATGACCTTCCTCAGGCAAGCCATTTAACTCTTAAGAATTGAGTTGTAAGAATATGGCTACAATCCAGAGTAACTATGGGAGCATGTAACAGACCTTACATGCACCTGTAATTACTGCACCACCTAGTGAAAACCTATGGGAAATTCATATTGCAATCCAGAGTAACTTGTTCTTACTCCGGAGCAAGGACTCCCCATAGTTACTCTGAATTGTGTCCTAAGGGAATTTCAGAAGTAATTTTTTCCATCCTTATGGTATGGATCAGGGTAATGAAATGATTGAGGAAGGAGGTTGGTTTGAATTGGTGAACGAGTAGGGTATGATTTGGACTATATAAAACAAAATATATTTCTAAATCAGGTACTGTCTACACCTCTTGAGACCTTGTATTTTGCAGCTGTGATGATATGATTTTTTAAAAATATTATTGAAAATGGATATTCCAGAGGGAAACAATGTTCTGCATACTGCCCACTCAGTAATATTTTATTATGCCATATATTAAAATCACAAACTTTTAAACTTGGTCTTGGAAACCTGGTTATGAGACTGGCACTCATACATTAAGACTGCAATCCTAAACACATTTTCCTTGGAGTAAGACTCATTGAACAAATGGGGCTTAACTTTTGAATAGACACAGTTAGGTTTGTGCACTAAGTGAACTTACTTGGAAACTTGGAAGTAAGTTTCACTAAAATATTTCATTGGAAATTTCAGGTAGTTTAATTTCCTATTGTCACCTAAGCAATCTACACTGTTAATAGAATTGTTTGTCTTCATACATTGCAAATATTTTAATGCTACAATTTAGGAATACTTAACTTCTTAAAACATGAATACAGGATGTACATGTTCATAAATAATTCTAAGAACTCTTCCTGATGGCTAATGTGTGTATTGCGGTGGTGGGAAAAACTTTATTCAAATACTAGTTCTGAAAGACTTGGCTTATTAATTGAAGGCTTATCTTCTTTGAACAGTAATTTTCAGTGAGAATCTTTAGTAGCTACAGTGAAATATAGCCAGCATATAATATAAAATAAATTGGTGCATAATATTTTTTAGAAAGCAGAAGGATTGCATTAGGACTTCTTATAATATGTTGGTACTGCAGAGATGTGGGGAATGTGAAAAGAGTATAGAATAATTCAGAGGCATCTGATTTTCTAAGCTATTTTTCCAACTTCTCCCTGTATTTGTACAACCTTCCTTTTTCTGGTAGGAGCTATGAAGTTGTGTGTAGGCAGAGTTTTACTCCAAAAATATCTTGGGCACAAGCGACTGCCACTGATCAGTGTCTTTTTTCCAGGTGTTTCCCCATAGCATCTAATAAAAGAAATGAATGATAACATTGTCATATTTGGTGTTTCCCTGAATCCACTTGAATTAATTGGCTGTTACTTGCAAGAAATACTGTAATAGCAAGAGACAGTGCGCAGATTATTCCATGCTACTTTTACCTGATCTTATATGCATGCAAGTCTGTGAACACTGTGCCTTCGTTCCCTAAAATACACTAGGACTGTTGGTAACAAAATAAGACAAGGAGTAGAAACAAGGGATAGAGACAAGGGAAAAGATCCAAACACTTTCCTATCCCAAACAGTTGTAGAAGAGAATCCTTCTCACTGCTCTGTCAACCTCCCTTATTCCTTTCTGCCAAGCATGTGCTACCAGATGTGCCAAATAAAGGTGCTCTAGGAGGGAAAGTCTGGCCTTTCATTAGTCACCACAGCAGACTGGCTGACTCAAACGATCCAGGACTTGGAAAAACACAATGACTTAATGGCTAGCTGGAGAAGTAGAAGTATTTTAAAACTAAAATATTTTTATCTTCAAGATTGGGTGCATGTTGTCAACTGGGACAAATCTTTAGTGGCGCCACAAAATGCTGCAAATTTTTGACAAACAGCAGGACTGAAATGAGACTTGGGAAACCTGGAGGTGTAGTTCTGCGGTCTTCTAAACAAGCCAGTATCCTTAAACCACAGGTTTGGGTTATTATAAAAATCACTGTTGGGTTGACTGCATTCAGTTCTTTACAAGTTAGTGACCTTTGATTGCCTGTTCAGTAATGGCAACAAAAGTCCTATGTGAATGTGGTGTAACTAGATAAAAAATGAATTGGGGTGCAAAAGAATATATTGGTCCAAGTGAGACGCATCCCTTTTTTGGTCTTGTTTGTCTTGCTTTCTGGACATGTTTGTCTTTGCTTTGTAGACGTACACCAACATGTATGTTAGTGTTTTCCTCAGTTAATGCTAATACTGAATTTGCTTACTTTGCAGCACAAGAACAGTTCCCGTTACAGTGAAGACTTTGTGCTGCAGTTGGAAAAAGAGTTAGTGCAAGCAAGACTGAGTGAAGCAGAATCTCACTGTGCCTTGAAGGAAATGCAAGATAAGGTCCTTGAGATGGAAAAGGTAAGTCAAACTTGGATTCTTTTAAACTAGATATGCCTAGTAAATACAACCCGTAGTTATTTAGGATTTCTTGGTTTTTTGTATAATGTGATTAATTTTAAAAAAAAATGTTGCAATGCCACATCAAAGTAGCCAACTAGGCATTTATCTTTTTGCAGAGGAATAATTCTTTGCCGGATGAGAATAATGTTGCTAGACTTCAGGAAGAATTGATTGCAGTGAAATTAAGAGAAGCAGAAGCTCTGATGGGTTTCAAAGAACTCAGACAACAAGTTAAAGATTTGGAGGAACACTGGCAGGTAAGCTAGCATATGTTGGTGAAATTGCCTAAAGTTTGATTTGATAAGCTAGGGCTGAAAAGGAGAAAGTTTTGGTCTATGAGATTTAACAGAAAGTTAATAAATTCCAATTCCAGATGCTGTTAGACTGATGTGTTAATTTTTATATCTGAGCCTGTGGTTCTCAAAGTAGATATCATGACTTTCAGGGGGTTTGCAAAAAGTTGGGTGCCACAATCTTGACATCCTGCACTTGGTTCTGCCATCTTGGACCGGAGCACTTTGGATGCAATCCATACTTTCCTGCGACTGAGAGCCCTATCCTAGTCATGCCTACTCAGACATAACTCCCATTAAAGTCTGTGGGGCTTACTCCCAGGAAAGTATCGATAGGATTGGAGCTTAAGGCTACAATCCTAAAGACACTTTCCTGGGATTAAGACCCATTGAGCACAGTGGGGCTTACCTCTGAGTAGACATGGTTAGGATTGCAGCCTAAGTCCTATTGAACAAACATGGAGGAACTCTGGCATCACAGTGATGTTCACTTCCTATTTGCTGTCACTTCTGACCATGCCATAACTTTCTGGGTTGATATCATTTCTAGGGGGACCTGGACAGATTGTCTTTCCAAGAAGAGGGTCCTGAGCTGAAACTATAAAAAACCACTGAATTAGTGGGAAGAGTTAAAAGTTTATAATCGGGTTGCAGAGTTATTACCATAGAAACTTTCATACCTCAAATCTATAGGCTCTCTTAAGTTTATAGACAAAATAAAGCCAAGCATCAGTAGTATGATTCTCGAACATTTCAGAATGATGTCATCAAAAATTACATCGGTTAGGAAGAGCCATCACTGTGATGCCAGAGCTTCTCCATGTCTACTCAATTGTCCCGTTGTGTTCAATGAGACACTCCTCGGAAAGTCTGATGGATCACAGCCTGGGTGCCCCATTCCAACATAGTTGTGCCCACAGCCAGATTCCAAGATGGTAGTACCCAGCTTTTTGTGACCTTCCTGAAACAAAGTTGTAACCACCACCACTCCCTGAGAACCGGATTAACTCGTTTGATAAGACTTGCTTCCAAATAATGCACATGGAAGCCTCATGGAAGAAAAATTGCAAACTAATTCTCATGCAACTTGTTAAGTGAGAGAACTTATACCTGTGACAGCGCAGTATTTGCAACAACACTCCAAGGGGTGGAAATGCTTTTTTTGTACAGTTCTCTGCTTACATTCAGTTAGGATTAATTTAAATAAATCCTTTTGCCACTTCCATGCCAGCTGAATAATTTTTTAATTTTGATGTGGGGCTTGCATTTTTAAAAAAAACATTGCATTGTGTTTAGCGCCACCTACTTCGCACTACTGGAAGATGGAAAGACCCACCTAAAAAGAACACTATAAATGAACTTCAAGATGAACTGATGACAGTCAGACTTCGCGAAGCAGAATCGCAGGCAGAGTTGAAAGAGGTAAAACAACGGTTGATGGAAATGGAAACACAGGTAAGAACACTAGTGATCTAAAGGGTATTGCATGGCAGACTGGAACTATATAGTGAATATATTTTGTTTGAATACAGGAGAGCTGGCTCAAAGTTGTATTCATCCTTTCCTTCATGGGTTGATCTTGGTCAGTCATGATTTTCAGCCTAATCACCTTTACTAGATGGTTTGAAGATAACAATCAGTGTTCCTTCTAATATTTTTCTTTGACGTACAGAGCCCTAGAGTAGAGCGGTGTGGCTGCCCTCATTGACATCAGTGAGTTCAAAAGTGCTGGAGAAAAGAAGCCAACAGAATCTTAATGAGGTGCTCATAATGCCAATGTTGCCTATACCATTCAGCTCACGCAAGCTCATCTAGCTGTGAAGTTGACATTCGTGCCTTCTCACTGCCCTGCTTCTTCTGCAGTTTGCAGCAATTTTGCATCACAGCCACATTAGTGCTCAGCTTAGAAAGAAGGCTGGTTACTAAGCATCTTGAGACTTTAGGAAGATAAAGGAGTTTGTAAGCATAGTTAATAAGAACCTTGATTATATGCAAAAGAAGCCAGCAGACACACATAAGGGTGAAAAGAGTGAAAATAGTCATCCAATAGTGAAAAGAGCAAGTATGAAGCCTTTTTTGTAATATTTAATGTAATTATTCCAAAATCCAAACAAATCCAGAATCCAAACACTTTCCTATCCCAAACAGTCCAGATAAGGGATACTCAACATTTAGTTTTCTTAATCCTTTTCAGACACTAGGGGGAGCAGTTGTTCTGTTTGGTGATTGTACAGTTTATGTGTCACATTCAGGCCTACTTAAAGTCACATATATAAATAAACTAGTGAAAAGTGTAAACGTGTTGTGGGAGTAAAATTCCCCTGTACGCCATCCCCCCACTGCGCATCAATTCCCCATGCACATCAACCCACATGCGCATCCACCCCATGTGCAACATCCCCCATGTTTATCCACTCCATATGCATCTCCTCTATATGCATCATCCCCCCATGCTCATCAAGCACCCATGCGCAAATCCCCCATGCTCAACATCCCTATGCACAACATTCCCCATGTTCACCCCCCATGCACATCAGTTCCCCATGCGCATCAGTCCCCATGTGCATCAACTCCCATGTGCAACATCCCCATGCACATCAACCCCCCATGCGCAACATCGCCCATGCACAACATCTCCCCATGTGCATCAACCGCCATGCATAACATTCCCCATGTTCATCCCCATGCGCATCATTTCCCCCATGCGCATCATTTCCCCCATGCGCATCATGTTCCCATGTGCAACTTCCCTCCCTGCGCAACATCCCCACATGCGCATCAACTCCACATGCACAACTTCCCCTCATGTGCATCATGTCCCCATGTGCATCAAACCCCCATGTGCATCAAACCCCCATGCACATCATGTCCCCATGCACAACATCCTCCCATGCGCATCAACCCCCCATGCGGAACATTGCCCATGCACAACATCTCCCCTTGTGCAACAACCCCCATGCACATCAAACCCCCATGCACAACATCCCCCATGTTATGTAAATTTTTTTTGCACACATACTTCAGTTGCACAAATATACTTCTGTATACAGAAACCATTCCTTAACCCAATTAATTAATGAAGGTGTTCAAAAAATATTACTCATTGGTGTTGTCTGATGGGTTTGTAGTCATTCCCTAGAGGACATAAGATGGTTCCATACATGACTTCAGTTGCATCCTTTAGATTTTTGTGTGTGTTGCAGGTCTCCTACCATGAAGTAATTGAATGTATAAAGTTGATATAGTTAAAATGTGTGTGTTTTCTGAGACATTCTGTATATCCTGTAATCATTCCCAGCATTGGTCTCCTATGTTCTACTCCACTATTCAGTGCTTGGTACCAAGGAGAAGATAGTACAATAGCTGGATGAGGCCAGTTGCTCATCATGTGCCATTAAGATACCTTTGCAGGCATAAGAGAAGAAAGGTCAGACCTGGTCAGTAGCTTCTTCAGGTCCATAATATGGCTGTTTTTCCAAGGAGCTACCTTAGTCCTAATTAGAAAATTAAGTCTATTTTCCTATCAGATTTCCCTATCTATGAATGCTGGGGTCTGCTTTTAAAAATATTTTTAAAGTTTTTTTAAGATCTTAAAATATTTTTTAAAATATTTCTTAAAAATATGTTTTAAAAGTCAAAATCAAAACTGTGCCATTTGCAAGATTGCAGAATGCTTATTGGTACTTTGGAAACCACTTCAAGGTCACACATGGTTTAGTTAGGACTAAAGGAAGAGGGGGTCAGGGGAACTGAAAGTGGCTTCTGGAGCACCATTGAATTCCTTACAGCTCTGTAAATGGCTCAGTTTTGCCATGCTATGGTAAGAGAGACTGGTTTCGGACTTATTTTGACTTTTAAAAGCTGCCCTTAGCATCTGTGGGTCTTAGTATCCATGAGGGGGGATAAACCCCCATGGATACTGAATGCAGACTATACCTCAGTCAGTTTCTTTCAGGAAGTAAAACACTCTTGCTGTATTCTAGTGGAAATATCTCTAGTGTACCAGTCTGGCAGTCCATCGGGAATGTCAGAAAACCTCAATAATTTCTGTCTCTCTAGACTCACTCAGCATGAGTGTCAAACATAAGGCATTAAGCTCTCCCAAACCATCCTTCGACTAGTTCTGCTTCTGCCAAGACTGAGAGATTTTCTGCCAAGGCTGAGGCTAAAAGGCAAGAAATACTACAGAATAAGGCAGACTGAGAGGGTTGAAAGGAAATGCTGCCAAAGTGCTGGGAGAATTCAGTTATCATATGGTTTGCCTTTTCATCACTGAGGTGTCACTTCACAGGCAACATCTCAGCTGCTGAGCTGAAAAGTGATGCTGTGGTTGAAGCAGCGTTTCTGAAAGAGGTGGCCCATGTGATAATTGGGGCTCTCCCATATCTCGATAATGTGAAGTTTTGCACTTTTTCTTTTCCGTGATTTGCAGCTAATGAGTTTCCATGTGAGAACAAAGTACCTGTTTCTGACCATCGTCTGCTTCGTGACATCACTTCCTGCTTAATGATGTCACTTTTGGCCCTCTGCAGACACCAAGAATGCTGTTCAACCCACTGTATGAAACTGAGTTTGACATTGACAGTGGTTTCATACTCTGAGAATGGATACATGATTGAACATACACGATTGATCAGTTTATATGATTAAAATAACTATTGAGGTAACAAGTATATGCTTTGGGTTTAAAATGATTGATTTGCTAATTCAAGTCACAAACCATGAGATTTGTGACTTGTGATTTGTGACACTATTCAGAATAAACTAGCAGCCTGTTTATAGATACTATCACATTGTGAAAACAGTAATTTTTCTCCTATTTTATTCTCCTCCTTCACCCCCACAAATCGCATGGCTTTTCAGAACCAGATAAATAGCAACCATTTGCGGAGGGCAGAGCAAGAGATCACCAATCTACAGGAGAAAATTCAGTATCTGTCCGTACAAAACAAAGAACTTTTAACACAACTAAGTGAATCAAAGCGGAAACGTGCAGAGATTGAATGCAAGGTACTTATAAGACAGTCTCACAGAACCAGCCTGGTCCGAAAATGTCTCCCTGATGATGTAGCCAGCATGACTAAAAAAACTGAGAGCACAATCCTACCCATACTTTCCTGGGAGTAAGTACTATTGAGTACTGAGTAGACAAGCTTAGGATTGCATTGTAGATGACCGGCACAAGCGACTTGCCCATCCTCATTTCGGAATTGCATCCTTTCAGCAACATTAGTCAAAATATATCCTGTTTCTTTTTATTCGCCAACTGACTGTGCTTTGTTATTTTACCTCTCACATGCAGACATTAAAATCCATATATAATTTAAAAAATTGTCCAACATATGAAGCATTCATCTTTTTGAGGTTATTTTAAGAATATAGTCAGCTGATGCCAGTGGCATAGCAAGGGGGTAGCAGAGGGTGCAGTTGCACCAGACAACAAGCTTTGGTGTGGGCCTTCAAGCGGAGCTTGACACTAGTGGTTAAAATTGTGAAAAATGTATGTGTGAATGATAATATCATCATGTTATATATCATTGGAAACGTAATCTAATGCAGAATGCAATAAAACAAACTGCATATATTCTATCAAAAGGTATGGCCAATTACGGTAACCAGAAAATGAAAACACAAAAGCCTATGGAACAAAAAGTGAATTTTCTTAACTCAAAACTTGATTTTGTTGTTGTGCGGGGGGGGGGGGGGGGGCAACAAAATTATGTTCAACTCCAGATAGCAAATAGGTGCTTTAGCTGTGCCACTAGCAGAGCAAATGTGGATGGTCAACTGCTGAAGAGGATGAGGCAGGTTTCCCCCCAATTTTCTTTTTAAAAATACTTGGGGATGACATCACTTCTGGGGCAACATTTTGAGCTTTGCACAAGGTTACATGATCATTAGCTATGTCATGGGCTGATACACTATAGTAACTGTTGAACAGAGTTGGAGAAAAATGGTAATTAACTGTTTGGTTTAAATCAGATTCCCTAGAGTGTAAGCCAACTGACCATTTATAATATTTTAATAGGTTACCCTATTGTAACCATTTTAAATTTTTTTTCCTTCTAGAATAAGGAAGAAGTTATGGCTGTTCGACTCAGAGAAGCAGACAGCATAGCAGCAGTTGCAGAACTCCAGCAACATATTGCAGAACTAGAAATCCAGGTAAAAATGAAAACAATTTTCTCCATATCTCTTGGGTTTTTTATTCCCTTCTGTTTGAAGGGTTACAATTGGCCACATTGCCATACCCTGCTCATTTAAAGCTGTCTGTCTTCTAACCTAAATTAATGGTTCAAGTGTGGGCTGCAGGGCTTGATGCTCCCTTCTTCTTCCTACCAACAGTTTGAATTTCCCTTTGATATCCAGCTATGAATTGGTCTAGTTTTTGAATGTTCATCTTTCATCTTGGATGGAATTATGTCTTAGGGCAAAATCCAGAGTAACAAAATCCAGAGTAACAAGTAACCTTGCTCCGGTATAAGAACAACTTACTCTGGATTCCAATATGAATTTCCCATAGGTTTTCACTATGGGCGCAATCCAGAGTAACTACGTGGAGTCCTTGCTCCGGTGTAAGAACAATTTGCTCTGGATTGCAATATGAATTTCCCATAGGTTTTCACTAGGTAATGCAGCAACTATGGGTACACATAAAGTCTCTTACGTGCTCCCGTAGTTACTCTGGATTGTAGGGTAAGTGGTGCAGTAACTACGGGTGCACGTAAAGTCTCTTATGTGCTCCCGTAGTTACTCTGGATTTGGGGGTTAGTGACACTTTGCATGTAAGGAGGTCTTGGGTTCAACCGTGGTATCTTCAAGTAAGGCTGTCGAGGACTTCTGTCTAAAACTATGAAGAACAATCTAATCAATTTATTCACTTACATACCCTTTGGTAACGTATTTCCATAAATTGTACCCTTCATATTAATATAGTTGCTGTTTCTCCAATTTTGTTTTTCCAAGTACTAATCCAGTGATTTTCAACCTTTTTCATCTCACGGCACACTTAACAAGACACTGAAATTGTCAAGGCACTCCATCAATTGTTTTTACCATTGACAAGGCACACCAGACAGTTCAAATACCCCAATTTTCCTATTAATAGATGTCAGTCCCCAAATTCCTGTGGCACACCTGAGGACTATCTGCAGCACACCAGTGTGCCATGGCACACTGGTTGAAAATCACTGTAATAAGCAATAGTACATGAATTGATGACCAGAAGCTAGCAGTTGCTGGTGCTTCCACAGCTGCCTTCTTTCCTGCCTTGCCAGCCTAAGTCATTGTTAATACCAGCCTGCCTTTTCCTCCATTATTCAATTCTTTTTCAAGTACTGCTAAAGGTCCTGGGAAGTACCTCTGGGGATACAGGTTGGGTTCCCAGTTTTGGAACCACTGGTGTAGAAAATAATGAGCAGATAGGCTAATAGTCTGAATTGGTAGAAGACTGGTTCATTTGTAACTAGATTGGTGTTATGCATGGTTATTCCCAACTGCAATTTTCTCCTAACAGAATTTGAAACCAAATATTTCTGCATGCTTTCATTCCTGCAACTTGAGTACTATACCAGGCAATACATTGTTAGCAGTTGAGGATAGGAGTTCACCTTTGCTGCCCTTCGCCAGAGTACCAATCTGTTGACTTAGCATGAGCATAAGTATTTGGATATGTATTCCCAGTAGCTGTGTGTGTGAATTTACTTGCTAGAGGAGGGGGTGGGATTGTCACATTTACAAGTATAAAGTGAGCAAACCTGTTGCAATATGTACTTGCTGCTTTTACTAGACATAGCGTGCAGTCCAGATTTAGGGCAGTGAGAATGGCCCAGCTGGGCTACCCCAAGTAGGCTGTATCCAGAGCAGAAAGTTGGACTTAATCCAGAGTTAGGAAGCCTGGGCTTCCTTAGCTGCTCCAGAGCAGGGAGCAGCATAAGTCTGCTCTTCCAGGCACTCTCAGTAGGCACTAAGTAAGTGACACTTGGGCAGGGCTTGCTCCCAAGGAGACCTGCCTCAGATCCCACTGAACAAGGACCAGTTGTGGTGCCTGCCTTCTAAGGAAGCCCAGGAGTCCCTGACAACCAGTAACAGCTGCAGCATGAGACTGCTGTACAGCAGTACCTGTACTGAAGGGTGGGTACAAGGGAATTGCTTGTAGTTGTGCTGTATCCAGAGGTTAGTGGGTTGTCGTAGTTGTTTCATATCCTTAAGTTGAGAGATAGGGGTTGAAGTTAGCCTTGCCAAGGACTCAAAATTTTTGCCAACACTTCCATTTTTACTCTGGCTTATCATGAACCCCAGTGGGTCTACTCAGATTTATTCCTGCTCCTGCGGTGGTATAACTCTGAGGAGCTTGAAGAGGGCATTTCTGCTGTGGAAAGAGGCTCTGGATCAGCCTAACTGCACTATTCTAGGCAGTGCTGAACACGCCCTCAACGTGCCTCTCCTGAACTGCCTAGGCTTCCCCAACTAGGATAGCCCAGGTCTACCTGTCTTGGGGCAGCTTGTGTTGCCTTAGGCTGCCCCCAGCCTTTTCCAGAGTAACTAGGATGAAGCTTCTTGTAGTTGGGTCAGCCCAGTCAGAGACAGGGTAGCTTCAAGCTTGCAGCTATAACTAAACTGTGACTGAACCACAACAGCTAATATAAAATAGTAATGCATGGAATGTAGCAGAGACCATAACCAAACAAATGATCCACCTTTGCAAGGAAGCCACAAAACATTTCACCTGTAGATATTCTATGGAGAGGAGCCGTGTCTGACACTTAAATATATTTTTGCCACTTCCTATTCTTCCGCTTATGAGACCTCCAGTGGCTTAGTGGTTTAAGGCGCTGTGCCTGCCCATCTGAAGATTGCCAGGTCAGGGTTTCAAAACTCAAACATTGCAAGATAGAGTGATAGCCTGTCCCTTGCCCAGCTCTTGTCAACCTTGCAGTCTGAAAGTATGCAAATGCAAGCAGATAAATAGGTACCGCCTTGGTGGGAAGGTATGTGTTCCATGCACATGTGGGCCACATGTCCATGGAGGCATCTTTGGACAATGGTGATGGCTCTAGAAACAGATGAGACCACACTCTAGATCAGTCATGACTAGCAAGGCAACCTGCGGGGGACACCTTTACCTTTACACCCCTTTTCTTCCACTTAATATCTGATGTTACTGAGTAACAGGAACCCAAGACCCTTTAATGTTTAGGCTAAAGTTATTTACATTGTAATAATGAATTAGGGTTTTCAGCATTCTGAAAATGCTGTGAGTAATGGGTTTTCAGCATTCATTACAGTGAGTAATGAAGTACAACCAATTGCAGTGTGTCATAAGGCTGATTGAAGATGCAGTAGGAACATTGCCAAAATACTTTCCATCTTCAAAGTGGCTGCACTCTTCTTTTGAAAAGCTGGGGGTTTAAAAGGAGTTTATGGTTCAATTTTGGGCCATAACAGTTACCCTAAACCTTGCAGCTTTCAGTGAAATGTTTGGGTGTAAGTGTAACACACTTGTAATACATGCTTGGTACTGCTACACCCACATTACTACTGAAATGACTTGATTTATATGTCCCTAGGTTAAATCACAGTTTTGGGACACCACCAGAGGAACATGCTATATGGTATTCTTGTTTATTTGGAAAAAAAACCCAGCAAAGTAACTTGCGGTTTTTCTTGTCTGTGGCTTATTTGGAGACAACCAAGATGTTCAGCTAAATAAATCTGAATGTCATCTTTGTTCTAGCTGACTGTATTTCATTCATGTTAGGCTTTAGTTTATAAACTTGTCGGAAAAATGTGAATTTTCTTGATAAGAAAATATCAGTATCTCAAAGTTGTTTTTGTATATCTATGAAGAAAATCACAAAAAACCATGTTTTTTTTAAGTTCAAAAATTTGCAGTGTTGTACATCTTCTTTAACAGTGGGTGATAAAAATCCTGTTGTGTTAAATTACATGCCCTTCAAAGTGGGAAGTGTTAAAACTTTTGCTTTTAAGAACTGTGTCTTGCAGCTTTTAAGTTTACAGGTTGTGTGTGTCCTGTTGAATGAATCTAGTGGTGGCTGGTATTCACTGCATTAGTAATCTTTGCCAGGAATAATACAGATGCCACCATTCATTCCCATGAACACTTTCCAATAAAATAAGCTTTTTGAAACTTATTAATACCTTTTATATCTATCTGTACAGAACCCCTACATTCTACAAGTCCTGAAGTTTTAAACAGATAATTTCCATCCCCTCAATTACAGGAAACATTTTTTTAAACTATTCGGCAGTGTGATGTGTTTTTTGAAAGCCTAGAATGAATCATCTCAGAGTCACTGAAAGGCCATACATCCCCCACAACTGCCCTGATGAATAAACTTAATTTAGGTGTTCAGTTCAAAATGCCACTACTGCATAGCAAAAGTTCACAAACAGTGAACAGGCTGAAGCAGGCCACTCATTGTAGCAAATTTTCAAAATGTGCCCCAGTATCTAAAGGTACAAAATACTTGTGTCTTATTTTCTTACTGCATCCAGTAACTTTGGAAGATTATAATAATCCAAATGTTTCTTTCCTCAGAGAATATGGTTTATGATTGATTCCCAGACTTTGCCATGCTCCACCTGTCTTTAGGAAAAACCATGGTTCTCCACTGTTCCTGTAGCAAAGGGTTTGTTTGCTAAATCCAGACTCTGGGAACAGAATTATTAATGACAAAATAATGGGGGGTTACTGGGGTTATAATAATGTGGGGTTATTATCTGTGGGGTTTACAAAACAAAATTTTTAATCAACTAATGCAAAAAATGACCAGAAGGTCCACGTTAGTCAGAACATTGATTGACATATGTAAAATAACAGTAACTGTTTCAAAAACAAGTTGCCTATCTCCCTGTGCTCCAGAGGGCATAATCCAGAGTAACTACGGGGAGTCCTTGCTCTGGTGTAAGAACAATTTACTGTGGATTGCAATATGAATTTCTCATAGGTTTTACCTAGGTGGTGCCATAACTACATCGATGTAAATGTCTCTTCCGTAGTTACTCTGTGCTTCCGTAGTTACTCTGGATTAATTTGTTAATTTGGGTTAATTTGTTGCTAGTTAATTTGTTGGGTTAATTGTTTGTTAATTTGTTAAGGGTTAATTTATTTCTCTTCATCACTAGCTCAAGGGGATCAGCTATCTTTTCTATTGAGTCCTGGGCAGTAACTAATAGGATACTATATAAGGATCTTGCTCTCTTGGCAATCATCCTTTTTCTTTGAGCACAGCAATGGGTCTAGAACAGTGGTGGACCCAGCCTGGCCCAAGAACCGGTTCTCCGGAAGTGGGCGGGATCAGGGGCGGGGCCGGGAAGGTTTTTAATTCCAAGTAGACCTGCATAGGATGGGGCTCTGAGACTGCAGTCCTCTCCACACTTTCCTGGGAGTAAGACCCATTGACTATACTGGGACTTACTTTAGAGTAGACCTGCATAGGATGGGGTTCTGAGGCTGCAGTCCTCTCTACACTAGCCTGGGAGTAAGTCCCATTGACTATACTGGGACTTACTTCAGAGTAGACCTGCATAGAATGCCGCTCTGAGGCTGCAGTCGTCTCCACACTGGCCTGGGAGTAAGCCCCATTGACTATACTGGGACTTACTTCTCAGTAGACCTGCATAGGATGGGGCTCTGAAGCTGCAGTCCTCTCCACACTTTCCTGGGAGTAAGACCCATTGACTATACTGGGACTACTTTAGAGTAGACCTGCATATGATGGGGCTCTGAGGCTGCAGTCCTCTCTACACTGGCCTGGGAGTAAGTCCCATCGACTATACTGGGACTGACTTCTGAGTAGACCTGCATAGGATGTGGCTCTCAGCCCCCCCCCCCCCCCCGCCGGCAGGGAGAGGCTGGAGGATGTGCTGGGGCTGCCCTCTTCCTCCTCAGCCCCCCCGCCGGCAGGGAGAGGCTGGAGGACGCGCTGGGGCTGCCCTTTTCCTCCTCAGGACCGAACTGGTCCTCATTGTTCTGGGGGCCTCCTGCTGCTGCCGGCTCGCCAACGGCAGGGGGATTGGAAGACACCCCCCTCCCCAGAACCGGAGCAAGTAGGCTTCTGCCCAGCTGTGGACTCTAGAAGCTTCAAACGGGCTTTAGAATAAAGTGGACAATATAGGATTATATTGGCAAGCAATTCAGCTTTTCCCAGCTCAAACAGACATACCCTATCAGTACAGGGAATTCCTTTATGTGCCATCTGTCACTGTTGAGGATAAACATCATGCCAACCAAAAGACTTTTGTCTTTGTGGAGATTTTAGTAAGTGGAGATAGCGTGCAGGCTGAACGGCCATGAATGAAATCTGGATATTAAGTAGTGAACAAGTTTTGTTTGCCACGCTTAGTAATCCCTGCCATTGGATATCTATATACTTTTTAAATAATTTGGAAGGCTTCCATTAGAGACAGGGAGATTTCACGTGAATACTATGAAATTAATCTGGACCATCTCTTCTTTTCTAACTTTGGGGGGAAAAATCAGGTTTGTGATAATTGGAATTAAATGCCTAGGCGCCCTGCTTTAAATGAAAACCTATTCAGATTATCAGAAGACTTATAGATATCCAATGACAGGGAATGTTAAGTGCAGCAAACAACACTTGTACGTCATTGAATTTCCAAATTTCATTCATGGCTGGTCAGCCTGTAAGATATCTCCATCTGCTAAAATCTCCACAAAGATTACGTGTCTTTTCGGTGAGGAGATATAATATTAAGCCTTAAGAGTGACAGATGGCAAATAAGGAATGAACATTGGCAAAAAAATAAACATTCTCCAGTCCTTCAGAAATTCAGGGTTTGCATCCATTTTCCTATCTCATGAGTTGATAATTCAGTGATTTTATTTTTGGTCATTATTATATTAATCTTTCTTCACTCATCTTCTCCAGTTTTCTCCTGCTTGTGTTTTGTCAGCAGCACTTTAGTTAATGTATTGATATTGGTAGCAGGCCTCCATCAATCTTGAAAGACTATGGTATTGTGCTTGGCGCTGCATACGCTGCATGCGAAGCACGAAAGCCTGGGTTGGATTGTTATGGAGGATAGGCTGTTACCCAAGCAGCAAATCCCCCCTCTCCACGCCACTGAATTAGTCCAATGGAAAGGCAGAGCCGATACGATTGGTTCCAGCTGGCGTCGCAGAGCTGGGCTAAGGACAGGAGCTCACCCTGTCTTGTGGGGCCGACCCGGGTCTTGAACCCTGGCCTGCTGGTTAACAAGCACAGTGTCTTAGCCTCTTGCGCCACCCATAGCCCTAGCTGTATTGATAATAGAGATCTAATTTCTATATCTAGAATGAATCTACCCCCTGTGCAGGTAAGCTAGTTTAACTCACAAATAATTGCCATTATAATTACAATAGTGCCTCACTTAAAAAGCGTTTCACATAACAAGCAAAAATTTCATGAAATCTTGCTTCACATAACAAGTTCCGCTTCATTTAACAAACAAGCGTGCTATGGGTACGCGTGCTATGCAGCCCTGATGCTCCGCATGGAGGCTCTTTAAAAGGGCTGCCAGCCAGCGCTGCTGCCTCTAACTGCCCCCAACTTGGGGCAGTTGCCTGAGGATGCCAGAGGCACCCTAACTACCCCCAAGTAGTTTGAACACTTTGAACCTCCAGCAGCAGCCCAGGTAAGCCTCCCAGGAAAGTGTTTTTGATTGCAGTCTCCTAACTATGGCTGCAATCCTAAACAAGCTTTCCTGGGAGTAAGATCCATTGAGCACAATGGGGCTTACTTCTGAGTAGACATGGTTAGGATTGCAGCCTATGTCTACTCAGAAGTAAGCCCCATTGTGTTAAATGGGGCTTACTCCCAGGAAAGTGTCTTTGATTATAACCTCTCAACCATGTCTACCCAGAAATAAGCCCCAATGTGTTAAATGGGGCTTACTCCCAGGAAAGTGTCTTTAGGAGTGCAGCCTAACTAGACTTCATAGGATCATGCACATTGAATGCATGTTTTGAATTCAGTTACAGTGTTTTGTCATCATTTTTACATCCAGTTAATATTTGTATATGAATATTTTGGGGTTGTGGAACCAATCGTCTGAGTTTCCATTATTTATGGAAAAATCTGCTTCACTTAAAGAACGTTTCACTTAAACAGCATGCCTCCGGAACGAATTAAGCTCTTTATGTGAGGAACCACTGTACTTTCTGAATGCTGCACACTGGTAACTACCTCTCCAAGGTATAGCATTAGATATACCTTTCCGGAAGTAATTAAAAATACGTTTACCAGAGTCCAGTACCCCAAAAGGAAACCCTTTTATGAATGTTTTTGTTAACACTGAATGTTTTGTTGCTTTGTTGCTGGAGACTGAAACACCAGCATGATAAACAATCTTTGTTTTATATGTACTGTGGTTAATTCTTTTGACCATTTTATTCACTGCACAGCAGTATCTAGAAGACTTTTTCATTAGGTTGTTATATGATCTAGAAGGAAGGCTTCATATGATTTCCAGGAATCAAATGCATTCTCAAATTCTGTGAACTTATCATAGCTCTTATGATCTTACTCATAAGAGCTGGTGTAGCGTAGTGGCTAAGATAATGAGATGTGAATTGGAACTTCCCCATCTTTGAATGTCACCTCTGATCTGAATTCATTCTTGTGACCTTAGACAAGCAATTCCCTTTCAGCCTCAGATCCCCAGATGTGGTTTGGGAATAGTGCTTATCTTACCATCCTTACAAGACAGTGGTACATGTGAAGGACTTGTACCCGTGCATAGGAAGTGCCATATAAATTCATATCTTTTTAATGCAACAATATTCCTAACTTTATTTCTGGATAACTTGACATCAGTATGTGCAATATATGTATGTTCATTAAAAGTTATCAACCAATCACCTATAAATAGACCACAAAATCTAATAACTAGATTGAGCTCATTCTGCAGAATGGGTTGCAGCCCATCCAGCTATGACGTTACGATGATACATGGCTGAAGTAATTGAAGACTATCCTGAGATTAAATCTCTTTATATGTCATCTTTGGCTTTTTATTAGATTAGACCATAACCTATCTTGATGTCTTTTCCTTATCAGTAAGCATCCAGTCTTTTAAAGGTATAATAATATTACACGTATAATAATATCACTCTCTTCTATTTCCAAGTGCGTGCCTTCCCCCTTCTTTGCAGGGTACACAAAGCTGAAAATACTGTTTATGGTTATGTTTAACAAATTTTGGAACGGCCAGCATGCCCTCATAAACTTTATTCATGCATAACACACTTAATTTGCAGATTTTGAAATTCCAAATTAACCATATCTTAACATGTAATTAATCAGTGGAAATAAACCAATATTGTGGCAATTATCAAGATAACCTTAAGAAGGGATTAGACAAACTATGGAGGACAGCACTGTGAATGGCTGCTGGTTATGATTGGTATAAAAGCAATATAACATACACAATGCTGGATCAGGCCAAAGGCCCATCCAGTCCAGCACAGTTTCTCACAATGGCCGGACATATGCCTTTTGGAAGGGAAGTCCTGCAACTAGTTATTCAGAGAAACACTACTGCTTGTGTTGCAAAGTGTCATTGTAGTTTACCGCCCCCCCCCCAAATTGTAATTAAATAAGCCTCCCTTATCCAAAGAGACAGATTTTTTAAAACCTATTGCATTTTCTGAATTATGATTATCTCCAAAGGCACTTACGGTATATTTTCTCAGGGCTCCTGAAAGGAAGATAAGGGCATATGAAAATTAACTGTTCTGTGGCCAGTTTGTAAAATCATCTGAATTAATCTGTCTCCCTGAGGAATGTGTGTTATGGATTGTGCTTTCAGACAGTGTTTAAGACTGTACAGAGCTTAAACATTTGTGGCTGTATCCTGCTATCATACTTTCTGTATGCAGGCCCTGTAATTCAAAAATGTACGTGGCTTCAAAAGAAACTACTGTCAATTTATAAATGGACAATTATTATTTGTCATGCATTGGTGAGGAATTCAGCTCAGACTGTTTTGGTTGCTAGAGCCTCCAACTGATATCGCTGTTAGCAAATCATACATACACTGTAATCCTAAGCTTCACTTAGGCTGGCCTAAACCCTGGCATAAATCCTAATCCTAATAAATCCTAATTCACATTGCAATCCAGAGTAAATTGTCCTTACACCGGAGCAAGGACTACCTGTAGTTACTCTGGTTTGTGCCCTAAGGCTGCAATCCTAAAGACAGTTTCTTGGGAGTAAGACCCTTTGCATGCAATGGGGCTTACTTTTGAGTAGACATGGTTAGGATCGTGCTCTAAGTGCATAATAATTTGTTTTTTTTCTTTATATTTTGTATTTTCTTTATTATTTTTGTTAAATATTACAGTATTGTGATCATTTTTATATGAATACTAGCAAAAACATACCCACATTGCAGGAGTAAAATTCCCCCCGTACTCCATCCCCCCACTGCGCATCACCCCCCATGTGCATCATCCCCCAAGCACAATCTCCCCATGCGTGCCATATGCAACACCCCCTATGCGCATCATCCCCTCATGCACTATACACCGTACAACATCACACCATGCGCACTGTCCCCCATGTACCACACCCCTATGCACAATACCACCATGTGCATCATCCCCCCATGTGCAACACCCTGTACAACATCCCTCATGTGCATCATCCCCCATAGGCAACATCCCCTCAATGCGCACCATCCCCCCAATGTGCACTGTCCCCTCAGATACAACACCTCCTTGTACATCATCCCTCCATGTGTGATATCCCTATGTGGACTGTCCCTCCATGCGCATCATCCCCTCATGCACACCATCGCACCATCATCCTCTGTGTACCCTCTCCTAGGGCATTAGCTGGATTTTGATCATTCAGTCTTCAGTGTTAAGTATAGGCCGAAAATGCATTGCACCTTTTGCACGAAAATGCATTGTCTCCAAAATCGGGATGCGCATTAGATTTGAAGCTAGTTAGAATGAAATACAGTATTTTGAATGTAAGTATTGGGTGTGCATTAGATTCGATGGCACTTTATATTTGAGTAGATACGGGTACACTATATAGATTTTTGGGTTGTGGAGCGAATCGTCTTGAGTTTCCATTATTTCTTATGGGAAAATTTGCTTTAAGAAGTTTGGATTACAAGAATACTTCCTGAACAAATTATGCTTGTAAACAAAAGTGCCACTGTAATTGTAGAGTGCAAGCAGCTTTTTCCATGGAAGTGAGATCCATGCAAGAAGTCCCAACACAACTAATTCGCACTCTGTTTTTGTTAGTCTCAACAGTATGTCTAATTTATAGCACAATCCTAACCATATCTACTCAGACACAATCCCTATTGTGTTCAGTGGGTCTTATTCCCAGGGAAGTGTGTTTAGGATTGCAGCCTAAGTATCTTTTAAAAATGCCAGTCCTGTGAATTATCTCCTTTAAGTACATATTCATGGTGGCATGGCTCCTTATGGTATACCAAATTGCATGGGCACTCCAATGTTTAGCTGTCTTGCATGGAGATTACTATTTGGATTTGTTAGTCATAGCCCATCCAAACCCATTCCTCCAAATGTAAAACAGGTGGGTAGCCTATCATACAAATGGCTACTTTTATGCTAGAAGCTAAAGTGATTTGGCTTTGTGGCAGCAGTCGCATCAGTGACAAAAAAATTTGAAATGGGTTTTAGTTACTACTGCTGTTCTACCGATATAGTCAATATTACTATTCCCAGTAATCTGGATAATGTGTGATCCATAATGTGAATATGATGCTACTGACATAGTATGGAAATTATGGATGGAGGTACCAAGTGAAGCTTTCTCATCAGACTTTTTTTCTTGGACAGAGAGAAGAAGGGAAAATTCAAGGGCAGCTTAATAATTCTGATTCTACTCAGTATATTAGAGAATTGAAAGACCAGATAGCAGAGCTGAATCATGAGGTAAGTACAAAGTTACTACTTTTGTACATAAACCCTTCCTTCCAGTATTTTGAAGTAGCAGAGTTATTTTTGTTAATTCTGCATAACGTTTATGTATTTGTGTATAAATTTGATGTGGTATATTTTTCCTTTCCCCATTTAATTTTTTTTAACTCTAATCTTGGCAGTGTTCTTTAATATGCAAACTGATGACTTTTCAGTTAATAAGTACATTGGAACATTTAGTGCAAATGAACTAACTTGTACTTCTCTTTTAAGAACTTTATGCTCAAAATGTGACAATGTGAGTAGATCTAAGAAGCAAAAGGCTTCTTAGATCTTATAAGGGCTCTGTGTGCCTGAGGACATCTTAATTGTCTTGAATTTGCATCTGGGTATTATAAAATACTTCCGAAACAAAAAGCATGCTTCATTTTCAGTACTGGTAGGGCCTCCATATTTACAGAGGATATCAACATGAGTCCCCCAGCTTCCCTGGGCCTCAGCATCCCTTATACAGTATGAAAAAATCACTTCTGATTTCCCTTAGGAAACCCCAAGGGAAACAGAAGTAACTTTTGGGATTGGGGGGGGGGGGGCAGAAAGGCCATTCTGAAGCCTGCAAAGGATTCAGAAAGCCATCCAGAGCTCTTCTTAAGGGATCAAAGATCATGGATTTGATCTTTGTTTATCAAATCCACAGAGTTTCTAGAATGAATTATCTGCAGACACCAAGGACCCACCTGTAATGTACACCTTGTGTCACAGAGCTCATCATTTCAAGGGTATTCACCTACATGAGAAAGAAGGGTAAATGTCACTTTGAGACAGCAGTTGCGTCCTGCAATTCAAGTAATATTACAAGCTGTCTTTAAAACCTGACTCTTAGATCCAAGTGCAGCTTTCTAAGTCACTTTTCGACACTGAAGCCCTCAGTCTTATGAAATTGCTTTATAGCAGCACATTAAAGATATCCAGTCAACATTTTCTGCTAATTTGGAAGGGTGAGCTCTGTTCTTCTGAGAGAAACTCTACCCCATATTCACCTTGGTTTATCACCAAGAAATTTGAAATGTTTAACCAACCATTGGTCTGCAAACCCCAGCCCCAGGGCCAGATGTGGCCCTCAGTGAGCCTCCATTCGGCCTTTAGCAGCTTCCGTCTGGTCCCCAAACAAGCCTAGTAATCCTCCAGAGCAGTGATTTTCAACCAGTGTGCCATGGCACACTGGTGTCCCACGGATAGACCTCAGGTGTGCCACTGGAATTTGGAGATTGACATTCATTAATAGGAAAATTGGGGGATTTGAACAGTCTGGTGTCCCTTGTGAATGGTAAAAACAACTGATGGTGTGACTTGACAATTTCAGTGCCTTGTTAAGTGTGCCATAAAATGAAAAAGGTTGAAAATCACTGCTCTAGTGGCAAGGGGAGCTCTGCTCTGCACACCTCGGGAGGGTATTTTGAGGGCTGAGGAGGCTCCACAACTCCTCTCTGTGTATGAAAGTGCTTATGACCTGGTTTGAAGATCACTCTCTCTCTCTGTGTATTGGAAAATATTTTTGAACTGATTTGAATTCATTCAAGTTCCGCTTACTACTATATTCATTTATGTAAATTTATTCAAATTTGCAATGTAAATCAATTCATTTTTTCCTTCCAGTCCCCAACATAGTATCAGAAAGACGATGTAGCCCACCTGCCAAAAAAGTTTATAGAGACCCCTGCTTAAACAATTTCTCTTGGGTTGTGTTATTGTGTTAAAATGTAGCTGTACATTTGGTTTCTCCATACAGTTGTGTCTGAAATAAACTGTACTGTATTAGCAAAGGGGGGGCATAAGGTTCTTGGAACACTGGTAGAGCCGATCTCTTGAGATTGTAATAGTGAAGAATCTTGCTTTCCCTTTATCATTGGTACAAGCTGTAATCATTCTAGTACCTTTAACAACCACTGAACTCACTTGAGAAAAATCAATATCCAGCCATCTTGCATTAAACATTTATGCCCCAATCCAGCTAAGGACACCTGCGCACTTAAACAGCTTTACTTGTGCTTATTATTGTGTGCTGGATTGGGGTACCATGGACTGTCGGGCTGAAATACGCATCTGAATATGCAGACCATCTGCCCTTCTTTGCTTCGCATGGGATTTTCTTTCAGATTTTTGCAACATGCTAGTTTCAAGTTTTATGGTTTGCATACTTCTAATTAGAGTCCATATTTCAATCCTCTCTACACTTAAGACTTTAAACTTACTTCCACCTATAGGTGAGAAGGAGAGAAAGGGAATTGCAACCTCTAAACAATTCTGTATCGAGAGGACTCATAAGTATTTTATTCAGTACTTTCCGAACTTCTTTGCCCCATGGTCCAGTTTTTTAAATGACAGTCTTTCACAACCCACATACCTTTTCTTGCCATCCCCCCTCCCAAAAAAAAACAAGGAACAAAAAACCCTAAACTACCTTTTTATTTGTTGTTATATATAAAATAACAATGCAAATGCTATTGCCATGTGATTCCAGTTTGAAATGCTGTAAAGTAATCAAAAGCAGATTTTAGCTGCAATCCTAACCACACTTTCCTGTGAGTAAGTACTGTTAAACACAATGGGACTTCTGAGTAGACATGTGTCCCATTGAACACAATGAGACTTCTGAGTAGATTGCACTGATTGTCTGAATGGGATAAAACCTACATGACCATAGGTGTCTAGTATTTGGCAATATTGTAACTTTTCTGAGACAGAATGTGTCTTTTTAAACTGGGTTTTTATTAATTGGTTTTTCTCCCTGATTTTTTTTTATCTTTGGATGGTGACAATTGGAAAAACACATTTCAAAAACATTGCACAAGCCATCTTTAAAAATCAGCATGCAACACATGGTTTAGAAAACAGTTATTTGTTTCATTGCTACATAAACTGCTTTGAACATTTTTATTAAAAGCAGTCCAGGGGAGGCCTCAGTATCAGCAAGGAATCTGTTCTTGGATCTCCTGCTAATACAGAATTTCAGGGATATTTAAATCCTGAAGCCCAGAGAGCCAGTGAACGTCCAGTTAGAGGGAATAGCTTGGAGAGGAGAAAAAACACCTCTGTTTTCCTAAGGATTTCCCCCTTAGAACCAGAAATGTTTCCTAAGGGAAACCAGAAATTACTTTTTTTAGCCTTGTTATTTTTTAGACTGCTCTGCGATGCAGCTGTCACCAATCATATTGGCTCTGCCATTATCTTGGACTATTTCAGTGGTGTGGAGAGGGGGGATTTGCTGCTTGGGTAACAGCCTGTCCTCCATATCAATCTACCCAGGCATTCATGCTTCGCATGCAGCGTCGAGCATGATACTGTCCAGTCTTTCAAAACTGATGGATGCCAAGTATTAAGGCATTCTGAGGTTCTGCACTCCCAGAAACAGGGGTTGGATCTTGCACAAGTGCCGGGCTTCGACTCCCCCATCCTCACCTTGCATGACTTGTGTCAGCCCAACAAGGCATTCTGGATTTTGTGGGTAAGCACACAATACCTGAGGTTACTACTGAGAAGGCTGAAGAAGGAGGCAAGTGCAGGCCACTGGATTTGTATTCTCATTGTTTGAAATAGAACCTTTTTCTCAATTCCTGTTTATATTTGCAGTATAAAAAGATAAGCATTTCTTGGAAGATGCATTGAAATTACCATTGGTTCTAGAAGAGAAGGAAGCTGAATAAATACAGAGTTAAATTGCTTTGCCTAAAACTGGTCTAAATGAGGCTGCTGGCCAGGAAAGCATGTTCCCACTTGTATTCTCTCCCAGATCAACTTGAATGATTTATATGCTGCCTTGGTGTGTTGTTTTGCTTCTTCTTTATATGCTCTCAATTCCCAAATGGCGGTTCTGGCTTCCTGTAGGATATTGCAAAGAACAAATGTGTTGTGGAGATTAAAAGAGTGGTCAATAAGTTTAGATTCCATGGGTTTCCCCACAAACTATATTACTAGGTCTCAAAATAACTTGAGAAATTGAAGTAAGGAATTGTGGTTTACAGTTGTAAAACTGAAGAAAATCTCGGATTAAATGCCTGTATAGAATATTTTAAGCTGTATATTGTAATTAACTATATCTTAAGCTGTATGCGATTTTTAGTTGAGCAGATTACTTCACTTTTAATATTCTAGTGGCATTTTCCTTTATATATTAGAAATAGTTGGTAATGAAATCCAGTTATAGTATCAAATTTGAAACAGGACATTCTATGTGTTATATAAGAAAGCAGTACTTTGGTGCTTTATAAAGATAAACAGACTGTTCTGCCTTTAACTTGTCCAGGTCTCCAGTTGCAGTTGTGGTTTTATAGTTCACATTTTACCGTATATTACCGCATATTACCCCAGGATTCAAAGTAAAAATTCAAGAAACTATGTACAGCTGCAATCTTATCCACACTTCCCTGGGAGTAAGACCCATTGAACACAATGGGGCTTACTTTTGAGAAGACATGGTTAGGATTGTGCTCTAAATATTTGCTTTAAATAGTTTCTTGAATTTTTTCTTCAAATCCTCAGGTGGGGCTGAGTGTCCTGGACAGATTGTCATTCTCCAAAGGGGGTCCCAGGCTGAAGTGCTCAATACCACTGCTCTACTATATACTGTACAGAACAACTTTTCATATTTATCCCTTAACTTCTTTTCTTTTCAGCCATTGAGTACTTGGCTTCTGCTGCTGCCTGGCAGCTGCTTCAGAAAAAAGTAAATGAAACATAGGCCAAAAACTGCTCTAATTCAGGCTGTGATGAGAATGCTTTGCAACCCTATATATATATAGGGTTGCAAAGCATTCTCATACACACACACACACACACACACACACACACACACACAAATTGAAAAGTCACTGATTGACTCGCTCGCTCATGCACTCACTCACATACTCTCTCACTCACCGATCAATGACCAGCCAAAACCACTGGACCTAGAAACGTGAAATTTGGGGTGGGTGTTCCTTCCATTATGGAGAGAGTCACTAAGAACCTGTTTCAGAAATTATTATTATTATTTATTTAATTTATATTCCGCCTTTCCTCTCGTGCAGGAGGGAGCTCAAGGCGGCTAACATTAAGAATACCAATAAAACACCATTAAAATAGATCATAAATACAGCTTAAAACACAATTAAAATACAATTAGATTGAATAAAAACTGGGACAATTAAAACATGCAGACTAAAAACATTTGTTAAAAGCAATAAAATTAATTAGCTATTAATTTTTTCATTTTCTTGTAAACCGCTTTGTGAACTTTTCAGTTGAAAAGCGGTATATAAATACTATAGATAGATAAAACAATAAAACAACTGTCCCCACCCCTGCCCCATTTAAAAAGCTTTTTTAAAAATAAAAGGTTTTAAGGCTCCGCCTGAAGCTCTGTATTGAGGGAGCTTTCCTCAGTTCTAAGGGGAGGGAGTTCCAGAGCCGGGGTGCCACCACCGAGAAGGCCCTATCTCTGGCCACCACACCTCTCACATCTCTTAGTGGCGGCACAGTCAGTAGGGCCCCCTCAGATGACTTTAGGTGACATGTCGGATTGTACAGAAGAAGGGGGTCCCTCAGATACCTTGAACCGGAGCCGTTTAGGGCTTTAAAGGTCAGGACCAGCACTTTGAATTCAGCCTGGAAATGAATGGGCAGCCAGTGTAGTCTGGCTCTAACAGGAAGGGGGTGAAATGGGGTGCAACGTGTTTTCCTCTCTATACTTTTCACTGAAGAATTGGTGACTGAGAGATGCTCTGCCCCAACCCCCAGACAGAAAAGCATGAAATTCGGGGAGAGTGTTCCTTCTGTGACATCAACACCCACCAAGAACCGATGCTGAGAAATTTAACCCTTATGGAGCTGAAAAGGGGTGCAACATGTTTTTGTCCTATACATAACATGGAAGACTGATCAACATCCAGCAATTTGGTGCACTGGGAAGGAGGGTGCACATGGAGGATGGTGCGCATGTGGGGATGTTGCGCATGAGAGGATATTGCATATGGGGGTCATAAACATGGAAGATATTGTGCATGAGGGGATGTTGTGCAAGGGTGGTTGATGTGCATGGGGAGTTGTTGCACATGGGGGATGTTGCGCATCGGTGTTGATGTGCATTGGGGGTTGATGCACATGGGGGGACGTTGCGCATGGGAGGGTGTTGCACAATGGGGATATGGTGTACAGATGGTATTGTACTCCGCAACACAGGTACATTTCATTAGTCCTATTTAAATGTTGGAAACATAACATACGCTTGTTGTAGGCATCTGGCTTGTACTATAAATACTTATTCAGATGGGAAGATTTTTTTATGAAACAATTACATTTCCTTTTTTCAACATCAGAGCTAGACTTGCCTTCCTATCTCCATCCACCTTATGCTTTAACCCATCTGATATTTATGTCCTAAAAACCTTGTGCAACCGGTAACAGATTCTGATATAGACGGTATCTCTTCTTCAGATCAGGCATCTGTTGAGCTAACACAAGATGGACTTAATGAAGATCGACATAAGTTGGAGATCAAATGCCATGCTTTTAAACGATTCTGCTTGCAGAAATAAAATTGCAAACACTAAGTAATTACTTGTAGATAAATAATTCATACTACATAAGCAAAGGGCTACTTTTGGGATGGGGCTCATTGTGTCGAGGGTCTAAAACTTTCGGTTTAGGAAAAGGTAGCCCAGATAATTAAACAAATTCATTAGGAAATGGGATTTTTAAAATCCCCATTATGAGTGGTCAGAGAAGCAGTAAAGGAAACAGAATGGGATGCCCACATGGACTATTGAAACAATAGGCTCCTATATATTGTCATTACGACTCCCTGTCAAAAAATTACTTCGGACCCCTCGTATATATTTTGGACAAAATAGTGGCAGTTTTTACAGAAAAAGAATAGAAAAGAGCAGGACAATATGGGCCAACAATGATAATGTGGTTCTTGGGCCATATTGCCAGGGAAGCAAAAGCGCAGAGAACCTTCAGTGTGTGGGCCACCCAGCCAGTTGTATCCCATTGCTTTTGATAGGCTCAGGGTGCAATCCTAAACAATTTAGACCAGCCTAACAGACCTCGCATATCTTCCCATGGTGGTATGGGGACGTTGGCATATGCCTGTGCACTGGTCTAACCCAACTAGATGTGGGGCAGATGTGCTTTATGACACTTCTGTGACACCCCCAGGTCAATATGGGACTGGTGCTGAGGCTAGGATTTTGCTGGAAGGTTAGGATTGCAGCCTGAAGTTAGTGTTCCTTTCAGAAGACTCTTGGTGGTTGGGCTGGATGTATTTATTTCTCCCTTGGCAATCTTTTCAGGTTTCCTTACACTTTGCAGTTCCCTTACTCTAAAGCACATAAGCTTTCTTGAAGAGAAGGTGTGAGACAAATAACTGGAAGACTGTGAGCATAAATATTAGTGTACTGAGTTGGAGCAAAACCCAGCCAGCCAAACGCCCCGAGAAGATTTCAACTGGCAATACTGTAGATTGCTCAGTACCGTGTGCTTCCTTTGGCTTGCTCATTGATAAGATGGCATTCTGCATTCTGTACTGATTATAAGATGGCATTACGGTAATCCAGTCTGAAAGTTACTAAAGGTTTATATGAAAATTGCTGGCTCACCTTTTTTGAGAATAGCTGCAAACCACAGTATTTAGGATCAAGATGAAATTGTTGATACATTTCATGGAATGGAGTCACCAGTTCTCCAGTAGTACTTATGTTGAGTGAAAGCACCACAAAGCAGTGTCTTGATTTCCCAACCCAGCCTCATGGCCTAAGGAAGAATATTGCTGAAGCAATTAAAAATTGCTGTCTGTTATGGAGTTTGATGCTTTCCACATTCTCCTTGCCCTTGGACATTGGCAAGGAGAGTGATGCTTGTCAGGCTTTCATGAGTAAAGGTCTTTCAATACACTGAAATGCACCCATTGTGATAATCTAAGATAACCATTTAAAAGCTTTTCCTGAACTGAAAAGATTAAGAATCAGATTAGTCTCTCTAAATAAAAAGTAATATTCAGTCTACCCTGAGTTGGGGTGAAACATAACAAAATGAAAAATGCATGTTCAGAAAGTAAATGTTTTCTACTTCATAACCCTCTGCTTGAAACTAGAAGGAAATATGTTAGTTCTCAGATTTAAAGTGTTAGCTTTTTCAACTTGTGGTTAAAGCTTACAGAAGCAATAAATCATGTGCTTTCCTTGTATGGTATCTTGCAAGTGCAGTAAGACCCGACCACCAGATTTGCCCTCCCACAAGCCAACAAGATTATTGGACAGCTAAAAAGTTGCTGTTTTGCTAGTACGTGTCAGATAGGGAGCATCTATGCTGGTGGAGTCTGATTTCAATGGTTGTGGTCAGTCTGAGGAACCTGTGATATGATAAGATAGCGCTTGTGAGGTCATGTGGTTAGTAAACATCCAATCTAACATAGCAGCTTTGTGGACCCAGTTATTTTAAATAAATACCTAAGATGTGTATGTTGGGTTTCTCAAACCTGAGATTTTCTGCATGTTAAACAATAATTAAGGATGTGATAGGACATCTTTTGAGAGAGCAAGTCAAGCTATACTGTGTTTTCATTCTCACTTATTTCACTGGCGAAAGCTGGTATGTAGGGATAGATGTAGGGTTTTGGCAATACAGATGTCTCTCATTACCCACTAGGTTTCTGTTCCAGAATGTCCTATGGATAAATAAATCAGTATATAAAGAAAAAAACAATGGAAAATAGGAAAATATAAAGAACAATGGAAAATGGACCTCCTTCCAGGTTTCTTGCTCCATTATTGCACCTAATGGAGGAAGGTCATGCCTCAATATCTGGAATGGAATGATTGCTTGCATGACTATCTCTCTACAACAGTAGAAAAGCAGTTTCTTTAAACTGTGATTTGCAGTGATTATTCATTTTGAGTCAA
Organism: Cryptoblepharus egeriae; assembly: GCA_030015325.1. Classification (NCBI taxonomy): domain Eukaryota; kingdom Metazoa; phylum Chordata; class Lepidosauria; order Squamata; family Scincidae; genus Cryptoblepharus; species Cryptoblepharus egeriae. The sequence continues at coordinate 114,074,538 of JAREYC010000003.1, forward strand.
ATCTGTGTATAAATAATCCATGTATAACAAGACCTGTATCTCATCAGAGACCTGTATCTCATCAGAGTCCTAGGAAAGATATTTTTGTGCTCATTATTGAACTTAGAGTTCTAGCAAAATACATAATCTCCTCTCACTCTGGCATGAATTATGATGGACACTTGGGCACTGTAAAGAAGGTTTTTTTTAAACTTATTGTTGAGTTAGGAGCAAAATTTAAGGAGAAGAACAAGAAAAGGAAGCCAACAACGTTTATATACTGCTTTAATAAAAAGTCCTTTACTGAGGAAATCAAATAACTAATGACTCCCTGTCTCAGAAGGGCTCACCGTCTAAAAATTAGCAAAAGAGCACCTCAGAAGCCACTAAAAAGATACCTCTGGGGTGAGGAGAGCCCACTAACACTCTCCCCACTAAATAAGAAGAGCACCCACTTGAAAAAATGCCAGTTAGCAGAGGCTTTTAAAAACTTATTCGAAAAGCATTGACAGACTGAACTTATGTGCACCTTGTATGCTGTTGGCGTACCTTCTTCAATGGTACTGTGTGCTGTAAAGCAGTTGGCATCAATTGCAAAAGGCATTCTGACAGTATGCCACACATTCCTTCTATGTCAAATCTTCTCACATTGCTCATCAGAGCAAATAAGTCTTTGACAGAGAAAGGAGGGTTGGGGGATACCATAGGACCGTGATTTTCAACCTTGGCACATTGGTGTGCCGTGGATAATCCTCAGATGTGCCGTGAAAATTTGGGGAGGAACATTTATTAATAGGCAACTTGGGGATTTGAACAGCATGATGTGCCTTCCTAGTGGTAAAAGCAAATGATGGTGTGCCATGAGATGAAAAAGGTTGAAAATCACTGCCATAGGAGGATTGAGTCCAGATTGGGATGCAGTGGATATCCTGTTCCACAAAATTTTAATTCTGCAGCTGGCACACATATATAAAGTGCATTTTGGAGTCCTGTTCTTCTGTCTCCTTGATATCATTTCAATCACATACTTTCTTTTCAGATTTCAGAACTTTTGATTATATGGTGGCAGTGCAGTGATCAAAAAGTCATGACCCTGCCTGATCAAGTTACTGGTTTCCTGTTCTGACTTGCTTAAAACTTTCTGGTCTTCATGTGTTACTAGTTGTAATCTTTGCCATATTAGCAATTCAGCAACCTAGTCTTAGCATCTTGTTTCCTTTTGGCTTCTGAGCTTGATAAGGTGATAAGTGGAAAATCCCCTTCATGTTTTTAAAGAAGAAAAATACATACTTAAGGACATAAGCAAGGAATTTTGGAAGACTCATTCATTCTCAGTCCTTTAAAATGGTGAGGAGATATGCTCCTGTTTCATAAATGTGGAACAGAAAAAGGAATTGGTTGCCAAAGCCCTTCACTGAAGGTCAGAAGTGATAAGATAAAGAAGGTTTGGGTGCTGGGGTTGTGCATAAAAATACTCGTACTCTCTCTTTGGCATATATGATAGAAAGCTGTGGTTCAAAGCCATAAGTGACTTTGATGCGGGAGGCAGTTTTAAGTCAGGAAAACAATTTGAGGGCAAGGAGTTGAAACTTTAAACATTTAGGTGTGGTTCACTTTCATCAGTTTTTAAAGCTCTGGTTCAACTTTAAAAAGTGGATCAGCAACCAGTTTTTAGGTATATGTCATGCAAAGGAATATAAAGAATTATTTTGCTTGCAGTGCAAGCCCTCTCTGTAAAGTGGAAATAATGTTCACCTGAGGAGGAAAAAAATTTATTTTTAAAAGGTGTTTAACAAGTACTTAACAATAGGGAAACATCTTCATTCAGATGGTGGAAAATACAAAAGATGGTGGCAGGAAGGAAGAATAGCAGTGCCTAGGAAACAGATTTCCCCAATAATTTCAAGCATTGTTTGATACATTGTTGCTGGGTATGCTTCTAATAAGCATTTGGAGGACTAACCTGCCTACTAAAATCACCTGATCTTCCACTTCTTTTTAGATGGCTAAATGAGAAATATTGCGTCTCCAAACAGTTCATTTTCTAATAATTTGCTCTTTCAACATCTTTCAATTATACCCAGAAGTCATTCAACCTCTCTCTGTTCTTTGAAAGACTAAAATTGCCTCCCCACATGTTGATTTGCATGGGACATGGTGATTCAGACATTTTCTGTGTGTGTATGAGAAAGAGAGAGAGAGAGCACACATGATCACTTTAGCTCCTGGTCTATTCCCATTTCCGAAAGAGTTGATGAGAATCCATGTGCAGAAATCTTGGTTCAGATTCAGATACCTTTACTGGAATTTCAAACTATACAATTTCAACCAAATACAAATATTCTAAAACCAACGGCTCATTAATATCAAGAACATTCAGACTGCCCAACAATCTTGCCATATTTCTGCAACCTGAATCAAATCTTGCATCCTGAATCTTGTTGTGACAGCAGGAATTTACAAAATGAAAGGGGCATTTGCAATCTGCTAGCTAAAAGCAGCAGAACCAACATTTGTAAATTGCCAAAGAAAGAAACTTTGCTTGCTCTAATTAAGTTTGCTGCAAAGGAAGGAGGGAGCTCAGCTGAGACTGCTGGAGAGGACAGCAGAGAAAGGAGGAAGCCTTCCAAGTGGAGCTGCTGCTACTCTGAAACTTTGCAGTGAGTTTGGCTTGGAGAGAAACGGGGGATGAATTAATTTTTTTAAATTGTGGTTGCCAACTGACCAGAGAAACCCTAGCTTCCCCTGGTCCTGTGTATTTCACAACAAGAGCTTGAGTTGCTCTGGTTGTGGAGCCTTTGATTCAGCTATTGTCAAAGCAGAGGAGCAGGGGTTGGGTATAAAGTTGGCAACCTTCTCAGGGCAGGGATGGTGTGGATAACTCTTGACTTTTTTCATTTTAAATCCAAGCCCAACTGTGTCCACTCAAAAGTATTATAGTCAGTGGAGCTTATATTGTGTAAGGGGGCAGAAAAAGGAGGCTGAAAGACCAAGCCTCTCCATGCCTGCCGGGATCATTTAAACATGTGCCTTTTTAGTTGGTGTCTGGTCTATTGCAATGAGACTTGTGCAGAAATTAAGTACAGGAATGCAATACGAGTGTTTTCAGCTTTATTTTAACTTGTCCTACATTTTGTGGGTGTCCTACATTTTTTAACATGGGAGGAATTTTGACTTGAATGATAAGGAATTTGGGGGACTTGTCCTCCAGTTTGGGTTCAGGCATCTGTTCACTCTGGGGGCGGGGGGAGGTGTGCATTCTAGAATCACTGGGGGAAAAACTCTGGTTTGGGGGGCTCAATTTGATACCCTAGTGTGAAGGAAGACGTAACATATAAAACAACTTATATTTGTAGGAATGTCCCAGTTTTTAAAACCTTACACTCCTGCACGTCCACATGAATTTGGTATATTTTACCCAATTCCTTCTGTAGCTGTATTAACGGAAAACCTTATGTCCTCTTTTTCTAGGGCATAGCCTCTTTTTAGCCTTGTGTCCCGGGAAAAAATATTTATTGTCCTCTTTTTCCTTATGAGCAGGAAGCATGTAACCTTTTTGTAACTAATAAATTTTACACAATTATATGTAATAACTTTTAAGTTTAGTACTAAGTAATAGTATACCGTATTTAAAATAACTGACTGTTTTTAGTCTTTATTTTCTCTTGTCCTACATTTTTCTTGGGTGTCCTACATTTTGGGGTCCTTGTCCACTTTTTGCCGTTATGACATCTGGTCTTCCTTACTGAAAATAACTTTGACTGGCCCACAATGTTTGCACTAAAAGTTATCGATTTGTTGCACCTTGTTCTTGGTAGTAGCTACCAAGTTGCACCCAATGGTAGTAGCTACAAAATGGAACTAACTACAAAATTGTAGAATAAGGCTGCAATCCTAAGAGCACTTTCCTGGGAGTGAGCTCCAATGAGCTCAATGGAACTTACTTCTGAGTAGACACAAATAGGAATGCACTGAAAGATTTTTTTCAAAATGTTTCCTCTGATTGTATTTTTAAAATTAATTTGAATGAACACCCAGATGATAGTGTGCCTTAATTTGTTTCATTTTTGACTCTGATGAAGATTGTGTTTTTAAAACCTCTAAATTTTCTCTGCTGTCTTTTTTCCACTTGCTTATTCTTGGGGCTGACAGTCAGCAACAGGTAAGAGCATGCTGTGAGATGGTTCAAGTGGTATGAATCTATATGAGTCTTTTCACTATGTTTCTAACTATGGCTGCTCTGTGTCCTTGAATGTTAATCCACAACCCAGTAAATGGATATGTATACACATTTTGGATCACTGCTTAATTCTGTAATTTTCAAAAATTATTCAAGACTTGTGACAGTGGAGACAATTAGGATTTTTGTCAAAGTAATAAAAGCAGTTGGATCTTTGGAACCACAGCAGCCACCGTGTTGCTGCAGGTTTGCCCTTTAAGAGAGCTCCGTCTTTCCTAGTCATTCACTTCCTAAGATCCACAACCTCTGGACCAGACTTCTGATGTCTTCCACTATTGCTGTGACTTTATTGAAGGCTGCTTGAATCCACCTGTTATGATTGAAAAGTCAACTGTGTGATGGAAATACACCAAAATATACCCAAAACTCTTCCATAAGACAAAGCCAAATAGCAAATCTCGTTTCAGTTCTGCTTTTATAGGGACAGCGCTTTCTCATAATCAAAGCAGCCCCCGGTACATTCATCTTTAGATGTGTTCTAGGAAACTTGTTGAGTTGCAATGTTGAGATTGATACATGAAAATGAGTTGAGGATGGGATGTAGTGATTTCAAGCTGGCTCAGACTATAGGTGACTGTTCTCTTTCTCTTCCTCACACCTTAGTGGAAAATATGCCTCATTCTTCACTTAAAGTACCTTCTCATTCCCCAAATGGAAATATCTTCCTCTCCCTATCAGTTTAAAACTTTGCTGAATGCTTTGTAAAGCTAAAGTCAAATAACTTGGTCTTAAGCCGTGATCAGCCAGTTAATTTCAGAGCATGTCACCATCACGTTCTTGGGTGAACTTCAGTCAGTCACTCACTCTCAGCCTCACCTACCTCACAGGATTGTTGTGAGGACAGCAGGAGGGTTGGAGCTAAAAGCTTTGTAAACTGCCTTGGGAATTTGTGTTGTCATGGGGTATGAATAAATTAATGAAATCATACTAGGTTATTGCATGTTTCAGGAAAATTTTCCAAACCCTATCACAATCACTTAACACAGGAATTTTGATTATTCTGCAATCCACACATTCCATTTAGCTTCAGAATTGTGCACAGTCTTGAATGCAGAATAATTGGTATTTAATTATGGATAACACAATAACTCCTTGTATTGTATAGCTGGTCATAACTGCAAGGCTTGTTGAATGCAAAAACTGAACTTTTTCAATCCCTCACTTGATTAATCTGCTTTAAATATTACAAGAAACTTGTGTAGTATGTGGGTGTTTCACTTAAATATGTTTTAGATGTGGAGATATTATTATTAACAGCATTTACTGTGTATACTGCTTTTCAACAAAAGGTTCACAATTTCAGTCTCAAAAGATGTGGAAGTTAAACATAAGGTCTTAGTGTGATATCCAAGGTACTTTATTAATTCTTAAAGTGGAAAATGTCAAAATGAAAGGTAGAAGTTCCCTTTTGAAACATTTTAGAATCAGAACTGGGAAGTTTCACAGTTCTGCTTATGAAATACAAGATTTAAGTTTAGAGAGGAATCCCTCTTTTTGTCAGTGATTAATTCTATTTTGACTTGAATGCCCTACACATAATGTATAATGTAGGTTTAATATTAATTAAAATATCACTCTGAACTAAATGAAATAGCTTCATCCTGAGTGGATTCTTCTTCAGAAACATCATAAATTTGTTTTTAGTGATCCCTTATTTACAGTATAGCAACTGTGCAAAGCAAAGTGCAGATGGATCTGAGAATCTGACCCTGTGAAGTTGTGTCAACAAGACACCAGTAGGATTTATGAAATCTCAATAATGCAGGTTGGTCTTTCCATTTCCAAGAACTTGTATTTGTTCTGTAGCTTAACGATACCATCAAGTTATAATCTCTTTTATATCATTGCATCAGTTACCCCTTGTACTATAAATAAGTTCTGAGACCTCAAAATCTTTCAGAAGTAGAATTTAATTTCACACAGCTGAAAGGACTCCTGAGAACACACTTATGAAAAGGTCTGTTTGGGTCAGGCTAAAAACCTAAGCTTTCTAGTTAGCTAGATAGTAGATCTGAACTGAATAAGCTATCCGTGTAGCTCTCAGTCTAGTTTGAAAAACTGCAGGCAGATTAAAATGTTAGCCAGACTTTTTCACCCCCGCAGACCTGAGACTGCCTCGTTCACCCCTTTGATCAGTACTCAGTTTACTGGTTGTGATCAGTAAGTATCAGGACTGGTGCCATAGTATAGGAACTGAAATATGCAGAGTGAAGCCACTGGGCATAGATTGACCTTGACCCCAACCGTGCATGCACACTAAGTTTTAATGTCTTAGCTCACTTCCTCTCTTTACAGCAGTGCTTGGAAGGAACACGTGTAGCGTGTGATCATCACATTAACCATGACAGAGAAAGTTGAGCAGACAATCTGCATTAAATTTTGCCAAACATTTGGCAATACCTGCAGAAAGTGTATGAAGAGGAGTGTATGAGCCGCACATGAGTGTACGAGTGGTTCAGACGTTTCCAAGATGGCCGACAAAATGTCGACAGTGACTAACATTCTGGGAGACCCGCAACCAGCAGAACTGAGAATAACATCACAGATGTGCATGCAGTTGTGAGGGGAAATCATGGAATCACCATCCATGAGTTATCAGAGGACGTGCAGATAAATTACGATTCAGTTCAGTCCATTCTCACTGAAGCTTTGGGTATGAGATGTGTGTCTGCCAAGTTTGTGCCAAAACTGCTTTCAGCTGACTTAAAAGAAACTCAGGTTTCAGTTGCGCAAGATCTCCTTGATTGTATCGAGAACAATGAAAACTTTTTGAAAATGGTCATGACGGGTGATGAATCATGGGTCTATGGCTAATACCCCAAAACCAAGGCTCAGTCTTCGCAGTGAAAAACCCCAACTTCTCAGAGACCAAAGAAAGCACGAATGAGTTGAAGCAATGTGAAGACACTGTTGACCATTTTCTTCAACTACAAGGAGATTTTTCATCATGAGTATGCTCCACATGGTCAGACAGTAAACAAGGAGTGACGTGTTGTGGTGTTTGTGGGATGCTATTAATCAGAAAAGGCCAGAATTGCATTCATCCAGTGAGTGGCAACTGCACCATGACAACACGCCTGCCCATTCAGCACAGCTTGTGCAGCAGTTTTTGGCCAAGGACAACATCGCCTAGGTCTGACAGCCACCATATTCCCCAGATCTCTCCCCTTATAACTTTTTCCACTTTCCAAAAATCAAATCCCACTTGAAAGGACAAAGATTTCAGGATGTCTAGGAAATCCAAGAGTACAATCCAGAGTAACTACGGGAGCACGTAAGAGACTTTACGTGCACCCATAGATACTGCCCCTCCTAATGAAAACCTATGGGAAATTCATATTGCAATCCAGAGTAACTTGTTCTTACTCCAGAGCAAGGACTCCCCGTAGTTAATCTGGATTTCACCCCAAGTGAATGTGATGAGGCAGCTTCAGATTATCCCAGAAAACAAGTTTCTGAAATGCTTCCGTCAATTGAAACAGTGCTGGATTAAGTGTGTGGCTTCCAAAGACTACTTTAAAGGAGATTAAATGCCAAATTGTTACATGTTGTCGTTTTCTTTTTTATAGCACCCATCCTGATACTTATTGATCACACCTTGTATCTCTAGAGAAATGACTAGGGCAGAAGGCTGTACAAATTTTTTTAACATAAATTTCATGTTAACGTTGGTGTATTTGTACTTTTTTAAAAAAATAAATCTTTTAATCAGCATTGTTGAGATAGATGTGTTTTGCAAAGCAAAACCTTCCTTTCTGTTTTCAGTGGTGGAATGGTACTAACAAGGAGAAATTTTTTTGAACTCTGCTTAACCTCAGCTTCCTAATAACGTGATCTAAAACAAATTCCCACAGAGCCTCATGTAATATATAGGTAGCACTTAGATTTGGTCAAACATCTGGTTATTCAAACTTCAACCAATTCAATACAATTAGTAGAGTGTTCTCTTCGTTACTTAATAGACAGACATGTTCAAATGTTCAGAAAGCCAGCCATGAAAATCCTTAATGGATTAATCGTGAACGGTCACAATTCCTCTGTAGTATTGCTTTTGTAGACTAGTTCTAAGTAGTGAAGGCATATTTTGCCTCTTTTCTCTCCTCACCTTTTTTGAAATTGGTAAGTGAATATTATCCTTGACTGCATTTCCACTATTGTTGATTTTGCAATGGTAGCTTTAGTTTTAAGAAGCAAATTAGCAATTGAACATGGAAGTATTTTCCTTTCTGTGCAAAAGATTATATTCCTCCTGTCTAATTTTTGTGTGTATGTTTTTCTTCTAACAGATCAGATGCCTAAAAGGCCAGAGAACCTTCTCAAACCCACATGCTTTTGATGGGATTCATATCGTGAATCATTTGATAGGAGATGATGAGTCATTGCTTTCATCCGATGAAGACTTTATATCAAACCACGTTGAGGAGGGTGGGGTTCATTTTCACTTGCTCCGACGGACTGGTCAGAGAGACTTGAATCCAGTTGCGGCTGACAGTAGTGAAAGTGATACTGAAAATGCTGCTGATACAGAAGCATCAGGTCCAATAATTAAGAAGAAAAACAACCAAAAAAGAGTGGAATCTTATTCTACTACTGTGTGATCACTGTGAATGATGTTGGACTGAATTCTCTAGGAGCTCGTTCCTGGTCAAACCAATTAAGACATTAAGCTTTTGGACTGCCTGGCTCTTTTGTCTTACCTGACATGATGTGTATACATCTTACTATTTGCCTTTGCATTTGCCAAATCTTTATTCCTGACTTGCTCTGGCCACAGAGTAGATTGGGAGGAGGTTGGGTGGACAACAATTCTAACAGTATTAATGTGTACTTCCTGTATACTTTCTCATATTAGACAATGTGCACTCATTTCTTTTTACTCAAGAACCATCTTACAGTTCATAAATATGGAGAATCCATATTCAAAATAAAACAAGTTATTGTGCAATATTTTAATGCTCTGTGAACAAATGTGCTCTTTTTACAAAGTTTGTGATCAAGATGGAAGTACACAGGATGGATATATTGAATATGGCTTATATTTGATTATCTTGGGTGTCTTATTTTTTAATTAAAGTTACTTCTATTATCGGAGACCACCAAAGTTTCCAAACTAAAGCCTTTATTTGTGCTATTTTCTACAATAAAATGATCACACTTTGCCCTAAAGAGTTAAAAAAACACTTTTATGTGCGTCTGCTTTTGATGTGTTGGTAATGAACATAATCAAAGTATGTTAACTACAAAAAGTCTATTTTGTATATATTTATATATCTAACCCCCCCATAAAAATGTACATTGAATTTTATATGGAAAGTGTAAATGTTGCGGTATGTCTGGTCTTCACATTTTAAAATGTACATGGAATTCTGTGTATCGAAGGTTAAATTGCAGAATATCTATGGGTAAAATGGCAAAAAACACTAATTTGAAGTTACCAAATGTCAAACAGGGTTCATGTCTTACTGAATTTGTTCCAAGTGACACTATTAACTGAAATTTTAAAACTGTGTATATATAATTACAATAAACTTTTTCATGATTTAACAGCTTGCTATTTTAGAGTTCCTTAAACCACAATCATTCAATATTGCAAATGAGTGAGGAAACCATCTATCCACAGTTACCTGGAAATAAACCCCATTGCCTATAATATTATTTTTGGGTATACATGCATAGGATTGAACTCTTAAGATACCTGCCAAATGATAGAGTGTGGATCAACATGTGGCAATCCAGTGCTAGCAGGGGTTCCTTAGATGGGAGAGAGCAAAAATGTCCACCTCCCAGTTTGTTGCTCTCCCACTACGTAGAAGGAGTTCCATTATGGTTGTGATGCACTAGTCGCCCACAATAGGTGGCACAAATCCTAACAATGCCACTGTTTCCCATAACCTATTCAGTTGTAGCCCATCACTATGGTTGTGTTTGCAAGGACTGGCCACCAAACTCTACAGAGATTTGACCTACCAGTGCAAAAGTCCTTGCAAAATGTTTGTTCCATGGCAGCTTAATCTTATGCATGTTGATTGTCGGACTTGAAAATAGGAATGAGATGAGGGTAGAAAATGATGGTGATGATGATGTCAATGTCACAAAGACAGTGATGTGTTTCAAGTCAGAGAAAAAATTGCATGCGACTAAAGTTTGAGGGAACATTTAGGGAGCTAGAAAGAGAGAGAGCTTTCCAAGCTACACCAACTACCCCAAGTTACATCAGTTTAGGAACAAAAAACAAATCTGGGGCAGAACTGCATAATTTTTATTGTTAAGATTAAACCTGCAGTATTTGCACAGTCACTAGTAGTCAAGCCTCATTGAATGCTACATGGCTTACAAACATGTGGGAGTAGGCTGAACATAGCCTTAATTCTAATTAAGTTGGTACAGAATGCCTAGAAAACAAACTGCTGCTTTTATGCAATCCTGTTTGCTCTTGAATAATGATTGTGAATGCCTTGCAAGTACTGAAACACTAATTAAAAGCTTGTTAAGATGTGAATATATCTGTGTAGCTGAGCTGCAAGGTAGTAATTGTCTCCAGTGTCTTTTCTGGAGAACTTTTCCAGAGTTCTCTGAAGACCTTTTGCAGCAAGATGTTGAACTTGGGACAAATCTTGCTGAACTTTGGACTTTATCCTTGCTATCTTGATACAAACTACCCATATTTACCTGAATCTAATGAGCCATGAAATCTAATGTGCACCCCAATTTTAAAAGGCTTGTGATTTAAAAAATGTTTATTGGCGATCGTAATGTGCAGCTGCAAAGCAGGTGCAAAATTTAATTTTACCGCATACAACAATGAATTATATGATGATGATATGACAATGGGTTTATCTTATATTGTTCCCTAATTTCATTACTTTATTCAATGGGTTTATGTTACATTTTTTAACAATACAGTAAACTGTTAAACTAAATACTGACCCATATGTATAATCAAAATACCATATTTACTGGAATCTAATGTGCCACTGAGTCTAATGCACACCCTGATTTTGGAGACTAATATTTGGATGGAAAAGGTGCACAGTAGATTCGAGTAAATACAATATGTTCATTCAGAAGCAAGTACAGTTTATTTCAGTGGGACTTGCTTCTGATTTTGAATTGCTCCTTTGAATTGCACCTCAGGTTGCACCCGAGAGCAAGTTCCACAAAACTTGATAGGATTTAGAAATGAACTAACACAAAACTGAACTACATGTCAGATCTCCTTTTGAATCTGTCTCTAGCTTCAGTTCAGGGAACCAGAATGCTTGCTTTACTAAACAAATGAAACCTTGTCAGCTGCAAATTGCAGGAGAAGAAATAGATTTTTCTGGAAGGTTTGTTCACATAAATAGACGGTATCCAGGAAATTCTTAGACAACTTTAGAGCTTCTCTAACTTTCAGTTTTTGCTTTGGCTATTTTTATCAGTGTACAGGAATCATCGCTGACTTTTCTCAGAACAAATAAGTTTCACTGGATGGCAGGGCGAATGTTGAATTCTTCAAATGTAAAATATTGTTTCCCAAAAACACCGCACAGTTGTTGTTTTTTAAAAAAAGTTTTTATCTCTTGCTTTGTTTGTAGATTGCATCTGCTTTACCTTCCCCAGTGGGAATCCAGATACATGCAGCTGACAACCTCTGCACCTGGTGCTGGGCAGCTGAGGTTGTCTAAAAAGTATCTATCGTTGGCAGCACCAGCTGCGATTCTTTGCAAAAGCAAAGCTCTTCAGTCCGTGGCATGAGAAATTCAGTTGAAGGTTGGCCATAAAACATACTGAACAGTGAAGTGTAATGAGCATGCAGTAACTGCCGTATTGCACAGGTGCTGGCGAATAAGGCTGTATGATGAGAGTTTTATTTTCAAATGTGTCTTCACTATGTGAGGTTCAAGCTTTGCTATATTGCTTTTTTTAAAATCTGCAATCTAGACCACATAGTTCACACTTAAAACTCCTGCAGTCCATTTCTCCAAGCAAATTTGCCAGACCCCATTATGTTTACCCATTAAGGGGGAAAGATGCCATCTCTTTTTGTAGATGGGTCAAAATCAGAGAGGCAATTTTGATTATAAAAATGGCACACACAAAGTTAGGGCGCAATCCAGAGTAACTACCCCGTAGTCCTTGCTCTGGTGTAAGAACAATTTACTCTGGATTGCAATATGAATTTCCCATAGGTTTTCACTAGGTGGTGCAGTAACTACAGGCGCATATAATGTCTCTGACCTGCTCCCATAGTTACTCTGGATTGTAGGGTCTAACATTCATCCACTCCACAAGAACTTTCTGGAGGATGTACTGATTTGCTCTTCTTGCAATCCAAGGGACTTTCAAGAGTTTTCTCCAGCACCATAATTCAAAGGCATCTATTAGGGTCAAGCTCTCACAGCCATACATTCAGGGGAAAGCATAGCTTTAACTAGACAAATCTTTGTTAGCAAGATAATGTTTTGACTTTTACTTAAGTTGTCTAGCCCTGCAATAACTTTCCTCCCCAGAACCAGGCAATTTCATGGCTGCAATATTTTTAAGTTGCCATGAGTTCCGCCGCCCCATGAGGTTTCACAACACCCACAGGTTGAAGAACACATAAGCTATTGGCTGTAACAGCTAAATGAATGATAAGAAGTGCTAGAGCTTTTTATGTTCTTAACCCTCCCTAAACTTCCACAGCACACCTGCAGACCATGTGTGTTGGCACATCAGTGTGTTATGGCACACCAATGTGTTATGGCACACCAATGTTTTATAACACACCGGTTAAACGCCATTTTAAACATTACATGTTATGACTTGATTTTTAAAATGTCCTCTTTCCCTTGGGCCTCATTCCTGACTTCCTTGTAACCACAAAACCCACTCATTTTCCAGCACTGTCATAATCAGAACTTAAGAATTAAGAACTTTGGATTGTTCTAAGAATTCCAGTTTGTGGGCTTGGAGACATTGGCTCAGATAACAGGTACACAGCTCTCTTATTACAAGCTTCGGTTGAAGGGTCTGACTTTCAGAATGCTCCTTCTTTTTGTTTACCCAACTGTTTTACCTCAGAAAGGCTATATTTTTACTATCATAAACGTATATCGTGAATATAGCCAAATTTGGTGCTCTGGCTCTACATGTGTGACATATCCATGTGGCATGGATGCCATCTTTGTGGCCTATCAGTGTGGCATGGTCCAGCTGTTCATGGTATGGATCAGCCCATTTTTGTGAGGAGACTTTACGCCCAGACTTTTTGTGACTCCCTGAAGTGCATTAGTCTTCGCTTGTGGTCTGCAGGGCAGTGATGAGATTTATAAGCGTTTTAATCAGCTTCCTGTAGTGAAATGAAATCTTGGTTGCTCCAAATCTTATTTATTAGGAGTTCTCACGTGTTGCCTTTGAAACTTTTTCAAAGGACTTTCACCAAGAAGAAGCACCCAGGCCAACAGGAGGTTAATGGAGAAATTTGAATAGGGGTGTCCTCTTTCCCAAGGGCTGCCACAAACTTATTTATTTTCTTTATTTGTCACATTTTTATATCTATCTATAGTATTTATAAACCGCTTTTCAACTAAAAAGTTCACAAAGAGGTTTATAAGAAATTGAAAAAAATTAATAGCTAATGGGTGCCTGTCCCAAAAGGGCTCACAATCTAAAATGCAAAAGAACCCCAGCAAGAGCCACTTGAACAGACATTGCTGGGGTGTGTAGGGCTGGTTACACTGCCATTCCTGCAAGGCCAGTTATACACTATTCCTTCAAGAAGAACATGGTCCTTCTCCTCCTTTCCCCCTCACAACAACCCTGTGAAATAAGGTCAAGTGACTGACTCAAGGTCACCCAGGAAGCTTTGTGACTAAATAGGGATTTAAACCTGGATCTCATGCCACTCGTAGTGCCAGAATGGTTTGCAGATGTTTGGGGGAAGAGTAGGGCCAATGGGGGTGTAAACCGCATTGGCAGCATTGTGTGCCATGACAATGGTCCAAAAATGGATGGTGTACCCTGAGCACAGTGTGCAACTTGTCAGTGTGCCATGAGTTGAAAAAGATTTAAAATCATGGTGTTATCCAAAATGTTGGCCACTAAATTCGTATGACAGAGCAGTGGTGTCAAACTAGGTGGGCTTCAGGGGTTCTCACAGGTTCTATAGAACCCTTTGCTAATCAGCATCTGGTTCTGAGAACCGGATACTAATGGGACATAGAACCTGTTGTTAATTTAGGTTATTAGGACATAGAACCTGTCGTTATTTTAATCCCACCACTGTGTCAAACTCATTTCATAAGGACAACCAGGGTTTCGTGGTGACTGCTGAGGGTCACAAAAGACTTCATTAAGCAGTCTCCTAAAGGTAATTGTGAGAACGAAGTCCCTTTCTGCCATCCTGAACTACTTGTTATATTTGTATCCTACAAATCTTTCAATGTCTCCCCAGAGTAGGGATGATATGAGGAAGGGGAAGACCTAACCCAGTTCTAGTGATTTTCTGCCTCTTACACAGCTGTTTACAGATTTATCAGGTACAGGCACCTTAGCCTATATCAGCAATTTTCAGTCTTTTGCATCTCATGGCACACTGGCAAAATGCTAAAATTTTCAAGGCAACCATCTGTTTTTGGACCTTTGAGAAGGCACACCGTGCTGCTAATGGAGGGCTAACATCCCATTACAAATGATCTTTCCCCCAAACTTCTGCGGCACACCTGCAGACCATTTGCAGCACACCAATGTGCCACAGAACACTGATTGCAAATCACTAGCCTATAGCACGCCATGCAAAACATTGCCCCTTTTTGTTTTGTTTAAACGGTGATGCCCTGGCTGTTCTTCACAAGAGGATCCTATTTTTCTTGGAACAGGCTAAGTGACCCAAAGGCTTTCCTGCTAGTTCCCATACATTGGTCCTGCAAATGCTGGAGACGAGTGAGTGTTGTAAATGGAAATTTCTTTCTTTCTTTCTTTCTTTCTTTCTTTCTTTCTTTCTTTCTTTCTTTCTTTCTTTCTTCGCACTCTGTGGTTTGAACTCTCCTAACTTTGCAGGTGGTGTGATTTCATGCATGGAGTTAAGCAAAGCCTGGCTAAAAACGAGGGTAGTCATAATGACACAGTCACCAAGATGTGCTGCGTACACACACACACACACACACCTTCCCTCCTGTCTCCAGCTCTATGATGACTTTGGCTGGCCTGCAAAACCACAGGCACCTTTGGAGATTGAGCAAAATTGCTCAATCCAATCCCCGGAAAGAGAGGGGGGCCTGGCTTTGAGAATAGACAATGGTTTCTCTTTCTAGGGGGACTCTTGATAGCTCTTTCCCTCTCTCCCATTTGGCTTTCAGTGGACACGAATCCCTCTAAAGCAATCTGCAAGCACAAAAAGAAGGGGAGACAGAATGAGATACCCGCCCACCCTTTCCAAATTTAAGCCTTACCTAAACTCCCAAGGGAAATGAGCAAGCCTGCAGGCCAGGTGGGCGTCAAGGTATTTTCAGCCATGCCACTGGCTGTGTTTCTCCCCACAGACTTTCCACAACAAACCATGAGGAGTCGAGGAGAGGGTTTTGTCCTGATCAGCCTCTGACTAATCTTGGGGTTGTTGTCACTTTTTGTATGTTGGCAGAGTTTTGGGGACTTAAATGCAGAACAGGCAGGAAATCAAGAGGTGAAGTTTTTCCTCTTGTTGAAGTGTTATATTGAGAGAAGCTGCAACAATACCATTTCTGTCCAGTCCTTGACATGGGAGAAGATGTGGCAGGCAACCATGCTGGTGAGGGTGCGGCAGAGTGAACCAAAGAAAGAGTGCCCCTGAGCATGTGCTAACGTTTCTCCCACAGAAAGAAACCCGATCCAGCCAAAAATATTTTCACATAAAATGCAAATGGAACTTTCCATGGTGGTAAAAAGAAATAACGGATCATTTGTTTGACTCTGGTGAACCACCTTGCCTAATGATAGGCCACAGATATTCATGTATCCAGGCTTCTATTGCAGGGTGCATATGTCCTCTTTTTCCAGGACATGTCCTTTTTAACCTGGGGGGGAAATATTTATTTTCTTATAAATAGTTCTAGTGCCACTGCTTTCAGAAATCACATGCCCGGGATACCAACAGAAACTTCACCACCACCACCACGGAGGGTCTTGCCACACTCACTCTCTCCCATTACTGAAACCAATGTGGCCAAAGGGCCACATGCATGCTCACTGGTTCAGTGTGTTCCATTTTATTTCATGTGCATTTTTATGTCTTCAAATAGTCGTGCCCCTGGCTTTCCCAGGGAAAACATGCTAGGAACTAAATAGGAATTACATGTGTTAACTAGCACTCCACAACCACAAAATACCGTATTAACTCGAATCTAATGCCCCATCAAATCTAATGCACACCCTAATGTTGGAGACTGAATTCGGCTGAAAAAGGTGAGCGTTAAGAGTTGAGCCTAGACTCACTCAAAACTTCCAACCTCTACTCTTAAGCAGAAAAGCCCTTGTTCACAGCAAGTGCAAAATGTACAAATTGTTTTGGCAGGGGGTACCCACCTCAGCAGGGATGGAGTTTCCAAGATAGATGAGATTGTTTCAGACTTAGGATTTGTTTCAAACCATTTCCACCAGGGACAAATTGGGGTTTCCCCTCCCCCCATTTTTGATGTCTGTCACTGAAATGTAAAACCCACATTGGGAGGTGTGACTTCGGACACCCTTGTTTGAAATCATTTTCCAATGACACTTAAATTTGTTTTTTGGGGAGGAGAAGGTGGGTGGGATTTCCGGTCCCTGTATTGGTATCAAATTAGCCAGAATGTGCAGTTTCTTTGTTTTCATGCTGATCTTCTGTTTTGTAGCCCACATTCACAACTTTGCCATCTATGAAACACTCAGGACATTAGAGAGGAACAACAGTACCCTATGAATTGATTTGGTTTTCATAGAATCATAGAATCATAGAGTTGGAAGGGAGCTACTAGGTCATCTAGTCCAACCCTCTGCCTTACTTATATTTTTTTTATCCCATTTTCCACAAAATGACCCAAAGCAATGGACAGTAAAATACAAAAACAAACATCACATAAAAACAATTTTTTCAGATCAGTGTCCCTTTCCTGTGGGGTACTGCACTTGTTATAGCCGAGTTTGTTATACAGTTTGTGCGGAGGACTAGTCAAACCCACAAAATGGAAAAGGTGAGGTTACCTTTGCTGAAGCGTGGGAGGTGTTTTGTTCTTGTTTTCTTGGAGGGGTAAGGGTTGTATGTGGGATTACAAGATTAGCACAGTCTTGAAATGAAGGGGGAATGAATTTTCTGGGGGTTTAAAAATTGAGTCTTTGATTGAGCAAGGGCAGGGATGCCACCAGAAATATAGAGGGAGACATAGAAGGAGCTAAGCATTTGGGATGCATCAGTGGCATTCCTAGCCACTGTGGTGTCCAGGACCATACCTCCAGGAGTGCTGCCATCCCTTTGCCACTGCCTTCCCCCGCCCCAAGGCATTTTGAGGGCTGATGAGCTTGCTTGCAGATTCCTTGCCCCTCAAAACACTTCTGACACACTCAGATCAGAGCACCAAAATTATTGGTGGCCAACTGAGTAGTTGAGGAGAAACACTGTGTGGAGAGAGTGCATGATGGTGCAGTGGCACCCCTCTAAGCCTGGCATTTTAACCTCTTAGCCCCCTCAAATATGCCACAGGGATTGGTAAGCTTGAGAGTTAGCAATCTGAAAGATTGCTATAAACATTATACTTCACATTAGTTGTTCACATCCTAACCATAAACAGAAGTGAGTCCATGGGGAACTTCTTTTTCTATCTATAGATTGATAAAAAAGGATTCTGAGTACATGAAAAGCAGCTTTCTTTTAAGTACAGGCATCCCCCACTTATTGGACAGGTTAGCGACCGGAACATGGTCCAAAAGTGCAAACCGTTGAAAAGCAGAACCATAATTTTTTGCGTTTCTAAATGTTGTTTTTAATGATTTTTTACAGTAGATAGCAAACTGCAAATGCCTCTTTTATCCTACAAATTCCTGCTGCCACACAAAGAATTCTGCAAATGGATTCTCATTAATAACTCCGTGAATAGGATTAGACCAGGAATGACAACGTGGAGGAGGGCAATCTTGGCCTTTAGAACAGCAGAGGGAGGTTGAAAGACTGGAACATGCATTGAATGAATGAGTTCCAGGTATAATTGAAAATTATTAAGGTCGGAACATCTGAAAATGAGCCAGCAGAAAGTGGGGCTTACCTGTAAGCATAAAAGTCCAGCAATTGGGGGAAAACTCCTTATTGAGGGACTGTTTTCCCCTCCACTAGAACTACCTGTGAATAAAATGTCATGCCTTACCGCAGTTTCATGGACTGTATCCAGTAGATGCCTTGTGACACTTTGCAAGAAAACACAAACCCACAGTTGTGTTTGCTAAAACAGGAAAAACAGTGTGTTAGCAACTTGGATGGTTTGAGTGCTGTTAAATAGCAACAGGATTGCTTACGCTGGCAACGCCACCTGTGTGGTTCAGTTGGAGCTCAGCGGTCCTACTCCTAAACCAAATTTTCTGAAGAACTTGTCTCCCAGCCTCTCCCTGCGCCCTACAACATACAGCTGCTACAAGCATAGTTTTGACATACAGTATTGTAAGCAGTGATGGGCTTCAAAGAAATTAACAACCGGTTCTGTGGCCATCCGGCAGCCACTTTTAAATGGCTATTTTCCAGTGATGGGCTCCAGCAGGTCCCACCTACTCCATAGAACCAGTTGTTAACGAGAGATAGGACATATAAAGTTTAAAAATAGCCATTTAAAAGTGGCTGCCAGATGGGCAGAGAACCAATTGTTAATTTCTTTGAATCCCATCACTGGTCCTATCTCTTGTTAACAACCAGTTCTATAGAGTAGGTGCGAACCTGCTGGAGCTCACCAGTGATTGGAAGGCAAGTTCACGGTGATTGCTAGGCCCAAAAGTCTTCATGAGGACATTACATAAACAGAATGTGCGGGCCAAGGAGCTTTGCTATTCATTCATTCATTCATTCATTCATTCATTCAGGAGTTTGACCTGGAATATCAGATTCAAATCCTTGCTCAGCCATGAAGCTTCTGGGGTGACATTTAACCACTCACTTTCTCTTAGCCTCATGTACCCCACAGGGTTGTTGTGGAGACAAAAGGATGTGGGAAGTATGTACACCACGTTGAGCTCCTTGGAGGATGGGTGGTATAAAAAAATGTGAAATCAAATAAATTTATTGCGGTTGCATTTCTGCCTCACCTCCCCCCTCCCAGTATATGACCCCAAATACAAAGGGGTTTTTCCTCAGATGAAAGAACTGGGAAGAAATCCCCTGAGGGTAGGAGGTGTGACACGAATCATAACTATAGCTTTTTATAATTAAGAAGTAAATTATACAAACCATTCGACTAATTCAGTGGCGTGGAAAGGGGGGATTTGCTGCTTGGGTAACAGCCTATCCTCCATAACAATCCAACCCAGGCTTTCGTGCTTTGCATGCAGTGTATGCAGTGCCAAGCACGATACCATAGTCTTCCAAGACTGACGGAGGCCTGCTTCTTTGCAGGGCAGACTAGTATGGAAGAAATAATATACAGGAGTCTGATCAGGATGTATTTGGAATTCAATGAAACTAGGAATTCAATGTATTTGGGAAGTTGGCATTTTTCAATCAGATTGCTTATAGCCCAATCCTGTCCCACTTTCCAGCAGCTGTGTAGCTGTACCAGCAGGATACTTGCTTCATTCTGTGGTAGTCATACTCACAGAAACCTCCCGAAGGTGGTAAGGAACTGATTCCCAGTTTGTGAAGTCTACAGGTCCAACCTTGTTATACACATATTTTTTTATACACAGACTTGATTCAACACAAATGGCCACTGCAAATCAGTTTTAAAAACTGCTTTTCTACTATTGTACGTAGGTGATCATGCAAGCAATCATTCAATTTTTCAGTCCCAGAATCAAACCCATGCAGTTATTCTTCAGTTAGTTATTCAATTAGTTCACAAAAGAGAAGCAAGAAGTGGGTATTTAAACCCATTTTTCCATTATTTTCTTTATATACAGATTTTTTTTAATCCATGGGAGGTTTCAAAAGGGAACATAGTGGATAATAAGGGACACCTATAATTCCCCGAAGAAACCAGCCAGGGGAGCCATTGAATCCTCTCAGAAAACCTGCCACCCTATACAATGTATAGGATTGGAGCCCTAACGGAGTACCACAGCCATTGACCATTTGTGGTTGAGAGTAATGCCAGACAAAAAAGTCTGGGAACCACTGAAAAGGAACAGATGTTCAGGGTTGCACTTTGGCTGCACTAGTACTGGAAAGTCAGATAGGATTGGGTTGTCAGACCATTCCTACCTGTAACTGATTCCCAAACTCAATGGGTTTTAGCACACATAGGATTTGGTCTGTAAAAGTGCAAGGGTCATTAGGGTGACCAGATGTCAAAACCACAAAAGAGGACAAAATGTAGGACACAATAAAATAAAACCTAAAAACACTCATGTATATTGTTTTCATGAGGTTAATTTAAACACTACATTACTTATTATTAAATTTGATCTAATAATTTATTATTTACAAGAAGGCTGGTTACATGCTGTCTACTCACAAGGAAAAGGAAGACAATGGAGTTTTTTCCTGGACACAAAGCTAAAAAGAGGATTTGTCCTGGAAAAAGTCGAAATATAGTCACCCTAGTCATCACTTTAATTATTTCAGATTGCTTTCCCAATAGGGAAACAAGTATCTGGGGCAAGGTGACAAATGTGAGGTGTCACAACATGAGAGGGTACTGTTTGAGGGAAGCTAATATTCATTAATTTTGTTTATTCGTACATACTCTATTTACTTCTAGAAGAATGCCAAGATGTCACAGAGACATACAGCTGAATAATACACAGTATTATTAATAATACATGGTAATAATACACAGTAACACATCCAGCTGAAATGAAGGGGCTGTAGCTCTGTGGTACAGAGCTGTGTTTTGCTTGCTTGCAGAAGGATCAAGGTTCAGTTGATTAAGGTTCAATCCCCAGAAGGATCGAGGTTCAGTCCCAGTTTGGGAAATGTCCCAAATGGGCATTTCCAGTTTGAATAAGGGCTTGATGAGAACATCCCTTCAGATCTTGTGCCAGCTGAAGCAACCCAGGCTGCAATCCAGAAGTGCACTTGGGCTACCCTATCTCTCACTGGGGTGGCCCAGTTCCAAGATAGGGCAGCCCAGTTATGCCAGAAAAGGCTTGGGGCAGCCTAAAATGATGGGTGCAACTTAGAGCACAATCCTAAGAGCACAATGAACTTAGAGCGCATTCCTAAGCATGTCTACTCAAATGTATGCCCCATTGTATTCAATGGATCTTATTCCCAGGAAAATGTCTTTAGGATTGCAGCCTATGTAAGAATAAAGTTTCATCAACTCAAACAAATAAGCAAGGGTGGAGAAGGAGGGAAATAAAAGGGCAGATATTAGGAAATGACCATATTTCCTATGGTCAAAAATGACCATATTTCCTAAGTTAGTACTTGTACTTAATTATAAAACTTTGTAAGCTGCTTTGAGCATTTGCTTCAGCATGAGAAATCCCTTAAAAGTAAGACAGACCACAATCCTAACACATTAATCCTACAATCCAGAGTAAGTACAGGAGCACATAAGAGGCACTTACTCTGGGTTGCTCTATGCATTTCCCATAGGTGGCACCGTAACTATGTCGGTGTAAAAGGTCCTGTAATTACTCTGGATTGTGCCCTATGTTCAATGGGTCTTCCTCTCAGGAAAGTGTCTTTAGAACTGCAGCCTAGTTCATACCAGAAAGTGAACTAAGGGTGTAATCTTAACCAACTTTCCAGCATTGGTATAGCTGTGCCAGGGGACATGTGCTCCACCCTGTAGTAGAGGGGGGTGTTTAAGGTAAGGCAGCATCCTCATGGTAAGGCAAAATTTGTACCCTTACCTTGGTGTTGAACTGTCCCTTTCCCCTAGGGTGACCATATTTCCCTAGGGTGACCATTTCAGGACATGTCCTATTTTTTAGCCTGTGTCCTGGAAAAAAACAAACTTCATTGTTCTTTTCCTTGTGAGTAGACAGCATGTAGCCTCCTAGTAATTAATAAATAATATCTAATAAAATCTATGTAGTAGTTTTAATGGGGCTGTGTGGCTTAGCAATTAAGATAGCATGCCTGTCAACCGGCATGCTGGAGTTTGAGACCCATGTGCTGCAAGACAGAGTTAGCTCCCATTCCCTGCACAGCTCCTGCCAACCTTTGAAAGCATGGAAATGCTAGTGGATAAATAGGTACCACCTTGGTGGGAAGGTAACCATGTTCCTATGCTCCTTGGGATATAGTCATGCTGGCCACATGACCACGGAAGTGTCTTTGAACAACACTGGCTCTTTGGCTTATAAATGGCTTAGAACCATTCCCTAGAGTCGGTCACAACTGGCAGGACAATCCACAGGTGACACCTTTACCTTTAATAGTTCTAAACTTAATAATAAAAGATAGTCCAGAATGAACCTGCCAAAATCCTGTGGGACTTCCATATTCAAACCTGAAACAAAATACACCGCTTGGAACATAATACACCACTTGGTTTATTATACACCACTTGGTGTATTATACATAATAACATAATATACCATTTGGAACATAATACAGTGGTACCTCACTTAACAAGCTCCTCGCTTAACAAGTGTTTCACATAACAAGCAAAAATTTCCAAGAAATCTTGCTTCACATAACAAGTTCTGCTTAACAAGCAAGCACACTATGGGCACGCATGCTATACAGCCCTGATGCTCCACATGGAGGCTCTTTAAAAGGGCTGCTGGACAGCACTGCTGTCTCTAACTGCCCCCAACTTGGGGGCTGTTGCCTGGGGGTCCCAGAGGCAGCTGCCCCTAACTTCCCCCAAGTGCCCCCACTGAACACTTTGAACCTCCAGCAGCAGCCCAGGTAAGCCTCCCAGGAAAGTGTCTTTGATTGCAGTCTCCTAACTATATCTACTCAGAAGTAAGCCCCATTGTGTTAAATGGGGCTTACTCCCAGGAAAGTGTCTTTAGGATTGCACCGTAAGTAGACTTTATAGGATCATGCACGTTGAATGCATGTTTTGAATTCAATTCCAGTGTTTTGTCATCATTTTTACTTCGTTAATATTTTTATATGAATATTTTGGGGGTTGTGGAACCAATCTTCTGAGTTTCCATTATTTCCTATGGAAAAATCTGCTTTACTTAAAGAGCGTTTCACTTAAAGAGCATGCCTCCAGAACAAATTAAGCTCTTTATGTTTACCCCATTTACCCCAAGCTACTGGGAAGGGGGGAATAAGCTCACAAGCCCTTCCACCTGTTGATTGGCACCACTGTACACCAGATATCACCATGGTTGAGGAAAAACAGGTCTGGATTATTGACATTGCAATACCCAGAGATTGTCAGCTTCAAGAGAAAGAACATGAGAAGAGCACACCATATAAGGACCCACAAATAGAAATCCAGGGAATCTGGGAAAAGAAAGCCACTGTGATTCCAATAATAATAGATGCTCTTGGAGTGATTCCATTAAGTCTCCAGGGATGTCTAAACTTAGGGCGCAATCCAGAGTAACTATGGGGAGTCCTTGCTCTAGGTGTCCTACATTTGGGAGAGCCATGTCCTCTTTTGTGGTTATGACATATGGTCACCCTGCTTTTCCCAGAGCTGGAAATTTGGTCCAGATTATGTCCTTAGGGATGGTGTGTGTGGGTGTGTGTGTGTGTGTGTGTGTGTGTAATATAATATAATATAATATAATATAATATAATATAATATAATATAGAATGTATTGAATCAGTGCTTTTTTGTGGTGGCAGAAGCCAAACTCCAGTTATTTCAGAATGAGGCAGAATGACACCTGCCTCACCCCAGGTCTCAGATTGTGACCTGGGTGAGGGGCAAGAGGAAAGTCTGGGGTGGGGAAGATGGTTGATCTGATTGGGACTTTGAGAAAGGAAACACCCCCCCCCCCAAAAAAAAAAAAAAGGCCCAAGCAAAAAATAAAAATAAATTGTTGGCGGGGTTGTTGCTGCAGCAGAAGCTCCCTAACGCTCAGGAAGTGGAATTTGTGGTTTTCAGGGGCTGAGCTCAGAAGGGGTGTTTAGAAAGAAAGAGAGTCACAAGTCCAGCACAGAGAGACACCAGCTCCTGGAAGAGACACTGAGGAAGAGGAGGAGGCCCCAGGAAACTTCAGATCTCCCAGGGGCAGGAGAGGCAGATAGCAGCCACCACACCTCACCACCACCCTTCTTCCCTATGGTAAGTGATGCACCTCCTTTGCCTCCAGCCCCAGGGAAGAGGGCTTGGAGTCCTTGGATAGACCCCCACATTTACCCCAAGCTACTGGGAAGGGGGGATAAGCTCACAAGCCCTTCCACCTGCTGATTGGCCGCAGGCACATGGTGACTGTTATGTCCTCTTTTTCTAGGACATGTCCTCTTTTTGGGCCCTGTGTCCTGAAAAAAAATCTTCATTGTCCTCCTTTTCCTTGTGACCAGACTGCATGTAATTAATAAATCAGATGTAATAAATAATAGTAAATGTAATATTTTAAGTTTAATTATAAGCAATATAGTGTTTAAATCAACCATATGGAAGCAATACAGATGAGTGTTTTAGCTTTTATTTTATGTCCTACATTTTTCTTGGGTGTCCTACATTTTGGGAGGCCTTGTCCTCTTGCAGTTATTATGACATATGGTCACCCTGCACAGGGGCCAAGGTTCATGGAGATGAATGGATGGATGGATCCTAGCTGAGCCTTGGACCTTCTCTTGGATGCAGTGACATAGCTAGAGGGGTGGGGCTGAGCAGTCATTCTTGGAGGGATCCTCAGACTTGGAGGGCGAGGACCCAAGTCAGAGGTCTAAGAAGGGGAGCCTTCAGATGGAGGGGTCCTGCCGGTTGGGATCTCCCCCACCCATGGCTCTGAAGGGGTAGGCTCCCTCCAACTGCTCTGCCCCCCTCTAGTTACACCACTGACTGCATGCCTGCTGATTGCTATCTGGCTGTCAGTCTGGACATCTTTCAAGGGGACTGTTTCTGAGCATATGTGTCAGCACCACCATCACTACCACCCACCTGTCATGACCATTGTAAACTCCAAAGGAGATTGACTAGGAGGACAGGAAGACAATGTGGCCCCCTTTTCCAGGACATGTCCTCTTTTTTATCCTTGTGTCCTTGAAAAAAATCTTCATTGTCCTCCTTTTCCTTGTGAACATGCAGCATGGAGCCTTCCTTGTAGTTAATAAATTAAGGCTGCAATCCTAAACACACTTTCCTAGGAGTAAAATCCATTGAACACAATGGCGCTTACTATGAGCTGTCATGGTTAGGATTATTATTATTAATTGATTTCTATCCCGCCTTTGTCTTACAGCAATTAAAACATACAATAACAGATAATATATAATTCAAAACTGGATCATGCTCTATGGTTCCAATCCTAAGAACATTTTCCTGGGAGTAAGCCCCATTGAACTCAATGGATCTTACTTCTGAGTAGAGACGAATAGGATTGCCCTGAGTGTAATAAATTAGAAGCAATAGTGTTAAATTTAATAATAATATAGTGCTTAAATTAACTGTGTGTGTGTGTGTGTGTGTGTGTGTGTGTGTGTGTGTGTGTACACGTAGTTCTTTTTTTCTAGAAATAAAGGTGGGGGATATTCACCATGAAGATATTTGTAAGACCTCTGTTTATATCTATCTATCTATCTATCTATCTATCTATCTATCTATCTATCTATCTATCTATCTATCTATCTATCTATCTATCTATCTAGTTCATATATGGTCACCCTGGCCATTATGGCCAGTAGGACTATGGGTGCAATCCTATCTATGTCTACTCAGAAGTAAGCCCCATTGTTTCTATCTATCTATCTATCTATCTATCTATCTATCTATCTATCTAGATAGATAGATAGATAGATAGATAGATAGATAGATAGATGTGTGTGTACGTACACACACATATGTATACACTTACATACATGTTATATAAATATACACATATATATATATAATGTGTGCATACATATAACTTATACACGCACATAAATATACACTTATTTACATAGATAGATATTTATTCATGTTATATAAATATAATGTGTGTATATATAACTTATTCACACACATAAATATACACATATTTACACACAAATAGACAGATAGATAAGATAGATAGATTATCTATCTAAGATAGATAGATAGATAGATAGATAGATAGATAGATAGATAGATAGATAGATAGATAGATATAATGTGTGTATATATAACTTATACACGCACATAAATATACACAGACAGATAGATGGTCCCAGCAAGGACCCTCTCCAGTGCTGCTAGTCTGTGGGCTTCTGAGTCTCCGCCACTAGGGGCGTCAAGGCAGGTTTGGCGCATCAGCTGAGTAAGGAGTGAGTAGCTCCCGGGGGGATCTCCCCGTTGGCTCCTGGATCTGGAGAGGGCTGTCTGGTCCAACGCAAGCCCAATACGTGAGGAGAAGCTGAGGATCAGAGTCAGAGGTCCAAGAAAGTCAGGGTGACCAGATGCCAAACCCAAAATTCCTGAACCCCAAGGCCAAAATTCCTAATCCCAAAATTCCAAAATTCCTACCTGCTGAAAAAAATTGCCAATAAATGTAGTTTTTTGTTTTTGTTTTTCGGTTTTTTGACCATAACTTTCGATAGGAAGGAGATATCTCCAAACTGATTTTTGCATTGGATTCTGCTCTTCAATACGAATCCAACGACATATGGCATGATGGGGTACTGTGCACTATCGCGAAGTTTCAAAATGAAGCCAGAATGTAGGACAATGAAGCCAAAATGTAGGACACCCGGACAGGAGGCTAAAAATCCGGACAAATCCGGGTTTTTCCGGTCATCTGGTCACCCTGAAGAAAGTGAGCCTTGGGATGGAGGATCCTCCTGACCATGGATGGGTGGAGGGCAGACCTTAATCCAGGGCTCTGGTGGTGGGAAAGCCTGCATGGGGAGGAGGGAGGGTCCTCTGGTGTCAGACCCCCCAAGCCCAAGCAGGGGCCACCACTGGGCTGGAAACCCACCCATCACGTCGGATCTCTGTGACACGTGTTGAAGTGCAACTCAATTTGGGCCACTTAGGCTCTGGATTGGCTCCACTTGTCGCTTGTTTGAGTATCTCTGACTGCAATCCTAAGCACACTTTCTTGGGAGTAAGATCCAGTAAACATTATGGGGCTTACTTCTGAGTAGACATAGGATTACACCCATAGTCCATAATGGCCAGGTTGACCATATATGAACCAAGACATCACGTCCTCTTTTTCTATCCTTGTGTTCTGGAGGAAAAAAAAAAACTCCTTCATTGTCCTTCTTATTCTTGGGAGCAGGCAGCATGTAGCCTTATTCAACTTCTTGTATATATATTATATGTAATAAACTAGATATAATACAGGTAGTTTTAAATTAAATAAGTAGCAGAGTATTTAAATTAACCGCATGGAAGCAATGTATATGAGTGCTTTTATATCCTACATTTTTTGTCATATCCTTGGATGTCCTACTTTTTGGGGGGACCTTGTCTTCTTTTGTTATTAGGACATCTGGTCACTCTGCTTATGGCCAATAGGGCTTACTCTTAGGTAAGTGTGGATGAAATTATAGCCTATAATCCTTCCTCTTCCCTCTAATTGGGGGATTAGTAGTACTGCTGCAACTGAAACTAATTCCCCCTGTTTTAACCCTTCTCTCAAGACAAGGTGCCCACACTTTAGTAGATAATCATATGTCCACAAACGAGGACAAAAAACCCCTAAAATGTAGGACATCCATGCAAAATGTAGGACATGACAAAAGAAAAGCTTAAAACATTCATGTATATGATTGCTTTCATATGCTTAATTTCCACACAATCCTATGAGAACTTTCCTGGGAGTAAGCCCCATTGAACTCAATGGAACTTACTTCTGAGTAGACATGAATAGGATTGCAATCTTATTGTTGAATTTTAAACTATTACATATAATATATTAGTTCTAAGAAGTGGTTTCCACTTCGTTTAGGGGGCAAAGATTTCTAGGAAATATTTCTAGGAAGCAAAAAGATCTATTTGCAAACAGGCGGAAACAGGGCACAATCCGGCAAAGAATAAAAATGCTCAGTCTTGAGTAACTCCTACCCCTTTCCAACAGGGTTTACGCAAGAGAGCATCTCTCTGCAATCCTGCCCCAAACTCTCAAAGAGAAAACTGCCCCTCAACCTCATCCCATGCAATTGACTCCCTAGCAAGTCGCAGGGAGTTCCGCAGGTTTTATTCCCAGGCATGTTTACAGCGCAGAGGAGTAGAACTTGAGTAAGGATGGCTGCTATGCTTTGAAGCCCCTCGGGATGCCAACCCTGCGGCTGCATCAATCCTCACTACAAGCGATTGTAAAGACCCAAGTTAGATTACAATCATATGCCCTCTTTTCCCAGGATTTTTAATCTTGGGGAAAACAAAAAATTTCAGTGTCTTCCTTTTCGTTGTAAGTAAGCATCATGTAGCCTTCCTGTAGTTAATAAATTATGTGTAATCAATTATATATAATACAGTAGTTTTAAATGTAATAATAAGCAATATAGTGTTTAAATTAAGCACATCAAAGCAATACATATACATGAATGTTTTTAGCTTTTATTTTGTCATGTCCTACATTTTTCATGGGTGTCCTACATTTTGGGGGACCTCGTCCTCTTTTTTTTGGTATTAGCATAAGGTCACCATGGTTATAATTTGTTGGTGAATATGCATAGTAAACCAATGGACATCCTCGCCAGTGTAAATACCACCTTGCGTATCCTTTTAGGTAGAAAGGCAGGGTATAAATCGAATGAATGAATGAATGAATGAATGAATGAATTAATTAATTAATTAATTAATTAATTAATTAATAACATGATCAGGACTCTACTACATCAATTTTAGGGCAGGCTATTCAGTGTTAGCCGCAAAAATTCCGTGTAGGAAACAGATTCAGAGCCCAATCCTATGTATGTCTACTCAGAAGTAGTAAGTCCCATTAGAACTTACTCCTAGGAAAGTGTGGATAGGATTGGGCTGATCCTCAAGGCCACTGAGGCTGCAATCCTAAACACACTTTCCTGGGAATATCTCCCATTGAGCACAATGGGACTTGCTTCAGATTTACAGCCTGAGGCTCCAATCTTATTTTCATTTCATTTTCCTGGGAGTAAGCTCCACTGACTTTAATGGAACTTACTTTTGAGTAGACAGGCATAGGGTCGGGCTCTGAGGATGCAGTGCTATCCATTTTCCTTGGGGTAATTGGGGTAATTCCACTGACTCCAATTGGACTTACTTCTAAGTAGACATAGGGTTGGGCTCATCGGCTGCAGTCCTACCCAACACTTGTTTGGGAGTAAATTCTATTGACTCTAATTGGACTTTCTTGTGAGTAAACACACGCACACACACACACAGAGGATTTGGCTTTTCCCTATAAGAGACCGATCCTATGCACGTCTATTCGGAGGTAAGTCCCTTTACGGTCTCAGGAAAGTGTCCTCTTCTGGCCAGATCTCCGGTGGCGTAGCTAGAGGGGGAAGAGCAGTAAGTCTTGGGGGGGAGCCTCATCCTGCTGTTCAAGGAGTCCCTTTCCAGGCGGGGGGGGGGGGCAGCAAAACGGAGCCACAGGATAGGGGCCACTTGGCTCCCTCCAAGTCTGACTCCTCTGCTCCCCTCTTACAGCTTTTCAACAAAAAAATTCACAAAGAAAATGAAATAATAATGGTATAGAAAAGATTATTAATAGTCAATACTAATATTAATAATCAATACTGTTGATTGATTGTTGGTTGATTGATCGATTACTTCTGAGTAGGCATTCCTAGTAATGGGCTCTGAATGCAACTGTTGTTTGCTTTTAATAGCTCTCGCTTTCCATCCCTTTGAGCTATGCTTGGGTCTACTCAGAATTAAGTCCTATTGTCTTAAGTGACGCTTACTCCTAGGAAAGTATACATAAGATCGCAGCCTTCATCTGCACCCATTCAAATTCCGTTTTAAAACGTGGCTCCTTTAGAGTAGACCCACCTGTCTCTAACATAAGAGAATCAGAACTGGAGTCAGACTTTTTAGTATTAACTGGACATGCGCTCCTTTTAGGATCAGTGCTTCAGAAATCAAGATCCTTTGGATGCGCACATAACCAACAAATACGATCCAATTGACCTGTAGTGGTTTTGTTTTTTTAAAATACAACATATTTACTATAGACTGCATTTTTTAAAATATACAACATATTTACTATAAAAGTAAAAAAAGAGACCACCTGATATTCTTCATCAGACAGACCTTATCCTATGCTTGTCTGCTCAGATGTACAGGGTGAATGAAAAGGAACTCCCTGTATTTTAAAATAGGGAGTTACTTTTCAATCACCCTGTAATTCTCATTATAGTCAATGGTGCTTACTCGCAGGTAAGTGTGGATAGGATCAGGCTATGCTTTTCTAATTCTACTCTTTCTATTTTTTTTTCCATTTGCTTCTCCGGTACTCTTTGTGTCTGGTTTACAACCAGGTGTATTCAGGACCCACACAGGATCCTTGTGCCTGGGCAGGATTGTTGGGTTGGCTAAGAAAGACAGAAGAGGGCGATCCTGTGCGTGTTTACTCGGGAGTAAATCCAATTTTTTTCATTGGACTTTGCTCCCAGGTGAATGTGCATAGTACTTTAATGATGTTGCTTGAGAATGGGGAATTTCGGGTCCCCCCCCATCCTGATTTCATCTTTTCCTGTCATCATTAAATCTTGTTTTTCTTTCCCAGGGAATTTCCAAAGCGGCTAACAACGGGGGATACAAAAAGATCAACGCAATAATCAATAAATTAAATTAAAATATGCACGAAGAATAGATTTTAAAAATCCCATTCGATTCAATTAGAAACCATTCAATAACAACACATATCAATAACAGCATTAGGAGAGCAGAATGTCAACCAATGACACTCAAATACAACTAACAACCCCCTTTCCTAAGTCCAAATTTTTAACAGCCTATTAACATTTTGTTATTAATATTTTTAATTATTATTAGTATTTTAAGCATTCTATATCTCCCAAGAAAAGTGGTATATAAATACTGCTGATTGATTGATTGTATATCTGTGGGTAGCTCTCTGGTTCTACCTGCTGCAATGACTTGGAGCCCAATCCTGTGCGTGTCTACTCAGAAGAAAATCCCTTTCTAGTGAATGAGGCTTACTCCCTCGTCCATGTGGCTAGGATTGTACCCTTAGTATCGTGATGAAGTATTTTCTAGGCACTTCAACGTTACAAATCCAATTGCTTTAAAAGAAAAGATAACAAAAAAAATGATTATCTTGATTTGCTAGAGTTATTAAGAAGGGGAACAACTACAGCAAAAACTGGGCAATGAATTAAGATTGAGTTTCAATATGGGATTAAAATTCAGATTGAGATCTTGCAAGTACTCTCAGTCTAAGATTGAGACTCTGCAAATACCCGACAATTGATTGATTAAACGTAAAATTGAAATTTAGGATTAAGATTGAGTCTAAGAGTGAGACCTGCAAATACTGTCAGTCTAAGATTTGGACTCTGTAAATATAGGAAAGTAGATTGATTGAGTATAGAAATGAAATTTGGGATTAAGATTAAGTATAAAATTGAGATCCTGAAAATACTCTCAGTCTAAGATTTGGCCTCAGCAAATACTGGACGGTCGATTGATTGAGTGTAAGGTTGAAATTTGGGATAATGACTGAGTCTAAAAGTGAGATCCTGCAAATACACTCAGATTAAGACTGAGACTCTGCAAATACTGGACGGTCGATTGAGTGTAAATTTAAAATTTGGGATTACTCTAAAATTGAGTCTATTATTGAGACCCTGCAAATAGTATAAGATTGAGATCTTTCTATCTCAGTCTGAGACTGCAAAAAAGGGGGAAGGCCCCCTAACAGACCCCAATGATCGTGCCCTTCGTGTGCCCAGTGAATCAGGATGATGCCCATCTCAGTCAATGATGCCACCTGACGTCTGTGCTTTACACCTCCTTTACTACAGGCTCCCCACCTCCAGAATAAAAAAAGACATAGTGGGAGGGTGCGATCTGGACTCTGACACTCAGGATTTCCCTAGGACTTGAGGAAGGCAGCCACCCCACACCCTGTGTGGATGCCACCTGGCGGGGCAAAGCTCCTCCTCCTCTTCCTTCTCCTCCTCTGGGAGCAGCCTAACCACTGGACTTGTGTCCCTCTCCGCAGATCCCGTCTAGCAAGGCTGGGACTTTAAAGGGATCCAGTGGACGGCTGGGACCTGTCACCTGAAGGACCCCCCACCTGCAGAAGGAGGACCCCCCACCCTGCCCCACACCATGCCCAGGTCCTTCCTGGTGAAGAGCAAGAAGGCGCACAGCTACCACCAGCCCAGATCCCCCGACGGGGAGGGCAGCCTCAGCTTGGAGAGTGTCCTGGCCCAGATCTGTGCAGGTAAGACCCCCACAGGACCCAAGGGTGGCACCCCAGGCACCAAGGCATCAAGTGATGCCCCTTCCCTGGGGATGCTTAGCTTTGTGTCCTGGAAAATTTCCCCCCCATATCCTCCTTTTCCTTGTGAGCAGGCAGCATGTTGCCTTCTTGGAATTCATGTAATAAATTGGATGCATTAGCTTTAAATTTAATAATGATAGTATTTGTATTAGGATGTCAATATGTCCTCTTTTCCCAGGATGTGTCCTCTTTTTTTTTTAGCCTTATATCTTGGAAGAAAACCTTATTTCTTTTTCTTGTGAGCAGGCAGCATGTCTCCTTCTTGGAATTCATGTAGTAAATTGGATGCAATAGATTTAAATTAATAATAAGCAATATATTGTTTATATCAGAGTGTCCATGTGTCCTCTTTTCCAGGACGTGACCTCTTTTTTTAGCCTTGTATCTTAAGGAAAAAATATCTTCTTTTCCTTGTGAGCAGACAGAATGTTGCCTTTTAGCCATTAATAAAATTGACAATGCAATACTTTTTGCTTCTACTCAGAAGTAAGTCCCATTGAGTTCATTGGGGTTTATTCCCAGGAAAGTGCTCATTGGATTGTAGCCAGAGTGTAATAAATTAGATGTAATAGATTTAAAATTAATAATAAGCAAGACAGTGTTTAAAATTAACCACATGAAAGTTATATATATATACATAGGGTGATTGAAAAGTATCTCCCTATATTGTAATTTATAAGTATTTTAAAATAGGGAGTTACTTTTCAATCACCCTGTGTGTGTGTATGTGTGTGACTTTCAAGTGGTTAATTTTAAACACTGTGTGTGTTTTTTAAATTTAATACTAAGCAATAAATTAACCTCAATGAAATCTATCTATCTATCTATCTATCTATCTATCTATCTATCTATCTATCTATCTATCTATCTATCTATCTATCTATCTGTGTTTTTAGTTTTTATTTTGTCATAGCCTACATTTTTCTTGGGTGTCCTACATTTTTATGGGGTGAAGGAGCCTTGTCCTCTTTTGTGGTTATTATGACATATGGTCACCCTATGGATGAGGTGGTTCTTTCCCAGTGGGGATCCCCTTCCTTGGGGAAGCCAACCCTTTTCCCACATAGATTTGGGGGTGACTGAGACGGGTAGAGATGACTTGGGGGGTGATCCTTGGGGAGGGAAGGTGGGGGACTCCTGATTTCACCATCCACCCCTTGCTCTCTCCAGACACCAAAGTCCCCCCTGAGATCAACCTGGGCTACCCGGAGCCAGAGCCCACCCAAGGGCGCTTCTCCCCGGAGTCTCAGCTTCCCGATGGGGCAGAGGGGGCTTCGGACTCGCCCCCCAGCTGCGAGGGGAGTCTCTGCGATCGCCCAGCCGAGCTGGATGACTTCTGGAGACCCCCTTCACCCTCCGCCTCCCCAGGTAGGAAATGGTGGGTGGGTGGTGGGAGAATGGGGTCTGTTCTGGGTTTACCCCACATACTCCAGCATATATGTCGTCATCATCATCATCATCATCATCATCTCACCCCATGGATGTTTCTTTTTTTTTGGGGGGGGGGGGGGAACCAGCTAGGGCCAGAGACCAATCCTATGCACAACTTCTTAGAATCAATGGGGCTTACTTACTTAGTCCCAGTTAATTGCGGATAGGATTGCTGTCCTATAAGAACTCAATCCTTTGCACATCTACTCAGAAGTAAGACCCATTATAGTCAGTGGGGCTTACTTACTCCCAGTTAACTACGGATAGGAATTCAACTCCAGTAAGAACCCAGTTCTATGCACATCTACTAGGAAGTAAGACCCATTATGTGGGTCAATATCAATGTGTTTACTTACTCCCAGTTAACTGCGGATAGGTTGCAGCCCCAGTAAGAACCCAGTTCTATGCAGATCTACTCATAAGTAAGTCCCATTATACTCAAAGGGGTTTACTCCCAGTTAACTAAGGATAGGACTGCAGCCCTAGTAAGAACCCTGTTCTATGCACATCTACTCAGACCCATTATAGTCAATGGGGTTTACTTACTCCCAGTTAGGTATGAACAGGATTGCAGCCCAAGGTTCCATGCACATCTACTTAGAAGTAATTTCCATTATAGTCAATGGGTCTTATTCCCAGTAACTTTGGATAGGTAGCCCTATAAGAGCTCCGTCCTATGCATGTTTACTCAGAAGTAAGTCACATTATAGTCAATAGTCAATCAATCCCATTTAAGTGTGGATATAGGATAGCTGCCTCAGGCGCCCAGCAGTGCAATCAACCTGAGAGCCCAAAGTGTGCTGGGGAAACTGGGAGTGGGAAAGTGCGTTAAACCCCCTAAATGTGGGCACATTTAACTGGAAAACTGCCTTCCCTCATTCTTCCCCCTTCCTGTAGGAAAAAGATGTATTTTTGTATTTTCTGTATTCCCAACCCCAAACCTACAGCTCCCTCTCCACAGCACTGGGGAAGAACAGCCAGGCAATGGGTCTGGTGGGTCAAAGGAACCAGATCTGGAGTGGTCTGGGGGTGAATACCAGGAAGGAATCCACCTCTTGTTGATGAGAACCAAGAACCCAAACCTATGCATGTCTACTCAGAATTAAATCCAATTATAGTCAATGGGTTTGACTATAGACCAAAATGTGATTTGTTACTTCTGAATAGACATGCATAGAAACAGGATCTGAGGCTGCAATCCTATCCACACTTTCCTTGGAGTAAGTTTCAAGGACTTACTTCTGAGTAGACATGCATAGGATAGCGCTTGAAGGCTGCAAACCTATTGACACTTGTAGGGACCAAAATAGGATTTTGCTGGGGACCAAAATAGGATTTGTTACTTCTGAGTGGACATTCATGGGATCAGGCTCAAAGGCTGCAATCCTATTCATGTTTACTTGGGAGTAAGCCCCACTGATAAAAAGAGACTTGTTGCTTCTGACTAGAAACGCCTGAGATGAGAATCTTCCACCTTCCAGGTTGCTACTGTTCAAAGGAGTCTCTAGCAGTGTACTTGGGTATCAAATATGGGTGGGTGGATCCTTCATACATAAGCAGCCTTGGGTGCCCTTCAGGGAGAAAGGCGGAGATCAAATCAAATCAAATCAAATCAAATCTTATTTATTTATTTATTTATTTATTTATTTATTTATTTATTTATTTATTTATTTATTTATTTATTTATTTATTTATTTATTTCCCCATTGATTTGCAGAATGGAACTGGGGTCTTCAGTGGGTTTGTCTCCTTCCAGAAATGCAACTAACCCCACAATCCAGAGTAACTATGGGAGCACATAAGAGACATTACATGTACCCATAGTTACTGCACCATCTAGTGAAAAACTATGGGAAATTCATATTGCAATCCAGAGCAAATTGTTCTTACACCGGAGCAAGGACTCCCTGTTGTTACTCTGGATTGTGCCCTAAGGCTGCAATCCTATCCACACTTTCTTGGAGTGAGCTCCATTGACTATAATGGGACTTATTTCTGAGATAAGTTGGGCCCTAAGGCTATATTCCTATCCACACTTTAATTGTAAATCCTATCATATATCTTGTATCATATTGTCAATCGTATCCATTGACTATAATGGGACTTACTCCTGAGTAGACATGCATAGGATTGGCCTGTAACAAAGCCAGGCTGTTGTTTCCCCACCTTTTCAGTTTCCTTTCAGCTCTGAGGCAGGTATCCCTTAAAACCACATACAGACCACTGGCTTGAATCTATTCAGTTCGGCTTACTTCTCTCAGTAATGTTGGTCACTGAGAACATCACTAAGAAATGATGTACCATCTATATGTGTGTATCCCTATTAATAATGCCTTATTAACAATGCCTTCTTCACAGGTGTAGTTTTCGTACATTAATTCTTCCCCTGCTTTATGTACAGTATAAAGCTGTGTCAGTAGCACATATAGCACATAAGATCTGGAAAAGGTTGGGAGTCGCTTGCCCAGAAGTCTGTATTGCATTTATTTCAAAGTATCTGGCTTTGCTATACTGTATGGGAGCAATCCTAATCAACCTTCTAGCACCAGGTAAGGGAAATGCATCTCTGAAATAAGGGAGCAAACATTCCCTTATCTTGAGGAAGCCTCCGCCTCCTTGCCTGCATGCCAACTGCAAGATGTAGCACATGCGCCACTGACACTGCTATGCCAGTGCTGGAAAATTGGTTAGGATTTGAACGCAAGTCACTGCAATGAAGTGACACTGTGTGGCTGAACTCTTATGCTTTGGCTTGTGAGAGTATACCAGGATTGTATATGTTCAGAACCTGAACATGACCTTTCATGAATGTACCCAAAACTCCCTCTATCCCAGGGTTCAAACAGCAATCAAAGTGGGGCCCTTTGGTTTGCTTACTCCAAGCCCTGCTGAGCCAATCTGCCTATAGTCCATAAGTTGACACTATAGATGAGCTTCTTGAGCTCCAGCTGCCCAACCCATCCACCCATCAGCTCTTCACATGTTGCTTAATGCGTCTTCGGCAAAAATTACGTTTGGCAATCTCTGAACCTTCAGACAAAATTCAAAAATAGAAATGCTTGGGATAGAAATTCTAAGCATTTCTATTATTAAATTATGAGAATTTTGTCCAAAGGGCCTGAGATCACCAAGCTTAATTTTCAGTTTTAGTGAGAAACGGAAATTGCTGACAGATCTGAACTAACGAGGCTACGTTGTGGTGAAAGTTGAGAATAGTAACAACATACTAACCTTTAAGAGATCCAGGGATCAGAGAATACTAACATATCTTTGTAACTATTCAATTTGGCTTCTCTTGATACTTTATCTAATGTACCAAACTTGGCTCAGCCAGTGTCTTTTAAAATGATGTCTTATATTTTGGAGGGGGAGAGCAGCAGTCCATGTTCATTTTCCCCAGAGCCTGTTGCTGGCATCTTTTTGTATCATTTTTAGACTGGACGCTCTTTAGTTGACAGGGAAACATTTACTAAATTTATTTTGCTATGTGAACTACATTTTGTGGAAAAGCAGCATGAACATACTTGTAATAATCATATTAACTGGGTTTCATTTACTATTTGCAGCACAAGGGCACAACAATAGCAAGATCTGGCGTCTATACCATTAATTCCTATGAGATTTTGTGTAGTTTCAGAGTAAAATATACTACAGGTGTACAACATTCTAAATGGTTAACACCTTCTTATGCCAGCGTAAAGACCTAAAAGACATGTCTGGATCATTTAAACCCCTGTATTCAAAGCATGCAGTATTTAATTTATCGTTACATTCTTTGTGATTAATGGACTTTAAAGCTTCTTCAGTAAAATCATCACATTAAAAAACAAAACACAGAGG
Organism: Cryptoblepharus egeriae; assembly: GCA_030015325.1. Taxonomy (NCBI): domain Eukaryota; kingdom Metazoa; phylum Chordata; class Lepidosauria; order Squamata; family Scincidae; genus Cryptoblepharus; species Cryptoblepharus egeriae. The sequence goes on from JAREYC010000003.1 coordinate 114,112,648, forward strand.
GGATTTGAAACACTACAGAACAATCAATACAATAGTAATTCCCTAATATAGAAAAATATGCAAGAGTGTGAAGTGAGACAAGTTAGGTTAAAAGTTGTAAACTTTTTTTTTTACACTGGGATTTTGCACCCTTTGGGGGGGGGGGGGGGACAGTCAAAGCTATCTAAATAATGACATAAGAGATTGTTGCTGCAATCCTATCCACACTTTCTTGGAGCACTATAGGACTTACTTCTGAGTAGACTTGCATAGGCTTATGCTCTGTATGTGTACACAGATTTTTTTATAAATGGAGTTGGATGGGCAATCACAAATGTCAATATAAACACTACCGAAGAAGCTTTTATAATGGTATGCCTCTGATTCCACTCAGCTCTTGTATTAGTAATTGATATGCTTTCTGGGGATGATATGACCGTTTCCCAGGCACAGATGTCATGAACTATCTAGTAAATGAAACCCTCATGTTTAAGAGCACAATCCTAACCAGGTCTACTCAAAAGTAAGCCCTATTGTGTTCAATGGATCTTACTCCCAGGCATGTATCTTTAGGATTGCAGCTTTAGTCCCACTAAAGTCAATAAGTTATTCATTTCAATATGTTTTTTTAGGACACAACCCAACACTTGCAGTGATTAGAGAGTAAAATATATTGTATGTACAAGACAAGCTCAATGAAAGGAAATATCTAGACCAGTGTTTCTCAGTGTTTGTCATTTACTATACTGTTTCACATGGTCCATCTTTTCAAAGTAGCATCGGAAGAAACTGGAGATGACATCATCATCTGGCACCTCATCATCATCTAACACCTGGTCTTGCTGCTGGGTGGCAGATGTCAGGGGTCCAGCAATTATCTTCAGACACCACCTCAAGTACAGTGGTGGGCTCCAGCAGGTTCGCACCTACTCTATAGAACCGGTTGTTAACAAGAGACAGGACATATAAAGTTTAAAAATAGCCATTTAAAAGTGTCTGCCAGTTGGGCAGAGAACCGGTTGTTAATTTCTTTGAAGCCCATCACTGCTCAAGTACCGCTGATGGTACCCATGCCACTGGTTGAGAAACACTGTTCTAAGTTTCTATGCGGGAGGGGGGAAGCAAACATGGTTGTTCAGTATTAATGCCTACTGTCTGCATGTGGGCTTTCTTCTGTTGTCTTCTGACACACTTCTAGGCCAGTGATAATACACCCATATTTACTTGAAACTAATGTGCCAATGAATCTTTACCCCTGCTAACTGGACAAGAGACACTCTTTCAAGTGGGTGTTCCTCTTTTATTTAGCAGGGGATGAGTAACTGGCCCTAATCACCCCAGAAATGTCTGTTTTAGTGGTTGCTGCTGGTGTTCTTTTGCATTTTAGATTGTGAGCCCTTGGGGCAGGGACCCATTAGCTATTAATTAGCTATTAATTTTTTCATTTTCTTGTAAACAGCTTTGTGACCTTTTCAGTTGAAAAGCAGCATATAAATACTGTTGATATATAGATAGATAGGGCTGTGGGTGGCACAAGCGGTAAAGACGCTGTGCCTGTTAACCAGCAGGCCAGGGTTCGAGACCCGGGTCGGCCCCACAAGACAGGGTGAGCTCCTGTCCTTAGCCCAGCTCTGTGACGCCAGCTGGATCCAATCGTATTGGCTCTGCCTTTCCATTGGACTAATTCAGTGGCATGGAGAGGGGGGATTTGCTGCTTGGGTAACAGCCTATCCTCCATAACAATCCAACCCAGGCTTTCGTGCTTCGCATGCAGCGTTTGCAGCGATACCATAGTCTTTCAAGACTGACGGGGGCCTGCTTGATAGATAGATAGATAGATAGATAGACAGATAGATAGACAGACAGACAGACAGATAGATAGATTCTAATGCGCACCCTAATGTTAGAATGAAAACATTCTAATGTTTTTAAAGGCTTGAGTTTAAAAAATGTGTACTGACGATGGTAATGTGGAGCTGCAAATCAGGTGCAAATTTTAATTTTACTGCATAAAAGTGAATTATATGATGATGATGAGGGTGGTGGTGGTGGTGGTGATATAACAATGATTTTATATATATTATATTTCATAATATAATGATTTTATATTATGATTTTATATTATGATTTTTACCTCATTGCACTACTTTATACAACAATGGGCTTATATTACATTTTTATTACAATATAGTAAACTGTAAAATGAAATACTGACCTTTATTTATAATCAAAATACAGTATTTACTCAAATGTAATGCACCATCAAATCTAATGCACACCCAAATTTTGGATACTAAATTCAGATGAAAAAGGTGTGTGTTAGATTTGAGTAAATATGGTATTCTTCTTCAGTCAATACCTTTGTACTTTCCAATGGATAAACTAGAGGGGGTAAGTCCATGCTTTGCAATGCTGTGTGACAAGAGGCTATTGAGTGGCTTTGTAGGACAGGATCATTTTTTGTATAAAATCTCAGTTCCACTCCAGTGATTTGGATGGTTTCCCATGTAGCATGCAATGCTGGATGCAAGGAGCTGTTAAGCAAGCACGCTAACCCCCAAATCCAGAGTGACTACGGGAGTACATAAAAGACTTTACGTGCACCCGTAGTTACTGCACCACCTAGTGAAAATCTATGGGAAATTCATATTGGAATCCAGAGTAAGTTGTTCTTACAGTGGAGCAAGGTCTCCCCATAGTTACTCTGGATTTTGCCCTAAGTTGGGGTATGCATACATATGTGCTCTGGACCATAATAACTGCATCAATGTAATTTGTGTTTTTACAGCCTCTGAGCGCTCCATCTGCCCCTCCTTGGACGAGGCTTCTCCCTTCTCAGTGCCCTTGAAACCCTACACATGGAATAGCTTGGGAAGTTCTGATCTGAGACATTTGGTACAGAGCTATAGGCCTTGCCCAGCTCTGGAACGCAGCTCATCCCTTGGTCTCTTTTGTGAGCGGGGATCTGAATCTAGTCTGTATGGAACAGAGCGCAGCTCAGCTCTGGGACTCTATGGGGATTTTGGCTCCACTGGACTCTTTGAACGCCCAGCAGCCGCCTCCGAAATCTACATGGAGGCCCCACCTGGACTCCAACAGGAGAAGAGTGGAAGTGGCATCAAACTGGAATCGGAGCTCCTCTGTCGCCCTCTTTTGATCAGCACTGGGTCCTACAAGTGTGTCAAATGTAGCAAGGTAAGAACTATACTATGTTCTATTATTTCTTCAGAATATAATACCCTTGTGTCCAGTGGTGGGCTTCAGGGGGTTCTCACAGGTTCTATAGAACCCTTTGCTAATGAGTGCCTGGTTCTGAGAACCGGTTACTAATGGGACATAGAACCTGTTGTTAATTTAGGTTATTAGGACATAGAACCTGTTGCTAATTTATTTGAATCCCACCACTGCTTGTGTCCCATTCTGGTCCAGTCATACAACTTCAGTCCTGCTAAGGAACACAGCACAGAGAAAGAACAGATTAGAAAAGGAAGAAGGAAAGGGTGAACAAAAACATTAAACATCCTCAATGTTTACATCCTCAGTGAACATCCTCAACATTAAAAATCAGCATTTCAACCTCCAATACACACTTATGGCCAAAGTTCCATGGCAGTAGAAAAGTCAGCTCCTATATGCTAAATTCTGAATTTACTGTGACATTCCTCTCTCTTCCTTTCCAGGTCTTCTCCACTCCACATGGCTTGGAGGTGCATGTTCGTCGTTCACACAGTGGCACCAGACCCTTTGCTTGTGAAATGTGCGGCAAGACCTTTGGCCATGCAGTGAGTTTGGAGCAGCACAAAGCTGTGCACTCCCAGGTAAGTGCACCAAAAAAGTGGATAAGAATGATGGGTCCAGGAAATGGGTGAGTTGAGAAATCTCTGACTCGGGGATCTCATTGTAGTTGAATGGGTGTTTATCAGACTACTCAAGATCCAAATGATGTTTCTTATGTCACAGCCACTAGGACAAGGCTGCTCAACTCATCTAGAGAATTCCCATTAAGACTGAGAATATATGTACAATTCTTGCTGCCTACACTAGCTCAGTCTTATGGAGAATAGCCATATGGAGTTACTTCTGGCACCAGTGTGGGAAGTCTCTGTGAGAAAAAAACCAATGGATGTGAGAACAGGCTTACTGTTTTTTGCCATTCCTATATAAAAACCATCAGGTGGAAGTATTTTTATCCCATGTGAAAATGTAGAAGGTACCAAAATTCTTACATTTGTTGTTACTGTTGCACCAACAATGTACATGGCATTTTCTGCAGATAAATCCCAAGAGAGTTACAAGCTAAATATTTTACACGAGACAGATAATCCTAGCTCATCAATGATGGGTGTTCCTGGTAGAGGAAATGCAAACTCCTGAAGGATAATATGCAGGTGCAGTATTATTTCTTAGAAGAAAACTCATTATTGATGACAAAACCTAACAAAACAATAATGATAACAGTATAAAATTGATCCATTTCTTTTAACTACAAATGGTGCAGATGTAGTCTTCCTCTCTATAATAATTACAGCTATCGTGTGACTGATTAAAGCTTGGTTGTATGAATCAGTAAAACCTAATCAGCCACTAGTATGAACGTCTTTGTTGTATGGGATTAGCCAGACCCACTTCTGAGTAAAATTACTTGGGATCAGGATACTTATCAATGAAAGAGGAAGGGCATAGCTGTTGTAACTGTATCTGTACCTACTTTTCTGTGCAGAGTACACTTTATGTTTAAATTAGCTGAAATTAATGTATGATTGTAAATATTCCTCTGAACACATCTATATACAGTGGTACCTCGCATAACAAGTGTCCCACATAAAGAGTGAGTCACATAATAAGCACAAATTCCCATTGGGAGTGTGCTCCACTTAAGAAGCCTGCTTCACTTAACAAGCCCCAGGCAACTATCCCCCAAGTTACTGATGCTCTGCATGGAGCCTGTTTTAAAGGGCTGCCAGCCAGCACGCTGCTTCCTCTAACTGGAACCTGGGGGTTCCAGAGGCAGCTGCCAGTAACTGCCCCCAAGTGCCCACATCATCCTCCAGCCTCCAGCAGCAGCCCATGTAAGCCCCCTATCCTCCATGCAGCCTCCTAAGCATGTCTACTCAGATGTAAGCCCCATTGTGTTAGATGGGTCTTACTACCAGGAAAGTCCAGTCTTAGGACTGCAGCCTAAGTAGACTTCATTGAATGCATGTTTTGAATTCAATTCCAATGTTTTGTCATCATTTTTACATCTAGTTAATACTTTTATATGAATATTTTTTGGGTTGTGGAACCAATTGTCTGAATTTCCATTATTTCCTATGGGAAAATCCACGTCACATTAAGTGAGTTTCACATAACAAGCATAATTCCAGAATGAATTAAACTTGTTATGTGAGGTACCACTGTATATAAAATGGAAACGTCACTGACTGACTCACTCACTGTCTCATCAACACCCAGACAAAACCACTGGACATTGAAACATGTAATTTGGAGTGGGTGTTCCTTCCATGACAGAGGGAGTCACCAAGAACCAGTTTTCAGAAATTCCAACCAGAAGGGGGTGAAAAGGGTGCAACATGTTGTTCTCCCTATATTTTACATTGGAGAGTCCCTAACTGTGGGATGCTCTGCCTCAACCCCTGAACCTAGAAGTGTGAAATTTGGGGAGGGTGTTCTTTCTGTGACATCAACACCCACCAAAAACTGATGTTGAGAAATTTAACCCTTAAGGGGGAGAAAAGGGGTGCAATGTGTTTTTATCCTATACTTAACACTGAAGACAGACTGAAAATCCAGGCAGTTTGGAGCACAGTGCCTGATGCACTGGGGGGTGGTGTGCATGGGGGGTATTGCACATGGGGTATGTGTTACACATGAGGGTGTTGCACAGAGTGAGATGTGCAGGGGGTGGTGGTGTGCAAGCACACTAGTTGAAAATCACTGCCCTAATCAGTTGTGTACAGTGCAGGAAAATGGCCTGCCTGTTCAAGGGCAGGTTGGAAGTGGTCCATTATAATATTTTTATATTTTGAAACGTCCAAGTAAATAAATAATATACACTAAAATCAGTAATATAGCAGCCACCTACATAACAGAAGTTTGATTCCCTTCACCAACTTCCTTGCAAATGTAATATGTGAAAATAGATGACGCAAATACCTAGCAATGCATGGGAGGATGGTGCGCATGGGGTGTGTGTTGTGCATGGAGTGTGTGTTACACATGAGGGGGGTTGTTGCACTTGGGAGGTTGTTGCGTATGGGGGTGTTGCACTGGTGGGATGGTGTGCATAGAGGATTTTGTGCAATGGGAGTGTTGCACAATGGGGGGGTGTTGTGCAATCTGGAAATGGCATACGGGGGGGTATTTTACTCTCACAGCATGGGTACATTTTGCCAATATTTAAATAAGATTTCTGTTTAGGGAAATACTGCTAAATTCACTTTTTCTTGTGAGTCATATCTGGAGAGAATTACCCAAGTAGTAACCCAGAAAAGGGCAGCTCTGTTGAACAGAAGCACTAATAAAGAGTTCATAGAAAGAAAAGTATAGGATGTTGTTGGGTGACAGACTCTTAGAATCAACTTAATTTGTTCAATTCAAGGCAGTGATTTCCAAACTGTGTTTTGTCTGGCAGGTCCATTCATCTACAGGGCCACTGGCTGTAGCTCCCCGTCAGAACTAAAATCCTATATATTGTATAGAGTAGCTGGGTTTTTGTGAGAATTCTGTGGCTCTCCTGGCTGGTTTTCCATGGCTCTCCAAGGAATTTGGGAACTGTTGGTTGAAGGAATTGAAGATACAGGGTCCCCCAACTTCTAAAAGGGTTCAATTCTGAAAATGCTTACATAAGTTGAATTTTACATAAGTTGCGCAGAGGAGGCACATGCTCAGTACTCTTGCCATTCATTCAGCTCTGTATGCTGGAACTCTGTATTTCATTTTTCATTAAAAGAGCCTGTGTGGAAAAAGGTGCCAGATTCCAAAGTGCAGAGAGTTGGAGCAGAGAGATTTTGCCCCTTCCTCCAAGCAGGCTCTTTCAATAAAAGAAGAAATGTGGAGTTTACTAGGTATTGTCCTAGGGCTACAATCCAGAGTAACTACGGGACCTTACACCTATGGGAACCCTATGGAAAATACATAGAGCAATCTAGAGTAAGTGCCTCCTATGTCTTCCTGTAGTTACTCTGGATTGTAGGGTAGGTTACAGTGCAAAGCATGTGATATTAGAGGGTTTTACAAGTAGGCAGTGGTGAGTATGAGGGGCTCCTCTTACACAGCCCATATTTTACATAAACACAAAATTATGTACGTTAAGGCTTATGCAAGTTGGAGAGCACCCATACCACACATTTAGGAATTTTGATGTGGTGGAATTTTGACACGGTGAACAACTTGTATGAATATTCTGAAATGTGCATGTCCAGACTTTGGTTCACAAGGTCACAGTCCAATTCCCCTTTTCAGGATACAAGCGGTCCTTTATGACATCAAACGGCCTCATCTGCCAAACTGTTCTTTGAAGTTGCTTTCTTCTTATTCGGAAGCTGAGAAAAGAAAACAGTGATTTTGTAATGCCCTTTCTTGACGTTCCATGAGCCTTGTGGTGTTATGGGAATTTGAGGTGGTGAGGAGAATGGCTGTATGCTTTGTGCACCCATATCTGATCTGTCTTTTTTTCCTCTCACAGGAGCGTAGCTTTGACTGTAAGATCTGTGGTAAGAGCTTCAAGAGATCCTCCACCTTGTCCACTCACCTCCTCATCCATTCAGATACAAGGCCTTATCCATGCCAGTACTGTGGGAAGAGGTTCCACCAGAAATCTGACATGAAGAAGCACACTTTCATCCATACAGGTGAGCCCCGCATCCATTTCAGTAACTGAACATTGCATATAGGTGCAATCCTAACTTAGGGACTACAGTCCTAACTTATGGGTGCAATCCTAAATCATTGGTCTTCTCATTCCCAATGTGATGTAGAAAGCTAGCGCATGTCTGTGCATTCACCCCCAGGAGTGGTGCAGAAGTGTCTTATGGCATTTTTATGACATCCCCAGGTCAACACAGGATTTATTCTGGGACTTAGGCCAGCCTAACTAAAGATTAAGTTTGCAGCCTATTTCTATTAAATGCACTTAAGTCAAGGCTAGGGCCTACAGCTGCAAACATCACTACCCCATGCATTCTTCAGTAATAATACTCTAAAATTACTTTAATATTAATACTCTAATATTCTAATAATACTCTAATAATGATACTCAATTATCTTCTAATATTTTAATGCAGCTGATGATTTTGTGGGCAAATCCAATACATGTAAAAGTCATTCTGTTTTAAAACTAATTTAAAAATCATTTAAAAAATCAATTAAAACGTATTTAAAAGTCATTCCATTTTCTTGTAATCTTCTGAAGGAGTGAGGAGACAGTTTTTTGGCATTCCTTCCAATTTATTATTCCTGTTTTTTTAAAGGCAGATCTTGCCAGTTTGATGTGTATAATGTCATAATATTTGTAGTATGCATGCCCTATGATTCTCTGCTCTAGAGTTATGGGTATACCTCAGTGGTGGAGCTCCTGCACAAATGGGGTTCCACATTCACTTCAGTGGAGGAGACAGCTCTGTGTGGTTGCCTCTTTGTACCCTGAGAGTTAAATGGTAATGCATAGCTAGGGCAGCTATCGGAGCACTATGGCTTACCTAGAAAGTATGGCTGGAATAACATTTGATTGCAACTGTTTCATGGAAATGAACATATTTAGCCAGAATATTGTCGTTCATACAGAGTGATCCTCCACATCAGATGTTTGGAAGCTACAGTGCCTCCTCTCCTGGATTCTTTATGACAGTTTGATGACAATGCTTAGTGGTTTTGTGTCCATCTCTGTAGGTGAGAAGCCTCACAAGTGTCAGGTGTGTGGCAAAGCTTTCAGCCAGAGCTCCAACCTCATCACCCATAGTCGGAAGCACACTGGCTTCAAGCCCTTTGGCTGTGACCTGTGTGGGAAAGGTTTCCAGAGGAAGGTGGATCTGCGGAGACACCGGGAGACGCAACATGGTCTGAAGTGAGCGCCATGTGGAAGTAGGAAAACAACAACACTATGTGAACAGACTTCCTCTTCTTCCCAGCAAGCTGGCCTTCCCCTGCCTCATCCTCTAGCCTGCTCTATCAGCCCACTTCCTGCCATATCTTCACTAGTCCAAGCAGGCTGGCCAGCATCTTAAAGAACTACTTAACCAAAAGGTCTTGGAACAAAAATGGGATGCCAAGGTTGAAGGAAGGTTGGGTGAAGCCTCTTTTTCTCTGTGTCTCTTCCTTTAAAATTAAACACTGGAAAAATATCATGCACACCCTGAAGCTTTGAAGCTCCAGATACCCTTTGTGGATAAGCTACCTGTGAACTTTCTTTTCATGATTTTCCCATTTAGCCTTAGTTTTCTGAAAATTAATTTAAATTTTCTAGAAAACCTGAACTACATGTGTTTACCTGGTAAACACACTGAGGAGCAGTGTGTTTGCTTTTGTACCAGTTAAAACAGATTCTAATTCACTATTTTCATTTTGGAACTCATCTTTTTTCCGTATTTCTAGAATGAACGGAGCAGGGTGAGGTTTTTTTGTTTTACCTTCTTTATACTGTGGAGATGGTCAGACATAAACTGGAAACCTCTCAGTAGCAGAAAAGGGTCAGTAGGGCAATCCTGTCTATCAGGCTACCTGAAGTTGTGGTGCCCACCTCTCTCTGCCCACTTGCTTCTACCACTCCACACATTTCCATTCCCCTAATTTAAAAAGGAAGAAGGAACAAAGTCGCAACCATTTGAATTAACTCACGCAGGTATGATTTGTCAACTCTTACCCTGAAATGGGCTTTGTGGTCTGTGTTAGACATCACAGAATGGAAACGTCCTCCCTCATTGAAGTGCTGCAGTGATGGAAGATGTTCTGAAGCACTGTAAGTGAGTGGGCAAATTTTGGCCTACCATCACAACTACGTTGTCTTTAAAGGTGTGCAGACAAAATTTGCGTCCCTTTCAGTGGACAACTTTTGAGGCACAGAAGCAACCATTTGGATGGCTTCCGTGAGTCAAATAACCTTTTTGACATGTGTGGAGGGAAATAGTCTCCTCATAACCCTGTCCTGCAACTTACTAGACCTGCTCCAGGCCATCCATCCTTCGTTCCAAGCTGAGGTTTGACAGCCCTCTGAAGCAGTTCTCCACCCTGTAGAAAGAGCACTCTGGCGATGTTAGCCATGTGCCATTTAGACTGAATTCTGGTGTAAATATTGCTAACGTTGGATGGATACATGGAAGCCAATTCTGTTTCCCAAGCTAGCATTTTCCATGCACTCCAGCTCTCTCACAAACATTGTTTGTCCAAAATCATCGATGTCTCATCCAAATTATAGTAAAAACTGCATACGTGGTCTCCTTCAAAGCAGGCGTTTGCAACTTTATGGAACAGCAAGTGCTGTTTCTAGAAAGTCTTCAGAGAGAGCGACAGAGAGAGAGTGCATGTATGGCTTTTACTTTGCATCTGTTGAGAAGGAAACAGCTTAGGAAAAGCTCAGAAGGAAGAGCCGAACACACAGCAAGCAATGCCTTATTAATGGAAACTAGAGGTTTCTGATTTTTCTTCTAAAATGTCATTGGCATTCTAGGACTAAATAATGAGTTGGTGAAATAAAGCTGATGAGTTCCTGATACACTGGATGGAATATCTGAGTTATAAACTCTGAATGGTCTTATGCCTGGAAAGACCCAGGAACTAGTATTGGTGCGTGGATTTGCCTTAACTAATCCTGTGTATACCTCAGTGGGAGAGAAAATAATCTGTTTTTACTTTATTGGTAGGATTGTAAATGCCTTTATTTAGATTTTACAGTGTGTCGTATGTTTATGTTGCATATTTATTGGAATAATGTTTTAAATTAATAAAATACTGAGGATCTTCAGAAGCAGTATTTATTTTAGGAGACCGTATTGACCAAATACTAGTACTCTATTCCTAGACAATATTACTTGAAAATCAAGACCACTGAAATAAATGGGGCTTCTTGGTGGTTATAGTTATAGTGCAAACATCATTTGTTGTAGACGTGCAGAGTGCATGGCAGGATCACTGTGCAAGGTGATCAATCATTTGCATGACGGCACAGTCTGTGTCCCAAGGGCAGGGTAACCAGATGCCCAAACCTCAAAAGGAGGACAAGGTCTTGTATTCTTCTCAGCCTGGCCTTTCTGGCAGACAATGGCACTTTTGCCTACTCACAAGTAAAGCTGCGATATTGGGCACTTTTACTTTCCCATAGAGCTCAATGCATATTTTTTTATTTTTAGTTTTTTGGCCATAACTTTTGATAGGAAGGAGATATTTTAAAACAGATTTTGAATTGGATTCTGCTCTCCAATACAAATGCAGTGACATATGACATGATGGGGTCCTGCACACCATTGCAAAGTTCCAAAATGAAACCAAAATGGAGGACAATGAAGCCCTTTTGGAGGACCCCCAGACAGGAGACTAAAAAAGAGGACAAATCCAGAAATTTCCGGTCATCTGCTCACCCTCCCAAGGGGGTAGTTCTTACAAAAATGTTCATTGAGCTTATAAAGATGATTTCATATAGGTTGATCAACACTGGCAGAATTCAGGCAGAGCAAAGTTATTTCAAGAATGACAGGTGACAAAGAAAAAGATATCAGATCAGGCAACACAGTGCAGCTTTAGGTGGTTCAACACCATCATTTTTGAAGTGCATTTTTGTGTCATCTCAGTATTTCATACTCAGTGTTTAGGCAAGATCTGGACATACATGTGACCAATGATGATCAACTGGTATAAAAGTGAGGGCAGTTGCTCTACAGAACTTTCTGAACTTCCCTCCAACAATGCATTCAAAATGTCTCCAATGCATCAAGATCATGATAGGGATTTGAAAGGTGTGTATGGCACACAATCACTTGTGAAGGACCACAAGGTCCTTGTGAAGGAGGCAGTTTCAGAAAATAACACTATCCTCCAAATCCAGCGTAACTACGGGAGTACATAAGAGACTTTATGTGCACCCATAGTTACTGCACCACCTAGAGAAAACCTATGGGAAATTCACATTGGAACCCAGAGTAAGTTGTTCTTACACCAGAGCAAGGACTCCCATAGTTACTCTGGATTTTGCACTAAATGAATCTTCTTCACAACTAAAGCGCTCTGCGTGTGAACTCTCAGTAGTTTTGCAAAGGTCTCCTAGAGAAACACATGAGGGAAGATGAGAACGAGAGAAAAAAAATCAAAGAAGTATAAGAGAAGGACCAGGATGGGATATATCTATGAACTTGGCTTTTAATGGGAAATGGTTCAAGGAATTTGATGCAGAATTCACGATGGCTGGCGTGATGTAACTTGACTATAGAGAGGAATGTCTAGATGTTCTTAGTTTTCATTTTCAGCAGAAACATTTTCTACCTCCTATTGAACTAAAAAAAACCAGTGAGCCATTCCAAATCCAGAGTGATTGCCTCTGGGTCTATTTATATAACTGGCAGGGTCTGACTTACCAGAAAACATACGAGAAAACCAAACATCTGAAGGGACGTTATAGGGACGTCATGTGATAAGATACTTGTTTCCAAGATCAGTAACACAAGTGTTATTACACTCCTGTCAGAGAAATCTGGTGGGAGGGGTTATAACACTGCATGATCAAATATTACTCATCTCCCTCTAATACCTTTTTTAAAACTATTTTTCACTTTTTATATAATCCTTCCTTCAAGGTGTTCATTGGTCCTTCCTTTTAGTCCTAACAGCAACCTTGTGAAGTAGGTGAAGCTAAGAGATAGTGACCGACATCAAGGTCATTCAGGAAGCTGCATGGCTGAGCGGGGATTTGAACTTGGATCCTATTTCAAAAATCTTGTTAACATGGGATTTTTAAAACACTGATCATGTGATAAATTCTCACTTGTTTTCACCTCTAATCAGTCTTTGGAATTGCTGTCTATCTATCTGCCATGCACACAAGGAGTGAGGCTTTTTACCAGGCACCACTGAGCTCAATAGTGATGTGACCCACTGATGCGACCCACCTGTGTCCAAGACAGAAGTGCAGGAAATTCAACATACACTTTAATCTGAGAAAAGAGAAGAAAGATCTTAACAATCTAACCAACTAGGAATCAGGACAAATTATTGAGACTGTTACAGTGCGAAATTTGAAGATTGTCAGTATCTTTCTTAATGTTATTACTTAGTGGCATTAAAAATGCATTGTGTATATTATATGACTCATTATTCATGAAGCAGGTTCCATACCTTTTGTCTGCCAGAGTAACTGAAGAAAAGAGAAATAGGAGATGCTGTGGTGCACACCTTTGTTTCTCTTGCTGAATTTTTAATAACACCTCCAGCTAGCCAGTTGGTGAAGCTCTGAGCCCACATAAGAGTGGAAAGGCAGAGCTATCTCCAAAAGACTGACCCTTTCAGGAGCTAATTTGAGCTTGTGTTCATTCACGCCAGTGATGATTAAATTACCTATCAGGTGTGCTGAGCTATCAGGATTCAGGGCACCGAAGAACAAGGTGGATTTCACCGGATTGATTTAAAAGACACGAGACTGAGACCCACAGCTGAAGAGAGGAAAGGAACAGTGGTAAGAAAGTAAATCCTATGCATTTCTACTCAGAAGAAAGTCCCATTACAGTCAATGGACTTACATCCAGGAAAATGTGTTTAGGACTGCAGCCGTTATCATTTGTCCTTGGTCCAAATGTAGTGGCCTAATTGTTACAAGTCTCAAAAATTCTGATAAACATCCAATCTAATTATTGAGGGGATATACTAAAATGCCCTTTCAGCTCAAAAAATTTTCACCAAAGAACCTGTCCACTTAATATGACTCCAGATGCATTTTGGAACTATTCAGCACAAAATGAATGGAGGCATTTCCCCAATTGTAGTAGGTAAAAGAAAGTCAACCTGAAAAGAAAAAGAGTCTCAAAGTTTCTTGGAATCTTCATATTTTCATTATAAAAGTCAGTATTTATTTATTTATTTATTTATTTATTTATTTATTTATTTATTTATTTATTTATTTATTTATTTAATATCCTGCCTTTCCTCTCTTGCAAGAGGGAGCTCAAGGCGGCTTGTTATTATTTCCCTCGACACCCAAAGCCGTAAAAGAGGAAGTGAAGAAGATGATGATGATGAAGATGACGACTTGTTATTAGTAACCAAGGGAAAAATCAATCTAATTTGTGAAATGCTGAATATTATTTAGTGAAGCTGTTTATGATTATTACATACCGATATATGCAATTCACAAAATGTTTACAAAGCAGGTTACAGAGAAAATCAAATAAAGTAAATGGTCCCCTGTTCCAAAAGGACTCAGAGTGCAAAGAAGCAAGATGCAGAATAGAAATGCAAAGAAATCCACTCACTCCTATTAGAAAAGCCACTGCTATGGGGTGAAGAGGGACAACCACTTCGCAGAAAAATGTTAGATAGGTTGGTGGTGTTACTCAGTGCAGTAATTCAGTGTGAACCCCATGGACTGCATCAGCCCTGGGTATTCCTGATCTGCCCGGCCAGCCAATTTTCCTCCTGTAGAGTACACCTGGCCTCAAGGAGAAAAGCCAGGCCAACTGAGATAGGTCAACTGAGGCCAACTACTGGGCAGGTAGATATGGATTCCAGAGCCTTTCTGGCTGTGATAGATGGGAAACTGGGCCAACTAGGAGGCCAGGTCTACAGGGTAGGTAGACCTAGGCTCTCCCATAGGGAGCCTGGATGACCTGGATTCCAGAGTTTCTGATGTCACCATCTGATGGTGTCACCCTCTAATGGTGTGGTCTATACCTCCATAGTGATGCCACTGAGATGAACACCACTTTAAAAAGGCCTCTTCGTCCAGTTAGCAGGAGTACATACAATTTCAGTAGGCACAGTATTCACATAAAAGAAGTCAGTAAATCAGCATTCATCATAAATGGATGATTCTGTGAACTCCGTTTTTGTGAACTGTTTTTACTTTTTCTCATGTAAGTACATAAATTTGGATGCTATCAAACGCTATGGTGGCAATTTTCAACTTTTTCCACCCTACAGCACACTGAAAAGGCATTAAAAGTTGAAGCACATCATTAGTTTTTTTTAACAATTGAGAAGCAATACCATGCTGCTGGTGGGAGGGGGCTCACACCCACCCTATGGCCCTTTTAATATATGACTTTCCACCAAACTCCTATAGCACAATTCATAGCATACCAAAGTGCTGAGGCCCCCTGGTTGAAAATTGCACTGTGGCAACGAGGGCAAAATCTGCCCTCCAACACATGATGCTGAGTGGAACAGCCCCTGCTGAGATCTCAGTAGGCTTTTAATGCACAGTGGGGAAGGGGGACTGCCCTGGCCCAGGGTCAGCCTCATGATTGAAGCATGATTTGAAGTGTTCTCTTTTTCCTCTTTCTGACATATTTTATTACCAACCCCAAGTTAATCTTTGCTAAGTAGACGGCAGTAAATGTCCCCATAGGAGGTGTGCCTGAGAATTTTATAGAAGTAGGAGACTTCTCCTCCAGCTTAATATTTGCTCTCCATGTATTTTATATATATCAAACAAGCAGGTGTGATAAAGATTCATCTGGATGAGATGCCAGGAGGTGTGTGCTCAGTCTCGTAGGGGGCAATCCTAAGAAATGTAGGCCAGCCTAATTCACCTGGCCTTTCTTCCCTTAGTGGTATTGTCTGGAGTGGTTAGCATGTGCCTGTGCACTGGCTTATCCCTGCCCCAGGAGTGGGGTAGAAGGGTCTTATAGCACTTTTGTGATATCCCCAGCTCAACACAGGAATTTTGCTGGTGCTTAGGCCAGCCTAAGTGAAGGTAGGATTTCAGCCCTAATGTCTTTTTTAAAAAAGATAAATGTGAAATACAACTTTATCTTTAAAGTCTATTTTTATCTTTATTTCCAACTGCAAATCTGATTGGATGAACAAAGGTGTGTGTCATGCTTGCTAAACTTCATCCATTCAAACCATGTTCCAGTCAAAATTGGGTTCAAGCTCCAACTTTTCTAATCATCAGTAGGGGTGGGAGATGATCCCCATATAGGTAGAGGAGCCTATACGGTTTTTGTAGAGAAGAAAGATTCAACACTCCTTCATGAGCCTCTTTGTGCCACTTTGAGCTCTTAGGAGGAAAGATGGGACAAAAATGTGAATATTAGGCTTATTCAACTGCTCTAATATCCTGGTCTTCAGTCAATGTGTGACTAATGTTTACATGGATTGGGACCATAGAAAACTACACACAAACACACCACAGCCTAGGAGTATCATTGATTATGGAATTTGTCCTCCACTGATTACCAGGTTTTTTTTAAAATTAAATTACTGGTAGTTTAGTTTATTTTGGCTTAACAGGAATATGGTGGCCTTAACCTGAGCTGAATCATACTGTAAACAGGTAAGAAGATTGATAGTATTTGGGAAGCATAATAATCAATGAGTGTGTGTGTGTGTGTGTGTGAGAGAGAGAGAGAGAGAGAGACAGAGAGAGAGAGAGAGAGAGACTTCCTCATGGAATTGAGCCATTTGTATTTACCTCGTATGGGGCAACTCTCCTTATTTCAGCAGAGTTACAGCAGCAACTGTATTCTTGACTCATTTAACTGCCCTAGTCTTTATACATCCAAGGCATCACCCAAACAGTTATTGAGGACATAAAAGGGACAAATATTCCCCACAACTAAACCAGCCTCATATTTCTCAGTGCACTTCTAAAACTTTTACTCAGAAGTGAAGCTCAATATGCCCAAAATGGCTTTTCTAAAATATCAGTACACACTTACACCCTCTATGGGACGTACTACCTGAGAGTAAGTCCCATTGAAGAAGTGGTACCTGCAGTATTTACCATTTCCCCACTCCAGCTACACAGTATCTGCAGGTGAAGTATATGAGCCACAATCCTTCACCAGGGCCTTCAACCCCTTCCCAATTATGCAGATCATAAGACCAGAGTATGATTTTTGGCCAAGATCAGGAGCCATAAATATAAAGCTTTAAGCCCAATCCTATACACATATGAGACTTAATGCTGCAATCCTAAAGACACTGGATAGTGTCTTTAGTAAGACCTAAAGACCTAAGACCTTTAGTAAGAAAGAGTAAGACCTAATGAACACAATGGGGCTTACTTTTGAGTAGATATGGTTAGGATTGTGCTCTTATGGGTTTTACCTAAGTTTCATTATAGTCAATAGTGCTTGAAATCCTATCCCAGAGCAGTGTGGATAGGATTTCAGCCTCTGCCAGATAATTCTGTTTTCCATTGTATTA
Source organism: Cryptoblepharus egeriae (assembly GCA_030015325.1). Classification (NCBI taxonomy): domain Eukaryota; kingdom Metazoa; phylum Chordata; class Lepidosauria; order Squamata; family Scincidae; genus Cryptoblepharus; species Cryptoblepharus egeriae. Next base: position 114,129,973 of record JAREYC010000003.1, read on the forward strand.
TTTTAAGAAAAGTGCTACCAGGACATAATGATTTTTAAATCAGTTTACTTGTACAGTTGGAATATAAAATATTGAAATCTCACTGGAATAGCTTCTGGATCCTCTGACTATGAAGTCACTGAAGGCAGTGGTCTTCAAAGTGGGATTGGGACCCTCTTGGGGGTCACAACTTCATGCCATGGAGGTCACAAGAGGGTGGGATCCACCATCTTGGAATCTGGCACTGGGCTTTCCTGGGAGTAAGCCTCATCGAAAACAAAGAGGAGCATCCCAGTAAGTTTGACAGGGAGTCCCAAACAGATTTTAAAGGGGGTCCTCTTGGATTGAAATGTCTGAACACACACCGCTCTCTCTTTCTCTCTTCTCTCTCTCTCTCTCACTCACTCATACACACACATGAACCAGCCTCCACCACAAGCCAAAGACAATGAACTCAAGCCACTTTATTCCCCTTGATTTCAGTGGGGCTCGACTGGCTTAAGCCCAAGATGTACCCAGATTGCAAATTGGGCTGTATTAAATGACTGTGACTCTTCACCAGCCCTTTGCCACGGATTAGAGGGTTAAGCCTTCTTGTATTGTTGTGCGATGCACTGCCTTTTGCAACACCACTTTAGTGTAATGAGTTTGAAGCATGACAAAGTGATCCCCCTAATCAGATAGCATAAATCCTTTCACCACAATGACTTTTTGTGTTAGGTGTACAGCTGGGGCCACTCATTGCAGGAAAGAAGAAAATCAAGAGCAACTGCACTCTGGGAAAGAGAAACAACAGACAAGATTGTCAGTTACTGATAAACCAATTGAGGTGGTTTAGTTGTGGAGAATGTGGCAATCATTCTGCCTGCAGTGGGCAAAACTCCATTTAACAGTCTGCTTGGGTTCAACCTAATTTCAGGTTGTTTGTGTGTGTGTGCGCACAAGCACACATGCATGCACGGCATGCATGTGCAAACATATGTGTGAGACAACAAAGCCCCATTTACCTGACGTCTTTTTATAATTCTGATTGTACCACTTGTCTTGTAACCTCCTTTCATAAGAGAAAAACAATGTATACATGAAGTGTTACAGAATTATAATAAAATAGGGAAATTGACTGTGCTAGAAGGAGATATTCTTCCCAAAAGTAATAATAAATTGAATAAAAACCAGGAGAAATGTGTCCTCTCTTTGACAATGTGCCAGGGACTGGGAAAAAAGAATTTCCATTTCAAATTTGAATAGATTTACATAAATGAATGTATTTGAGGCAGAACTTATAGGAATGAATGAATTTTACTGAGTTATTTATAATATACATGAGGACTATAATACAGGCATGTAGAATCACATGAGAATTAGGTTTGCTACGCAACTCTTGGACAGTGAAAGCATACAGGTCAAATCAGACTATCCCTACAATCCAGAGTAACTATGGGAGCACGTAAGAGACATTAACTGTACCCGTAGTTATTGCACCACCTAATGAAAACCTATGGGAAATTCATATTGCAGTCCAGAGCAAATTGTTCATACACTGGAGCAAGGACTCCCCATAGTTACTCTGGATATCTATGTATGGTGACTTTAAGTTGTTGAAAGGTAGAAGTAGATCAAACCCACCAAACTTAAAGCAGTCATGGGCCAATGTGGGCTCCAATAGTCTCTAATGAGCCAGTGGCTCATTGGAGACTGGAGGCTCCCTGTGGAATGAACTGAGGGTCTCTAAAGGCAATTTGGCCAGGATTCCCACCGTGGCATAAATAATTGTATAGGATTGCAATTCTTCTTATGGCTCAATTGTATTTGTAAATACAGGTGAAGAAAAAATGATCTAATATTTTTCCACTGAGCACATGTAGAACATTTCCACGGACAACATCGTCTTTTCCACAACATGGTGATTTCTAAACTGTGGATGGGTCCCTGTCACAAGCACCACTCTGTGTCTGACTTCTTTATGTAGTGAGATACTAAGATTGCAAAATGGAACATTTTCTGGACAGTATTTTCTGCTTCCAGACTGGTTTTTCCCCATCCAAACTGCTCATTGGTTCTGGTCAAATAGGAAGAGCTATAAATGGTTTCCTGTATGGATTGGGACAGTTCCTGAGCAACAGTGATATCCTGGTGTCTTTGTTTCTTTTTTTTCAGTCCCAGTTCTTGACTTGATGCCTAACTCCCAGTTCCTCCTGGCTCAGGCACAGGGTGACCTTATGATGTATTTTTCCGGATTTGTCCTCTTTTTTAGCCTTCTGTCTGGGTGTCCTCCAAAAGGGCTTCATTGTCCTCCATTTTGGCTTCATTTTGGAACTTTGCAATGGTGTGCAGGACCCCATCATGTCATATGTCGTTGGATTCTTATTGAAGAGCAGAATCCAATGCAAAAATCGGTTTTAAAATATCTCCTTCCTATTAAAAGTTATGGCCAAAAAATTAAAAATCAAAAATATGCATTGAGCTCCATAGGAATGTGAGAATGCCCAATATCGCAGCTTTACTTGTGAGTAAGCAAATGTGTCATTGTCTGCCAGAAAGGCCAGGCTGAGAGGAATCCAAGATCTTGTCCTCCTTTTGAGGTTAAAGCATCTGGTCACCCTGCTCACACATAGTCATGGCTGATCTATCTAGCGATCTATCTATCTACAGTATTTATATACTGTTTTTCAACTCTGATAGCCCTCTTGAAAAACACTGGACACCTGAAGCATGTGTGAAAGGTAGATCTTGAGGCAGGTGAAACCAGGGTGCCCAGATGCCCAAACCTTTCTTTCTCCCTCTACCCACCATCCCAGAACTATGGCTTGCACGGAGTAATGCCTCCTAGTAAAGAATCAATTGGATTTATTGGGGTGACTACTCTATAATCCCAAACTACGCTGAGAAAATGGAAGCTGGAGAAGACCTGCTTTGATCCAATGGAAAGAATTTCTTTCCGTTTTGGAAAGAAACTGGAAATATCCTCTCCCGTCCCATTGCTCAAGTCAGTGTTGGATTGTTGGAGGTTGAACATTGATTGAACATAATAACACATGAGAATCTCTGCACCTGTGGAAGAGATTATTGATACTGGGGTGGGGCAAAAGGCTGAGTAAACTCAGAAAGGGAATGAGAGGGCAAGTGCAAAACATGAGTCTAAGTAACGCCTGGGTGTTAAAAGAGCCAAACTTTATTCAGGAAGTTCAGGATTATGTTTATTTAGCTCACACCTGGGCCCGGTTCCAATTTTGATTGAAAGCTGCCAACAATCCGATAATGGCCCCATGACTTCTCCCATCGCTTGAAAACTTTGAAAAGTGTCTGCAATTTCATGGTCAAATATTAACCTGGCAATCCAACCGACTGAAAATGTTTGGTTTGCGCCAGATGTGTCGCGTGGTCCATCTTTGAAACGTTAGCTAAAGGAGTGATTTGGGAAAATAAAAATGCTGGGTGGATATGTTGACTTTGCAGAGCTGTTTGCTTTGGGTTCATATCCTGAGATGATGGCCTGGGAATAGGAACAATTAAAAATTGAATCCCAGCGCATACTTTGCGCTTGGAGGGGAGTTTTGAAAAGAAGCGTTCAGATTTTAAGGGTTCAGATTAACGTGGAGCCCCATCACGAGACTTTCGTGATGAAACTAGGCTAGCTTCATTCACTTGAGAATTTATCATTCACTTTGATACTGAAATGGAGATTTACAAAAAAATATATTGGAACAGGAAAATACAAATTAAATTCACAATATTAATATGTCACAGCAATATATAGCATAGCATAGCAATATCACCGAATATTAGCAGAATCATGCATGCGTATAAATCAATTGATTTCTCTTCAATAACTACTTTTTCAGATGGTTTACACATGTACAATGAATACATGTTGTGAGGAAGACATTGCTGCAATCCTAACCGTACTTTCCTGGGAGTAAGTACTATTGAACTCAATGGGACTTTTGAGTAAACATGCTTAGGATTGCACTGTTGCAAATCCATTGTAGAAGCCAAAAGAGCTTTGATTAACAACATTTGAACCAAATGTAGCTTTTTTTCTTCATTTCTTTTGATTTGTGGAGTGGTAAAATCATTATTGCAGCGACAGGCCACTCTCATGAACTTGATTCAGCACATGCTGAAATGTAAGCATCTTCTTGAGCTTGATTTGCACCAGTTTAGCTGGTGCAGGTCTGAGTTGCTCCATAGAAGCTTCTGGAGATTACCTTGGGGCAAGGGGACAAATTTCCCCTTTTCCAGAGGAGATCTCCTCAGCCAAAATTCTGTTATAGGATTAGTGGTGGACTTCAAGGGGTTCTCACAGGTTCTCTAGAATCCTTTGCTAATGAGTGCCTGGTTCTGAGAACAAAACTAATGGGACATAGAACCTGTTGTTAATTTAGGTTATTAGGATATAGAACCTGTTGTTAATTTATCTGAATCCCACCACTGTAATAGGATGCAGTTGAGGCTGTATTGGTGCCATTGGATTGCGCTCAGGGAGTGAGGTAATATTGGGGTGATACTGCCTGATCTGGTCTACTCAGAAATTTAGCATTTCCACATGTAACATGTAGAATAGGATCAAGATTGCTATGTCGGGAAGGCAGACAAGATCCCCTCCAATGCCTGCCATGTGCTTCAGATCATCTGTGCACACCCACCTCTAGTTATTATGAGGCATTTTAAAAAGTAATCACTGTAATTATTATTTGTCATTAAAAAAAATGATTATGTAGTTTATGGCCTATTCCAATCAGATTACATGTTAGAGATTACCATGATCCATTCTGAGAGCAGAAGTTGCATTTATCAAACACTCACCACATGATATCAGACCACTTTCTCCAGATCTCTTCTCACAGACAAGCCCATATGTTTCCAGAACTCTTTTTTTGAAGCTGCATGTCCATCCACCTGCCTCTGGATGTGCATATCAGATGCCCTGATTTGTCAAGGACAGTCCCATTTGGATCAGGGAACATCCTGACCCTAGGGTTGCCACATGTCCTGAAAAACAGGGACAATCCCAATTTGGGGGGATCGTTTTCACATACTCACAAATGGGACAGAGAGCCCTTTCCTGATTTTGTGGAAGATAATTATGGCAATCCTATCTGAGTCCCAAAAGTTCTGTTCAAATTTGAGCTCTTCCTCACAGTAGACCCCACTGACTTGTCCCCGAGTCATGCAGCCACCTCAGGTCTCCATCAACAGTCTCCTGCCTCAGGTGTTGTGTAGGTTTCTGCACACCCTTGTGGAAGTACTCCTAGCCAGTTACAGGTAACCCCCCAGTTTCTGACGGTTTCTTTTCTAATGGTTCCACTCTTTCAACACCTCTCATTTATACTCATTCATTCAACTCTTTCAACCTCTCCTGGTCTAAAGACTAAAATTGTCATTCCTAATTAAATTGCATGTGACATGGGGCTCAACCTGTTTTTGGCATTTCCTTACAACTTCAGTAAATAACCATCATTCAAATATGTAAGTGACTCATTGTCCACACATGCCTATGTTCATTTTAATGCAATTTCTTATGTATTTTGGCCATGTGTTAATAGATATGTATAGGCTTTTTATCACAAGTGTTTCCATTATACAACTTTTCCATACATTTAACAGTGCAATGTTTGGCTGGAAAAAAAAATTTGCTTTGTCTTGACCTGACTTTTCCCTCCTAGCTGAACATGTAGGCGCTTGGGGTGTTCAGTTTTTTTCCCCTCTTTCATGATTTCCGGTGTGATTTTCCATCCCATGCAACTTCTCAGGGTTGTGAGCCAATCTGTGGTGGCCAAACAGTTTAGTTTGTTCACCGTCAGGTGCTCCGGGGGAAGACGGGGGCCCATTCGCCCTCTGCTTTCGACAGGTTTAGCAATCCCTAGATTGATTTGGTGGCCGGTAAAGAAAGCGTGATTGCTACGCTGTCTGTTTTGCCACCTCTCCTTTGATTCCAGTCAAAGGAGGATCTGCTCTAACGTGTGTTTCCTTCCCGGTTTCTTCCCCAACTGAGGTTGCTTGCTTCACACCACCCTCAGAGTCCCATTGCCATCCGTTTGTGAAACTGACATTGATAGGATTTTGTGTGTTCTTTCCTTTTATTTTTTTAATTTTTGTATTTTTCCTGACTGCTCTCCAGCTCAGGGGTGGCCAGCCTTTCAACTCGATGGCTTCTGGACCTTTGATAATTGTGTGATTAGAGCAGGTGCAGCATTTCTGTGAGGTGACAAGCACAGCTGCAGAAATTCCCATGTCTGCACCATTGAAAGCTTGGCCCTTACCTGATGGTAGCTTGCGATTCTTACACAAATATATATGGAAAATCTCACCATTTTGTGAACGATAATGCTCACAGGGAGCAATCAATTGAGGCCGGCACAACTCACCCATCTCCCCGTTCCAGCAGTGGCATGGGGAGGCCAATGCACGTCAGCAATTATATATAACAAATTGTATATAAAAATTTTAAATTTAATGATAATGTAGAGCAGGCATGTCCAACAAGGGGCCCCAAGGGCCGCATCTATGGGCTTTCTAAGCCAGATGTGGCCCTCGAGCCTCTTGTTGGACATGCCTGATGTAGAGCACAATCCTAACCATGTCTACTCAGAAGTACGCTCCATTGTGCTCAATGGGTCTTACTCCCAAGAAAGTGTGTTTACGACTGCAGCCATATTGTTTAAATTAACCATATGAAAGCAATATAATGTGTTTAGCTTTTATTTTGTCATGTCCTACATTTCTGAGGGGGCTTTGTCCTCTTTTCCAGTTATAACATAAGGTCACCATGCTATTGTACACGTTTAGTACTCACCATTATCAGCTGTTTGCAGGTCAAGATGCTCTAGGACAAGTGCATTTGCTTTCTCTTTTGCTTGGTAAGCTTACAGCCTATGAATGTTTCTCTATAAGAAAATTTCACTGCATGTAATGCGGCTTAATCTCAAGTATGTGTATATTGCATACCAGGGGCATAGCTAACGATCCTGTAGCCCGGTGCAAAGCACAGAATGTAGCCCCAGCAGTGATGTGACCAGTGATGGGCCCAGCCTCCCTGAAGATCCGGTTCGCCGGAAGTCAGGGGGTGGGGCCGGGGTCAGGGGGCGGGGCGGGGGGCCAGCCCTAACCAGGTCGCACTGCGCCTGCGCCAGACTTGGCGCAGGCTCAGTGTGTCCCCTGAAGCGTCCTCGGCGCCAGAGCGCCAGGACGCTTAGTGCGCCTGTGTCCAGCTAGATGCAGGCGCGCTGAGCGTCCTGGAGCTCGGCGCCAAGACACTTAGTGCGCCTGCATCCAGTTGGACGCAGGCGCACTGAGCATCCTAGCGCCAAACCTCAGGACGCTCAGTGCGCGTGCGTCCAGCTGGACGCAGGCGCACTGAGTGTCCTGGGGCTCAGCGCTAGGACGCTTAGTGCGCGTGCGTCCAGCTGGACACACGTGCACTGAGCGTCCTGGCGCCAAGCCTCAGGACGCTCAGTGTGCGTGCATCCAGCTGGATGCAGGCGCACTAAGCTTCCTGGCAGCGAGCCCCAGGAGACCCGGCGCCAGCGGACGCTGGCGAACCAGTCCCCGCGGCTCTTGCAGCCGCGGCTGTGACCAGATCGCCAACTGTGACCGGATCGAGTAGGCCCAAACCGGCATCTGCCCACCTGTAGGTGTGACAACTGGAAGTGACGTCATCCTCAGGTATTTTTTAAAAAGAAAATTGGTGATAAACCTGCCTCCTCTTCGTCAGCAGTTCACCAACCATTTGTTTTGCTAGTTTCATAGCTATTTGCTATCTGGAGTCAAAGAAGATTTCGTTGCCCCTCCCCCCTACAACAACAAAATCAAGTTTAATTAAGTAAAAAAATGAAAATTGTGTCCCTATTGGTTAGGGAAACTGTGCTGGGGCAAAGAGGAATGGTTATTCTTTCCCTGTTAGGGGAGCACCACTTAGAAGTGCCTATATACCCAGTTTTATGGTATATATACTGTATATGATATTTGTACTGACAGCTGATGTATATTAACAACCTAATAGTTCCAGAATTACATCTCATTGGCTCTCAGAACCATCAGTAACATGGGAAAGTTTGAGTTAAGAAAATCCACTTTTGTTCAGTAGGCTTTTGTGTTTTCATTTTCTGGTTAATTGGCCATAACATTTGATGGAATAGAGATATTGTAATGCAGTTTCATTGTATTCTGCATAAAGTTACCTTTCCAACGATATATAACATGATGGTATTACCATTCATACATACCCCATTTTTCACAATTTTAGTCACTAGTGTCAAGCTCAGTTTGTAGCCCCCCTAAATCTTGTAGCTTGGTGCAACTGCACCCCCTGCACTCCTCCTTGCTATACCACTGTTGTATACAATATGTGTTTGCATATAATATGTGTTACAATATGTATCTGTGTACTGCATGCAATACAGTACTATGGCAGATCTAGGCCCCACTGAGCATGGTAATGCTTCCTTCTGAATAAACATGCACAAGTCAGGGAAACTGCTGTGAACAGCTTCTCCCATGAATTCACTTGATGTTGCCGCTGTGTGTGCTTTTTAGGGAATTCCAGCCAACGTAAAAGCATACTTTGTCCATGGCTATTTTACTAGAAAACTGACCAGTGAAGACCTCAGAGTCAACATTTTTGTCAAAAAGGCATCCTTTCAAAGCTTTTGCTTTAGAAAGGTCTGGTGAGGGGCTCTGTTTGGCTCGTGTTTTTCCTTTGCCATATGCCTTGCTCCAGGAAAAGCTCTGTAAAGTATAAATTCATGAAATAAGAGGGTAACTAGCAAAGAGATAAAGTGGATACTCAGTAGTATGAAACCCATAGGACAAGGAGACCCACATATGCTTGCATCCCATGTGCTCTTATTGCATAGAAGATGCTTATAACATGAAATTCTGCATGTGTGGTTTGGGCCTCAGTTTCTAAAGCAATTTCTTCTTCTGTGTTTGTATCATGAGGTGGTGGGGTCCACTTGTTCTGGATATGAGTCTTCCAAACCGTGGTAGATGCAGTATTGGGGAAACCAGGTCAATATTGCAGGGGCCTGTAACCAGGATGTTGCCTTCCCACCTAATTCGTACCTGTTTATCTACTTGCATTTGCATGCTTTCAAACTGCTAGGTTGGCAGGAGCTCAAAGCTATAATTGATTATAAGGCTGTCACACTATAAATACATGTTCCTGGCCAGGCTCATGAGAGTCCTGGTGGAGAAAAACCTTGCCTTGAGCTTCTTGTTACCACATCGTGAGGACTCAAGGAGTCATCACTGTCATCAATCAGGTGGGATGACAGTTTGAGCCCCACTTGTCTGTTCTCCAGTTTTACCTTGCTTGGAAATAAGCCCCAGTGAATTCAGTGGGACTTACTTCTCAGCAAACTTGCATAGGTTAGATAGAGCTGTGCATTTGTATCATGCATAGATAGACTCGCATAGATAGAGCTATGCATTTGTATCATGTGTAGGAAGGTCACAGCGATGTGAAACTCCATTCTTACAGAGACCTAGAGCATAATCATAACCATGTCTACACAAAAGTAAACCCCATTGTGTTCAACAGGTCTTACTCCCAGGAAAATGTCTTTAGGTTTGCAGCCCTAACCTAACAGAGGAAAGATGCTACAAGGCATTGAGACTGTAAAACCTAGAGACCTTTCCATCGTGTCATCCTATCAGCTATGAAAAAGGCAAAAGCAAAGCAAGTGGTTTTATTGGTTTTGCCTGGGGGCACAATCAATCTGGAACGACGCATAAAAATATTCCGCTTCCAAGTTTTGACCACAGGCATCTTCAAATATGAATGGGCTGACCCAGAATTCAGAAATAGTCCGTATTCCATTCTGAGGAATAAAAAGATGCACTGGAAGACTCAGATGCATCATCAAGGAGGCTCAGATAGTGAATCTGTACTTTAATGGCTAGAACTGCTTTGACTCTATTGGCTGAGTAGATTCTCTTACAGAAGACACTGTTTTTCAGACGAGGTCTCCTTCTGCACTAAGAGAGCCATTCACATATTACGATTACGAAAACCTTTATTGGCATTAAACCATTCACATATTATACGTATGTGCAGCTACCCGCAGATGCAGTCTTGTTTTTGTGTGAGTTTTAATTAAACATATTCAAAGCTTAAACCCTTTTCCGCAATCCAGAAAATAAAGCCTCAACTATATCAGTATATCTACAGCATATAAAATACAGCTGTAATGAATTAACAAAAAAGCAGCAAAACATTTTAATGTAATATCATCAACTTAGCCATTCTTGAATTTCCATTTTCATTTGAGTTTCCATTTGCCACTTCACTTCAAGCCACAAAACAACATTCCAGGAGGTCCATCCATAATATGAAATACCAAAAATGTAAGTATTCTGTCTATATTAAACCATAATATTCAAAGATCTAATAAAAAATCTAGTAAAGGTTGGGGAAAGGTTGTTACAGAAATTGGAAAGAAGCTACAGATTATTGTCTGATCACTCCTTATGTGCAAATAGCCAAATTTATTCCATACTAGCAAAACGCGTACCCGTGTTGCGGGAGTAACATTTCCCCATATGCCATCCCCCCAGGGTGCATCAACACCCCATGCGCAACTTCCCCCCATGCGCAACTTCCCCCATGCGCAACTTCCCCCCATGCGCAACTTCCCCCATGCGCATCATCCCTCCATACGCATCACCCCCCCATGCACATCATCCCCCCATGCACATCATCCCCCCATGCGCATCAGTCCCCCATGTGCCTGAACTCCTCATATGCAACCTCACCCATCTGCATCAGTCCCCCATGTGCATCAACCCACATGTGCAACAACCCCCATGCGCAAGGTTCCCCTGCGCAACTTTCCCCATGCGCAACTTTCCCCCATGCACAACCTTCCCCCATGCGCAACTTTTCCCCCATGTGCAACTTCCCCACATGCGCAATTTCCCTACATGCGCATCATCCCCATGCGCATCATCCCCCATGCGCAATTTCCACATATGCAACTTCCCCATGCGCATCACCCCCCATGCACATTATCCCCACATGCACAACTTCCCCCATGCACAACTTCCCCATGCTCAAATTCCCCCCATACGCAATTTCCCCCATGCGCAACTCCCCGATGCGCAACACCCCCATGTGCATCATCCCTATGCGCAACTTTCCCCATGCACAACTTTCCCCCATGTACAACTTCCCCCATGCGCATCATCCCGATGCGCATCATCCCCCATGCGCTTCACCCCCATGCACATCATCCCCACATGCGCAACTTCCCCATGCGCAAATTCCCCCATGCGCAAATTTCCCCCATGCGCAACACCCCCATGCGCATCATCCCTATGAGCAACTTTCCCCATGTGCAACTTTCCCCCATGCACAACTTCCCCCATGCGCATCATCCTCCCATGCGCATCATCCTCCCATGCGCAACTTCCCCCATGCGCAACTTTCCCCATGCGCATCATCCCCATGCGCAACTCCTCCCATGCGCAACTTTCCCCCATGCGCAACTTTCCCCATGTGTGTCATCCCCCCATGTGCATCATCCTCCCCTGCGCAATTTTCCCCATGCGCATCATCCCCCCATGCGCATCATACCCCATGTGCAATTTCCCCCATGTGCAACTCCCCCCATGAGCATCATCCCCATGCGCAACTTCCCCCATGCGCAGAATCCTCGCCAGTGCAACCTCTTCCTCTGAACAACACCCCTCCCCCAGTGCACCAGCCACCAACGACCAAATTGGCTGGATGTTGGTCAGTCTCCCATGTTAAGTATAGGGCAGAAACACGTTGCCCCCTTTTCAGCCCCTGAAGGGTTAATTTCTCCAGATGGTTCTTGGTGGGAGTTCAGGTGACAGAAGGAACTCCCAGAATTCCATGCTTCAGGCCCAGCAGTTGGGGCGGAATGTTGCTGACTCAGCAATTCTCAATGCAAAGTATAGGGAGAAAAATGCGTTGCGCCCCTTTTCACCCCCTTCCAGTTGGAATTTCGGAAAACCGGTTCTTAGTGCACCCCTCAGTCACGGAAGGAACACCCACCCCAAATTTCACAATTCTAGGCCCAGCGGTTTTGGCAGGGCGGTGATGAGTCAGTCAGTGAGTCAGTCAGTGACTTTTCTCTTTTATATATATAGATAAATGGATTGCTAGAAAGAAGGGTCATAGCTCTATATAGACAGGGCGATCATATATGTCCTTTTTTCTAAGAGATGTGTCCTGGAAAAAATTCTTCATTGTCCTCCTTTTCGTTGTGAGCAGACAGCATATAGCCTTCTTGTAATTACTAAATTATATTTAATAAACTCGCAGAATTTACCTATCATGGGAATAAAATTTAAAGAATATTTATGGGGCCCAAGCATGGATGAGCAACAGCAGGCACCATAAGGCACTGGCTATGGGTGGTGGGCACCTATAGGCACTAGGCACCACTGGGCACCAGGGGCAGTGGCTGGCAGCAGCGGGAACTGGGCATCACTACCAGGCATGGTGGGCTCCATGGTGCAGCAGACAACACCTGGCAGAGGGCTCTCGTGGGCAATAGGCAGCAGCGGGTACCACCAGGCATCAGCAAGCAGCAGGTACCAGTGGGCAGTAGGCACTGGTCATCCATGCCAGGCACCACCAGGCACCATTGTGCAGTGGGCACTGGGCCATCTTACTGAGCACCAGGCACCACTGGGCACAGAGTACCACTGGAAACCAGACAACAGGCACCAGGCACCACTAGGCACTGTGCATCACTACCAGGCATCAGGCATCACTGGGCAATACCAAGCTTCTCTACCAAGCACTGGGCATATCTGTCAGGCATCAGGCAGTGAGAACCAGCAGGTAACACACGACACCAACTTGCAACATCAGGCAACAGGCACTACCGGACACCATATCAATTCTTAATGGGTCCTTACATCACAGAAGGTACATAAAATATCCCCAAAACTGTGTGCATGTGCATTGGGCTTCCTCAACCCAGAGTCGGGCTGGCTTGCCTGACCCTAGGCTGGGTGAGCCCAGACACACATGGGCTGGGCAAGTCAGCTTGGCACTGGGCTTGGAAGGATGCGCCAAAGAAGGTGACAAGGCAAAGGGGTTTTCAGATCCCGCCGGGGCGTCGACCCCGCCTGAGCATCACCCATTGCAACCCACACTAACTGCACCAGCCTGTCAACACCCCTACAAAGGGGTGTGAGCTCTACATCAGCAGCATGTTGTGCCTTGTCAAAGGTCCAAAAACTGATTGTGTGGATATAGGACCTGATGTTAATCCCACAGGTTCCAGTGAGTTCAATGGGGGGCAAAATCCTCACCTACTCTATAGAACCTGTTGTTAATTTACTTGAATCCCACCACTGGTCCTGACAGAGTCTCATTCCAAAAAGTGGGTCCTAATGCTAAAAGTTTGAGAAGCACTGTAGATTATCTAACCCTGTGGAGGATCATTTCAAATGCTCACAGGGTGCTCATGCTTTGGGTATCCTTTTTAGGTAGAAAGACAAGGTAAAAATCAAATACATAAATAAAACTACAAACTCCCTGTCCAAACATTTTCTTGTGCATATGATTTCTTTTTAATTTTAAAAGCAAAAGACTGTTTTTTTCCAGTTCTGTTTGCTCTTGGCTTTGATGTCAACCTTTACTATTTCGAGATTGAATTTTTGTTTTTGTTCAAGAGGATGCATTTGTGGTTATAGAAAAAAGAACCAAGAGTTTTCAGAGGTTAACTGTGTAAAAATCAAAGCTTGAGAAGCTTTTTAAAAAATAAAAAATAAAAAAGAGTGTAACATGATACATAATGAATGTGATTCATTTCCGCATGTATGTGTGGCATACTTTGTTTATTTCATCTCACAAGGGATTGTAGAAGTCAATCTGTTCTTAGTCTGGCATTGCAAGTTAGGTGTTGTTTTTTTGCTTGCACTGCAACATCATGAAGATCATAATGGTCTGCTTGCTTGATTCACCATCACCAAGTGTGTGCACTCACACACACTTCATTCCCAAAGCTGGGAATGAAATATTCTGAATATTCCTCATTCATGTCCATCAAGTGGACCCCTTTCCATCTTTTTCCTTTTGAACATTCCCCCTTTTGCAACCTTTTCTGCACCACTTTTGTGCTGAATTCTGCCATAGTGAATACATTATGCACTGTCCCCTAAAGGACAATCTCTCCTTTTCTTTTAGGGTAGAAAAAACTTTGTTGAAGGCCCCAGATTTTAGGAGCACAAAACTCTACTGGTTATCAAGCTGAAATTCTACAGTCACACTGTGACAATGTATATCTTTATCAGCACAGCCTTTACAAACCCATTCCATTCTTAATTCAATTCTTGAATTTTAAATTAATTTGCATTAAATACTGTATTTATTGAAATCAAATGCTCTCCTTTTTCAGCTGAATTTAGCCTCCAGAATCAGGGTGCGCATACGGATTAAAGTGTACAGTCTTGAGTGACTTTGCTAAACTAGTGGTGGATAGAAGGAAAGGTCATTTTCTTCAGAGTGTCCATTTTCTACAAAATGTACACAAATCAAAATGGATCAGTGGTGCCATTAGGATTTCTCTCACCCAGAGAGGCCAGTGCTTCACCTCCATGATGGATCTTCTTCACGGCAGTGGGTGAAGTAACAACCTGGGTAGTGGGCAAAGTGATGCACCATTGCTGTGCCTCCCCTGGATTTTTTGTCATACCTTTTGATACAACAGAGATATTTGTTTCATTGCATCCTGCTCCAAATCCTAAAGATATGTAACATGACAGCGTTATTCCTAAAAACAACAATTTTAGCCATTTTGATGTATCACTCCCAGAGCATATGAGCCCCCATGGATGTCACCTGGTATGGGTTTGATTCAATGAAAAAAACAAGTATTTTATAACCTTATCAAGGCAGTCCTATAAATCAGAACTGGCCCATTTATGAATCTTATTGAAACAGTCGCCTCAGGAAGCAGATTGGTGTGGTGCCTCCCACTGTGTTCCCTCACTTTCATACACTCCCTCCATCCACTCTTTGGATTAGAAAAAAGAATGGGTGGGTGGTGCAAAATTGGCACTGTGAAGGAGAATGGTGGGCTAGAGTGTTTCCCAAACCAAGTGTTTCCCAAACAAGTGAAGGGAAGAACAAAGTTGTCGTATCAGTAGGTAAAAGGGACAGCATTTGCCATACCTCCTAAAGTGTCAGGAGGTCTTGGATCAGCTCCGCCACCAACTAACACAGAATCCATCAAATCATCAATAAAGTTGGTCATTGGTTGAATTGTTTATTGCTCCGAAATCCAGGCTCTAAGTGTTGGCATGAATCTCCTGTGGACAGTGATCTGTGAGCCCTCCCAGAAGTTTCATCTGCTAAGTACCTTGTGGTATATAAAAATAATTCAGCTTCAAGAGTATTCTGGCAATGATACTTTGCATGCTCCTAGACAGTGCCTCAGGTCCATCAGTGCTTTCTTCTGGTTTATTGACTTGTCCCGTTTATAGGAAATCCTGCTCAGTTGCAAATCTTGATTAGAAAACATCATCATCTCATTTGCACAAAGGGTGAGCTCCAGCCAGGCTCAGCATCTGGCTGTCATAAAAAACTGCTTTGAATGAGTCAGAGTGTAGCGGCCAACAGTGTGCAATCAAATAGCTTAGGCTTCTTTGATAACTGTGCCCTTATCATGCTTTGCAAAAATAAAAACACCAACCAAACAACTCTCTGTCACTGTTCATGTGTATGAGTTTATGTCCACCCACCCATCCACTCGCCAAAACTAGTATTGTAGAACCGTGAAGGTTAACAGATTTATTTATTGCAGACATTAGTCAACGTCATCAAATGCATGGTTTGTATGTATGTATTCTCATTTGTTATGCATGTACGTATGCGTGATAGATTTTTGTTGACTTTGAGTGCAAACCATACAATACACAAACTGATGGGTTGTGACCCACCATGGGAACGGGAAGTAGGCTATTACCCTTTATGGAAAGTGGCCCAGGAATGCGTGACCCAATGACATCGCAGTGATCACAGTGCGGAGGCATCCCAGGAACATATTAACGTACATAGGGTGGTTGTAAAGCGTGGAAACTTGCAGAGCGGGCTGCAAATCTCCAGGACATTAACATTAATCATAGGTGGGATCTCATGGGTTGATGATCTAATGGGGAAAGGGGCCCAAGATGGGTGGGAGCTCCTTAAGAGGCAGCTTCTACAAGCACAGCCAGAAACAATTCCCATGAAAAAGAAAGGGGGAAAAAACCTGAAAAAACCAGGTTGGCTCCACAAGCAACTTGGGGATCAGCTGAAGTTAAAGAAAGAGAAGTATAGGGAGTGGAAGACTGGAAAGATCACCAGGGAGGAGTACAGGCAGATAGCCTGGTCTTGTAGGGAGGGTGTCAGGGATGCTAAAGCTCAGTATGAGCTGAGGCTGGCCAGGGGAGTCAAAGATAACAAAAAGAGCTTCTTTAGATATGCCCAAAGGAACAGGAGGAGAGACGAGGAGAACAGGAGGAGGGGCTGGGGCTGCTCTTGGACAAGGATGGACAACAGGTGTCTGGAAACCTGCGGAAGGCGGAGCTGCTCAACTCCTACTTTGCATCCGTCTATTCACAGAGGAAGGGCTGTGCAAATGGGGGTGCGGGATCATTGACTGATTCGGGGATGTGTTAACATCCCCTAAGAAGTAATGAAAACATGGATGGTGCAGAACAGCAGATTAAGATTGACAGCGAACTGGTTCGAAACCACTTAACTGGCCTAAATGAATTCAAGTCATTTGGACCAGATGAGCTGCATCCTCGAGTTCTGAAGGAACTGGCAGATGTCCTTGAGAGCCTCTGTCGATCATCTTTGAGAAATCCCTGAGGAGTGGAGAAGTGCCACTGGACTGGAAGAGGGCAAATGTAGTCCCCATTTTTAAGAAGGGGAAAAAAGAAGACCCGGGAAATTATAGACCAGTCAGTTTGACTTCAATCCCAGGCAAGATATTAGAGCAAATTATAAAACACACAATTTGTGCACATCTAGACAAGTACTCGGTGATCAAAACAACCCAGCATGGATTTACCAAGAATAAATCTTGCCAGACAAATCTGATCTCCTTTTTTGATCGGGTTACGAGCTTACTGGACAGTGGCAATGCTGTGGATGTCATTTATCTTGACTTCAGCAAAGCATTTGACAAGGTCCCACATGACATTTTAATTAGGAAGTTGGAAAAATATGGGCTAGACAGGGCAATTGTTAGGTGGATCTGCAACTGGCTCGATGGCCACACTCAAAGGGTTTTAGTAAATGGTTCTGTGTCAACCTGGAGGTCAGTTTCTAGTGGGGTCCCCCAAGGCTCTGTCTTGGGACCGGTTCTCTTTAACATTTTCATCAATGACTTGGAGGAAGGGATATGGGGGAGCCTGATCAAATTTGCAGATGACACCAAGTTGGGAGGAGTAGCAAACACAACAGAAGACAGGAGAAACCTCCAGGAGGATCTGGATAAACTGGAATCCTGGGCTGTAACAAACAGAATGAATTTCAACAGGGAGAAGTGCAAGGTTCTGCACTTAGGAAATAAAAACCAAAAATACAGGTATAAAATGGGGGATACTTGGCTTGGCAGCACAACATGTGAGCGGGATCTTGGAGTCGCCGTGGATCACAAGCTGAACATGAGTCAGCAGTGTGATGTGTCTGCAAAGAAGGCAATTGCCATTTTAGGCTGCATTAAGAGGTCTGTAGCTTCCAAGTCACGAGAAGTTCTTGTTCCTCTTTATTCTGCATTGGTGAGACCTCACCTTGAGTACTGTGTTCAGTTCTGGGCACCTCAGTTTAAGAAAGATGCAGCCAAACTGGAGCAAGTCCAGAGGAGAGCGACAAGAATGATCAGTGGGATGGAAGGGAAGCCCTACGAGGAAAGGTTGGGGGAACTTGGGATGTTCAGCCTGGAGAAGAGGAGGCTGAGACATGATTGCCCTCTTCAGATACCTGAAGGGCTGTCATATGGAGGAAGGGGCCAATTTGTTCATAGCTGCTTCTGAAAGCAGAACTAGAACCAATGGGTACAAACTGCAAGAGAGGAGATTCCGGCTGGAAATCCGGAAAAAATTCCTGACGGTGCGGGCGGTTCGGCAGTGGAACAGATTGCCAGGGGAGGTGGTGGACTCTCCGTCACTGGGGATCTTCAAGCAGAGGCTCGATGAGCACCTGTTGGAGATGCTCTAGGGGGAATTCCTGCTGCAGGCAGGGGGTTGGACTAGATGACCTACTAGGTCCCTTCCAACTCTAGGATTCTATGATTCTATGTCCTTCTTATCTCTTTGGAAAGAGGGACTATCTCTTTTCAGATTGCCCATGCTATCTGTAGTTTTTATAAGTTCTTGTATGAATACGCACATCTGCTTGATTAACAACAGGGCATGTTTTAAGTTAATTAAGAATTTTTATATAGAACCATCTAACCTATTAATTGATCAGTCATTGCTGTCCTAATCAGTGTCCATTGCTCCTTAGCTCTGCCTATGAACTCACAGCAACCCCGATTTTCCTGGGGGACATACTGGAGGAGTTAAAGAGTACACAACTGGGGATGGGCTATGTACCTTTTTTCTAAGTGTGTAAAAAGAGGATTAACACAGTTCCATTTTAGACCATACACAGATCCCATTTCACATTCATTTTACCAATGAAGCTTTGGTTTCATTAATACATGCTCATGCACAATGCAGCTGTGACCCTGTGCAAGCTTAACTTCAAAGGTAAAGTCCGTTTGAAGAAGGAATTAGCTAACACAGCACGTCTAGACAAGACAGTTAAAAACTGATGTTGTGGGAACACCAACGGGTATTACTCAACTTGTAAGTTGCACCACACCTAGAGGAAAAAGTCAGAACACCTTCCATGTGGGAAATATTGGCAAATATTTGACTGCCTTGTACTTGGCTATTGTAGAAGTGCTTGTTAGGACACCTACACGGCTTTCAACCATTTAAAAAATCATCCCTTCCTTTAAAAAAATACACTGGTCATACCCGCAACTTGAACAACGTGCCTCAACTTTCAAGCAGTTCTAAGCATGATTGCTCAGAAGCAAGTGCTAAAGTGTTCAAAGGCTAACTCTTGGCGGTGCATAGTATTGCATCTTTCACCATCAATGCAGATGTATCTCATTTACACAGTTAATTAAATTCTGGCTGCAGAATCCTGGTTTCCAACACAGATTTTGGGTTTTTAAACCTTACGAGTTCTAGGCTGCCTTCCTTGTAACTGATGCTTTTATTGCATGGTACCATTGGAATGAGACATTCATCTTGTCATTCCTTTTTGTCCTTCGGATGTAACTAAAGATGTTATGTTATGTGTACACACCACTGTATAGTACTATCTGTGTGTAAGGATCTGTACCCCATCTTCCCACATGAACATTGAGAAGGCTTATTGGTGTTAGAACAACCAAACAACAACAGGACATTGTAGGGACAATGTGCTAGAATAGTGCTGCTCAAACCTTAGCACTGGGACCCACTTTTTTAGAATGAGAATCTTTCACGACCCATTGGAAGTGATGTTATCTTCAGAAGCTATATCATCAAACAGGAAACTTTTTAACAATCACATTTACCCAGGAGTAAGACGCATTCATTTTCATTGACAAACAGGAGCCTGTTAAGTACAGATTTGTAACATTTCCCCAAGTGTAGTCACATACCATGGCAGCATCAAGTCTAAATATATTTAAATAAGATATTTAAATGAATGGGGAGCCACCTGAAATTGGATTGCATCCCACCTAGTGGGTCTTGACCCACAGTTTGAGAAAGACTCTGCTAGAATATTCTGATGCATGATCGAGATCAGTTTGCTGGATTGAATGTATTTTAAAACCTGAATTTTTTGAGTCAGACAAAATGTTGTCACAAGCTTGTCCTGCCCTTGAAAATGGGGGGAAAATACAGTACTGAGACAGAGCCCAATAGTAAAGGGATGGGACCTAGTGGCACTTCTAAATGATCTATGTTGCCTATATACCTGCGGAAATAAATCCAAAAGCTAAAGAAACAACCTTGGTTCTTAAGAACACACTGAGTTTTTTGATAGCACCAGCCAGGCCTTTGAGTTCTCACTATCAATCAATCAATCAATCAATCAATCAATCAATCAATCAATCAATCAATCAATCAATCAATCAATCAATCAATCAATCAACCAATCGTATTTATATACTGCTTTTCTACAACTGCTCTATTTGATCAAAGACTGCAGCCTAGAATTGCAGATGGGATGATTGATAGTAAAGTGAAAATTCAGAAAAACTTTTATGTTCCTACAGATCACCTTTTCTTATTGATAAACACATAATATAAATTATTAATTCTAAGCAGACTACATGCTGCCTGCTCACAAGGAAAAGGAGGATAATGAATATTTTACCCCCTCCCAGAACACAAGACTAAAACTGAGAATATGTCCTGCAAAAAGAGGACACTGGTGTGGTGTCTCTTTCAAGATACTGATCTCTTAGTTTCAGCATAGTTGTAGAATCAGGAGTTTCCAAACCACTATGTGCTCTTTGAATAGAAAGAGCTTCTTCCTCTTTGAATTGTCTCCGATTTGTCTGCGTCCTTATTTTGCAACCAGCCAACTCACGCCAGCTCTTGCCCAGTGTCTACTGACCGCGGCCCTTAAGCCATCTTTACCCGGTTAACCACCGGCCTTTCATCTTGCAGACAAGTAACTGTTTCGGTGTTTGGTGAAACCCTTGTCCTTATTTCTGCTTGTCTGTTACATTTCATTGTTTTGTACTACATTGGTTTCAATCCATCTTCCAACTCCCAGATGTTGCATTGAAAGGCTCCATTGAGCAGAACAATAGGTGGGTCGGTGGGACGTGTGTGTTAGAGATAAAAAGCCAAGATTGAATTTGAACCCATCCACCCAGCTACTGCCAACAGAGAAGTTAAGAAAGTTTCCAGATATCAAAACAAATGTATAGGTTCCAGTCTTGTGTATGTTGTTTTTGGCTATTGTTCACTTCCAGATTGGAAAGGAAACACCCTAAAAAAGACATGTGATTTTCAGTCTATACTCTCAGAATCTAATCAGGGGAAGTAGAAAAGAATTAGCTGTCAGGTGGCAGAGGGACCAGGGAATAAAAGAGTTTTATAGACACTCTGGCTCTGCCTTACATACCATCTGCTGAATGCAGAAACCCAAGACTTGTCCATACAAGCTGGTTCTGCGTTATCAATATTTAATGTCAGCTTAAAAATGGTGCTGGAGTGGTCTGTGCATGCCATGATAATAGGTTTCATCCCATACAGGACCTCTGAGAGAAATTTTATTAGGACAAAGTTTCTTATGGGTTTTCAAATCTCCATTGGATCATAATTACATACAATTGGCTTATAATTTCTACAAATAACAATTTATAAAACTGTAGGCTTACGCAATATGCAAATGCTAAACTTCACTCAATATATGCAAACATTTTCCAAGATCCTGGGAAATTCAGACTCCGTTCTTTGACTCCCGCGCTCCCTTTGTGGTCCCAATACTATATATTCCCTGTACCCTATGCCAGATGGGTCCAGGTGAAATCAGAAAATGGAGGCTCCCAGGAAAATTTGGGGTCCCCCCATGGTTTCTGGAATCTTATTTTATCCTTGCGCTCAGGCAGAATTTACCCCCTGCCTCCCCAACCCCTCATGGTGTAAGTTTGTATTACAAGCCCAGTTTTGATAAAATACACAGCTAACATTAAGGACATTTTTTTGTTCACCCATTACAGAAAACAAATCTAGATTTGCCACTCATGTGTTTCAGGAGATCTGTGACAAAAATTCCCATAAATTTTTTTTTAAAAGTTTAAAGCATAGCCAGGAGGGCTCCTAGTTTGATAAGCAGGGATGGGGATAGCATTTAAAATAAGATTATAGTTCAAATCTTATTGAACACAATGGGCTTACTTCTGAGTAAAATAAATTTTCAAACAACTGTTTTGTTGTGATTTTCCAATAAATCTTTACATTTTTTAGGTGTTAACTTACAAAAAGTGATAAAGTCCTTCAGTTTCACTTTATTTTGTCTGCTTCATTTATATGTACCAACATCCCTTTTAATGTAGGCAGCAATATACTAGTATGAAGCACTATCAACTTCTTGCAGGTATGCAAATTCCCATGAGCATTCAAATTGCATGATGAGAGAAGCTCGTGCATATAAAAAAATGGGAATGATCAAGCTTGTGTGCAAATTCTGGTGCAAATGTAGATCAGCAACTTTTAGTGGTAGGAACAAACCAGTACACAACTATTAACACATATGTGGGCCTCTAGATGAGCTACAACACAATACATACTAATACAGTTTAGAGCACTGCTAGTCACACAGATGCAACTGCTTGATCATGATTCATCTTTCTCAGTAGTCTACCAATGGCTCCATCTGTTCTGTAAAGCTATTGTACATGCAATATTCCAAAGGAAGAACTAATTGCTTGATATTATAATAATGATGTCTCCCATTTAACCAAGGCACTTGCTTGATCAGAGAATCAATTAACACCGAATCAGAATATATTCACACGTGCAAAAAAATGGTGATACCATTTTGCATTTTCCACAGGAACAACACTGTATAGGATTACATAAGGAACAAACTGACAAAGGCATGGAAAACTACTTTGATTGCAAAAATTGGTAATGAAGTGGAGCTTGGAGTGAATTGCTTTAAACCCCGGTAACAACTGGCTTGTGGCAAGTATTGTTCAAGATTACTTTTGTCATTCAACTGGCTGCAAAGAAAATGAAACACCCCCAAGCCACATCCTACGCCTGCACTCGGTATACTTTGATGCCAAAAATGGTATTGCAGTAGGTGTGTGGTTTTTAAAGCAATCACCTCTATCCGCTTTTTCACTTGGCCAGGAACTTTTCATAACTTTTTGAATGTCAATCAATGATATATAATGATTAATGCTGTGGCTTCAAGTGGATCAGATTTGCAGATCGTGCTGAAAATCATTTACTTTAAACACAGATCTTTTAAGATATAATTTATGTAAATCATTTTAAATTTTCAATGAAAGAGCATAGTCTGTTTCATAGTCTTTTTCTACTTTGAAATATATTTGTAATCTGCAGTCCAAATTTAGGAAGAAAAATGAAAATCAATCTAGAGGTTTTCCTATGAACGTGTGCTGGGTGTCTTGCTAACTGCTGGGAGACCTAGGCAGCAATCCTAAAGACACTTTCCTGGGAGTAAATCCCATTGATTACAATGGGGTTTACTTTTGAGCAAATATGATCAGGATCAACTTTCTCTCTCTTTGAAAGAGGGGAAATTTATTATTCAGTTAGATTGACGCTTGACAAATACAGTCCCTTAAAAGATTACAAGCGTCTTGTTTTTTTTGTAATAAGCTCAAAAGTTTTCAAGAGACTAGTGCTGAAGAATGAGCCTAAAATAAACCTGTAAAAAATCATACCACTAAGCTGACAGGAAATGTAAAAATAAAAGACTTATGAAAATAAAAGTGCTTGGAGCTGACAAAATGAACAATATTATTTGCATTGTTATTAACCTAGTAGTACAGTCAGATTCTTGGAGCAGATGCAATAAGTCCTCTGCACTAAGACACTTAAGACACTAAGTCCTCTGCGAACTTAGCGTGTGGTTTCACTAGCAAACTGCACTGCAAAGCCAACCCTTGTAATAACAATTATTACAAGGCCAAAAAAAGTACATGAGAGAATAATCTGGGGGGGGGGGGGGAACGCTATGTACTCTCTTGTGTCTGAACATACAATCAGGAATTTGGCACTACAACCTTCAAGAAGAAAACTTACACAGTGCATTAACAAAATACTGTAATAAGGCAACACTGAGTCATATGGGCCTAAGTGGTAGCCCAATAATCATGCTATTAAAATGTTCTGTATATCATGCCTAGGATAACAATTGAAATGGAAGTTGTTTGATACTTCACTAAGTGAAAAAGCATTCAAACGCATTTATTTCCATCAAAAAAATAAACAGCATCAAAATTAGCTACACTTTCAGAAATATTGATTGATGCAACTTTCTTATAGGAAAATAAAAAAATACATCCACACCAACATACTTTGGCATTCCATTGATGCGATTCAGTGAAAACTGGGAACAAGCTGGGAATATCCTTCACAGTGCTCAAGTACTGGTGACATTTTTACTTGAAGATATGGCAGAGACAATATGTGAAATTACTAGTTTTATTGTTATTTCTCCAACCCATACTGTCAATTTTTTTAAAGAAAGAGAACCTCATTTTGATGGGTTTGATAAATTCAGTAATGGAATATTAATCAGCGGTCACATAAATTTCTCAGACCACAGTGTCAGAAGATGTAGACTGTTAACAGCATAAAGAAATCTTATAGGATTTCCTTCTCTGGTTTGCTTAAATTAAGTTTTCTGGCCATCATTTCAGGTCTTAGATTTCTAGCAGAAGGCAATCAAGATGATAATCTTGCTCTGTAGATAAAAAAAACATACCAAAAAAGAGAACTTTAATTCTGAAAAGAAACCATATTAATGTGAATGTTTATCACATACCGGAAAGCATGACTAACCCCCAAATCCAGAGTAACTACGGGAGCATGTAAGAGATGTTATGCGCACCCGTAGTTACTGCACCACCTAGTGAAAACCTATGGGAAATTCATATTGCAATCCAGAATAAATTGTTCTTACACCGGAGCAAGGACTCCCTGTAGTTAATCTGGATTTCATCCTAAATGTCAATATAATCACAGCAATAAAAGGAGATTTTTTTAAAAAAAATACAGTTAAATGATGATGTACTCAGTCATCAGTTGGCTATTCAATTCAGTGGCATTTAAAATAGAAAATTCTCTCTGAACCTACAATGCATCTTAGAAGGGGTCCTCATTGGATAAAAAGCTGGTAAATAAAGTAAAAAAATGCAATTGCATCAAACGAATATTGAGTTTGTAACAACAGGAATGAGTTTTATCATTTGTACGCTTTACTAAAGAATAAAACTCAAGGAAACCCAGTAGCATCATCCAGTCAAATTCTTGTTTTTGATCAGAAAGCACAAGCTTGCCAAATCATTCCCAACATCCCTATATAGATTTCTCCTAACATCTCCTAATAAGAGTTGTCTAAGTTGTAGGAATTGGTATGAGAGTAAAGAAATATAAATTTAAAGTTCTGCGCTCACCATATAACATGCAACACTGTTTTTATCATTTGCTTTGCTCTATTCTTTGTTTTCTTTTTTTTAATAAAATCAATATACTGTATATATTTTTAAAGTTTGCCAACTTTTTCTAACAACATGATATGCTGCTCAGATACACTTATCAGTTGGAAAACATTTCTTCTAATATTCAAAGGCCAAACTGATGAAGTAGCAATTTAACCCTATTTTGTTTTCTCCTTTCTTTGGTGGCAGCAAAAATAGCCGTTTGTAAAAACGCTTGAGTTGACAAACACACAACCTTTGTGGGTTAAACACATAAAAACTGGCTGTATCTATCTTGCTTCATATGTTTTGCCTTCTAAACCTTTATCACCTCTTTCCTCTCCTCTGAATCTTCCATCAGGTTGTCCACATCCTTCCTAAAATGTGGCAACACATAACTGAACAGCACACTCTTGCTGAGGCCCAACCAGTGAGGACGAGAGTGATGCTCTCTATTAAATAAATACAACGCTTTTGGTAATTCATTCCAAACCAGTACTCATATGCTAGAATTTGTTAACATGCTATGCATAAACCTTATCCCAACTTATGCCCCCTAAACAAAACAAAAAATATTTTATTGATAACACAGATGTTCAATATACAAATTGATCCAATTTAATAAACACAATATAAGCTTATCTTCCTATCACTGTAATTTCCCCTAAGTTTCCTCTTGCTTTCACCCCTCTACCCAATGCCAAACTTTGTATTACGAACATTAGCAAGATAGAGTCTGTTCTGCAAGTGACTGAGTATATTAGCTTGAATATGCACACTACTTCCCAAAACAGAGAGATATTAGGATGAAGTGAAAAATCAGAAATATACTATTTCTAAAAAGGTGATCTATGCCTAGCAAATGGTCTCAAACGTTGCCAATCTACAAACAACAATGCTTATTTTCCTCTTCCTCTCCCCGTCCCAAATTCCATTTTTAATCTACATCATGTTTCTTAAGTTATAAGCTGTGATTTTAAACTTGAAATCTCTTTTGAAGAGTCTGACAGAAAGGAAAAATATACCTCTAAGTCAGGGGTGGGCAATATCTCGCTGTCACTGTGTTGGGAGCCAGGAAAAAAAGGAGAATTTACATTTTGAGTTGTTCAGAGACAATGGGGAGTGGTTAAAATAATGCTCAGAGAAAACCAGAAAAGATTCGGAGATATGAACCAATGCACTTGGGACAATTATGCATCCATAATTGTCCCAATTGCATCAGTCCATCTCTCTATGTGTTCATGACCAGCAGTTGCAGGACAGTGCTTGCTTCAACAGACTCTAACAGCCCAAACATTCACTTGAGACTGGGAGTTCTCTGTGGGCTGAATTGGGGATACCTTAGCGCCACAATGGCCCTAACGCTGGTATTTGCCCATCCTGCTCCAAGTAAACAAACAAAGGGTGCAATCCTAACCAACTTTCCAGCTGCCATAGCTGTGCCAGTGGGGCATATGCTGCATCTTCCAGTTGGGAATCCTTTGGAGGCCTCCTCAAGGTAATGTATTCTCAAGTTTGAGAAGTGCTGCACAAATTTTCAAAGCAAAGGCAGAATCTGAAGCAGGAAAATCCCAAAACACAGATCATAGTGAAATCCTAACTCTAACTTACACTAGAATGAGGGGACCAACAGTCTTGTCTTATGCTCTTATTCTGTGAGCCACCCGACCAGTTTCATACTAATAACAAAATATGAATAATTAACAAAATAATACAAATAATTTTCTAATTAAAAAAAACACTACAAAGTTCTCAGAGAGAACATTCCTTATCCAGGTCCTCTGCTACATGCCACTATTACTGTATTAAAAACACAGATCTACACCCTGGTTTGTTATTAGGTTAGTTCATATAAACAAGTAAAAAAAGTTGTGAAGAACAACTGACCAATATTAAAAGCAATCACTTCTAAAAATTCTTGTTAAACTTTCAAAATCCTCATGGTTGAAATGTAGTTCTTCAAGCAATGTAGACAGGAACTGTGTATATACTTGATTCTTCTGTGAACATGCTAAACTGGGTATGTTCTGTGACAATCTGAAACATAAAAGTTGAGGGAAAGGTAAATTCTACAACTCTGAACAGGCCGAGGACAAAATTCACTAGAAATTGGTACAGATGCCAAATCAATCAATCAAACTTGTTTATATACCAATTAAAAAAAATATTCACCAAGTGGTTTACAGAGAAAATGAAAATAAGAATTAATAGCTAATGATTCCCTGTCCCAAAGGGGCTCACAATCTAAAAAGATGCAAAAGAACACCAGCACAAGCCACTGTAAGAGACACTGCTGGGGTGAAAAGGGCCAGTTACTTTCCTCCTGCTAAATAAAAGGGTAAAGTCTCCCTCTAGCCCAGATAGAAGGGCAAATGAAACGAACGGTGCTAAAAGCAGCATTATTTCAAATCCA
This sequence comes from Cryptoblepharus egeriae, assembly GCA_030015325.1. Classification (NCBI taxonomy): domain Eukaryota; kingdom Metazoa; phylum Chordata; class Lepidosauria; order Squamata; family Scincidae; genus Cryptoblepharus; species Cryptoblepharus egeriae. The sequence continues at coordinate 114,157,576 of JAREYC010000003.1, forward strand.
TGAATTCAAAACGTCAGGAAACAAAGCAGTGAAATCCTTGGCATTTGCTTCAGCATCAGAAAGCAGTATATAAATCTAACGAATAAATGAATGCATGATCCTGGTGGATCTATCAGCAGTAATTGTGCACCAATAACTCATTAAGGACAGCTTTAACAGCCCCACCAGTGGTCAGAAGAAACGAAAAAATTACGTCATTGTTATTTATTACCATTTGTTATTTGACACTCCCACCCCACCACCCAGTACAGAAAGGTTCAACCAGGTGTTAACATGCAATCTATAAGATGCAAATAAGAACCATGGGCAGGGGACCCAGATAACAGATGATACTTAAATCTACTTCACAAACAGAAAAGCATCACCTCATTTGTACCATGCAGTCCTGATGGAAATGTCATGTTCATATGATCTCCCTCAACCTCTACTTATTTTTGAATGTACTGGGGGGGGGGTCTTGTATATTCAATTATCTACAGATTGGATCCATGCATCCTGCACTTGCCCACTCCAGGGCAGTGCAATTGGGCTTTTCAGTCTGAGACCCCCTTTCAAATTTAAAAATTTGTTAGGGACCCCATGACACTCACTGGGATGTGAATGTGATGTCACCAACCTGTTAGTGTTGCCGTGACCAGAACTGACACTGGAAGTGACATCACATTGGAAGTGCCATCACTGTGATGCCAGACTCCTCCATGTCTACGTGGAAGTAAGTCCCACTGTGTTCCATGTGATTTACTCCCATCTCCAGGCAGCTTCCCCTGCCAAGAGAAACCCCTGGATGATGCCTGGCAGGAAAAGTGGGCACTTTGGGAATTGACATGGGGGGCACTTTGGCTGGCAGGGAGGACAGTTCCGCAGCCCCATCAGGTGCACCCTGCTTTTGTGGGGACACAATGTGCTGGGTGCCACCATCTTGGAATCTGGCACTAAGGCGCCCAGTGCTAGATTCCAAGAAGGCAGATCCTATCCTCTCACAAGGTCTTTAATACCAACCCACTTTGAGTACCATTGCTCCTGTACAGTATTCATCAATATACCCACATGCATCTGCATTTAGTGCTGACAAATGAACACGGGACAAAACTCCTGATCTGTCCTTTCAAAGGGATTCTGTGGTTTGTGCATACCAACCAGTACACCTTCAACAGAAAGGGATCACAACTCAGCAGAACACAAAAAGTGGTAGTGCCATCTTGCATTCCCCCAAAAGGCATGTGTGTGCACAGATGACTTGTGATGTTTTCTATATGCAGAAAGAGAGAGGGGGTGGCTAAAAGAGTAGCCAGCAAATAACCTGTGCATGAAAGAGGGTTCAGAAGGCATCTTCACAAAGAAATCAAAGTTATTGTATGTATATGCAACACTTGCATGCAAGTTTAAAAGAAGGGAAAAGAAATATAAAGTCTTACTATTCTTTATATGCCACTTAATAGCAGGAGTTGCTCAATCTCAACCCATCATATGCATGCAATATTTTGTTGATTTTAATGTACTTAAGTTCCCTTGTTGTGTGCCGTGTTACAGAAGCCTGGACACTTCCCACAGACTTCAAGATGATTATTTAATTTAACTTTACCCATTGCCAGAGGGCACATAAAATATGAATAAAATAACTCTCAGAGGCTGCAGATCAATGGAAGTAGTTGAGCAATCAGAGCAATGCATTTTTCAACCATGTCTCTGGTCCTTGAAGCATCCTAATCAGTGGACAAACAAATACACTGTGTATGATAGTTTCAATATAAGCAAAGCGGTACTTGTTTTTGCATGTATAGGGCTGCCCTGTATCTGGGGTTATATAGACATGCAGATTAAGATTTCATTTTATTGAACTTATTGAAATGCTTATTGAATCATTCTCTACAATATGCAGGTATTCCTCTGCAGACTAACCAATGTGGAAAGCTTTCCTGAAAGTGAAAATTGCAACAACACTGCCACATGGCAATGTGGAAAGACCACAACTGAGATATATTGCACCCTTGTCTTTAAGAGATTTTCCATACCTCCTTTCCTTGGCATTCATCTTGACAATTTCCATGTACAACAGGGAGGCATTTGTTCATGTCTTGCCTACAGGTGGCCATCTATACTGATAGACCAAGTTCCAAGTTGGCATTAAATAATAAAAGTCTGGCATGCATCAGATTACAGGCAGAAAAGCCTCTCCAGCCTTCAGTTCAGCATATGGTAAATAGACGTTTGTAAAAGTGAATGAAAAAGGTAGGCAATGTTAGGAGAAATCCAGAATGATAAACCCCTATTAAGCTGGCTACTCCACATATGCTGCACAAGAATAGAGTGAGTGAAAATTCATGTTCAGACAAGAAACAGCATCAAGCTCCTATTATACAACCTATAATGACATCTGGTTAACATGAAAAACTGAAGACATTTTTCCTTTTTCTCACTAAAATGAAAAGAGATGACAAATCCCAAGCTTTTGATAAAATACTTTCCCTGTAAGCTAAATTTGCCAGTGCAGTAATAATATGCGCTGAAGTGCTCTAGTGTTAGAATATTTTAATCCTCTCTTTACTGAATCTTGTAGGTTGTTACCTTTTACATTTTGGAACTGGTCCTTGACAAGTTATCAGACTCTGACAAAGGAACATCGCAGAGTACATGCACCCCAGGTTCAACCACATTATTAGAGGGGTACACTGTGGATGTGTTAATACTAAACACATTTTTGCACTACATATCACTGTTCATCACAAGGTAATGGGACACAATCACTGAACACCTCTCAAACTGCCCGAGTATCTTTCTTCTTTCTATTATGACCCTTGCAACTTTCACTGCTGCTTGTAATTCCTGACAGTGTCTCAATCTTAGGGTGAAATCCAGAGTAACTACGGGGAGTCCTTGCTCCGGAGTAAGAACAAGTTACTCTGGATTGCAGTATGAATTTCCCATAGGTTTTCACTAGGTGGTGCAGTAACTACGGGTGCACTTCTCTTACGTGCTCCCATAGTTACTCTGGATTGTGCCCTTAATTGCCATGTTCTCTCATTATCATAACATCTGAGAGTGACATGCACATATGCGGTGTCTTAAAGATGTGTCACACAATTGCATGAGTCGAGCATAAGGAGCAAATTCATGGAGTAAAGTTTAAAAAATATTTGGGACTGCAGATAAGCCAATAGCAGTTTCATTACTGAATTGTCTGAAAAATTGCCATAAAACACACACACACACACCCCTTTGAGTCATCATTTGCGGAATCTCAGTGTGGACTAATGTCTGTAAATGTGAAAGAATAGGAACACCCAGAAATAAAGGTTGTGGTTTTGACATATTTAAGGAATTTGATAGGAATACATAAGGATGAAAGTTAGTAAATTAAATGAAAAATATTTTAACCCTCCACTCATGATCCTGTGAGTTTGCAGGAACTTATGGAATGTTTAAGGCACATAATAAAGAGGAACTGAGAATGGTGAAAATAGGTGTCCATTAAGGGAAAAAAAACATCCCATGAAAATTAAAATTTTTCATACCATCACAGGTGGGCCCAGGCCGGTTCTGCAGAACCGGTTGTTAATTTTGGCCCGCTGCTAGCGATCTGGTTGCTAGCAGCGGGTCAAAAAAAGGGTGAACCGCTTCACCCTTGGAGCCCGCCACTGGTGTCCTGAACACCAGGACGTCCTGGTGTTGGCGTCCTGGCATCCAAGGTTGGCGCGCGCAGTCACGTCCTGTTTAGGGCGCGTCTGAGCCTGCGCCAAGTTTGGCACGTGCGCAGTCGTGTCCTCTTTAGGACGTGACTGCGCATGCGCCAACCTTGGCGCATGCGCAGTACGCCAGGGTTGGGGCCGCCCCTCTCCCCGCCCCCAGTCCCACCCCCTGACCCCGGCCACGCCCCCAGCTTCTGGCGAACCGGTTGTTAGGGGAGCCGGGGCCCACCCCTGCATACCATATAGAAAAGCTCTGCAACAGCACAAACAACAGAAATATATCCGTTTTCAAAATAGTGCTAGCAAGAATTTACATATTCCTGTGAAGTACATTCTTCCATGAGAAAGAAAAGAGGGAACTATTAAAAATATTTTTAAACTTAATATCTAGAAATAATTTAACCCACAGCAGTTCTATAACGCAAATTTTTGTCAATACACACTAGGATGCTGGAGAAACAAAGCTAAATATTTATGTGATGTTGCAAAAAAAAGTCTCCTTTATCACCTGCAGTTATCAGTGTTTTAAGAAAAAGGGCAAAAAAGCAGCATGAATTTAAAAAACGAACATCATAAGATCATGCTTTCTTGTCTAGAAGCATCAAAAGCTTCAATAAATCATTTCCCTAAGAACACAGGCAATAGCATGAAGAAGTTTTCTAAGATCATCCTGTTTATTTAAAATGCACATTTCCTTCTGAAATCTCACATCCAGTAGTGAAGTTAGCATTACAATATGACAAGCATGTTGAATAAGGAAAATACAAGCTGTAGCATATAAACTCTAAAGGTGACGGAAAAGGTGTCCTCCACTGGTTTCCCTGCTTGTCGTGACCAACTCTAGGGAGATACAATGCTGAAGAGCCAGCATTGTACAAAGATGCCTCCATGGTCATGTGGCGACATGATTAAATGCCAACACACATGGAATACTGTTACCTTCCCAACAAAGTGGTACCTATTTATCTACTTACACTTGCATGCTTTTGAACTGCTAGGTTGGCAAGAGCCGGACTAGTCTACAGTATTTATATACCGTTTTTCAACTAACAAGTTCACAAAGCCGTTTACAAAGAAAATGGAAAAATAATAATAGCTAATTAAAAGCTAATGGGTCCAAGTAACTGGAGATCATTCCGTCATGCAGTACTCAGGTTTCAAACCACCAACTTGCTGACCTTCAGGTTGACAGTCTTTAATCACTGAGCCATCAAAGTCCTATATATGTATGTGATAGTGAAAAGCCTTGTGTACCAGTTGGCAGAAATGGAAGAGCTTCTTTGGATTTAGAAAAACTTTTATGTTAGGTTGGAAACACTCCTTCATTAGCAGACAAAGTTTTCCATTAAAATTAGTGCATTTTTGGACCCAAATCGATCTGTACAATATTGTGATCCAAAAACATTTGGACAACTGTTCTGTCACCAGACAGGTGTAGTTTGTAGTACTCTCACTGATACTTTGGTAAATTGAACACTCTCGAAAAGAAAAAAAGAATGACACAAATCTTTACAACATATAATTAAACACTGATCATGGCTTGTTTAGAAGGAAAGATCTAATGCAACCATTCCTGTATCTTGGAGAAAAGTTGCAGGGTCATCCACCATCTATTTTAAAAATAATAATGCTCACCGACTCTATAGGGAGACCATTCTATAGCATGTAGTTATTAATTATATTATAGAATATACATTTTTGCTATTAGGAGTTAGTTTTAAAAGATCCTCTATGTATAACTTTTCTTCAAGTTTTAAACGCAAGCTCAACAAAAAAACACAAAGAAAAAAATCTTGTTAAAAGCAAAAGAGGTGCCTCTAGAGTGAAGATTTTCCATTAGATCACATTAATATTTGATGGCTGGTCTTGAATGGGAAGCATCGAACTTACCCAACATCAACATGCGTAGTGTTTAAAGACAGATCTGGTACTAGGTTTTATCACAATGAACATTCATTATCAACTGAATTTTATCCGGACAAAGGTAATCTAAATCATTAAGTAGTACTAGTAGTGGAGATCTACTGTGAAGGCTTTCATACTGACCTATGAGGAATGAAAGAGAAAATACCTGGATCCGTTCTCCCTACCATCATATCAACAGGACATGCCTGTATTAACTTTGATGAATTCTAAGAGCAGATTGGCCTAGATTTAGATTTTCTCAGTACTATCTGACATATGTTTTAATAGACAATGAATCCTCTTACAGAACAAAGACTATTTCAAGTCCAGTTTCAAAGCTTCTTTACTTGCAACAAAGATCAATCTTGCAGACAGAATGAACAGCCTATGTTTTATTTAAATTTCATTTCACTTTTGTCTGCTGATGGGTTCACACAAAACAGCACCGAGTTGACACAAGTTCTTTTATCCTTTGATGGGAACAGAAGCTAAATGATTCATATTTTTTGTCCACTTACAGGTAATACACTTAAATCAATGCTACCAAGCGGGGCAGAGCGGAGGGGCGGAAGGAGCAAGAGAAAGAGGATTTTGACTCAAGGGCTTGAAGTTTAGCATGATCCCTGCAAGAAGCAAAGTTCAATCAAATGTTAACTTAGCTGAAGTGCTCCCACTGCTGGCAACCTCATCTCATGCAGCCCAGCTAAGCCCTGATTTAATCACCCAAAGTGTGTTAGGATCCTTTCAGAAATACTTGAAAGCCAAAAGGAGGAAAAAAGGAATCACTTTTTATCTTGGAAGCATCTGATTGACGTCAACCCTTCTTGCAGCAAAATAGTTGGCAAGCAAAACAAAAAAACAAAACAAAACAAAAAAAACAAACAAGAAACAAACCCCGCATCCTATTGTTTAAACATGGCTAAGGAGATTCTGTAACCCTCCATGTAATCCAACAAAATTATTTCTCTAAATAAAGTGTAGCGCAGGTTCTCACCTGGGAAGCAAACAAGGAAATAATCCCCCTGTGTATATAATAATGGTTTCATTTTTCAGATTACATGCAACTTTTTCTCCTTCTGAAGTCCATATTTTGGCCAGTTCACTGGTTCTGTGAATATCAGTAATTTATTGAGAAATAAATTAAATATACTTTTATTCTAAATGGGCATACAAACGCAGAAACTCTTTTGCTTTAAAAAACGGGGAAATGAAAATAATTTTTGGCTTCTATTTTTTAAATTTAATATATTGAGTGATAACCAAAGTTAACCGCAACAAACGCTCCTGAAGTATATCACTTTTTGTAATTTCACCCTGATTACATGCATGAACAGGCTTTTACCCTTTACCAAGAATCTTTCTTCTTTTACTGTTTGACTCAACCCTACTATTGTCCAAGTGGCATATACAGTGTCATAAATAGAGCAAAACCCATGCTCCACTGGTATAGCAAGAACTAAAGATTATTTTATGTTGTGGAATGACATTTCCAAAAAAGTGTTGCTGCTTGTCTTCAAATGGCAAGACTTTCACTTCAAGCTTCTATCAGAGTATTTTACAGCCCGATCCTAAATTGCACTGGTACAGTGGGGCTGCACAGTTGCTGCCACATTCAACACAGCTTTGGAGCAGGCTGGAGATTTTCTTGGGGTAAGGGGAAGTCTTTATGTTAATGCTGTGCAATGTCCCCAGCCTGTCCCGTGGGCTATAGCAGACACATGTCCGAGCAGCCACATGTTGGATATTTAGACTCAGGAACTACAGAGGACTGCTCTGCTGATCCCCCCTCTAACCCTAACCGCCCCCATTCTGCCCCTTCTTCAGAAACACCTTCTCCCTGAATCTGATCCACCATTCCATTGTTCATGCACCACACAATGCAACTCTTACCTTCTCCATCTGTCTGGATTTGTTGTTGGTGGGGTGGCGCAGGCCACTGGACCAGTGGAAGGGAACCTTGGGATTGCACTGCCAGTGTCATGTGGTTTTGACTATTTTTTAAATTTGACATGTTGTTTTTTTAAAATTGTCTCAGTTGCATTACACAGGGACTGTTAAAAAGTTTTAGAAATAAAGCAAATATTGTGGTACATACAGAAATAAAATATCAAATAGGAATTGCAGAACCTGATGCTGTCCCTCCTTCCACATCCACTGCCATAAACCACAAAAGGTAATGGTAAATTGTCATTTAAAATAAGAGCCGCAATTATGAGTAAAATAAAAGCAAGTGGAACAGACATAGAATCTTTTACGTAGATAAGCATTCATGGCAACTGTACAAAGCTGCAAGGTACTGAAAATAGGAACATTGTCTACACCTGTCCATGTCTCCTGTAAGTTAAGGCAACCCTTTAGTGCCTGTCAGCTGCTGGCTATTAGAGATAACAAACGCAAGGAGATTACTTCAAAGATGTCATATCAATGGGGCATTATAATAAAATCTTTTCATCAAATGATAGCCAAAGGGGAGGAAAAGATATAACTTCCTTATACCATTAACGTACTGAGCATCAGAATAGCTAAGCAAACAATCAGCATAAGACAGACAAGAACACTTCACAAAATAAATTGTGTAATTGCCAACATATGAAAGTGTCACCACACACTTTTTTTTTAAAAAAGGAGATATATTGAGTTAATATGGCAGCAAGTATAAATCACTACCAATTATAAACCAAAGTCAGCATGGTGTAGTAGGCAGACTGCTGCGTCAGGCCTAAAGAGTTCTGGGTTCAAATATCTTCTTAATAATTATAGTATTCATTTTATAATAACAGAGAGCCTTGTAGCACTTTAGAGATTAACAAAGATTAATTTATTTCTTGGTTACTAAAGATAAATATTAATTTTTTTGGCATAATCTTTCACAGATTGGAGTCTACTTCATCAGATGCATAATCCTCATTAGATGTGTGTACGTGTGCTTAAGTATGTGTACTCCACAGGAAGATTTTATACATACGAAGAAAAAAGTTGTAAATCAGTAAAAAGGGAGTGGGGTTTCCCCAGGCTTCCTAATGTCATATGAAGAATTAAAATATTCTGGTTTTTATTTCACTATTTCAAAATTCACTTCTGGTTTTTCTGTGAAAATGGAAGTCGCATGTTTTCAGTTGCCAACCTCAGTCTGAGCGTGACAGAGGCAAAAACAAGATATGGAGGCATCTTGTATAAGAGGGTGAATCAGGCTGATAAAGGCTTATTTCATGAAAGGCTTACCAAAAAATGTAAGAAAATATGGATTCACATATAGATAGCAGTAGTAGATGGAAAAATGCCAGACTAATGCCAGAAAAATGGTAAACATGTCATCAATACATGAACTTTATGAATTTACTCACCTGCACTCAGGTACGATAGAAGCTACGGTCATAAAATTGATCATGACTTCATTTAAACTTTCTAAGACAATAATCTAACTATAACCATTTCAAGACCAACATATAAGGAAAACACCTGGAGTACAAGCAGTTGAATAATGAGATTAGGATGGGTTAAAAAAAACCCTCAACCAAAATCTTGTAGCCTCATAGCTAGAAGTTTTATCTGTATTTAGCTTAAATGAGTATTTTAAAATATATTTAATATTAAAATATTATGTACAAGCTAAGTACAGATTTGGATCAACATCAATAATGAGAAAATAAACTTTTGATACGTGTTTTATGCTTAAAAAACATCTGGCTATACTTAAAACTTGGCATCTATCAGACTATGGTAACATGCTCGATGCTGCATGCGAAGCATGAAGGCCTAGGTAGATTGATATGGAGGATAAGCTGCTACCCAAGCAGCAAATCCCCCCTCTCCACGCCACTGAAATAGTCTAATGGAATGGCAGAGCCGATACGATTGGTTCCAGCTTTGTTGTAGAGCTGGGCTAAGGACAGGAGCTCACCCTATCTTGTGGGGACCCTGGTCTCGAATCATGGCCTTCTGGATAACAGGCACAGTGTCTTTACCATTTGCATCACCAATACTGTGAAGAAAGCACATCTCTGGAATATTTCCCATCAATCTCAGCTTACTAAAAGTTCTTGATGATTGTTCTTGATATACAGGCCTAGGGATTTGATGCGGGCATGGAAATTGTGGCAAGTGTGAAGGCTGCCCTATTTACGTCAAAGCCAGAGTTTAAGTCTACTAAGATTCTTGCAATTTTTAAAACATAATTCAGTCTTGAAGTTTTTCCTTTTATGAAAGTAATACACACAGAGGGGGAAGTACAAATGAGTCAAATCAGAACTATGGTGAGAGGAAGAGGGGGCTCTAATCTTTTACAACCACAGTGATTATACTTGCACACCAAATATTTGCCAAAAAGAGGAAAAAACACCCTACAGAACTGAACCACGCAAAATATGAGGTTTAACCCTTAACAGTAATTGAGAAATAAGTGAAACAGACTCCCCATATATGAGGTTTTGATTCACGACCCATGCATGTCAATTCTATACATTGAGGTAAGCAAGGCGTTTTTCACATAGTTGTAAGGTACTCTTTAAATACAAAAGAAAATTTAAAAGATTGCTTTGAATGCACAAGGATGGTATGCATAAGCCTCCCTCAACTCAGTATTTACAAAATGCATGGGGACTAAAAGAAACCTCTATTATATTTGTCATCAGTTAAAAAAAATCATTGATAATGAAAAAATGCTTTGAATGGAAAAGATCTAGCAAGCCAGCGTGTTTTCCTTTTAACAGATGTTTAGTGTTCCAAGACTGCAAATGTTTGTGCAGAATATATTCAAGGTTAGCTATTAATAGGAAGCGGATATGTTTTCAAGAATGGTTTCCAACCACAAGTACAATGAATGCTCTATATCATGTACCATTGATTCTGTATCATATGCCGGTCAGGTTTGATCAATGGATGAAGGTGGGCAACTTCAATCCCAAACTTTTATGTCTAAATCCTGTTGGTGACGGCCCAACAGAAATGCAGCAAGTTCAACAGACACCCTTTCATCAAAACAACTCTGATTACTAGCTGGTGAATCTTTACAAAGGGTGGAGGAGAATGGACTTTTGGAATTACACAAAATATTTTTCCTTGATTTGTTCTGACCTATAGTACATGCGTTTTCTTCGAGAACACAGATGAAGAGGAAAAGAAACAGTAACACTGCTAAAATCTGCTTTTACAAAATTTGCTCAAAACTTGAAAATATAATTTAGGCCCTGAACCTTATAGGCATACACTTCTAGTGGCATTTATACAGAGGTATACATTTATAGTGGAACATTAGTCCCACCCCTTTTACACTGCAGCAGCCTGAAGAGACCTGTTGCTTTTCAAATGATGTACTGTGTCCCATACATGCATACTGTTTTGCTGAACCACAGCTTTGTAGGTAAATCCTAGTCATGTTTATAAGTAGGTTTCACAGCATAGCATCCATAGCAGCACTCAACCAACCAGACCCAGTGAAAGGCATCTCCCCACTCTGCTTCCCTACTTACTGAAGCTCCTTGAATCCTATTAAAACCTGCTACCAAAGGCTGGGATCCCTTAGCTTAGAAAGCCTGAAGGTCTGTTTTTAGGCTGTAGCCTTTATCCTATTTTGAAAAAGAGCACTTTCCCAATATTAGGTTCAAATACAATTACAATTATTTCACAATTATTTTAAAAGATACTCTTGCACTACCATCAACATGCATATCTACTATGTTGGGCAATAACAACAACGTGATTGCAATAAGAATTTTTGCTTTAAATAAAAGCTCTACTCGTCTGTATTAAAATGATGTGGAGGTTAATGATCCCAAATATTAACTGCAGCAGACAATTCCGACACTTTATCAATGAACTTTTTTCCTTCAATGCAAAACCATATGTAGACAAACAATAACAATATAAAATAATAGCAAGAGATTTTACAGGATATAAAAGGTTATGTGGTGTTATAAATATTTCAAATAATATTCTTCAGAACTTAATTAAGAACACAATCCTACCCATGTCTACTGAAAAGGAAGCTCCATTGTGTTCAATAGGTCCCTCCCCCAGGAAAGTGTCTTTTGGATTGCACCATAAATCCATTAATGCCTGTCTTCAAATTTGGGGTCGGGACCTCCTTCAGGGGTTGTGACTTTATTTCTGGGGGATGTCTTACAAAGCTTGAGGCACCCATCTTGGGATCTGGTACTGGGCAACTTTTATGTCACTTCCAGCTATGACATTGCTTTGAGGGGATCCTGGATAGATTATTATTTTCAGAAGGGGGTCTCAGGCTGAAATGCTCGAAAACCACTGCATTAATTAATGATGAATATTTCTGTTTGCCTGTATATTTTTAATGGTGCCTGTTCTTCCCCTTAGCATTTAAGATCCAACTTTTAACCTTTCGTGCTACAATTAAGAACAAAACACTGCTTCTTTTTCTTCTCACATCTCCAGCACAAAGTGAAACAAGTTCATGTATTAAAAAACAAGTGTAGTGATGGAAGATACTCTTGCTTTTGTTGCACTGTGGACAATACACATTAATCTACAATATTCATATTCATGCCAGTAGTTAGGAAAAAACAGAATTTTAAAGAATATTTGTATGATTATTTGAGAAGTTTGCATGAAGTGTCATATGCCTATCCGCAAGAATGCCTATACACCTACAGTTCTTCCAAGTCTGAGTGAGCCCAGAAATTTTTATTTCATTGATACCTCCATATAACTCAGCAATTTGACTAGTGTTATGTAGACAACAGAGCTACTTCCCATGCGCTCTGCAGGTTCTCTGAAACCTTCTCTTGTCTAGGCAATAGATGGGCTCCAATGCCTGTCTTCCAGTTTACAGAAAACAGTATACAGATGTTTACAGATCTATCTGGTCTGAATATTTTTTGTCTCTTGTGTTGCTACCACTCACAAAAGCAAACCTCTAGAGCCCATCTCCACATGACACGTTTTCCTAAAGTGCACATGTCTAGCAATGGCTTTTCTGTAGCAATTGCGGGCAGTCTGAGTTTAACTATGAAGTCCCACACTACTCCCAGAACGTTTGGAAAGTCTCTAAAGCTTTTAAAAGCCAAGGCATAGGGTGGGGGAGGAACTGTTGCATAGGATTCGCAGATGAAACTGACCACAGTTCACTGGAACCAGCCTGATCAGATAAATAAAATGGAAGTAGACGTTTCTGGAAATTATCTTGAAAGCTTTCCATTAGACTGCACCAGGGGTATACACTAATAACAGCCAAGTGCCCAGGTTGGTGTAGGCAGAAAAGTCCTTTACCAATCCTGATGCTCATCTTTGAAACATTGTATTTCTTTAATTGCTTCATTTGAAACCTAGACAAGATCTAAGGGGAATGGGAATATATATACCCATATTACACTGCCATTAAAGTACAAATACTTCAGTACTGCCATTAAAGTACAAATACTTTCCCAAGAGAAAGCTGGGAAAATTGTCTACTTAGGAAAGAATTGTTATCCCTTGTCACTGGAATCACTGGTAGTCTAAAGATCCAGATCTATCCAGATCTGGCATGGGTTTGAAGGTACTGTCAACAGAATGAGAATTGCCTTCAAAATACTAAATAGTATTTAATTTTGCTTCACACTAGGCTGCTTTTCAGCTCATTATGAGATTTGATAATATTTTATATACAGTTATATAAAGTACACACTGAATGTGCTATTGGCCAGTTCATGGCTAGATTTTTTTGGATTTTATGAAGAGGAATCCAAACCTTATGTTGTGAAGGCCTGATAGAGCTGTCCTCATTAATGTTTGCATCACACTTCCTGCTACTTGGAAGACTATCTGGGGATTATCCAGTTTTATCCCCAGAACAATCTGTGAACAGATTAGGTTAAAGGATGGTGAGTAGTCCAAGAACACCAAATAAACTGCTGGGCGTCCCAGTCCTATGCCCCAGAACTGTCCAGAGAAACAGTTGCACCAAAATTGCTCTGGCTGCAACCTATGAGGCCATGGGAGCTCTCAGTGTCTTCATAGGGTAAGGGAACATTGTTCATTTACTGAGGGAAAGCTGATGGCTCCAATGGGTCTACTTGGACTTTCTGGCACAGAACCAGGGAGGCTCGTGTAGGGCTCAACAGTGGAGAGTCTGCCACCATCTCCGCCCTTTTCCTGGGTCTGAATTCTCCTACTCTGGTCACTTTCCCCTGGCTAGTGGAGTGACCTCCAGCTGCTCATCCATGACACCTTCTCAGCACAGAAGCTCAATGGCAGCACCACATCATCAGTACCAGCGCAAAGTGCCTTATGGCACTTTTATGACATTGGTCGCCTGAGCAGCACCAAGCACACCCACACTGCCTGAGTATAGGATTGGGTCATAAGTGAATATTTGAACCAAGATTTCTCAAGGTGAAATCCAACACATAGACTGTGTTATTTATTACTGCACTTTTTGGCGCTGTGGGACTAACACAGCTCTGCCTTTAGACCCTCAGTTTGGCAATACTATCTGTTCCTAGGAGGTTCTGTTAAGAGGGGTTGTGAGTACATGTGTGTGTGTTTGTTTTTAGAACAACTTAAAGCATTCAGGTTTGGAAATATTTACAGCTAATCGCCAAGCCACACATATTCACTTGTGAACAAAACAAGCACCTTTTTATTAAATGTAAAGACACCACTTGAAAAATTCATAAGATCTGTTTCACACATTAGGAATTCAACCAGAAAAGTGTATAGTAAAAAAATGACAAAAGATTTGTTCTTACAGTTGATAAAAAATTTATGCCAAGGCATTCAAGTAAAGTTACTTTCTGTGTTCTGATTTAATGAATCATTTGAGCAGTATCTGGCTGGGGTGACACTGATGTAGGACTCACTGAAGCCTATTCTAATGCCTACCAGTATAGCCTTCCCTGGGACAGCAAAAGCAGAACAATGTGTCAGCCTGAAGTAATATCAAAGTAAGTGCAGTTCTGGGGATGCTATGAGGTTGGTCTACAACACCTCTCTGTGAGTGGCTGGTAAGCACTTCTCTGTCCTACAGACTCCAATGACCCAGCAAGTCCAAAAGAAGAGGCAGCAGTGCGGTAATAAAGAGCCTTTGAAATGAGATTTTTGCAATCTTGTAATTCAGGCTGAAAGCCATAAAAAGATTGCTTGATGGTTTCTTACTAAAAGGCAGACCACGACACATTTTTAAAGCCTTCAGTGATTTCTTAAAAGAACAACAACAAAAATGAGGAACTCATGTCAATTTTTTAAAAATATGGTTTACTTTGGGAAACATCTTTTAGATACTGTAAAATTTCTTTTCAGGCATTTTAAGGACATGATCCAAAAAAGGAACACTGCACTGACATTATCTTTTCCTCCATCTGCTTCCACTCAGCTGGTTTTGCAAGAGGTCGAAACTTGTTGCAAAACCTTCTTGGAAGGAACAGGAAAGTGCCATTGATGACTGTGCAGCCCATGGAACACAATATCTGGCTCCCTAGTGCAAGCGCCTCAGGGCTTGATCACCTGACCAGAGATGGGGAGTGGGTGCCCATGAACACTGTTTTTACAAATTGCACCCCAAATCCTACAATCATAATTTGAAACACAAAATAAGGTAACTAATTTGAAAGATTAAAGCTGCAATCCTAACTGCCAGTCATGCCAGCATAAGTCTGGGCACAAATCCCATGCTGGCCTGAGGTTGTTGCAAAACCGTCGTAAGGCATAAACATGTACCAGCCTCCTCACAGCACCATGGGAATGGAGAGTGGTGCTATATGCCAACCTCAGTTAGTAAGTATTATGCCTTAGATCAAATTAGGAGCTACAGATGTGGTCCCCATGAATGTTGAAAATTGGGCATCTCAATATAATTTCTAATGTCCAAGTTAAATCAAAACTCAAGGACATATTCTCTAAATTTCTTTTGAAAGTCAAAGCTCATAAGTCTTAACATTTGGGAGAAAAATATAGAGTGTTTTGGGGTATGAACAGTACTTTTCTACCCCAAGTGATAAGATTGGGTTAAAAAAAACTGGGGAGAGATAAGATGCTGGAATTCTAGCATATCTCATTTTGTGCCAACACACACTTGGGCAAAATGATTGATATACTTTTTGTAAATCATAGAAGGATACATATAGCCAGAATGGTGTAGTGAGTGTTACTTAGGCATTTCAGCCCAGGACCCCCTATCAAACTTACCAGATGTGACAACACGTTGATGCCAGACCTCCTCCACGTCTATTCTGAAGTAAGTTCCCACTGTGTTCTATGAGACTTACTCCCAAGAAAGCCCAGTGACAGATTCCAAGATGGCAGATCCCAACCTTTCATGACCCTCTAACCTAATGCATGCATTAAGAATACATAAATTGTGTGAGAGTACTTACATAGACAGCAACACAATGGCAATCAGAGTCCATTCTGGAGTTTTGTGATTAATATTTGTGTTCGTTAATCTGAAGACACACACAAAAATAAAGCCAGCATTAACAGTTTTATAATTTCTAAAGTCACCAAGTTAGAATGGTTCAATTTTTCTTTACACCTGGGTTGAGGTGGGAATAAATTGTTTTATTTTTTTCATGGATGTTCAAGTTTTCCACAAGTTAGAAGTGCAAAAAGCAGTGCTATGTGTTTTAAATCAAAGCTTCTATTATAATTATAAATTAACACTTTGGTGTACTAAGTAAATCAGGTGTTCTCAAACTGGTGGATTGCAAACATCCACTGGAACCTAAAATGGTAACTTTCCCTTTAAGAAAAATGGGTACCCCAATGGTGCCAAAGCGAACAGGGAACCATAGGCCTCCAGCAGCATTTAAACATACTGGGGGGGGGGGACTATGCAGTTTCCCAGAAAGACCCAGAGGTTCACAACCCACCTCCACAAGCCTCCTCTCAGCTGCAGTGGACTTTGATCTGCAGTCGGAGCCCACTTCCAATTTGTAGTCAGAGCATCAGAGCATGGAGTTTCCAGAACTGGAAGTGGGCTCCAACTGCTGATCAGAGCCTACTATAGCAGATGGGAGGGCTATCTCCCCAAGACAAATAGAAGAAGCCCCCATCCTCATAGGCATCAAGTAGATTTGTAGATAAAGTAGATAAAGTGTGCTTATTCCACTGGGCGTTCGGCCTATGATTGCCCCTATGATTGCACCTTGGTGCACCTTCTGAGAAACTGATGCTACTCAGCTGAGGTTTGTTTTTGTCCTTGATTTATTTAATTTTGTTGTTATTGTTCATTTCTATGAATATTATGAGGTCCTGTGGGGCTACTGGGCAAAGGGCAGGATGTAATCTGAAACAAACATGCGAACATATCAGTATAGGAGAAACGAGAGTCCTCTTTCCTTTTCCACCTGTTGTGGAAAGGCAGGGGAAGCACCCCATTTCCTATTCTTATCCAATCCCACAAGTTATGTAAACAAAAAAGACATCAGCTTGTGTGTGATGCTGGGCACTGTAAGTCAAGACACTTTACAGCTCAAGTCCAGTTACAGGGAAAACAATGCCCTTTATATTAGCAGAACCTATTCTGTGAGTTGGCAGTTTGAGATTAATGTCTAACGCAGCTGTTAATTTTAAATGCTGGGGGGAAACGGCTCATACTGCCATGCCATTAAAGGAGCCCTGACATATTTTTTGAGCTGAGACCCCTACATCATCTGAGGAACAGAGACTGGATTTGAAAACCTTACTCTGCATATTCCAAAGCTATCCATATGCAGTGCTTTCTGGTCAAAACTGGTACACAAATGTTCAATTCTTTCATTCCCTTGAATTCAATTTCAAGCAGATCTCTCATTCCTCCCCCCAGCCTTGGAGGGCCTTAAAAATAACCTGCAGTTCGAAGGTGATCCCAGAACAGTTCAGAAGATGATCTTCTGAATGCTGGACTCAGTATATTAACGTATCATACTGGGTCATTAATGTGACTCAATAAAAGACACATGTCCACATTGTAGAGTAACTCTTATGCTTGAAATCATGATACTATAATGCAGGAATGACAATGTTATACTTTGCTAAGAGAACGTAGGGCGCAATCCAGAGTAACTACAGGGAGTCCTTGCTCCGGTGTAAGAACAATTTACTCTGGATTGCAATATGAATTTCCTATAGGTTTTCACTATGTGGTGCATGTAATGTCTCTTACGTGCACCCGTAGTAACTCTGTATTGTAGGGATAATTATTGTACATGGAAAACATATTTGCAATGACAGTGAATCATCCATACATCTCTGGCTAGAACAGAAAAACACCAGAATGATTTCAAAAACCACAAACAAATGCCCCATTTTTTAATATGAGTTGCTCTTTATGGCCATGATTATAGGCAATTTTAGGCTGAAAGAACTAGGGTGCAATCCTACGTGTCTACTCAGAGGTAAGTCACATTGTGTTCAATGGGTCCTACTCCCAGGAGAGTGTGTTCAGGATTGCAGCCGTAGTGAAATAAGCTTTTCATCTGATTTATAAATATAACAAGAAGCAACACTTTGTCCAGGGAGTTCTTGTTTTCTATTCCCTTAATGAATCAATGCTTAAGTTATGGAACAATTCATATCATATTAATTAAGCTATGTGCATTTACTTGGAAGTGCCACTGAACTCAACTTAAACATCTTTACAATGGTTTTATAAAAGAGCAGTTTATGGGAGGAAGAAATCCCGATTTGCATACAGCAAACAATATATACTGGCTCGTCTGTCATATTTTCTTGCTGTGTGAATAAGAGACAAAACAAAGGCTAAAGGTCTAGACTCACTACTGATGACAGCCATAAACACTTATGAGGAAACACCTGACAGAATCATCCTGACAGGCAATTCATATATAACCTTCCAGTTAATCGGGCTTGATGAGATACAATGGAAGAGACAGCTTCAAAATCACCGGGGAGAAGTCTGCCAAACAGCAAAGAAAGCAGTTTTATTTCCATGCCCTACAAGGAGCCATTATTGATCAGAGCTCAAGAAGGCTTCGTTCTTGTACACAAACAGAGAGATGCAGTTATTTGTGTCAATTATCTCTCATTCAATGTCAGTATTGATTGGCAAGGTCTCAACACTAGTTGTTGCCATCAATATGCTACTTACAGCAGAGGTAGTCAGAAGACACCCATAACCTGCACAATGGAACAATGTGGAGCATGCCATACGGGTATGCTGTCCCTAGACTGAAGGAGCAGTCGGGGGCTCTGTAGGGTCAGAACCCTTGGGCTATAACTCCTGCCCCAGAGTAAGCTTGGCGCTAGTGCAATGGTAGTGAAGGGGTCACTTCAGACTGAAGTCAGAGCAACCTACAGGTGTGAAGCCTTAAATAATAATAAGGAGCAGAGAAAGGGCAGTCACTTTCAAATACAAGCTGTGTGTCAACACTGAAGTCTCCAAAGAGGGAAAAAAAAGCTTTCAGAAAACAGTCAGAGGCACGTCCTGTATAGAAAAAGTTCACTAGTTCAATACTTTCTCAGTAGGCAACTTTACTGGAGGGATACTCAAACCTTTTCTTTCCATCCTGCAACCAAGTTGTGAAGGGAGAAAGCTTTCTCTTTTTAAGGTAAATGTTATTAGCTCTGCTATATTTGTTTCTAGTAGGGAAGAGGAAAAAAAATCCATGAATTCTGAAAATCAAGGTGACAATTTGTATGTGGAAAACTCATGGATTACCTAACAAGAAATCCATACAGTTTTTAGGGACAGAGTTTCAGATTCCGTCATTTAGCTGACTAAGAGCAAAATCCAAGTAACTATAGAGAGCCCTTGTTCCGGTGTAAGAACAATATGAATTTCCCATAGGTTTTCACTAGGTGGTGCAGTAACTACAGGTGCACGTAAAGTCTCTTACATGCTCCTGTAGTTACTCTGGATTTGGGGGGTAAGGCTGAAATCCTTAAAAGAATTATTGGGAGTAAGCCACACTGAACAAAATTGGTCTTAGGCTGCAATCCTAAAGAAACTTTCCTAGTAGTAAGATCCATTGAAAACAATGGGGCTTACTTTTGAATAGACATGGTTAGGATTGTTGAGTTACTTTTGAGTGGATATGCTTAGGACTATTATATACATATACATATACATAAAACCTTTATTGGCATACAAGGAATAAAAACATTGTTTCAAATTGTTTCAACTATTATATGATTCAATGCAAAGCAAGTTGAACAGCAAGTTATAAATAGAGGGTAAGTGTTATGTCAACTGTATGTAGGAATCCTATGTCCAAATTTTTTTCTCATGGTGGTCTAAGAGTCAGAAGTGCCAGACTGTTTCTCTTTCCTGAGACCGTGTGGAGTACTGTTTAGAATGTCAAGAATGGAAGACAGTACTGCTACACTTCAAATCCTCACTTATATAAGCTACCTGGGTGAGATGTAAATCCATTTGGGTGATCTCTTTCAAAATGGAAATCAGATTCTATGTTAAACATTTTGGAGAAAGAGAGGGGTAGATATGTGGAAAATAACAACAATAAACAATGAATAAATAATAAGTAATGAAATACGATTTCCCACTTTCCCATTTTGGTGGGAAGAAAGCAATGCCATAATGACAGGTCCCTGCAAAAGGCCGACCAGGTTTCCCAGTGTCATGTCAATTATCTAAGTGGACCCCACCACGAGCGGGAAAAATGCTAAGAAAATGAAATAATGAAAGGCTTAAGTCAAAGCTGTCACTAGTTTTCAACATTGGTTGATGGATTTCAGCCAGTTGATGGATTTCAGCCTATTTGCTGTCATGTAAGAGTAACAAAAAGGGTAAAACACTACTTAGAGAAAGCAATACAGTGGTACCTCTCATAACTAGCACCTCACATAACAAGTGTTTCCCATAACAAGTATAAATTTCCAAGAAATCTTGCTTCACATAACTATAACTTGCTACGGGCGCATAACTTGCTATGGGCATGCATGCTATGTAGTCCTGACACGCTGCACGGAAGCTGTTTAAAAGGTCTGCAGGCCAGTGCTGCTGCCCCAAACTGCCCCTCAGGCAGTTGCCTAAGGGTGTTGGGGGCAGCTACCCCTAACTTGAACCTTCAGCAGCAGCCAAGGTAAGCCTCCCAGAAAAGTGTCTGACTGAAGCCTCATAACCAGGTCTACTCAGAGGTAAGCCCCATTGTTAAATGGGGCTTACTCCCAGGAAAGTGTCTTTGATTGCAGCCTCCTAACCATGTCTACCCAGAAGGAAGCCCCATTGTGTTAAATGGGTCCTACTCCCAGGAAAGTGTCTTTAGGCTAGCAGCCTAAGTACACTTCATAGGATCATGCACATTGAATGCATGTTTTGAATTCAATTACAGTGTTTAGTCATCATTTTTACATCCAGTTAATATTTTTATAAGAATATTTTTTGGGTTGTGGAACCAATCGTCTGAGTTTCCATTGTTTTCTATGGGAAAATCCGCTTCACTTAAAGAGCATTTCACTTAAAGAGCGTGCCTCTGGAACAAATTAAGCTCTTTATGTGAGGCACCAGTGTATATAGGATGTCTTATGATAAAAGGATGGGCAGAGAACGGGGAAAGTAAAATAATCAGCTTATATATTTCTTGTGGGTGAATCTTGAGTCCAAAATCTAACTCAGGGGACTGTCCTACCCAACTTTCCAGCACTGGCATATCGGGCATGTGCTACATTCAGCAGTTGGAGGGCAGTCATGGAGGCCTCTTCAAGGTCAAAGTTTGTTTCCTTACCTCGGAGTTGCATTGCCCTTACTCCAGAGTTGGAAAATTGGTTAGGATTGTGCCTTCAATTTCTCAGCTCTTTGATTCTTCACATACAGGGGCTTTTATTTTGGGAATTAAACTGCAAAACAATTAACTGCAGGCATAATTCACCCTGTGATCAGTTTGACTTCTACAAGACCTGTTTGGCTAATATCCCCATCTTTATACAGAAAGCAGCAGCATACTGTAATATCTCACTAAAATGGGAGAAGCCCTTTATCTCTTACCACTATATATATATATATCACTATAAACTGAGAAGCTGTAAAATATGGAAAAAATGAAAGCAAAAAAAAAAAATCACAATCATCAGCTTCTTCACTAAGCCAGAATGTGTGTCTGTGCGTGTGCATATATACATTTTTAACTTCACTCTTCAGCCATGTCAGCTCCCAGACAGCTCTAGAGATTATTTGACATCTCAGTTTTCGTAACAAAAGCTTACAGGCACGGAGGGACCTTGCTTTGGAAGAACAATAACTGTTCTAAAATGTCTCCAGAGAACCCTTTAGTGGTGGTGATTGAATAAATGGTGTGCAGAAGAGGATGAACTGCAAGTGTTCCTTTAAAAAAACCAATGGAGCTGAAAATCGCTGTTGCTCAGTTCACCACATGCTCTTTTTACCCTTAAAAAAAATAATCATATCCACTACTGTCTCTTTGAGCACTTCCTTTCTCATATTCCTAATCAGAAGCATGTTTCAGGAAAACAATTAACAGAAGAACCATTGCTTATAAATCATCTTGAGGCCTAAATGGCAAAAAGGCAGGAAATAAATCTGTTACATAAAGGGAGGATATAAATCTATTACATAAACTACATAAATGGCTTTTGATAGTTGTCATGAAGACATATCAATTCAGGCAAGATGCACATGATTACAGATTTTTAAACCTTTTTTCCCCACTGAATTCTGATGAGAAAACAATGGAAATGTACAATATATTTCTTCAGAAGTTATGAAATTTTGGAGAGTTACAGGAGAGAAATTGAGCCGTAGCCCTTGAACCAACATACTGCTTAGCTTCACCCCCATTTTTCCTGTTGGCTATGCTTGACTGAAGAGGCAGATGCTTCCCCAGGGCAGAGATCAACATCATGACTGAACACTGGACTAGCATCTTACTATAACAAGATGAGAATTTTCTAAAATTGCAGATTTTGTATTACACTTCATACACGTTTTATACAAAATCAGTGTTTGTGAATACATACCACTAAAATTTTAGTTTGCCTTAAAAGAGAGTTTGGACAATATGCTACAGGAACTGCATCATCTGAGCTTCCCCCCATATTCTCACAGTAATATAGATAAGCCAACAACAGTCTCAGCTGCCACTCAGGGCGCAATCCTAACTAATTTATGTCAGCACAACTGGGAATATTCCCATTCCAACTGTGGTGTCGGAAGCCTGGCACATGCCTTTGCACTGGCATGATCTCCTTAATCTCCCTAGAAGTGCACTTTTGCAACACTCCCCATCACGGGACTTGTGCCGGGACTTATGCCAGCCTAACTAAGGGTTAGAATTGCAGTATAATTAGGATAAGAACTCACTGGTGTTTCTTAATTCATCTAACTCTATTCTGCATGCCCACCCAGGATCCAATGTTGAAACTGAGTAGGCCAGAAGTCTCCTCTGGGTAAGGAGTCCCAACTCTATGTCAAGTCTCAACTGCCCAATAGGACTATTTGGATATGTGCTAGCAAAATCACTGGCTCAAAAACAAGAAGCCCTCTCTAGGACTGGGATATGCAATATAGAGCTCTACAGATTTGCTATACCCCCTGGCTCTGAACCCCCTTTCTGCACTGCCCTACCCTGAAACATTCCCTCCTCCCTGGACATTCCCGCATTCCCACATCCATTCCACCCTCCCTGCCCTCCTTGGCACCAAACGTAGTGCCAGTGACTGTCGACGTGGATTCAGTATAGGCAGGATAGTCCAAGCCTTCCTGCCAGTGCTTCTTACTCACTTCATGGCACACATTTGCAAAGCCTAGTGCTAGTGCGGCAGCTGCTATGCTAGCGCAAAACCCAATAGTTTGGTCTGTAAATATCGGAAAGTTCTTTGCATTTACCTGAATGTTTTCACAAGATTTTTAAGTTCACTGAAAACATCACCAAGAGGAATATGAAGAGGGCCCAAGACAGTAGGCAATCTGAAAAGGAAAAAAGATAATTTAGATAATAAACATTTTTCTCATCAAAAGAAGAATTGGGCCCACCAGTCACCATAAGCTCCCTTTGGAACTAGGTGAAGATCATAAACAATATTCATATATTACCTTTCAACAAAAGTTCACCAAATGGTTTACACTTTCCAGATGTCAAACCAGATGTTTTTACTCCCAGCATTTGTTTTTATACAAGACATAAATGATAAATCGGCTCTGTCTAGTTTAAGAATAATTCTTAAATTCTTTGGTCACACAAGTCCAAAACACTAGACGTTCTTCTATACGATCAAAAACCACAAAAGGGCTTTAGATAAATTCATTATCACTGCATAACCTTTCATATTTTACAGTGTCATCAGATGCATGTAGTGTTATCTGTAATTTACAGGCATACATATGCAAAGTTTACTCTAAATTTGTAAATACTCCCTTATTGTATGAACAATACTCTTGAGATTGTGTTTAACTCATGAACACCATCTCTTCCGAGCTAACTGTATATAGGCAGTTTGTTTAAAAGTAAAAGCATTACTGAAGAGGTGAACGCATACTCACACTTTCTGCAGCTTTTCAAGTACAATCCTTTTTCGAATCTGCTGTTGAGCATGAGAATCTACAAGTGGAAGGGCAGGAACCCACTGCAAATGATCCTATGCAATTTTAAAAGCGGAAACAAACAAAAAATTAAGATGTTCGGGGCAATGTTCCCCTTAAGATGCCTGGCTGTACACCTTGAAACCAAGCTCTGGTTATCTCAAAGTTGGCAATGATGTGTGACATCCCCTACAATCCACAGTAACTATGAGAGTATGTTAAGAGACATTTACGTTGACGTAGTTAATGCACCACCTAGTAAAAACCTATGGGAAATTCATATTGCAATTCAGAGTAAATTGTTCTTATGTCAGAGCAAAGACTCCCCGTAGTTACTCTGGACTGCGTCCATCATCACCAAACATCAGGAGGCCCTGTCATGCAGCCATAGAAAACCTCTGCACAGTAGCAGAGATTCTTACATTGATCACTGGGTAGGGGATAAGTAAAATATGTTAATGTTTAGTCTATACAGAGTAACTATAGTGGAAATGTCATGGACCAAGATGAAGGCTGATTTTCATCTAATGTGAAAATGTACAATAGTTTCATTTGATAGAGGTGGAAAAAACTCAAATCACCTACAACAGCCTCCAGAAATGAATGCTGCAGCTGCTGCTGTGGTTGGCCGGAGCCAAACAACTCTACGCTATGTGCATGTCAGATCCTGCTCATCTACTGTATAATACACATACCAGAAAAAGTCACAAGTTACTTGTGAAATCCACAACACATCCATAGTCTGTCCCCAAAACAGCTCTGCCTCAGATGTTGTAATAAAAAAATCAACAGTGACTATAATGACCCTAATTTGGGGTTAAATGTCTTGGCCACGTTCTTCAGCTTGACTGCTTTGATTATCTATATCCACCAACTAAGACTGCAATCCTAACTTCCAGTTAGGCCGACCTACGCCCTGGTATAAGTCCTGTGCTGTGGGAGTTACAAAGGTACAGAAAGACACTTCTGTATCCCTTCTGGGGGAGGGTTAGGCCATTCAGACATGCGCTTGTCTCTCTACATCACCACAGGAATAGGAAGACTGATGAGTTGTGCTTTCCTAGGTTAGGACTGCAGCATTAGTTAGCTTTCATTACACAATTTCTGTGAACATTGGGTTAAATGTTTATTATAGGGTGGTCCAACTTTGGATAGCCAGGGGACTGCATGATGTATACATGAGCTTCAGCTGGGCCACCGGTGGTTACTGGGGGTGACTTCCATGTTGTATGCCTGCCAAAATCATTAGGCATGATCAAAGCAAAGGCGAGTGAGATGGGGCTTTTCAATCTCCCTGCTATACCATTCCAGCTTCAACTTCTCCAAAGGAGAAACTGGAAGGGAATAGCAGTAAGAATGAAAAGTCACCAGCATATCCAACGATACTCTTGCTTATGAGGATGAAGGGTCTGCTTTGCAAAAACTCCATTTCCCAGCATGACTCAACCTCATTCTAGCTGATAAGTCTGAAGGTTAAGCAGGGTGGCCATGCAGCACTTGACCAACGGGGAATGGTGAAGGGCTGATTTGTTAACACAGGCATATAGAGCAACCAACCCAGAGAAGAAGCATATTAAATGCACAGAAGAGCACTTGAGACAAACCAAATCAAGTCCACACACAAAGACTTGCAATAAAGATGGGCACAAATGTTTATGCACCTTTACAACTCATGGTTCCCTTCAATTGGGAACTTTCAAGATGCCCAACAAACCAACTGAAAAAAAGTCTGGAATAATATATTTTCTGCATATAGCTGATACACTATATGCTTAAGTACAGCTTAAAATTAAGCCTAACCTTAAAATGTTCTATCCAAGTTTGCCAGCTCTTGACCAAAAGTCAAATATATTAATTATGGAAGTGATTCTATGAAAATGGAAATGTTTCTAGCATATTGGCTCAGGAAAACCTTGGAGATTTACTGGGATCTCCCACTCATGCTTGTACTCTGCAAGACTCTGGTTACACCACTGTGCTCATTACACATGGAGGCAACAGGCACTTATTACTCTGCATCTAGCAGTTTAAAAATCACTATGAAACCAACAGGACTGCATGGCGAATAAAATTAGCTTAATTTTAAAGACATTTACTTGATCATTGCAAGGATGCTGTAATCTTCCGGGCTGCGTTGTCAAATCTTCTTCAGCTAAGGTGAACTTTCCTTCATAAAATTCCTTGACTCGTAATTCCAAATTTGAAGTTTCTTCTTTTAATTTTTCATAGCTGGGCAAAGGTTTAGCTGCTGAACTTGAGCCCCTGAAATGCAAAGACTGGTCTAAACTGCTCTGAGCATCCCTTTTAGGAGTGACATTTTCACCAGTGCTATCAAAATCATCCTCATCAAGCTCTTCTTCTTCATAGTTTGCCGGCAGCGTCTGCTGCTGTATGTGTGCAACTGTAAAATTGGAGCCATAGAGGTGTTTCAAGGTCTCCTCAGTCCTCCACTCAGTAAGCGTGCGTTTGAGCTGTTCCAGCAAGTTACCTTTAGCAGTAAGAGGGTCAACTGTACCTTGCAGCTTATGTCCAAGATGCTGTTTTGATTTAGCAAGCAATGCTTTAAATTGTTCTGCCCCCTTTTTACTCACTCCCAGGAAAACAAGTTGTGAGCCACCAGAGTTATCTCCGCAGCCTTCGGAAGTTTTAGATATAAGACTATTTGATGAAATGTCTGTTCTTTCCATTTTTTGAGTCTTATCCAGAATATCACATTTATCTTCTTGGCCACCTAACTGGCACCTACTTAACTGTTCTGCTGCATCCTTAACTGGATCCTCGACAGGACTAAGCCTAGGCTGCATTTTTTTTAGTTTGCTCTTTCTGGGCACTGACTTCTTTGCACTTGATAGATTCTCTGGCAAAACAGAGGAAACAAATACTTGTTCAGCATCACTGCTGCTCTCACTTTCTGCACCAGAATCACTCTGGATTGCTGCAACAACGGGATTTTCAATTTCTGATGCTTTAATTCCTTCATCCACCAATTTCACTTCTTTGCCAGCGCGGCCACTGTTAACAGAAGATCATGGCAGTCAGTCACCCACATACATGGACCATATGTGGCTACATATTTTATGAAGCATCAGTTAGCAGTAAGATTATCAATTGAGAGCGTTTCACTCAATGAATAAATGAATATTTATTTATATCCGGTCTTTCCTCTGTAAACTGGAAGCTGGAATAACACATAAAATGGTTACATGCTTGTCCCTATATGATAATTATTTATTGGCTTCTATGGCTGGCAAAGGAGAGACTGGATAGTAACAGAGCACAAGCAACAGTAGATTGTACTGCCCCTGCATACCTGGTGATAAAATATTCTTACATAGGAAGAGTAATTCTGCCACTGTGTAATGTGGTGTTCTTAAGCTAAACTGAACATATGGAAAGTTGGCATGTTCATGATAATGTTCAGTTTACTTAAAAAATGAAGGCTAAACCGAAAGACTTGGGGAAACGGGTTAATACAGCTTTGAGATGTGTGATTTAGGGCAAAATCCAGAGTAACTACAGGGAATCTTTGTTCCAGTGTAAGAACAACTTACTCTGGATTCCAAAATGAATTTCCCATAGGTTTTCACTATGTGGTGCAGTAACTACGGATGCACATAAAGTCTCTTACGTGCTCCCGTAGTTACTCTGGATTTGGGGGTTAGATTTAAATTGAAATGAGATTTAATCTTTAGCAATACTAATGGCATATTACTGCAAAAATTTGGAGTAAACTGTATATTTCCTATTTATTTAAATCTACAGTATATAAACAGCATACTATATAGAAAAGAAAAAAATTAAAGGCTCTTACTCATATAAGAGTATATCAACTGCATCTCTGTATATTTTAATGTTCTGTTCTGACCTCCTAAGTTGGGAAAGTAATTCTATTACAACTCTACTGCAATGGCTTCCTCTACGTACAAACAGAACAGCCTATCTTTAGATGAGGCTACCGGCTGCACATCTGCAGGAGTCACTGTTATAGGCTAGCATCCTTTTAATTGTGGAGCACAATCAGTTCAGTAAAGGATATAGGGACATATAGCATAATACAAAGCCTTTTTTAAGGAATGTGGTATAGGAAAGAAGAAGGAATAGAGAGACAGAGGGACCCCAGAGTAGTCTCCACACCCTTGCCAGTCAAATGGTAGGCTCATGCAAGGGCATTCTGGAACGCGTAAAGTATCAAGAAACAGTTTTTGAGGCTGCCTGGCAGCCAACAGGCATCAGTCCAGGGAGCCATGCAAGAGCCATTTGTGATGACCAAGTGCAATAAGGCTCTGGCTTGCACCTGTTTCCTGGTAGGTAGGGTAGGTAGGTTGGCACCACTGGTGAGACTTCACAGGGCACTTGTCAGCTGCCCAAGGATGCTACCCCATAACACAGACCCTGAAATGAAACATATCTCACTATCAGGTGTTCGAGAAACACTAAACACCTGAATTTGTAAGGGAAGAAAAAAATAAATTTTACAGTTTTATACCACTGTCATAGATCCAGTTTTATTCCACTATTATGGAACTATCATAGAACCTTTTCACCCATAACTGGGTGAGACAGTGAATAGTGTGTAATTGTTTTTGGTTTTAAGTGCATACAAAGGACACCTTTGAGAGACTCAAACAAAAGAGTCATTCAAAACCTCCACAGATTGCAGATGTAACAAAAGGTTTTTCTCTTTTCCACAAGCACAAGACCGGTGGACCTGTTTATTTAATGTTTTACCTGAAGATGTAAACAAGCTTTCAGCACATATAATTGGTTCCAGTTAACTTACAAAGGAAGATATATACAAAAACTGATGCATCAGGCCCATGAACAAACACTGTGCTTGTGCCATGTTTCAACAGGTTCAATTACAGTACAGAATGAGGGCAGCTGTAAATCATATAGATCAAACAGACTTTTCACCATCACAAAAGAAGAAAAAGCTAATCAAGGCAAACAGGTCTTTGTGGGGGCTACAAAAATCTTGCCTGCAAGAGAAAGCAAAAACAGGGAAATCAAAGTCTTCAACCAGATTGTGGATACATAAATAAAATCATTGATTCTATCATACCTTTCTCCTTGCTTTAATAATTTGATGTCCACCGGCCTTTAAAAATGCAACAAAAAAAGATTTATTTAGATATTTACAACTCATATATCCCTGATCTTTAAAAGAATAATTGTAATCAAATTTTGCAACAGTCAATTTGAGTAGTCACCAACATTTGGTCAATTAACCAGCAAACCATTTTAAGGGTTCAATTCTGAAGTTGATGGTGCCCAGGATGAAAGAGGTACCACAATGGCAACCACAGGATCCTATGGGAGCTACTGCTACTGCCAGGGCCTGCTTGGCATTTGGTCCCTTCCTCCATTCAGACAGTAGCCAGAGGCAATGGGACTCCTTGGCTTAGAATCCATGTTTTAATGGGCACAGAGTTGAGGAGGCCCGTGCTGGCTACCTATTTCATGAGTGGGTGCAGGATGCAGCTACAGACACTGCTGCCATCTCAAACCCCTCTCACCAGTCTGAACCTTTCCCAGTTTCTTCCTCTCCGTCTCAGCGCAACCACTCACCCCTTGCTGGGCGCTATGAATATGCTTTACAGCATGTTCACGACACCCAGGGCTGGTGCTGAGGTTCAGCACTGGCTTCAGGATAGGGTGTAAATCATTAACTTTATAAGAACAAAAAGGTTTTATTTTCCCCAACTTGACACAATTCAAGTGACTCATTCATTACAATATTTCTGCTTATTCAGCATCTCAACCCGTCCTACTGCTCACATGAGTTTTTTCTAACGAATTCTCAAGTGGACTTGGGTTTCCATTAAAAGGCAACAAATGACAATTATTCCATGTATTGCATTACCACTGTGGAAGATGTAATTTGGATTTTCTGTTTAATGTAACAAGATGTCTCGATCTCTATCAACCTGACATAGGGAAAAGTCTTCTTTGGGTGAAAGTCCTGCTGGACTGATGCTTGCATACAGTGAACAGATAATCCACTAGGACAGAGGTGCTTAAACATTTTGGGAGGAGGGCCACATCAGCTCTCTGACATTGGTTAGGCGGCTAGAAAACTAATTTACATTTCAAATTTGAATACATTTACATATAAGAATGTATTAGAGCGGATTACAAGGCTTGCCCAAGGGCCAGATAGAGGGGTCTTGCTGGGGGCTGCATTCAGGCTTGCCAAGG
Source organism: Cryptoblepharus egeriae (assembly GCA_030015325.1). Lineage (NCBI taxonomy): Eukaryota > Metazoa > Chordata > Lepidosauria > Squamata > Scincidae > Cryptoblepharus > Cryptoblepharus egeriae. The sequence goes on from JAREYC010000003.1 coordinate 114,187,807, forward strand.
GCTGCATCTGGCCCCTGGTACAGGGTTCGGACACCACTGCTCTACGATTTACCATTTGCTGAAGGTTATAGAAGAGAGAAGAAAACAACTCCCCAAGATTTGCACCACTTCTTAAAAGCAGCCAGTGTGAGTAATGTCTAGAATGTTGCACTGAGACTGGCGAAACTTAAATTTAAATCCTTGCTCAGCCACAACACCGGGCTAGCTGCTTTTCCTTGGCATAACCTACTCTATTACGTTGATAAAAATGGAGCCCAACTATACGACTTTGGGCTCCCTGAAGAAAAAAAATAGGTCTAAAAAGTGAATCATAGTAACAACATGCTTTCAGATTTTGGGGTTATTTCAGAATAATTTTTTACAATCAAATGAATGAGTTTTATTTCTGTACGAGAAAACTAAGATTTTTCATTCAAATTCCAGTTATATTTTGGAAAAAAATAATTATTTCTAATTTCTAACAGATGATATCTACATATGCCATTCTGAGGTTTGAATACTGTTTGCTAAATCTGTACAGTATAACCTTATGTCTCTTGATAACGGGACATAACTTGCAAGACAGTGACAACCAGTGGCAACTTGTTTAGTTGCAATTTCTCTCTAGCTTAGGCCTGTATCCTAAAGTGAAATTAAGCCTCTTGCTCCGGAGCAATTAAGATGACTTTCCATAAAATAACACTAGAGGGTGACATAACTGCGTGGACCCATAACTGCCATGGGTTTTACCCTTAGTCAAACACACATACTCCAGAACAAGAAGCATAAACCAGAGTTCTTTTCTATCTCACATAAGGTGATAGATATTGTAGGACATTTTAAAAACTGGAGCACAAGCCCCATTTGGATACTTTCGCTAAAATTAGAGCAGCTACGATAATAAGATTAGGGGAGATAATCCTGCCTTTCAGACAAAAAAAGATCTATAATTAGACCTGGGAACGATGCTTCTAAATCTATCAGGGTTGGAATAGACGTAAAGCTAGTTAACAACTATTACATAATTGGGAGCCAGCCTCAGGAGCTATCTCTAAGATGCCCCTGGCTGCCTGGAACAAGCTCCTCCTTCCCCAGTTCAGCTGCAGCTACTCATTATTTTTATTTATGATTATGATTTTGATTTATGATTGTGCATTTATTTTTTTTCCATTTTCACATGGTTTTTATGATTCCTTAGTGCAATTCTACAAGAATACTGTTCTATTTTCTATTAATTCTATTTTCATCAGTAATTTGTTTTTCCATGAAAATAACAAGATTCCTTGCTTCTCCCAGCTATGTTCTGAGTTTTTCCTAATTCAGAATTAATCCTAATTTTCCCAGAATTTTCCTAATTTAGAATTAATCCCAATTCTTCCTAATTCAGGTAATGAAATGAATGAGTGAATGATAGGGAATGAAGATGACTGCTGTTTCTCATAAAACGCAATTTTATGTAGCCAAATTGCATTTTTAAGCAGAAAACTACAGAACAAATTTCAAGTAAATTCCCACATAATAATTGAAAATTGGATCCTAACAAGTTCTTCAGCATCTATGTTTAACCGTAATTTAGGGCTAAATAAGGTTTGTCTGAAACCAAGACAAATAGCAACTCAGGTTAGCCTTAAGCAGGATTTTCACAATTATTGATAAATGGCTTAACTGTGGTTAAAGAAAGGAAGGGTTGGATAGTGTGTTCCCAAAACAACGGTTCAGACACTGGTTTTCTTTGGAAAGTGGTTCTAAAGAGCTTCTAAAGAACCAGAGCAAAATTAAAAGGCAAAAAATGGTTGTTCTGAATCAAGGACATGTATCACAGTGTGGTCTCGCCAAGGGATATAGATTATACCAATGTCAACTAATATGGGTTTGACCAGGTCTACCGCACAAACTTAAACATACTGGGCATAAGTACTGAGAGTATGAGCAGATCCAGCTGCTGATTTTAATGGTAAAGACATTATCTCTTGAAAAAGGCATATTTCAAAATGCCCCCTCCCCCAAGAAAAAAGATACATTATTATCTTTTCTACAGAATTGTTTGTTACTTTCTTCTACTGATTTCAAGGACAAGGTCTGGTCCTAGAATAATGAATGAGGAACCACATTAATTACTGCTAGTTACCTTTCTTCTTCTCTCAGCCAGACCGAACTTGTGGAAATTTGACCCTCAAAGTATTTTGATGCTCTGTAACAAAAGTTGCTGCAAAAACACTGCCAGAAACAAAAAGAAAAAGAATGATATCAAAAGTGTTCATTTTATGGAAACAAACTCAGTGTCAACTTTGATCATTTGTTGTGGTGGGAAGTCAAATAAAGCCCAAATTCATATCTTTTTGCTGAACTCAGAAATACACCAAGAACAAGAAAATGGATGACCTCCCCCGCCCATATGGCAGTATTACCATCCCATTTCACATTTGACACCCCACTCCAAACACTGCAAAATTTATTACAGCAAAGGTTTTCATGTCACCTCCTCTCTAGCTGGATAAGTTTTACCACCTCCCCGCCTCCCCCCCCCCCCAAAAAAAAGACTTGCATCACCTCTGAAGGTGCAATGTAAAGGCTACAATGTAAAGGCTGTATCACCTCTGAAGGAGAGACCTCTGTGGGAATTTTGCATGCCAGTGATAGTGCCATGCAAATTCAGTAAACGCACAGACCACTTAAGGAATTAATTTTTTTCATAAAAAGGTTGTGAAGAGAAGCTGAGAACTGGGCTGGTGAATAGAATATAATCTATTCTAAAAGCTTTTCCAAATTATGGTATTCAGTTCAGTTACCTTTACTGGCATAAAAAATCTTTAAACACATAGATTAAGGCTGCAATCCTAAAGACACTTTCCTGGGAGTAAGACCCATTGAACACAATGGAGTTTATTTTTGAGTAGACATGGTTAGGATTGTGCTCTTAAAACATCTACTTTGAATAAGCAATAACATTGGAACATATCATCTTAACTAGTTTCAAAAGGGTTGCCACTTTCATAGTTAGTTCAATATTTACACCACCAAGAAGTAACATAGTTTTTTTGATCTGAAATTAAGGTATGCTGTTCCCATTCTGTGCCACAAGGTTGAAAAGCTACTTACAATGAACAGTAGCTGCTGTTTAAGTATCTGCATGTGTTGTCTGTGTCAAAATATGTCAAAAGATGGTTGGGCAAAGTCACTCCAAGCTGCTGGAGCATGGAGAAGAGAAACCTGCCTGATTTGTTAAGAATATAAGAGCCCCACTGGATCTAGACCATCTAGTCCAGCTTCTTATAAGTAGCACACAAGGTAACAAGAGACCTGCTTCCTGGTATTATGCGTATGGTATTATGCAGCTGACACAGCCATGGACAGCCAAAATGATTAACACAAACTATACACCTTTTCATGTGGATAGTTTTTCCATCAGTGTTCTTACGCTTACCTGAACCATGCCTTGTCAATGACATCATTTATAAAAGCATTTTAAAAAACAACTTTTAAACTTACCTTTCTCTCAGAAATGTCATAAACCTTGTTTGTTTTTGTTGAAATTCTGTACTTTTGTTGTGGGATCTTAAAGCAAAACACAAGCAATCTTGGTTAATGCTACATTCACCAAGGTTTTTCCTCTTAAATTTCTTCCATATCTGGCATTGTTTACAGAGACCATTACAGTAACCTTAATGGTGCTTCTCAAACTGTTTGGAATTTCTGCAAACACCTGTTAAAATTATAAAAGATCTAAAAATTTGTTAAATTCCTAAATATTTCAGCTTGTTACTGGTGTTTACCTCTGAATCAAGGAACTGTGATTGCAGTTTATCAAATCACAGTTTGATCCTGGTTTGTTGGGATCACCTATGGGCAAAATCCAGGATAACTACAGAGAGTCCTTGCTCTGGCGTAAGAACAACTTACTCTGGATTGCAATATGAATTTCCCATAAGTTTTCACTAGGTGGTGCAGAAATTATGGGCACACATAAACTCTCTTACGTGCTCCCGTAGTTACTCTGGATTTGGGGGCAGTTCAGTATTCAGAAAACTGTAATTTAAGGTTTCAATTCAGTTGTGTCAAGGGGAAGAGGAAAAAGAAGTTCTTATTCTACTTGATAAGGAGGGCAACCTTAGCATAAAAAGTGCTGGGCTAGAACAGTGGCTAAAAATATCTCTCCATCCCACATCTCATCTCAACCACAAACTGACCTTAGACAAGTCACTATCTTGGGGCTTTACCCTTGTTCCCAGCTGCAGTGGTGTGATAATATGTGGCTAATCTTACCAGGTTGCAGTAAGGATTACTGAGATAACATATGAACTAGGTCATGACTTAACTTTGGAAGGATTTCACTTAACAAAGGGTTAGAGAACTACATGAGAAGAAACACAGCACTTCTGTGTAGAATGATAATGAAATAAAATAGCAGTTTGTGAGCAGGACTGCGCAATCCAAGTATCTTTTAATCAGTAATACTGCAGACAGAGGTTCTTTCACATCATGGGTCATTCAAAATCAGAAATGGTTTACATAATCATACATCTGTAAATTTTGTGTACTGTACTTGTAAGAATGAAATATACTAGAGGAATAAAGCAGGCCTCTGTCAGTCTTGAAAGACTATGGTATCGTGCTCTGCGCTGCATACTCTGCATGCGAAGCACGAAAGCCTGGGTTAGATAGTTATGGAGGATAGGCTGTTACCCAAGCAGCAAATCCCCCCTCTCCACACCACTGAATTAGTCCAATGGAAAGGTAGAGCCAATATGATTGGATCCAGCTGGCATTGCAGAGCTGGGCTAAGGACAGGAGCTCACCCTGTCTTGTGGGGCCGACCCGGGTCTCGAACTCTGGCCTGCTGGTTAACAGGCACAGCATCTTAACCTCTTGCACCACCCACAGCATAAACAAGCTTGCACAATCAGAGTTTAATAGCAAGGCATTTTGGCTGCAATCCTAAAGATACTTTCCTGGGAGTAAGACCCACTGAACACAATGGGGCTAACTTTTGAGTAGACATGGTTAGAATTGTGCTCTCTGTCTACAGTGCATTTTGATAACACAGATAACCAAGGAGTCCAACCAAGTCAGTGAATTTCAGCCAATGAAAATCTAATTTCTAAATATAGTTCAGAGAAAAACAAAAAAAAAAGTAAGAACAATTCCCTAGAAGGAACGTTGAGTGAAATAATGTAAGGGGGAAAACAAATAATATACAAACTACAACTTACATTTTGTAGCTTATTTTTACAAATGGGATAGCCACACAGCTTGACGATAAATCGTTCTTCCACAGCATCCTTATAATGAGATGGTGTTATTAATTTTCCCTGGAATTATAAGGGTGGGAGGAAAAAAAGACTTGAAAAAGTGTGCTTTTTCTTAATATTACACTTACTTACACTTGATAGTAAAAGAAATACTGAGAATTTACAATACAGAAGAGAGACCAAGAAAATAAAAAGGTCAAAAGGTCAAAAGTCATGTTCCAGTCATGCTTGTGTTTAGGGACTATTGCAATTATTTTATCAATAGGGATTATTGATAAAATGCACTGCATATTTAATACAGACATCTGCTGCATGACAATGTTTGAGCCAATGACCAACCACATGCATGCTAGCTGACCCATCAAACTGAAACCGTAAAAACCCTCTTATTTATCAAAGCTTTTTATTAGTATTGAGCAGATTGTTTTATACCTTTCCCCCTTTTTTTTAACCTTTTTTGATCATTGGGTGGTCTGGCCATAATAGTGTTTTAAATGTTTTTAAAATGTTTATGTATATTTTATATGAATTTTATGTAAGTTTTTCGTTTTTTGTGCTTAATTTTATTTTTTTATCATTGTATATTTTAAATTTTGTAAGGTGCCTTGAGTTCGCTTTTGGGGGAAAAGTTAATAAATAATAATAAAACTGACCAGGCTAGCTTCCTTCTCTCTTTCCTTGCTGGTTCACCAACATTTTTACTAGCTAGCTGATTTCTCCCTTGTTAGCCATGCAAAGCTTTGTGGGATGTATCCAGCATTCTAGGGTATTCAGCAGCTGCTATTTAAGGTTGTTGAGATAATGATGAACATGTCTGCGGCATGTATTTGTGTTATATGTGAGGCATATCTGAGTTACTGCCATCCTGAACTTTGATGCGCTTGGTCCCATTATAACCAAAACCCAATCCCTCTTTTGTCACAAGTTCACTAGGCCCTCCTACCATTATCATGAATGCCTATAAAGTCTTACCATAATTACTGGAACATAAATACTGAATCACTAACAACTTATTTGACTGTTCAATTTAATGGCATTTAAGCACAATTAGCTTTTTTTGGATGGGAAGACAATTATTTGTGTCATACATTACTCCCCAAAATATAAAATCCTTTGTCTGGAATAAAATATTTAAATTTCAAATTAGAATAAAATTTTTAAAAGACAGACATACACAATTAACAAGGAATTCTTCATCGATATCTTCTTCCAACAAACGTTCAACAACACGTAAGGCTTTTCTCTCATACTCAATCTTCTTTCTAATGGCAGCTTCAAGAGCTGCTTTCCTACAAATGAAGAAACATTTATTAAATGAAGAAACATTCCTACAAATGAAGAAACATGAAGAAACACAGGCAACTCTAGTAAAAAAATATATGCCTGAAACTTTAGATTTTCAACAATTTCATTCTTGTGTGATGTTTCCTTTTCACAGATTACATAAAAATTTATAGCCAGCTTGTCAGAAAGTTCATTTTTTATGTGATGAGAGACAAATGCAACAGAAACAAAAATTGTCCTCTGAGTCAGAGAAGGGCAGGGACCTACATAAAGAAAGCCCTATTGGATCAGGCCAAATGCCCATATAGTCTAGCAATGTGCTTTCAGAGTGACTTTTTCATAGTGACCCACCAGCTGCCTCTGGGAAACCCAGAAGTAGAAAAACACTCTCACCATTGCTCACCTAAAACGGAGAGGCATACTGATGCTGGACTTGAAGACAGTGCACGGTTGGTCATGAATAACAGCCACTATAGGCTCATCTTCCATGATTTTCGAAAATCCCCTTTTAAAGCCATCCAAAAGAGAAGGCATCACAACATGGCATGAATTCCATTAACTATATACCATGTGAAGAAATATATCTTTTTATCTCTCGTAGATCTCCAGCCAATCAGTTTAATTGTATGACCCATGGTTCTCATAGCACTGTGGGTGGCACAAGTGGTTATGACACTGTGCCTATTAACCTTTAGGCCAGGGGTCGAGACCCGGGTCCCCACAAAACAGGGTGAGCTGCTGTCCTTAGACCAGTTCTGCGATGCAGCTGGAACCAATCGTATCGGCTCTGCTGTTCCATTGTACTATGTTATTGGCGTGAAGAGCGGGGACTTGCTGCTCGGGTAACAGCCTATCCTCCATATCAATCTACCTAGGCCTTCATGCTTTGCATGCAGCATTGAGCACAATACCATAGTGTTTCAAGACTGATGAATGCCAAGGTTCTCATATTGTGAAAGTGAAAGAAAAACATTTGAGTATTTTTTTCTGAGAGACACAGATTTTTCTTTCTTGCTGAATTCTGAGCATCTCTAGCCTTCCACTTAATAGATATTCCATGTGTTTAAGCATGGGGACAGAACAATATTTCATTGCTGGCCCTGTCCCCAGAGGGACCAGAAACTTGAATAAGGATGCAAACTGAGATCTGCATGTATACAGTATATACGGTTCTTGATGCACTTGGGACCTCAAGTAAATCAGGCTGCAATCCTATTCACATACTGGACAGTAAGCCCCGTCGATTAAAATGAGGCTTGCTTCAGAGTAGACATGCATAGGATTTGGTTCTCTGGGCACAATCCTAACCAATTTCTTCGGTTCCTTAATTTCATGCAATTTCATGCCTGTGCATTTCCCTAACCACCCCAGGAATGGGGCAGAAGTGCATTACTGGACTTTTGTGACACCCCAGCTCAGCACAGGATTTGTGCCAGGGTTTAGGCTGGCCTAAAACAGGGTTAGGATTGCAGTCTTAGGCACACTGGGCCACTGGCAGCACAATTCACCCATCTCCCAGTTTCTGAAGTGGCATGGGGAGGCTGGTGCATGTCAATGCACTGGCCTAATGCCTTCAGGACTGGTGCAGAAGTGCCTTACAGCACTTTTTGCGACAATCCTAGGTTGGCACAAGACTTGTACTGGGATTTGTGCCAGCCTCCTCAGGGATTAGGATTGCACTGTCAGTTTCCTAACAACTGTACATGGAAGGATTTACAAAAGGGTGTTTCTACTTTGCATTTGTGAGTTAACACTTTTCCAAGTTACCCCTTCTGCAGATACTACACTACCATTACTGCCAAATACAGCAACTGTGTACAGCAAAGATAAAGCTTTGTTCTTTACCCTGCTAATTTAGGCTGGCCTAACTTACATGGCATAACTTTTGGTGGTGTTGTGGGGAGGTCAGAGTATGCCTGTGCAGTGGCCAACGGGGGGTTGGGGCAGAAGAAGTGGGGCAGAAGAGCCTTATGGCAGTTTTTTGACATCCCCAGGACAGCCGACTTACATTGGCGCTTATGCTGACCTAACTAGAGGTTATTGAAATTCTAATAATTTCACCTCCAAATGTAGAGGCAAAACATGCTCAAGAGGAGAACATGCTAAAGAGGAGTTATCCTACACTGAAGAGGTTACAAAATAACTTCAGACAAAAGCCATGAGCTCCTTGGCCGGAAGGGTGTAATGCAAGCTTGCTGACAAGCACAACATAAGGCCTGCCAATACAAGTAGACCTCCAAATTTTAAGATGCTATTTTACTTCTCTGCTAATGGCTTGTTCAATCAATACCTATACTGATAGTTTGTTCCATTAAAAGACTATAAAAATACCTATAAATGCAAACTTCGTTAGTTTTAAAGAGATAAGGGTAGTTAAATGTATCAATTTTATTATGAAAAGATCAAGATAACATACCTTTGTGCAGCATCTTCATTTTTCAAAGCATTGGATTGTTTATTACCTACAAACAAACAAAAATGTCAACAAACCATATATACATACAAATAACTTGCTCTATCTGAAGCATAAAGAATTTATCATAGAAATCCATGTTTTGGAAGAAATTGTAAAATATCTTTCTGAAAAGATTTATTTGCAAATGGTATGTTTTACTGTGTTTTGGATTATAAATACAGGTACGTTACAGGAATATTACAATACTGTGAACCTTGTTTAAAGCACACAATACTTTATGCTGATGTTTGTAAATGAAAAAAGACTACTGTACAGAATGCACAAGCTGAAGAAGTTGTCAAAAAACCTTTTCATAAAGTGGTTTTTGGTGTGGGTCTTGACCTATGTGATCCACGTGATGTGTGAGCATAATGTGCTTTTGATTAGACATCAGCTGCAAGCAAACATGTCCTAACTGCTCACTGGCCCCCAAAACAAGTCTCCAGACATGCTAGATAACATAAAACAGATTAACACATTTGACTCACTCTTTTCGGCATAAAAATTGGGTTGGGAAGCCCTCTCTTTCCACAACCACCCCAGATGAATGAGAGAAAACATTTATAACAATTGAGTTGCCACATTAATTTTGTCTTCTACAGCCATATGACAGATATGACATGACACCAAAAGGTGTAATGTCCTTCCTCTTACTAGGGAAAACTGCATCTGTTGAATTCCAACATGTTGTGTTGATAAACATAAACATGTTTAGGAATAAGGGAGGCAAAACCAACTTAGGATATACACAGGGCATTAGTTGTGCAGTTCAGTTGGCTTCAGTGCAGTGCAGTTCTAATTACTTTTTTATATCATGACCCCCATATCTATATGGGTTGTGTGTATGTGAGGGCATCTATATTTATATACACCCACTGAAAGAACCAGACTGGAAGAAGGCACATTTTTGTGTGTGCACACACGTGCGCATGGATATAGTTATACGTAAGAGTTATACATGTGTGTTTACATGTTACACATTACATGTTGGGTGTTTACATGTTACAAGAGTTACATGTGTGTTAATCTATATTTCCAGTATACACAGCCACTAGAGATAGATGAGCTCCTGTCAATTGCCCCGCTCCTGACAACCTAGCAGTCCAAAAACATTCAAATGCAAGTAGATAGATACTACATCAGTGGGAATACAACAGCGTTCCATGCACACGGGGATCAGTTGCATAGCTAATGATCATGTAACCCTGCGCAAAGCTCAAAATGTAGCCCCAGAAGTAATGTCACAACCAGAAGTGATATCATCCCTTGGTATTTTTAAAAAAAATTACAGAAAAACCTGCCTCCTCCTCCTCAGCAGTTCACCACCTGCTCTGCTTGTGGCATTGCTAAAGTACCTGTATGCTTTCTAGAGTTAAAGAAGAATTTGTTGCCTTCCCCCACCCATCCTGCAACAACAAAATCAAATTTAATTAAGTTAAAAAAATGAAAATTGTGTCCCTTTTTGGCTAGGGAAACTCTGCTGGGACAAAGAGGAATGGTTATTCTTTCTCTACTAAATAGAGGAGGAGGACCACTGAGAAGTGTCTGTATACCTAGTAAGCATTGGTAACTGTATTATGATATATGTACTGAGAGATTATTAATTTTAACACATTATTAGTTCCATACAGTATCAGAGTTACATGTCATTGACTCTCATAGCAATCAGTAAGATGAGAAAGTTTGAATTAAGAACATCCATTTTTGTTCCATAGGCTTTTTGGTTTTTATTTTCTAGTTAATTGGCTATTACTTTTGATAGAATATATCAAAATCTGTTTTGATATATCAAACAGTATGAATATATCAAAAAAATATCAAAAATATATCAAAAAGTATGAATATATCAAAAAATATATCAAAAAGTATGAATATATCATTCATACATATCCTGTTTTTCACAATTTTAACCACTAGTGTCAAGCTCGGCTTGTAGCCCCCCTAAAGCTTGTACGCCGGTGCAACGCCACTAGCTATGCCACTGATGTGGGCCACATGTCCATGGAGGTGTCTTTGGACAACACTATGGCTCTAGAAATGGGGATGAGAACCACACCTATCAAGACTAGCAGGGCAACCTGTGGCAGACACCTTTACCTTGACATAGGCTACGATCCAGAGTAACTATGGGACATTTTACACCAACGTAGTTACGGTGCCACCTATGGGAAACATATGGGAAATGCATAGAGCAATCCAGAGTAAGTGCCTCTTATGTCTTTCTGTAGTTACTCTGGATTGTAGGGTTAGAGATAGAGTCTTTCTACTGGAAAGAAACAGAAATAGAGAGAAAGAGATAGAGACATAGATGGACATAGAAAGAGATAGAGATATAGAGTGAGAAAAAGAGATAGAGGCCTAGGCCTGCCTAACTCTTCCCAGTCCTGTGGTGATGTAGGGAAGCAAGCGCATGTCTGTGCACTGGCCTAACCCTCCTCCGGGAGTGGCGCAGAAGTGTCTTATGGCCCTTTTGTGACACCAGCAGGTCAGCACAGGATTTATGCCAGGGGTTAGGCTGGCCTAAGTGGAGCTTGGGATTGTAGCCATAGAGAGACAGTGAGAGAGAGAGAGAGAGAGAGAGAGAAAGAAACACAGAGAGGCATAGGGTGCAATCCAGGAGGCAAAAGAGCTTTAGGGCACTTTTGTGATACCCCCAGATTAGCACAGGACTTATGCCAGAGCTTAAGCCAGCCTATCTGGAGCCACACACACACACACACACAAACAGACAGACAGAGAGAATTAGATAAAGAGATAGATATTGAGAGAGAGGGAAAGATAGAGATTGAGCGAGAGAGATACAATGAGATAGAAAGAGATAGAGAAAGAGAAAGAGAGAGACAGACAGACAGACAGAGGCTGCAACCCTAACCACTTTCCTGGGAGTAAATACTAATGAACTCAATGGGAATTACTTTTGAGTAGACATGCTTAGGATTGCATTGATAGAGAGAATTAGATAGAGATAGAAGGAGAGCCTGAGCAAGAAAGAAAAAGATAGAGAAAGACATACCCTACAATCCAGAGTAACTATGGGAGAACGTAAGAGATAGTTACGTTGATGTAGTTACTGCACCACCTTGTGAAAACCTATGGGAAATTCATATTGCAATCCAGAGTAAATTGTTCTTACTCCAGAGCAAGGACTCCCCACAGTTACTCTGGATTGTGCCCATTGAAAGATAGAATTAGATATACAGAGAGAGAGTGTGAGTGAGATAGAGAGAGACAGAGGCAGAATTAGATAAAGAGAGATAAGAGAGAGTGACACAGAAAGAGAAGGAGACAGAGAGAAAGAGATAGAGGGATAGATAGTGTCTGTATAGATATACACATACTACAGAGACACAAATGTATGCATGTTTGGGTTGTGTGTTTAGATCTCTAGCTGTACTAGTTGTGTGTGTGTGTGAGTAGTTGCATGTGTGTGAACCTCTATATTTACAGTAGATGCACCCACAAGACAGACAGAGACTGTGTGTAGACAGTACAGTTGTATGTATGGCTAGTGTTTGTGAAGGTATATATTATATATTCCTATATATCTATGGAGGGGGTTGTGAGGGAGAGGTCGAAGAGGCTGTTGTGACCCATCCAGAGGGCTCCCCGCCTCAGCCCTCAAGCCCAGAGCTCAGCCCCCCGCAGAGGCGCGGAGTGGTTCATCCTGCCCGTTGCCGGAGCCTTGAAGAGGCTAGGCAGGAGCGCCCCATGAGGGGAACGGGGGGGGGGGGGGCCGAGAGGACCCGGGGCTGCTTCTCACCCGGGCGCCTGCGGTGGCTCCTGGCCTTGGGGGCGCTGCGCGGCCTCTCCTCCGCCATGACGGAGGCCTCTCCGCTCTCTCCTCGGGGCTGATGAAGGGGAGGCGAGGCGGGGCCTGGCCTGGTCTGGGCGGAGGGACGAGGCCTCGGTGGCGGCGCTGGAGGAGGCTCACTCGGGAGGAGCACCCAAAGCAGTTCCCGAGGTGAGCGCACGAAGGTGGGCGTCTGGCTCCCTGGAAGGACGGCTGGGCCTCAGCAGGTCTACTCGGGAGTAAGTCCCATTATAGTGCAGGGGGCTTCCTCCCAGGTAAAAGTGGACAGGACGGCGGCTTCAGAACCCACTCTGTGCACGTCTACTTAGAAGTAAGCCCCATTATGGTCAGCAGGGCTTACTCCCAGGTAAATTACATTGGCCACCCTTTTCCCGGGAGTAAGCCCCATTCACTATAATAGGACTTACTCCTGAGTAGACATGCATAGGATGGGGCTCTGGGGTTGCACTCCTGTCCACTCTTACCTGAGAGTAAGCCCCATTGACTCTAATGGGACTGGCTTCTGAGTAGACATACATAGGATGGGGCTCTGGGGTTGCACTCCTGTCCACTCTTACCTGGGAGTAAGCCCCATTGACTCTAATGGGACTGGCTTCTGAGTAGACATACATAGGATGGGGCTCTGGGGCTGCACTTCGGTCCACTCCTACCTGGGAGTAAGCCCCATTGACTCTAATGGGACTGGCTTCTGAGTAGACATACATAGGATGGGGCTCGGGTTGCACTCCTGTCCACTCTTACCTGGGAGTAAGCCCCATTGACTCTAATGGGACTGGCTTCTGAGTAGACATACATAGGATGGGGCTCTGGGGCTGCACTTCGGTCCACTCTTAACTGGGAGTAAGCCCCATTGACTCTAATGGGACTGGCTTCTGAGTAGACATACATAGGATGGGGCTCGGGTTGCACTCCTGTCCACTCTTACCTGGGAGTAAGCCCCATTGACTCTAATGGTACTGGCTTCTAAGTAGACATACATAGGATGGGGCTCTGGGGCTGCACTTCGGTCCACTCTTACCTTGGAGTAAGCCCCATTGACTCTAATGGGACTGGCTTCTGAGTAGACATACATAGGATGGGGCTCGGGTTGCACTCCTGTCCACTCTTACCTGGGAGTAAGCCCCATTGACTCTAATGGGACTGGCTTCTGAGTAGACATACATAGGATGGGGCTCTGGGGTTGCACTCCTGTCCACTCTTACCTGGGAGTAAGCCCCATTGACTCTAATGGGACTGGCTTCTGAGTAGACATGCATAGGATGGGGCTCTGGGGTTGCACTCCTGTCCACTCTTACCTGGGAGTAAGCCCCATTGACTCTAATGGGACTGGCTTCTGAGTAGACATTCATAGGATGGGGCTCTGGAGCTGCACTCCTGTCCACTCTTACCTTGGAGTAAGCCCCATTGACTCTAATGGGACTGGCTTCTGAGTAGACATACATAGGATGGGGCTCTGGGGTTGCACTCCAATCCACTCTTACCTGGGAGGAAGCACCATTGACTTTTATGGGACTGGCTTCTGAGTAGACTCAGAGTGGGGCTCTGAGTCTGCAATCCTGTCCACACTTTCTTTGGAGCAAGCCCCATTCATTACAATGGGACTAACTCCTGAAGTTACATGCCTAGGCTTAGGCTCTGAGGCTGCAATCCAGTCCACCAAGTCATCATGTTGCCTATATGTCCTTTTTCCCCAGGACATTTAGCCTTGTATCTTTGGAAAGAAACATCATTGTCCTCCTTTTCCTTGTGAGCAGGCAGCATGTGGCCTTCTTTTAAGTAACAAATGATACATAATTATATGTAATTTTAAAGTTCATAATAAGTGTGTAAATTAACCACATGAAAGTATGTTACATGAGTGTTTTTAGCTTCTATTTTGTCATGTCCTGCATTTTTGTTGGTTGTCCTACATTTTGTGAGGCCTTGCCCTCTTTTTCAATTATGACACCTGGTCACCCAGTCCACACTTACCTGGGAGTAAGTCCCATTCACTATAATGGGACTTACCTTTGAGTAGACGTGCATAGTTTGATTGGGATCTGAATTTCTTTATAGCCAGTGGAGCATACTCACATGAAAGTATTAATAGGATTGCAACCTCTGGACTCAGTCCTATCTAAATGTTCAGCACCAACAGATCCATGCCATTGGGGCATGTGCTGCATCTGCAATGGAAGGGGGCAAACATGGAGGTCTTTCCCCAGAACATTTGTACCCCTGGGGCTGCTGTGTGCCTGCATCAGCACTGGAAAGTTGGCTAGGATCAGGGTGCAGACATACCGTAACTAATTTTTGAACACCGGCATAGCTGTGCCAGTTGAGCATGTGCTGCATCCTTCATTAGGGGGTAAGTCACAGAGGTCAGGGAATCTTTGTTCCCTCACTAAGAGTTGCATTGCCCTTACGTGTTCTTAGACTTTTACCCACAATTGCCCTTATGTGCCCCTAGGGCCTAGGCTTTTATCCAGATGACCATATAGGATGGAGGACATCCTTTAACCATTGGACCATTTAGGATGGAGGCCTCTACCTTTAATCATTGCATAGAAGAGGGAATTGAGGCAGGTGCTGCTTTTTAAACCCTTCTATGATGAGCTAAACCTGCCTAATTTCCCTTTCTATGCAATGCTTAAAGGTAGAGGTGCTATGTCCTCCATTCTATATGGTCACCCTGCTTTTTTCCCCAGTGAAGTTCTCCTTCCTCATGCAGAGTTTAAAGTTTAAAAGGAAGCATTCCCTTTTAAACCCCATGTGAGAATGGAGCCTGGAGAGGGAAGGGAATGATCAAATTCCTGCTTGCATTTTAGCAAGCAACACTTCAGATGTTGCATGCAAAATAAAATAAAAATGAAAGCACCTTAGGCAGATGTGCCACAGGTTGTCCCTCTTGGCCTAGGTGCTGTCGAATGCTGACCTATCGAATGCACACTCCTATCTGTACAGATTGCTTCATAGTTTTCGTCTATATACCAATATCCTTGGTCCAAGACATGGAGGAAGAAGGTACAGATATACAGATAGCTGTGTTCTACGCCAGGACATAACTTATATTCACACACCTGTCATTCTGATCATGGAACTGATCCAAAGTGAGACCGATCAGTCTAATCCACATGGCTAACTAGACCCAATGCAGGCACTGCAGTACTCATTGAAAACACAGAACTTTCATCTGGATGCACACTACTTGTTATTCTCCTTTCCTGATTGATTGATTGATTGATTGATTGATTAGATTTGTATTCCACCTTTCTCCCTGAAAGGCAGCCAAGGCGGCTAACAATTGATAAAAAGATGACAATAAAATACAATTAAAAACAATATAAAAAACAACCAAACAGCAGTAAAACCAGATCAGGAATGAATGAAAATAGATTAAAAGCATTATGTGGCCTCAAATGCTTTTTTCAAATAAAAAGCTCTTTAAGCCCGCCAGAAGGCTAAAAGAGAGGAGGCTGATCTTAATTCAAAGGGGAGGGAGTTCCATAATGCAAGTGACATATACCAGAGACTGGATGGTGTAGTGGTTATTTATTTATTTATTTATTTATTTATTTATTTATTTATTTATTTATTTATTTATTTATTTATTTATTTATTTAATAGATTTGTATCCTGCCTTTCTCCACAAGGCGGAGTCAAGGTGGCTATCAACACAAAATTAAAAACATGGTCCATAAAATACATTAAAAGTGTTTTAAAAACATTTAAAATATTCATAAGTAATAAAACACAACAACCCCCCCCCCCCATCCTCCACCTCAGTTAGGGAGTTGCAGTGAGACTTTCTCAGACATGAAACTTCCTGGGTGAGCTTGGCCAGTCGGTCAACCTCACCTACCTCACAGGATTGTTGTGAGGACAGAAGGATAAAAGCTTTGTAAGCTGTCTTGGTCATTTGCTATAGCGTGGGAAAGGCAGGGCATAAATCCAATAAATAAATATAAACTTATAATTTATTCTGATGTCAGGATCATTCAGACCATAGTTAGGCAGTTTTCTTTCCTGCTTGGTCTCATTTTGTCTCACTACACAAGTATCATCCAAACAGCAGAAGTAGACAGAGATGGAGCAATTTATGAAGAATTGCTAAAAGTAATTAAACAAGTAATTAAATGTTGGAAAAGGCAATGTCCTGGCGACAAGCCCCTGCAACAGGCCGGCCATGTTTCCCCAAGTCAGGGGAAACTCCAATCCACAACAAGAAGACACCATCAATATGCAGTACAAACACTGAAGAAGTTGTCTTTTTGCCTTTTTGGTTAAAAGTAATTAAACAATCAATGCAATGATTTTTTTTGTTTTTAATCAAATATAATTCTGCTGATTAAAACAAGTATGAAGATTAAAGTACTTGGGGCTTCCCAACAGCAAACTATAAAAGGACTTTTGCATACCAGATTTCACCTTCAATGGGCAAAAAACAGGGCCTGGTTTTTTTATTATCTAGCACAGTGTGCCCATGTTGCAGGAATAAAATTACACTCCCCCAGGCACTCCACCCTGTGTCCCATCCCCCCATTGTGCAGCAACGCCCCGAGTGCATCAAACCATGTGCATCAGCCTTGAATGCATATTATCCCCATGCGCATCAACTCTGAATGTGCAACTTCCCTCCTAAACATAACCCCTCTGTGCGTCAAGCCCCCCATACACCACCACCGCCTGTGCATCAAGCCCCCCAGTGCATCAACCCCCTGCGCGTAAACCCCCCATGCGCAACTTTCCCGTGTGCATCTTCCTCCTTGCGCATCAACCCCCATGTGCAACTTCCCCAATGTGCATAAACCCCATCTGCACATCAAGCCCCCATGCATACCACCACCCCCTGCTCACCAAGCTCCCCCGCACATCAACTCCTCCCATGCTAAAAATCCCCCTGTGCATCAACCCTCCCTGCTCATCTGTCCCCCATGTGCAACATCCCCTTGCCCCGTGCACATCCCTCCACAACTGTGGGCACCCCTTCCGGGCTGGTGTAGAATTTGAGGCTGGGTGTTGATCAGTCTTCAATGTTAAGTATAGGCCATAAATGTGTTGTTCCCCTTTTCAGCCCCTTACGTGTTAAATTTCTTAACATTGGTTCTTGGTGTGTGTTGATGTCACATAAAGAACACTCTCCCCAAATTTCATGCTGCTAGTTCTGGGGGTTTGGGCAGAACGTCCCTCAGTCAGGGATTCTTCAGTGTAAAATATGGGAAAGAAAAAATGTTGTGCCCCTTTTTACCTCCTTCTGTTTGGAATTTCCAAAAACTGGTTCTTAGTGAATCCCTCTGTCATGGAAGGAACACCCACCCCAAATTTCATGCGCCTAGGCCCCATAGTTTTGGCTGGGCGTTGATGAGTCAGTGAGTGAGTCAGTGAACGACTTTTCAGTTAAGTGAACGACTTATACAGATAATAATAATTTAACACAATCAGCATACAGAATGCTACAGAGTGAGGGAAATGGTAAACTAGGAAAGTATGATTGTTTCAATTATATGTCCTTAAGCTCAATATTCAGTAAAGAATGCTGGTTCAGGCATGGTAGCATAAGCACTTTGATGGATTGTATCAGAAGATCATTTATTTGCTTGCTGTACATTTTTTCCAATATGGCCCCTGTTTTTTTTTTCTAACATAACTATTATGAATTGACCTTCCTTCTTTCTTCTTTTGCCCTTGTCAAATATATTGGATAGTTTGTCCACAATTCTAGAACATACCCTGTTATTGGTTTATTGGGGGGGGGGGGGAGAGAATTCCCTTGTTTCAGCTGGTATAAGTATATTTCATTGTTTTATAACACTTCTATAATTTGTTCACACATAATGTTTTTTTTCCTGCCTGCTAGATAATCAACCATTGTCACTGTAGATCCAAATGTATCTCAGGTCTGTCCTTCTATCTTTTATAGCACCGTTGAAATTTGGAAAATAATGGCAGAAGAGGAGCTCCGAGACATAATACAAAGATGTGTAAGTAAAATTTACTCACTTGTTAAATTGCAGTAGGCTAGAGAATGAGCTGTTCTAATCGTCTTTACAGGTTTTAGCACAGTAAATCTAATCTGATCTCCTTTGTCAGAGTTGTTGTCAAACTCATTTCGTACAGAGGGCCAAAGTTAGCATTAATGATGTCTCCTGAGGGCCAGAGTCAAATCTTCTGCATGTCTACTCAGATGTAAGTTCCATTATAGGCAATGGAGCTTACTTCCAGGAAAGTGTAGCTTGAGTAGCTCTCGTAGGCTGGTGAGATGGGCCAGATTTGGCCCGTGGGGCTTGAGAGTGTTGACATGAGAGTGTTTGAGAGTGTTATCTAACACTTGCTCCCTGAAAGTAAGACTTCTTTGTTTAGACTAGAGCGTCATTATTTGGCAATGACTGGAACAAAATGAATTTAAAACATTAAAGGAAGTACTAAAAAAAATCTGCCGTGTTTCTGAAGTTATTCATGTATCTTTTCCGTATCTGACAAAAGAATCATTAATACACAGTTTCCTATTGCATAATTGGGTTAAGGTATTTTGTTTCTTATGATATGTATGTTTTCATTGTAGCAAATTCTAGATGAGGAGGATTTTAAAGGGGAAGATTTTAATCTTTTTCAAGTTGCGGGGCAGAAGTGCTTAGAAGAAGGCTATATAGCTGAAGTATTAGAAGTCGTTCAAAATGAGAAAAACAAGGTCAGTCAAAACAGTATGTTTGTGATTTAACATCTGGGTATTAAAGCAACTAGAAAGTTGGGGTCATATTCCAGTCATATTCCTCTCTAGCTAAACTGATGCAGCCACAAACAAAAAGTAGGCACAAACACATCCCAGGTGGGCACAACCAAAAAACTGATGCAGCCACAAACAAAAAGATGTATGTTGCATCCAGTGGTGGGGAGAATGATCTAACAACAAAGGGAGATAAGTACTGTACAAAACATTTATACTTGCATCCACATAAGCCCCAGGATCGCCTATGGGACTCCTTATATAGATGCCACTGTTTTTGGGTGGTGTATGTCTAAGGAGAGAAAAGGGGCAAGGAGGATCAAAATAGAGGGGAGAATAGAGGGGATCTGGCATGTATCATTGAACCCAGATCTGCCCCACCTCCTTTTTATCCACTGGTCCCTCCTCACCTACTTATACCAACAGTCTTTCCACCCCTTCCTCTGCCCACCTCCTTTGCTAACTTACTGGATGCTGCAGTAGCACTCACAGAATGGCCACTGTAGGAGCACTGTGTGTGTCATCAACAGCAGAAGACTTTTCTGCTATTGTAAACCTCCTGACAACTATTAAGACAATGATTTTATCCCAGAGATTTTTCATTTCTTTACGTTTGCATCTCACATTTGCAGTAATCATCTTGAATGCATGACAAAAACGTCAATTCAGTGCCTGAATGAAAGCTAGAATGCTACTAAAATAAACTAGCATTCTAGTTTACATTATGAGTACATTATGTTTAATGATTTTCATACCACACTTGAGAGACGCATTTGGAGATGGGTGTCACCTATTTCTTTTCTGTGGAAGGATTTTTGTCTGATACATAGGAACATTCTGTCATTTGAGTGTCCACCTGCAATCTGAAGTGATAATGCCTAGACACAGGGCATACGTAAGGCAAACTAGGCCTTATGTGAATTTTGGGATTACAAGTAATTTAGGAACATCATTTGTGTTCATAATCTATAATATATCAAAGCAGTTGATGTTGGACCTCTACACTAACTAATTATATTTGGATCTTGTGTTTTTCTATAGGTTATTGTCAAAAGTATGGGTTGGAATCTTGTTGGCCCTCTAGTCAGATGTATAGTGAAGTATAAACAAGATGATGTTGAGAGAAAACTCTGCTTGGAAATATTAGATGTGTTAGTCAAGGTAAGGCACAACATCTGTTACTACTTTGGGACATTTCCAAAGGATATCCTATATACATATATATGTCTTTCAGATGTTGAATGTCTGAATTATTCCAGCTTTCTCTCTCCCCCACCTCATTGCCTTGCATGGGTGTTGGAGGAATGCACCTGCTTAGCAACTCTGTTGTGTTTCAAAATGTTCCTTTTTCATGAAAATGGTGGGGTTTAACATTTCCCCCTGTTGTACCTTCTCTTCTGCAAGTGGCTTCCCTAGACAAATGGTATTCAAACTGGTAGGTCATGACCTACCAGCTCATGTAGGGCAGGAGAAAGAAAGAGGTAGTGATGCAATCCATGGTGCCTTCCCCCCTTCCCTACAAAGAGATTTACTCCCTACGAGTTTGAGAACCACTGTCCCAGACAACCCAGCTGTCTCTTCCCCTGTCCTGGATCAAACAGCTTGTTTCTATTGTAACAGTGTCACTGTTCTAAATACTCAATCATATGGGTTTTAGCCATCTTTGGGGTTAAGATGCTTAGGGCACAGTCCAGAGTTAGAGCAGTGAGGAGTGCCCTAGCTGGGCTGCCCCAACTATTCTGAATCCAGAGCAGAAAGTTATGCTGCATCCAAAGAGTCAGGAAGCCTAGGCTGCCCTAACTGCTCCAGAGAATGCTAAGTAGGCACCATCAGTGACACCTGGGAAGGGATTGCTCCTGAGGAGGCCCCCCCCCCCCCCCCACAGATCACACTGAACAAAGAACAGCTGTGGTGCCTGCTTTATAAGGATTCCCTGATGAGATGCCAGTGCAGTCTACAAGGAGCTTCTTGGAGTGGCCCGCTGTATGCCCCAGTTAGTGGGCTACCATAGTTGTGCCATATCCTGAGGTTGAGAGGCAGAGGTTGCAGTTAGGCTGGCCAAGAACTCAGATTTTTTGTCAACACTGCCATTTTTACTCTGCCTTACCATGGACCCCTATGAGTCTACTCATTATTATACCTGTTCCTGAGGTGGTATAACTGAGGAGCTGGAAGAGGGCATTTCTGCCTTGGAAACAGGCTCTGGATACAGAGTAACTGCTCTGCCCTAGGCAATGCTAATCATGCCCTCATCATGCCTCTCCTGTACTGCCTAGGCTGGTACAGTTAGGGGCAGCCCAGGTCCTCCTGTCTTGGGGCAACCTATGTTGCCTTAGGCTGCTGCAAGCCTTTTCCGGAGTAACTAGGGTGGCCCATCTTGCAGTTGGGTCATCCCAGTGATAGAGAGGGTAGCCCAAGTGCCCTTCTGGATGGGACTTCTCTACAGGGCTCTGCAAGCAGCTGTATGAGTAATAAAGGATAGCGGGAACCATTTCTGTTTCTCTGTCATGAAAGTGTTTCCAGAGACTCAATCTGTAGAAGGTAAACTTTAAAAAAACCTGATCACCAGGCCTCCGAACCCACATGCAAGCAGGGACAGCTTTAGTACTTCTGATCCATTCAAGTGTTAGGAACTCTGGTCTTCACCAGACACTGTAAATATGAGGCTTCATGATTTGTAAGTTAACCTGTTCTAAAGTTTAATTCTGATCTCAGTCCAGATTTTTGCATGCACCTAAGCAAACAGCCAGGGTGGAGGGAAAGGCTTCTGAACCACAGAAGTGGATGCTCTGTGGTCATCACTCTGTTGAGCTGATTCGCCTTCCAACATGCCTTTTCTAAAGAGCTGCATACTACAACACATGCACACTTCTTCTGGAAGCAAAGTGCTCCCTCTTTAGAATTTTTACTGCTTTCATGTTGAAATTATGTGACTGAAGCTCATGTGATTAGTTATGATTTCTTCAATTGAATGATATTCCCAATGATCGTAGAATATATTCTAGTTCACCACATGCTTGTCATCTTCAAGGCAGTGATGGTTGCTTATAAGACATTGGAAATAACTATCTAAGCAATATTAATGCTGACTTTCTTCTGTCTTGCAGCTGTGCAGTCCAAAAGAACTTGTGTTAGGTTTTCTGGAGCAGATTGAACAAACTTCTGGGGAACAGACATCACAAACTATTTTGCTTTTGCTCACGCCCTTGCAGGAAGGTAAGGAACATTTACTGGAAACAAAGCAATGTGATTGATAGCAGAAAATGTTGGTATAGTGAGAGTGCACGTTTGTATTTAGTAAAAGGGTGAGAAAAAGGTCCACTTTCTTCTCAGTGTTGCCCTGCAGATAATCAAGTAACAGAAATATTTTGGAATTGTTTTCCTTTGTCTTAGTTCTCCTGAAACTTCATAATAAGAAAGCATATTCGGTGGGATTGTCACTGTCTACCATTTTGAACCAACTCTCACACCTGCCAGTACCATACACAAAACAACTACTAGAAGAAGACAAGCATGGCCTCTGTCACTGCTGCAATTCTTTAATACATTTTACTAAACCTTTTGTCGATGAGGTTGTTCAAAATATGGAGGCATCATCAGGTGGAGATTACAAAGATTTGAAGGAGGAATTGCTAAGATTGTAAGTATTCCACTTTTATTCAGAAAGGGCTTGTAACAAAACACAACCATCAGTGTATCTTATCCTACAATCCAGAGTAACTACAGGAAGATGTAAGAGGTACTTACAGCACAATCCTAACCATGTCTACTTAAATGTAAGCCCCATTGTGTTCAGTGGGTCTTACTCCCAGGAAAGTGTCTTTAGGTTTGCAGCCTTACTCTGGATTGCTCTATGCATTTCCCATAGGTGGCACCATAACTGCATCAGTGTAAAAGGTCCTTTAGTTACTCTGGATTGTAGCCTCAGTCTCAGCAAAACTTAGGTTACAATCCTATCTAAACTTATCTGGGAGTAAGCCCCGTTGACTGTAATAGAACTTACTTTTGAATAGATATGCATAGGCTTAGGCTCTCAGGGGGCAATCCTAAACCCCCCCTTGTGCTGCAGCTCCCTTGTGCTGACCGAAAGTGTCGCAAATGTGCCATAAGGCACATCTTCACCATAATTGGGGGTTGGGTTGTCAAACAGATGTGCACTGATCTTCCTCAGCTGGCCCACACTTCTGTAGGGACAGAATGGAGGGAAACCTGTGCTGGCCTTTCTAGGCCAGCACAGGACTTAGGAAGGGTGGTGAGGAGGTGAGAGGAGAGCATTCCAGTGTGGGGAAGGGTAGATGAGGTGGCCTGAGTAGCTCCATTGGGATTGCTGCAGCCGTAGCACAGGGAAAGGGACAAGTCTTTTCTTCCGCTTTAGTGCAGCAGCAATCCCAGTGCTTGTGCTGGATACAATAAAGGTATGCTGGCCTGTCTGTTCCAGCACTAATTTAGATTGTACTGTTAGTGTGTACCAGATAACTGGTTAGGGCAAGAGGTACTTTGCATGGGGAAAGTGGCTGGGGAAAGCCAAATGTTTAGCCTTTTCTCTAGTGTTCTGCTTTTCCCCCTACAACTTCCCAGAAATGTCTGCTGTGTTAGGGAAGGAAAGCAAAAGGGTGAGTGATCCACAAGGTCAGTGGACTGGAGGAAGGGTTAAGCACCCACTTCGCTACAAAGCACTCCTTTCCATCTAACTTTGCAACTGTTTGGCAAAAACCCAGATCTTCTGCTGAAGTGTAGTTTTAGCCAAGGTATAAAAACTCTGGTCTGTGGCTGATACCTGTGTGCTTTGGTGTCATGCTACCAAAATACAAAATATTTGAATTACAAATTCAGATATTTGAATTACAAAATATCTTGCTGGTTTTTGCAGGTGGGGGTGAAAAGGGTAGGGGCATATTGGTTCAATAATTTCATCTTTGTTTGGGATCTGTACATTTTCCATTAGCCACTAGTGGATTCTGCAGCACCACTTAGAAATAGATGAGGGACTCTTTTTAAAAAAAAGTTAGGCAAGAAATGCAGAGTATACAACATCTGGTACTTCAGCTTACTATGAGTGTTTTCCTTAAGGGTTTTGCCAAACTATGTGATCCCAGTGGAAAGGAGAACCTACTTCTGGGCATTGTGCCAGTTCCTATATTTTTAAATATCTCCCTTCTCCTATACCAGTTAATTTCAACCTTTTCCATCTCACGGCACACTTAACAAGGCACTGAACATGTCAAGGCACACAATCAATTATTTTTACCATTGACAAGGCACATCAGACTGTTCAAATCCCCCAGTTTTCCTATTAATGAATGTCAATCTCCAAATTCCCGCAGCAAACCTGAGGACTATACATGGCACACCAATGTGCCATGGCACACTGGTTGAAAATCACTGCCCTATACTATATGTTATAATAGTTTTAAAACACCCCAACTTCAGATATTTTGGTTGGACTGCAAACCTGTAATACTTACCGTAGTAAGCTTCATGGAAGTAAATGGGAATTCTGAGTAGACATGTCAAGGATTGTTTTGTACGGCTGCTGGATTTCATATTGGTGCTAAAGTGATTTTCTTGAACAGTTCTACAATATAATGTAATCACTTTGGTTTTCAGTTGTCTGAAAAGCTTGAAATATCCCCTTTTAATGGCAGAACTTGACCAACAATCTGAAGACACTGCCAACGATCCCCTAAGGCAGTTTGCTGCCGATATACTAGTAAGTGCTCCTGTTGTAACATGATTTACAGTTACATGTTAAATAACTTGCATACACTGGCTTCCTGTCTCATAAGTAAGATTCATGTAGACGATTCTCAAAGGCAGTGCTGATTCAGGTAAGATCCTGGAACGGCAACTACAGCATTTTGAAGTAAAAAGAACCTAAATGTTACAAATGAGGTATGCTTAGCAGACTAAACTTAGTCCTTATGATAAATTGCTTTGAGCTGCTTCATAGTGTCTACTGCACAGTCTTGTTCATAAACTGCTTGACAAGGCTCTTTGCACAGCATGCACACAAACAAATCCAGATTCCACAACTAAAAACTATTCAAGAGAAATAAATTACAGTTGGACTCTTGTTATCTGTGGGGTTCCGTTCCTCATGAATACCAAATTCCCTGTGAGATCAAATCATGTGGAGTTCAGGGTCCACTGAGATCCTAAAGAGACGAGAACGTTATTGGATTATGTCTGGTGAAGTTCTGTGGCCCTTGTAGACTGCGCACAGTCTCCATGTGCCACAGAAAGTCAGAAAATCAGTGGCACTTCTGATTTCCAGAAATGCCTTTCTGGAAGCCTGTGTGAGGTTTATGGAGGTTGTGCACAGCCTCCATGGGCCTCAGAAGACCCTCCAGAGAAGTGGCTTCTGAGGTATTTCTGAGGCACATGTGAGGCTTTTCCTTTGGCCTCTGGAGGCTTCAGATAGGGCTGAATATAGCTCAACAGGGGGACAGAGAACCCACATTGAGCCAAATCCACAATGCAAAATCTGTAAGACTCAACCTGTATCCACATTTTCAGAAGCAGACCAGAAACATGTAGCAGCCACCTTCAGCATGGCAAGAAATTTAAACCACCCAATATCTATTTTTATTACTACAATTGGGGGTTTTAACTAAACTCACCTACCCCCACTGCTCTCCGAATTCTGCCATATAAATATATGGGAAGATTCCTTCAGCTATATAAGACCCAGAGAGCTTAGGGATTTGAAAATTAAAAACAACACTGAGTTGAGCCCAGAAATTCATGCATTGTGTTCTTTTTAACTTATGATAATCAGCAGTATAGCTGTAGCTTTCTGCAAATTCATTGCGTTTTCTGAACATCCTTTCAGAGCAGTCCCCAAAGGGTTGCGCTATTCCAGCATGTAGGCCTGGTTCAATGAGATATGGTTTATTTCCGATTTCATTTAACTTTTGTGTACTTCATGTGTAGGAATCCCAGGGTGCAATCCAGAGTAACTATGGGCAGTCCTTGCTCCGGTGTAAGTACAATTTACTCTGGATTGCAGTATGAATTTTCCATATGTTTTCACTAGGTGGTGCAGTAACTTAACTATGGGTGCACATAATGTCTCTTACATACTCCCATAGTTACTCTGGATTGTAGGGCCAGTTTCATATCCTAACTTCTTCATAAACTCTGGTTAGAAGAAATGGGATTCTCTGAATTCAAATATTAACAACAAATCCTAAACCAAGGTTTGAAGTTAAAACTTCTTCCCCTTGCTTTAAAGGGAAAGAATGTTGCAAGAAACCACAGTTAAACTGGTTCTGTGAGATGTTTGAACTGGATTTTAGAATCCTTTAAGTGGAATAACCTATTGGGAGGCCAGACAATGTGAGCTGTGACCAGGGAGTATTAAACAACTGACGGTACTTCTTTTCATTTTTATTGCTACACTGGTCTTTTCTGACTCTGGTTGATGGCTCTGGTTGTGTACAAAACAATTAAAGTTTGAAAATTGCTTTACTGCAAATTGTACTGATGTCTAAATAGTAATTGGATTGAAAGTGGTCCTACCTTTGGCTTTTTTCGCCAAATATGACAGTAAACAAAATAAAGTTTGTTATTGCAGTTTGATACTAGGAATAGTGGATATATATCCATTTTAACCCAGATCCTTTCCCTATTTTACATGTGCAGAATTTTATAAAATGTCTTGTATGTTTAGCCTTCAAATCAATTTCCACTTATTGTGGAAATTTCTTGCATTCCACATATTGAATGCAAGAAAATGGTAATAAGTGCTATTTTCTACTATATACAACAACAAACAATGTTCTATTAACAGGGCATTTTGCTGGATATTAGAGAACTGTTTCCAAAAGTATTCTCACAGCATGGATGCAGAAATGAAAACTGGAGTTGTGAGGACATATTTGAACTTGACAAAGAGGAGTATGCAGATTCTTTGGCGTGTCTGTCTTACATGGTATTTGTTCAGGACTGCTTTGGTATTGACTGCTTTCCAGTTGTTTTCAAGTAAGTACTTTATTCTCACTGTCTTATTGCAGACATACCCTACAATCCAGAGTAACTACGGGAGCACGTAAGAGACATTACGTATACCCGTAGTTACTGCACCATCTAATGAAAACCTATGGGAAATTCTAACTGCAATCCACAGCAAATTGTTCTTACACCGGAGCAAGGACTCCCCGTAGTTACTCTGGATTGTGCCCATAGAAATACTCCTGCTTGGCTGCCTAAGATTGCAATTCTAAAACCACTTAGCTGGGAGTAAGACACATTGAACACAATGGGACTTTTTTTGAGTAGACATGGGTAGGATTGTGCCCTAAGGCTTATCTGCCAGTGATTGGTCAGAAGCTCTCTCTTGTCATATTATAAGCTAATATTGATTTTGTTGTATCAAAATTTTTCTCATTTAAATTTATGCTTTCCTTTTTTTTGTAGACCATCATACATTCTGCAGTGCAATATGGTGCACATTCGAGTTTTATTGAAGAGGTAAGATTATTCACAATTTATTTGAATTTCTTATTCCATCACTTCCCGAGTATTCAGTATATGCAGACTCCAATCTGCATGTGTGGGGATGAGTTCCAAGTCAGAGGGCCTTGACTTGAGTATTTTTCAGAGTCCTCCACGAGTGTAAATCATAAGTCCATGAGTCAGTGAAAGACACACAGTTTCACGATTCAAATCTGAGTTATGTGACTCAAATTCCCATCTTTGGTTTCTGGCAGAGACAAACTTAGCTGTCCTTGAACTTGGTTGCAAAAACTCCAATTGACTTGGTCTAGGGGAAAACAATTTTTCAGTTAATTTAAGATTATTGTTCTTTGAGAATGATCATGTACATAAACATGTGGGTTTGGGGCCTCTTGAAAACCACTATACTGAAATCATTGTAAGGAGTTAGCGTATGAGGTAATGCAGTCCTATAGGCAGTAATATCATTAGACCAGTAGTTACCAAACCTCTTAGAGAGCCACTTTTTAAAATGACACTTTATCAGGATCCATGTGGCTTTATAAGGCTTTTAAAAAGTGGTCTAGAAAGAAATATTTATTTATTTACTAGTATTATCAGCATCATCAAAAAACCTCTCCCCATTTCTCATAATGAGGCAGCTGTAATGAATAGTTTCAGGACATGATGGGCTTAGCTATGTGACCCACAACACAATCGTAATCCCTTGTTAGGCCAACACAAATCCTAGCACAAATTGTAAGGCACTTCTGGGAGGGGGGTTAGGCCAGTGCACAGACATGTGCTGGCCTTCCCACACCACTATAGGAACAGGGAGATGGGTGAATTGTGCTGGCCTAAATTGGTTCGGACTGCATCCTCAGTCTTCACTTGCCCCTACTACCTGTCATGATGGACATGAAAAAACACACCAGAAAAAAGATGCTCAAACATTTATCTCCCTATCTATATATAGAAAATTGAAAGGTTACTCACTCACTCAAACACTCATCAACATCCAGCTTAAACCACAACCTAGAAGTGTGAAATTTGGGGAGGGTCTTCCTTCCTTGTTGGAGGTACCCACTATGAACTGATTTTTGGAAATTCAAACAGAAGGGGTTTGGGGCACAACACGTTTTCATCCCTATACTTTACATTGAAGAATGGCTGACTGATCAACGCCCTGGACCTAGAAGCATGAAATTTGGAAAGGGTATTCCTTCTGTGATGTAAGCACCCACTAAAAACTGATGTGCTGATGGTGTTGCTCGCTGGTGTTGCTCGCTGGTGCCCGCTTGGCAGGGAGGGCTCATACTCAGTAGGGATGCCGGGTGGTGCCTGTGCCCAGTAGGAATATGCAGTGGCCAGTGCAGTAGGTGTATGCAGTGATGCCCGGTAGGGATGCCTACTGGTGCCTGCAGCCCACTGTGTCATGGTGCCCAGTGGTGCCCAGTAGGGTTTTCTGGTAGAGATGCCGAATGCCCACTGCTCACTTGGTGGTGCCTACTGCCCCCTGGTGCCCGGTGATGCCCACTGCCAGATGGTGCCTGCTGGTGCCCATTAGGGATGCCCCATGTCCAGTGGTAACTGCTGCCAGTGGTGTTGCAACAGGGGTGAGGGGTGGGCGGGTATTGCACAGGAGAACGTTGCACAGGGGTGTGCCCAGAGTGTGCACTGGGAGAGTGTGCCCAGGCACACAAATATTCTTGAAATTTTACTCCTGCAACACAGGTACATATTGCTAGTATTTATATAAACTTGCAAACAGCAGGAGCTTTGCTGTTCAGTCAGCAGCTATCTGACTTTTGAATAGCCTCAAGTCTTGAGGCAATTAGTTATCAGATCTTTCAGTTACTCATGTTTTCATTGGAGTCTCTGTGAGACCCATGAGAAACCAAATTATAACCCACCAAGAGGGTCCCAACCCACAGTTTGAGAAATGCTGGCTTAGACAGTTCCTTTCATGTAATCTTACAAAGCATTCTGGGGATAAGGTCCATTTTACATTAGCATATAACAATGACAGCATCTTTATTTTTTTTGTAGGACAGAAGAATCTGTTTTATCAAAAGGACTTGTAAGTATAACATAGTGAATACAGTGGAGTGTAGTGAATATAGTTGAGTGTTGTGTACCAGCTAAGAACTAAGGTGTAAATCAGAACTTCCCTACCCTACAATCCAGAGTAACTACAGGAAGACGTAAGAGGCACTTACTCTGGATAATCTATGCATTTCCCATAGGTTTCTATTGGTGGCATCATAACTACGTTGGTATAAAAGGTCCTTTAATTACTCTGGATTGTAACCCTAGTTTAAATCTCACTTTTGCCACAGGTAGGCTAAGCAACAGCCTCAGTTCTCTAGCTGCAATGTGGCGGTATCATACAAAACCTGAATAGATTGTATAAAGATAACACACATAAAAGCATTTTGCAAACTTACAAAATGCTTTGCAAATGCTAAGTATTTTTATAGCATTAATTTATCAATAAACCATTATTCCTTGTGCAATCAGAAACCTTCAATTTGATCTGGCTATTAAAAAAAAAAGATTTTATGTCCAAGTACCAGTACCTACTATTCTCTCTCTCTCTCAAATACTGCATGTATTTATTTTGCAGCGAGTTGCATGGATTTCAGTGAGATTTATTTCTAAGTGAGCCTGCTTATGGCTGCAGCCTAATTTGAGTTACGGTCCCTGAAATTGGTATGTCATTAACACGTGCACTTGGGTAAAGTTGAAATTGCTACCATGAAGATCCATTAAGCACTGTTGCTAAGCAACCAGCCATTTAATATGGAGTTTGCTGCCGCACTGCACCGCTTGCCGTTGAAATAAATGGAGGTGATTCTTGCTGGATTACGCCACAGTGTAAAACTTCGGCGTTTTTAAACACTATGTCTGAAACGCTAGGGGGGTATTTTAATCTAGGCCAGCAGAGGTCCAAAATTATTATTGCATTGTGTTTTTGAGCACACTTGCTTGTTCAATCTGTCAGTGTGTAGCATTTTTTAATCTAGCATGATTGAGACCCAGTCGATCTATTACACACAGTGAAGTGTAGGAAATCTGGACTACACTTCATGCATGCCTACTCTGGACTACCTATGCATGCCTACTCTGAAAAGTAGACTACAGGTGTGGGGTAGGATTTTTTGAATCTTCTTCCTCCCACCCTTTGAAAATAAACACACATGGTATGCATTAGAGCAGCGTTTCTCAAAGTGGGGGTCGGGACCCCTTTGGGGGTCGCCTAGAGGTTTCCTGGGGGTCACCTAAAGACCTCTGGTGCAGGGGGCTAGATCAGGCTTGCCAGACCCCCGGCTGTAGCTGTGCGTGCACGGGGGCTGACTGACAGCTTCAGGGCCCAATCCTAATCTTGCCTACTCTGAAATAAATCCCATTATAGTCAGGGGGACCTTTACTCTCATGTAAATGTGGATAGGATTGCAGCCTCAGGGCCCAATCCTATGCATGCCTACTCTGAAATAAATCCCATTGTGTTCAATGTGTGCATAGAACACACATTTCATTTGTAACAATGAAAATACATCCTGCATATCGGATATTTACATTACGATTCATAACAGTAGCAAAATTACAGTTATAAAGTAGCAATGAAAATAATTTTATGGTTGGGGGTTGCTAAGAACATGAGGAACTTATAAAGGGGTCATGGCATTAGGAAGATTGAGAACCACTGCATTAGATGATATCTGACAGCTTTTTGCATGGAGAAAAGATCAAAAATACAGTCCTCCATCAGCAATCTTAAGTAGTATTGTCCAGAGTTCCATCACCTTAAATTGGGCCCAAGAAACGATGGAAACAGCTGTTCCTGAATCATTGATCCGATGCGGAAAAAGGTGTTAGGTCCCCACAAACCCTCTGTTGCTTTATACTCTATGAACCTTTTGAGCCCAAATCTTACCTTGAACTCTGTGGGATAGGACAGCTCAACAACTTTTTAAAACACTTCTATTAGCACTACACTTCACTGCCATTGTTGAAACTGTAAACCAGAGTATAGAGTGTTGAAACAGAGTAAACCACCTGTTAATGAGAGTTACAGTTCAGTAATACTTACCATTTAATTGTAACTTCTTAGACCTGTGAGGTTCTATAAAGCAAGTGAAAATTCTCAGATTTGGGTGCATTACAACTCCAATGGGGTTCTGACCAATACATCTTTCTTTCACTGTCAAGCTGAGTATCCAGACTGCAAACAACCCTGAGTTTGCAATCACAAAACTGCTGGTTGGGCTTGGCACTTCCCAGCTAATGTAGGAAGCCAGCTACCAAGGATCTTTTTCTGAGTCCTTTTTGATTAGACAAAACCTTCATGCAATCTTTTTAAATATTTTTTGAATGATTGCATACTTACCTCCCATTTGCATGGTTACAAAAACTGTAGCACTCTTCATAATGAACATACTCTGATTTGGGTAGAATGGCTTATAGCCCAGTCCTGTGCTGTCTGCAGCACCAAGGCTACCGTGGGGCTGAAATGGCTGTCACAGAATGCTATAGATAACTTCCACCCCTTCCCCCAAGGAACTGACAGGTAAGAGAAGTAAGATAAACCTAATAAGGGAAGTAGTCCTGCAGTGGGGTACTCATTTCTGTGGCAAACCTTAGTTGTCATGAAATCAAGAGCCTCCATGTAGTGCTGGAAGACACTGCACGGAAGTTCTGGATTTGGCAGAGCTCAGCTCTTCTGGTCCTGCCCTCTCCTGCCCCACTGTCTCTACCTGTCACATGTCTTTCCCACCCTCTCCCACCCCTTACCTTGGAATGTCTCCTGCTTCCCCACCATATCATGGAGAACACATGGAGACTTGAACACATGGAGACTGTTAAGCTGCAAAAACAGCAGAAGCTATAAGAATTGCCTCTTGGGGCGATCAGAACGGCTGCAAATGGGAATGAAGAGATTGTGAATGGGCTACAAAGGATAACATTTTTTTGCCCCAGATAAGTGAATCTATGGGCAAGGAGTTCATGTATAATGAGGAGTGACTGTATTTAAATTTAAATGCAGAATTTATATATTGGTTTATTGGTGATTTGATATATCCCATTCATAGGTCAAACCAAAGCACACTTGCATTCACTTGATTCTGTTGTATGCAAAAGGCTGTGAAGCATTTACATTGCATTTGACATTCATTGATAGTTGCGTTAGTCTGTGTGTGTAGTCTCCCTCTACCTCTGTCCTTAAAATTAAAATATTAACTTAATTTGCAGGATCTATTGGAGAACTGTCTCATGAGGCT
Organism: Cryptoblepharus egeriae; assembly: GCA_030015325.1. Lineage (NCBI taxonomy): Eukaryota > Metazoa > Chordata > Lepidosauria > Squamata > Scincidae > Cryptoblepharus > Cryptoblepharus egeriae. Next base: position 114,221,006 of record JAREYC010000003.1, read on the forward strand.
GGAAGATAATAGCCTTTTGTTGGAGTATTTGGAGTTCAAAGGCTTTATTATAACGCCTCAGGTAATGTGATGGAACTATGAACTTGTTAATTAACACGTAGCATCTTCTAATATGTTTGTGTTTCCCAAGTGCTTTAAATACAAATTGAATGAAATATATTTTCTGAGTGATTTAATTAACCTATTAAACACACTAAGAATGATTTATAAAATATCCATCTATGACTGTAAAAAATAGTTATTAACTTCTTTATATTTTATGTCTATTATTTTAGTACCAAGTTTTCATTATTTCCTAATTTTTATTTGGAGCCAAAGTGAAGCATTCTCTTGAATCAGCTGAGTTACATCAGTATGGCATTAATCATCTGCCAAGCAATAAGATGCCTTTAGTGTAACTAACCAATTGGGCATTTTATTTGTGTACTTGTAGTAACTGTAGAAGTTTGAGAAACCAGAAATAAAAGTGGTGCACTGCACATATGTGTCTTACAATGTTGAGCTGTAACTTGAGCTCTGTACCCATTTCCAAAGGAGGCAGGCATATGCAAAATACAGTTTATTGGTTTGGTTGAAAAATATCTAGCTTATTAAAGATACTTCTAGTTCATGCCTGGGTTGGGGTCCACTATATTTACAGATTCTCCCCTTGACTCTCCCTGCACTATCTCTTAAGCTATTCTCAAAGATTCTCCTGTTTATCAAATTATCCTTAATCCTTGAGAATAGCATGAGAGTCAAGGAGAGAGTTGGGAGGACTGCAACAGAAAAATTGAAGAATATGAATGAGTTTTCAAATATACATTTTGAAACGGAAGAAAATAACTTTGTGACAGGAGGAGAAATCCAGATAATTTAAATCATTGTCGCTGTCCAATTTTTCACACTTTGCTGAGACTTTGCAAACACAAGATGAAGCATTTCTTATCAAAATCACTTTATGTGTAACATTATTTTTACAAGAACCCTCAAAAGATGGTTCCAACAGAAGTGTAGAAATGTTATGATTATGACTTTTTCACCTGCATAAGGTGGAAGGTTAACTTATGTAAACATGTGTCACTGGGAATTAACAAGCTACTGGATTTTTTTTTCTAAACACTTGTAATAGACTACCTAATACAATATCTGAGTTAATATCTTTCACTGTCACTCTTTCCTTAATCCACTTCTTTCTGCCTTTATTACAGCTAGTACACTTTCAAGATCGCTTACTGTCCTGACCTCTCCAATATATATGTGTGCAGTAGTGGCTTAAGGATGGAGTTGCAGCTTTACAACTCTCTTTCCTTAATTTTGTGAGTTGATGTTAGTTCCTTTTCTCACCAGCATTCTAAGTAACATTTGCTTGCAAAGGGTTTATTTTTATCTGACACATCATGCATAATTTTTTGTTATTCCTTCTGTCTTGCAGGATTTGGTGAAAGTGATGACGCTGTGTCCTATTGAATCTCTGGTATGTAACTGGGTTTTGTGTGATTAAAAATATGTATGAAATGAATTTTATATAATTGCTTCTTATGTGTTTCTGTGCAGAGAAAGAAGAGTTTAAAGATTTTACAACTGTATATAGACAAGTTTGAAGATGAAGGAAAATTCACATTGTTCAGGTATTATACAGTGTTGTTGAACATTAAAAATCAAAGCTGGACAATCCTGTTAAAAACAATTTTAAAAAATTACTATTAATGGTAATGATATATTTTAGTTTCTTTGCAGTAAAATTAAAACTCTCCTGGTATGCTTTAGATATCAGAGTCCCCGATTCAGAGAAACTAACCCTACAATCCAGAGTAACTATGGGAGCATGTAAGAGACATTTACATCGATGTAGTTACGGCACCACCTAGTGAAAACCTATGGGGAAATTCATATTGCAATCCAGAGTAAATTGTTCTTACGTCGGATCAAGGACTCCCTGTAGTTCCTCTGGATTGTGCCCTAATGCTCCATTTGGAGAAATCAGAGTACTGTATATCACATAATTATGTTTTTCTTCATTTTATATTGCAGATGTTTGTTGAAGACAAGTAACCATTCTGGAGTAGAGGGATACATTATTCAAAACATAAAAAATCAGATTGCATTCTCCTTAGAGGTGAGGAAATTATTAAAGGCACAATTGGGAATATTTTCCTGATTGTCAGGAGAGAGATTGAAAAAGGCCCTCCAAAAGGCCAACCCATAACAGGTGGGTTGGTGATTTTTTCCCTTCTGGCTGCAGCACTAAACATCCTCTGATTGCTGCTTCAGAGCAATTCACTGCAGTCCCATCTCACCTTTCACGGACTGTTTTTGCAGAAGGTTTTTCATGAAACAAAAAAAGCAAAGTTTGACTTCCTCAATAACCCTCCCAGATCTGCTAAACTGGTTGGAATGTAGTACATTGTTTTTATTTTTGACCCAAGGGGGTTTAACTCTGCAAATTCAAAGAGACAAAGTTTCTTTAAACTTTAAATCTTTAAAGTCTGTGCCAGAAAAGTAAGGCTCTACCTATTCTGTTTGTATGAGTCTATTATAATGAAATTTTCAACAAAGAGAACCAAGATTGGCACCGTTCAAATCACATCGAGATTCTAAAGCTTTAATTTTTACTATGCAATCTTCTGTTCATCTTGGCTGTTGGAAAAATACTAATAAAATTTTTTTACTAGCCCTAGCATAGTGTTTTGAGTTTATTGTGCAGATGAAGGAAAGCAATGGATTGTGCCTATAGCTTTCCAGAGTATGTTTCCAGAGTGACTGGTAAGAGAATGGTTCCTTTTGTATAGCACAGCAATTAATTACTGCAGATGCCCTGTGCAGGGCCACTCTTAACATCTGTGACGATGTGCCAAATCCCACTCCCTCTGCACCACATGCTGTAACAACCTCTGCTTCTCCCACTCCCTGACTGGAAAAGGAGATGGAGTTGAAGAAGAGGTGTGGATGAGATTTGAGGAGAGAGGTGAGCATCTCTGAGACTAGTCCACTGCTTTCCTCTTCTCCGTGGTTCCACTCCATTCCCCTCTTTTCTGATGAAGGGGAGAAGGTGGAAGGGAATTCAAATAGGCAGCAGTGATGGGCATACCCCACTGCAATCTCGGTAGTCATCCTTAATGAAGGTAGGGGGTCTTAAATACGTATGTGTATTCCTTGCTGTTGTCCTTCACTTTTTTTCTTCAAAATTTTCTTTCTTTTTTTCTGTTCCCAAGCAATCAAATTCTAAGCTTGTGTAACTTATTCTAATTGCAGTTTTTGAGAGTGGAAGTTGAATAGTTGGAAAATTATTAGAACAAAATTCCCCTCAAACTTATTTGCATATTAATGTCTTTTTAAAATGCTAAATGGCAAGCTGGAGGAAAAACAAAGACTCAATCTAAGCTGGTATATCATCTATCTACAGTATTTATGTACTGCTTTTCAACTTAAAAAGTTCACAAAGCTCTTTACAAGAAAATGAAAATAATTAATGTCTGTAGTCTGATGTTCTCATTTCTGGAAGTAACTAAGGATAGTAATACAGCAGCTGGCTGCACAAAGAATATTGTATTTTCTGTACTATATATTGGGTTTTGTTTTGCTTTTTTGAAGAGAAGAGGAAAAGGCAGCAAGTGTTTCACTGGACATCAGCTGGTTCCCCTACTAGATATAGTTCTCTCACTTCCTGAAGGTGCGGAAACTGATCTTCTCCAGAACTCAGACAGGTAAGAAGTGATTGGTTGATACCAGAAGTAGTTGTTATAGAATCTTTTTGTTTGTTTTTGGCAGTACTTCACTGAATCTTTAAAAACTATAGGTTTTATATATTTTTTAATTTATTTTTAATTCACCTCCTGAAGAGGCCAGGAGGAGAATTTACTGTGTAGGTAATGATTTTAGAAACCCAGTAAATAATTATGTAAAAGGTAGGATTGGGCCTTTAGTCAACTAGAATCTAATCTACCTAACTTTCCAGCACCAATGTACTGACCTGGGAGTGTCGCAAAAGTGCCATAAAGGGGGGGCTCAACTCCAGGGGGGAGAAGGGCTAGGCCAGCGCACAAACATGTGCCAGCCTCCTCTGGCCACTGTAGGAACAGAGAGATGGGTAAGTTGTGCTGGTCTACATTGGTTAAGATTGTGCCCAAAGACTCATAATTCAGACCAAACACAACCTGGCAGATTTGATGTAAAGTAGAACTTGAAGGAGCTGTTTGGACATCTGGTCAACTTCACTTAGAATATTGTATAAGTATGCAATTTTACATTGGTTTTTCCATGATACATGCAGAGGGGCGAAATGTAGTCTCTTGCTTTTATTAGCTTTTCTCTGGTGAGTTTGTGTCCCAACATAACCTGCTTCACACTAACACATTGCACACTAACACTAACAGTGACACATTCACTATTGAGGAAAAGCAGGAGATTTGATTTTTGCACTAAGTGATTAATTCTACATTTGTAATTCACAGGATTATGGCATCTCTAAATCTGCTCAGATATTTAGTCATTAAGGATAATGAAAATGACAATCAAGTAAGTAATAACGGATTAAAAATATTTTTCTGTGGCAGTGAGATATATGTGAATGAGTACAAGAGAAAAGAAGTGAACACCACTGAGGGTTTGTAAAGAATGGTGCAGTACAAATGCACATTGCTAAAAAAACCTGAGAAAATATGATAAAGCTTTTTCAGCCACAGGCCTTGGAAACTCATGTCATAATGTATAATTCCAGATAATTCTGTGGTAATTGAATATCCACATGTAATAGTCCAAATGTGTAATCTTGTTTGCTTGCATACGGATAATTAGGCTTAAAATCCCTCCAGAATTCTGAACATTTTCTAACAATGTATATCTCTCTCTACAAACCTTCTGGTTCTTTTCCTTTTTAAGAGAAACACCTTGAATATCACAGACCTTAAAGTGACATTTTGTACTCTTGAAACCTAGGAAATAAAAATATAGCAGTGTCAGGGTTTATTCATGAGTATTTTGACAAACTTGCCTTGAATCATTTATTTTTAATCCTGCACAAGAATGAAGGTTTTTATATCTAGCCCAGTTCTGCAACCGAATTTCTTCTAAACAGGTCAAGAATATTACTGGGCATTTGAGCTAAATTTCAGATCACCAGGAGGTATGCCTTGCCTCAGCTATTGCTAGATCAATTTGTTTAAATTTACCTAAGCAGTCTGTCTTAACACCATCCATGATAAATGTCTGTTTCTGTATCAGGAGAGACTATTTATAATCTTAAAGGTTCTCCACTCCTCCTTTAACACCACATAAATTTGAAAGCACTCCATTGCTTCTTCTAATTTGAGTATCTCTGCAGCAGTGCTTAATGAATACTGCATTATATAAGATAGGAGATCTCAGTTTGTTGTGTCAAAACAGTGAGTAGGCTAAAGGCTTAGCATTGCAATCAAAGCTCCTGAAATCAATGTAGAAAAAACCAGAGAGAAACAGAGCCAGATCACAATGTTATAATTGATGTTGCTAAACATGTTTGCTGAACTGTTGGCTTGAACTAAATTTTGTTTAGCTGGAGGGCAAATAGCTCTCAGCATCCTGGAGGCAGTCCAATTGTGGAGTTCTGATCTGCTAGGCAATTTATGCTGCTGTTGTAGAAAGCAGAGCTTCATCTAGGTTTCTGTGTTTATTTAATGTTGCTGCAGATATGTTGGCATCTGTTTTTGCAGGCCTTGCACCCCGCTCTTGTTTACAATTCCATTGTTTGTAGACAGTTAACATGTTAATTATATAAGCTGCCTTCCACCCCCGCTCCGAACATTTATTTAAAAATCCATGAATCTTACTTGCAAATTAATACCTTTTTTTAAAAAAGCATGCCAAGGAATATAACCCTGCAACCCAATCCTTACCATTTTGGAAATAAACCTCAAATGGTTTTTGTGGTACCCAAGTTCAGGGACGATGGATGATTAGGATTCATTAAAATCAATGGGATTAAATTTCAGTTATATGTTTTATATTATCGATTTTTGGTGCATCTGGATTACTTCCTTATATTGGGTACTCCCTGAGAATTACAGTTTTATATATCGAAATATCTGAACTTAGCTGTCATTGTGGGAGTACAATCTTAAGAATGTATTTTTAAAGTCATAGTTTCTAAGTTTATAAGGGGAAAAAAGTAGAATTGTATTCTAAACAAGACCTTTGCAAATGTTTACAAACCTCTGCACCATTTGCAGATGCAAAAGTAGAAGGAAGGAATATTCTCTCCAAATTTCACACTTCTAGGTCCAGGGGTTGGGGCTGGGTGTTGATGAGTCAACAATTCTTCAATGTTAAGTAAAGGGACAAAAACATGTTGCACCCACATATTGCATGTTCACTCACATACAGTTTGAATTCCAAAAGTCAGTTATTAGTGAGTGCCTACGTCATGGAAAGAATATCCTCCCCAAATTTCACACTTCTAGGTCCAGCGATTTGGACTGGGCGTTGATGAGTCAGTCAGTGAGTTAATCAGTCAGTGAATTTTATGTAGATTAGGACTGATGAGCAAACTTCCCTGAAGCTAGTTCAGAACTTACTTGGATTAATTAAGAGGATGTCTTAATCTTGTTTTTAAAATGGATCTATCGCAAAATGGCAAAGCATGATATACTCCGATAACCTTGGAAGTCACCTAATCTTATGGTTTGTCCTGATGACTGAGTCAGCATTGAGCATGAGCATATATTTTGTAGGGTCCACTGTGCTATGTTAACTTTTGGGACCCATCAGAAGCTAGAGGGCTCCTTGCAGATTCCTCACTTGAGTAAGGCTGTCCCTGACACTCACTCCCTGACCTGGTAATGCAGAGTCCCGTGCAGGCTGCATGATCAGCTAGATATTCCTATTCTTGTACTGGCCATTCAAGGCATTTGAACATTATGATTATCGTAATCCACCTGACCATTCATAATTAAGAATTGGGGTGCTCCTCATTTTATTGTCCAAAAATTGCTTGCTCTCTCTCTATATATGGTCAAATTAAGAATGAGATTGCAATAATCAGAATTTGCTGCTCAAGGGGATGTCTAGTGCAGATGGTCAGGCTGGAGCCAAATGCCAAAGGAAATAATGCATATTGTATATTGGCAAGAGAGGAATCTATAAGCAGAAGTCAGAAATGCCTGTTCTAAAACATATAACAGAGAGACCCTGTCGGGGAGGTGTGGAGAACAAATGTTCCTGTTTGAGCTCTAGTTAGCAAGGAGTAGAATCTTCAGGCAGATGTTTAATGTGATGGTCTGGGCAAAGTGTGTGGCTTTTATATTAGTGCTTTTGACATGTTTTCTCTTATTGACAAAGCCTGTTAAATTAGACCTTGTCACTGAAAAATGTTTGGATATTTGTGATTTACTACCACCCACCTTCCCTAAATGACTGCTATTTTAACTGAATGTTCTGCCGTAGCCAAAAACACATGGCTGCAGTAGCAAATCCATTCCCCGCTCCTAATTTTCTCTTCCTATTTTCCGTTTTATGACTACTGCAACATCTAGTATTCATAGCAGTGCCCCAGCTTAAAATTCAGTGGCTGTAGCTGCTTTTCAGTGTGATATCTTATGATTGATATAGAGGCTCTTGCATAGTCATATCCAGCTACTGTATCTCACTGCTAGCCTTAACCGGTAGCTGTATATTGATGGATAAATGTTCTGGGACAGTCAATGGAGTAACTGGTGTTAAAATTCTAACACAGATTTGATATTAGATTTCTCCTTCATAAAATTGTGTGAATGCATTGTTTAACTAAGGGCACAATCCTGTATGTCTATTCAGAAGTAAACCCCATTGTGTTCAATGGGTCTTACTCCCAGGAAAGTGTGCTTAGGATTACAGCCTCAGGTATTCGACAATGAAAAGCTTGTTTCCTCATTACTTCAGAAAGCCCCTTATTCCCAAAGTACCAGTGAGTTCCATGTGCCCCTGCAACAGGCCGGCTAGGTTTCTGCATGTCACGTCAATCATCTAAGCAGACCCTGCCATCAGTGGGAAAAATGCTAAGAAAATGATGATGGAGCAACAAACCAGTTGACCAGGCATGACACATTAAAATATTGCAAGCAAGAAGGAACTGTATGAAATCTTACTTAATTGTATGAAATCTTCCTCTTCACAAGTGCCTACTAATATTATAAATGGAATAGTCACATATCATGACTAACATAGCACCGGGTGGTCTGTGTGTGTTTTCCTTTTAACTTCTTTAAAATGGGGCTCCAACACTCCTGTACTCGGCAAATTTTCAGCATCCTGTTATTGATGTGGCATTTGAAGAGTGACACAAGTCTATTTACCACGTAGATTTCCCCATACTTTGTCAAAATTGATAAAGGAGAAGCTGGAGAAGACAATTCTGATGTATTTTTATAACAGGGGCTACACTGTCAGTGACCTATCAAACAGACCTATAAACCTCCCGGTTTTGCTGTTTCAAAAAAGGAGGGAAGATAGGAGTTATCCTGCAATATAGGATATAATATGATACAGTAATACAACATAATAATACTGTATCTGGCTGGTGGGATGCACTCTTCTTGTTGAACCTGTTTTATAAGGAGGCTAAAAAAAGTAAATAGCTGAGGCTTGGTCTCCTTTTGTGGGAGGGCTAGAAGAATTATGGAGATTTAACAGATGATAATGTAGGTTAACTCTACTGGATACATCTAAATTTATTTCCTAGACCATGTGATACCTTGAGCTTTATTAGCATTGTTTTTAAAAATGCATATAAACAAGTGCACAGAGAGGAATACAAGTGACCTACAAGTGACCATGGGTAGTGGCCTGTGGCACAGCGGAATATATTGGTAAGCAATGGAAAATATGAGATGAGGGTGAGAGGTGCAAAATATGATTAATTGTAGTGAAATAAGCTCTCCCACCCCAAGATAGGATTGAAAATTCTCCCAACAAAAAGTCACCATTGACCAATGCCCCAAACCTCTGAAAGGAGATCATAGCTGGATTTGAAAATTAACCTTATTTTTTTTACTATGGATTGGTGAGGACAGTGGTTCCTAACTTGTGGGTAATGAAGGATGTTTCCGCAAGCATCAGAAATTTTTTTTAAGGGGCAGGTTTGCAATCAAAACTGGTAGTGGGTTCTGACATATTTTTTTACGCTTTCTGAGACTTAGAGCCTCAGAGGCATCTTCAAAGTTCCCCGCTCCTCCTGGTGGTGCTGCTAGTAGAAGATAAAAAAAAAACCCACCTACTGTTCCTGGCAACAGGACATTCCTGGGGAAATCCATTTGAATTTTGGCAGTAAAGGCTCCCTTTGAAATAGCAAACAAATCTTTTTTTAACTTCCTGTGCTACTGGCTTAGATCATGCAGGAAGGGGTGATTACATGGCTTTGTCAAAAGCATATCCTTCCTGGCCTATGACTTTTTCCTGCCAACAGCCATAACAGGCGCAATCCAGAGTAACTGTGGGGAGTCCTTGCTCCGGTGTAAGAACAGTTTGTTCTGGATTGCAATATGAATTTCCCATAGGTTTTCACTAGGTGGTGCAGTAACTACAGGTGCATGTAATGTCTCTTACGTTCTCCCATAGTTACTCTGGATTGTATGGAACATGGGTCTTGCTCATGCTCTCCAGAAAGGTACTCTGTATCAGGTATATCTGTATGAATACATACCTCTTGCATACCCTGAAGTAAAGGGAACTAAAATATCAACTATATAATAAGTCTTAGGCTACAGTTCAGAGTTTTTGGACCTTTACACCAATGTAGTTATGGTACCAACTATGGGAAATCTATGGGAAATGCATAGAGCAATCCAGAGTAAGTGCCTCTTACATCTTCCCATAGTTACTCTGGATTGTAGGGTTAGAGCACAATCCTAACCATGTCTACTTAAAAGTAAGCCCCATTGTGTTCAATGGGTCTTACTCCCAGAAAATTGTCTTCAGAATTGCAGCCTTACCCTACAATCCAGAGTAACTACAGGAGCACATAAGATATATTTATGTTGACGTAGTTACAGCACCACCTAGTGAAAACCTATGGGAAATTTATATTGCAATCCAGATTAAATTGTTCTTACATTGAAGTAAGGACTCCTTGTAGGATGGTGTCCTTAGTCACTGTGCTATACTACAAACTGAACGTATAAACTTTTCTGGTTTATTTAGACTTGTGTGTGGACAGAACTTAACAAGATTGAGCAAAATTTCTTAAAGCCTCTGCACACTGGACTTAATATGTCAAGAGCACACTACGAAGCAGAAATAAAGAAAAAGAAAGAAAACAAGAGAGGTTAGTTGATATGTGTTGGGGGGGGGGGGGCTTTTCAAATTTGTGTGTAGGTCAGTGAAAAGGATGATTGCCCTTTAAGCAAAGGTTTTAAGAGTGAGACAAAGAAACTCCTAAAGTAGATGTGTTATAAACATATAAACCTGCCTTGGGCTAGTAGAGTTTTGTCTCTCTAACCTAGAATTGTCTGCTCTGACTGGCAGTAGTTCTCTTATGATCTCAGAGGTCTTCCAGTCTTTCTGCCTGAGAACCAACTGGAGATGCAAGAACTGAATGTGAGAGCTTTTGAATGCAAAGCAGGCACTCCCTTTCTGAACTTGCCATAATAAAGGACTCACTCCTTTGTGGCCACAAAGATAGGGGGAAACCTGATGGCTCCTTAAAATAAAAGTTCAGAATAATTTATTTCATCCAATATTGTGAGTTACAGTGCAATCCTAACCATGTCTGCTCAGAGGTAAGTCCCTTTGTATTCATTGGGCTTACTCTCACAGCCATCTGTACAGCACTGCAGCCAAAGGGCCAAATCCAGAGCAAGTTCAGCCTGCTCTGCCCCAATTGCTCTCTCCTAACTACTCTGTATCCAGAGCAGAAAGTTATGCTGCATCCAGAGTGTCAGGAAGCCTGTGCTCAGCTAACTACTCCATAGCACGCTAAGTAATTGACACCTGGGGAGGACTTCCTCCTGAGGAGATACCCCTTAGAACACATTGAACAAGGAACAGCCGTAGTGCTTGTCTTACTCCCAGGAAGTCTGCGCTTCACCCCCAGGACGTGCGCACCCCCTACCTGGACTGCGCAATCACCAAAGTTGGCACCTGCATGGTTGTTTCTGAAGCTAACTTGCTTCAGAAAGAGTACTGCACCGGCACCATCTCTGACACCTGTGCAGTACTTTTCTGAAGCCTTTCGGCTTCAGAGGACATTGTGCAGGCGTCAGAGTTGGTGCCTGTGCAGTATTCTTCTGAAGCCATTTGGCTGCCACTCCACCTCGTGAGCGAGGCCAAATGGCCGTGCAGAAGCGCGGACTTCCTCCACTCTAAGGAAGTTTCATCTGAAGCTGTTCAGCATGCTCAGAATGTCTCTGTGCACTGCACCTCAGCTGGCCATTCGGGCCAGGTCCAAGGACAAGTGACACATTCTGGCTGCTGCTCCACCTTGGAGCAGGCCCGAGTGGGAGCGCTGACGCCAAGGGCCTGCCAAAGGACTGTCAAACTCCTCCAGCACGTCACCCCATGCGAAGCGTGTCACCCAATGCGGCCCACATCAGCCGCACCAATCTGGTGACACCACTGGGTGCCTGCCTTATAAGCAGTCCCTGATGAGATGCCAGTACATTCTGCAGTGAATACAAGGGGCTTCTTGGAGTGGCCTGCTGTATCCTGAGGTTTGCGGGCAGCTGTAGTTGTTCTATATCCTGAGGGTGAGAGGCAGGGGTTGCAGCTAGGCTGGCCAAGAACTCAGATTTTTGGTCAACACTGCCATTCTTACTCGGGCCTTATCATGGACCCCTATGGGTCTACTCATTACTATACCTGCTCCTGAGGTGGTATATCTCTGAGGAGCTGGAAGAGGGCATTTCTGCCTTGGAAACAGGCTCTGGATACAGAGTAACTGCTCTGCCCTAGGCAATGCTAAACATGCCCTCAACATGCATCTCCTGTACTGCCTAGGGCAGAGCAGCTAGGGCAGAGCAGGTCCACCTCTCTTAGGGCACCCTATGTTGCCTTGCTCTGCCCTAACCCTTTTCAAGAGTAACTGGGGTGGAGCATCTTGCAGTTGCCCTATCTATGGGCAACCCAAGGGCTCTTATGTGGACAGATTAGTTGCTCTGGACTTGGCTGTTAGTATGCATGAAACTTTGGTTCTCAAATTCTCCCAAGGTTCAAAACCCACAGATGTTGCATGGAAAGGGAAAATGCAGCAGTGTGATCCCCGGGATTTCTGCTGCCAGGGGCTGATGTGCACGATCTGTATCATGCTTGAACCTTTTGTATTCATTGGTGCTACGCATGTATGCAAGTACATAATTTAATATACAAATAGTCCCACTCCTGCAGTTCACTGCAGTGGGTGTACAGTAAGGGTCTTGTATGTCCTAACTCATGATGCAGATTGATGGTGTGGGGAAGTGTGAGCTTCTATGTGCCAACTGCGCATAGGCTCGTGCTGAGTCTGCTGTTCTCATGTTTTCACATCCAAGGAAGGACTAGCCAATACTAAAGGCTCTGCACACTCATATGATTACAGTTTTCTCTACCTGTGGATGGCAGAAAGATCCAGGTATATTAGCAGGACATTCTAATTAGATCCTTCAGGAAAAATTATTATATTCTGGTCCCAATGCCATCCCACTTTTCAGCACCTATGCAGCCATACCACTTGCTGCTTCTTGCAATGGAGGAACAGTCATGATGTCCTCCTCAAGGTAAGGGAATGTTTGTTCCCTACCTTCAATTAGGACTGCATTGCAGCTGCTTCAGTGCTGGAAAATTGGATATGTTCAGTCCCTTCGTATTGGGGGTGTGTGGAGCAAGCACATCTATCAGATTAAGTGGTGTGGGATGAAGCTTCAAGAGTTGACAGTGGAAGATAATGACATTACAGGAAATGATATATTGCAAGATGATTTTGATTATTTCCCATTGTAGACTCCAACATTTCTAAGAAGGTTTGCTCTGTAACAGTAGCTGGAGAAAAGATGCCCAACATGACAACTGAGATGGAGGTTCAGGTGAGTAATTTGCCTTTGATGAAGAAGTTCAACTGGATGAAGACAGACACTGAATTTCATTTAGCTAAAGACCTGTATTTTTTAGAATTGTTTGAAGAAAAGGTGAATTAGTAAATGCAAACCTATAATTTAATAAACTCCACTAATTTTTCCTACTACTTCAGGTGCTTCACTCGGCTCTCTTCACATTTGATTTAATAGAGAGTGTTCTTGCGAGGGTAGAAGAACTAATTGAAACGAAAACAAAAATTGCAACTGATGGAACTGCTGGGGTCAAATGAAGCATTTCAGCTCCTTTCTCCCAATAGTGTTTCATGCTGTACATTGTATTGATATTTACATGGATTTTACTTGAAAGACAGAGTATTAAGCTTTAAATATGTACAAAGTAGCAAATACTCAGGCTTTTTGAAAGAAAAGTCTTGAGCAGGTTTTTAAACCTTTAGAAATTGGAGAAGATTTATGGGTCATAGAATATTAACTGTGATGATGTTTTTGCAGTATATGTGTACCATGTGTTTCGTTTTGATTTTTTTAAAGTACTCTGCCAAAACATAGTGCAATTCAGTGATCTGGGTTATGTTACCAGCTGGCAAAACTCCCAGAACCATGCATGGCTGTGAGGTTTCTTAGCACAAGTAACACATAAGGGGTTCAGTACAACACAATCTGTTAGAAGGACCTACTGTGTATGTTACACTTTGCTACAGTGTAAAAAGAACAAGAATGTGAACAAATACTAATAGATGCATGTTGTAGTGCTCAGTGGGATTCTGCCCCAATCAGAGCTGCAAAAGCCTTTCATACCGTACTAGTCTTTAGCATTGAAGTGAGATGACATAGAATTGTACACACCTTGTACTAGCTCTCCTGTTGTTATCACTCCCACAAAAATACCATTTATGAAATTCCAAGCTATAAAGTTCATTCCCCAGTCACTTCAGAGAAAGAGCATCAGACAATAATAAAATGGAATTAATATATAACTGATACAGATTTCCCTTGCTTTGTTACTTTGCATAAAGAGCATATCCCAGATGCCGAACACACTATATACAGGCAGGTACTTATGCTGACAATGGACAGAATGCATCCTATTTCAGTATAACAATTGAGAATTAATTTTAACATTCTCTTCAAATTTGTATGGAGATGAGCCTGTGGTGTACAGCAGCACACCACACAGGACTGGTTGATTACATGCTGGGCTTCTTAAACACACCTAAAATCTAACAAGCCATACATATTTCTATCTTAGACTTTGATGTCACATTCAGCTGTAATCAGGGTAATGACACTGAGTTTCTTAATCATTTTGTATGAGAGTAAATTCTTCTGTGCAAAATTATCTGACCAGCAACATCTCCAGTATGGCCAGCCCTTAATGGAGAGATGGAGCCCTTAATGGAGAGATCCAGTGCAGTAGTTCATTGATTTGAACAACAACAAAAAAGATATTCTATATAGTTTATTTCCATTTGTACAAGAAAACTATAATATCAACAAGTGAAAATAATTCTAAGTTGGTACAACCTGCATTGCTGTATTCATGTACATTTTGAGACTGTGCCAGTGGTTGTTCTTGAACATTCTGTCACAGTGCCATTGAAATGACTCATTTCCCATCAAGCTTAAATAATTGTGTATTATGTTAAATGTTGAAAGGAAAATAAATCTTTAGCTGCAATGATATGTCCTTGACTGTTTCACAGAAATTTAAATTTTGAGAAATTCCATGCAAGTTTTCATTTTAACTATGATATAGAAACACTTTCCAAACCAACAAAACTCACTCCTTTGGTTTTTTTAATTGAGATTTTGTTTTGCAAACTGTGGACAAAGTTTTGAATAAAACCTTATTTAGTATTTAATAAACTACACTCCAGTTGACTCTGATGAAGCATTTTCCAAACAGGACTTTGTTCTATAATCTGTGTCTTTGCCATTGCCATTCTGAAGCGAATTTTGTCTAGATGTGGTTTTGAAGTGGTCTTTACCGGGAGAGAAATACAGAAGGTTATAATTAGATAGTTTAGATTAGATTAGATTAGATAGTATATCTTATTGGGCAGTATTTCCCATATTTAAAAATCCTGCTCTGAACAGGGTAGTTATTAATACTGTTAAAAAGATCTTTTGTGAGTTTCTGGCATTCATGAAAGTCCATAAATTACAACCTCTCCAAATGGTTATAAAAACTTAAAAAGACCTCACCAAATGTGCCAAGCCTTTCCATATTTACTCAGAAGTAAATCACATTGTAAATAATGGGGTTTCCTTTCAGGTAAGGCTGCAATCCTAAAGACACTTTCCTGGGAGTAAGACCCATTGAACACAATGGGCTTACTTTTGAGTAGACATGGTTAGAATTGTGCTCTAATGTGGATAGCATTGCAGCCTGATTTCATAGAGATAGCTGATCAAGTATCATAAGCTTGAACTTTAAATACATACTATTAAAAACCAGTGCTGTTGAATCTATGCATGGTTTCGCCCCAGATGTAAGTCCTATGTCGTGCTAATTCCAGGAAAGCATGTTTTAAAATTTCAGCCTTAGGGACCAATACTATGGTGCCCTAGCATCAGTGCTAGGTGTCATAAATGTGCCATAAAGCATGTTTATAGCACCCTATCTGTAGGGAGTGCCGACACCAGGCCAGTGGCAGTTGGCACTGGGCTGAGCTCTGGCAAGATGATGTCAGGGATAAGTTACATAGCCAAGCAACGCTGTGGCTTATGGGGGCAGTTGGGAGGGCAGAACAGAGTGGGTGGGAGGATTAGACCAGGGAGATCCATGACTGTGTTACCCTGGAGTAAGGGAGCAAACAAATACTACCTTCAGTAACACTGGCTGAGAAACATTGCTCTTTAGCCTTGGATCCTGCAAATCTTTCACCTGCTAGCCAATGCTACTTGCATCTGTTATTGGTATCCGAATTAGCAGAAATAGACAGCAAATGGCTGATTAACCCACAATATCTGCTACAGATATCTGCTACAGATATTGTGTTGCATGCAGTTAAATTCATAGCAGTATACAGTACAAGAGACATTCAAAGTGGAAACTAATTTATAAGGAGCCTTGCATTTGTATATTAATATAGTTCTAAAGATACTTTAATCATTATTATTTATTTGGTAATAAAACCTTTTCTGCTATTTACCTTTGCTATAATCAGCATGAGCTTTACGGCCTCAGCAGTATTGTGGACTGGGATTATTCGTATATTACTGCCTAGGAACCTGAAGAATAGAATTCTCATAAACATCAATCATGTTAAGGACAGTATTTACAATATTTACATGTTAAGGACAATATTTACATGTTAAGGACCCTAACCCTAACCCTGGACCTGAGCAATAGTACAACATTAAGGAAGTGACTGATTACAGCATATGGGAATTTATAAAACCTGGAAATTCTGTTCACTGGGGTTGTGGTAGTGCAGAGTAGGTGACTAGTAGAGAGAATAGACTAAGGCTAGCTGCTATGTCAGTAAGCAAAGAAGAACAAAACATTTCTTAATGTCATCATCAGTAAACATAAATGGTTTCATCTTGAGCAAGCTTATGAATGTGTACCAACCACAACAATCTTTGAGCAAAAATGGCAATTCAGTTCAATGAAACCATTATCAGTGTGGTTACCCTATCCACCCCATCAGCCTCACTGCTATATACCACTAATCTGTCTAAAACTCTTCCCATTAGTGCACCTATTCACACGCTCCCGTCAATACAATTTATGTGGTGTGGCAGGAAAAAAAGTCCAGGGGGAGGCTTTGGAATGGGAACATGTTTGTATGGCTGGTGATTCACCCACCCCCAAGAAGCAGAATGGGATTGACTGAGAACAAAGTGCTAACTCAGAACAGCCAACAGTTGCAGTAATTAGTGTTTCCCTTATATCTTAAGGCAAGGAAAAGAAGTGCTGTGAGACTTCTCAGAATCAGTGGTGGCTCACAATGAAATAATTGCCAGGTACAATTTTCCTCTGTCACCCACTGGTTATTGTTCCCAAAGCTCCATCACATATTAATAATTATGATGATAAGTATTAGTATACCTCCTTTCTGGCCATTAGAAATCTGCAAGTGATTACTCCATTTTCAAAAGACAGACTTTTTCTAAGATTTGTTTTTAAAGGGAATTACAGCAGGGCCACAGCAAAATTCACAGTAACATCATCAGGACTTTCATGTGTATCAATAGCAGTCATCTATTTTCCTTCCCCATATTGTGCTACTGTGTAGCAATTGGCAACTTGCCAAGATGTAACTACATTGGTTCTAGCTTTAGGTATCTAAAAATCAAATAGGATAGTTGTTCCTTTGAAGCAGTAAGGAAGATAAATTGCAGTTAATTTACTGCAGTACAAGCTTTTGCTTTAGCCACAATTGGCTCTGATCAACTGAGTATGTGATTTTTCATGGTAGTCTCAGCAGGAAAATACTCAAGTATAATTGAATCTGGGTTTTACTGGAAAACATTGGAAAATGTTTTTAGGAAACAGGTTGCTGTACTGTTTGATAATAATCATTCCGTTTTATAGATAGTGGAGAAGTAAATCACACCAACAGCATAGTGAAATGAGAAGTTAATGCAGATAGTTCTGGATTTATCATATGGAGTTGATCATTTGGTCTCCCTTTCCTACTGGCAGGCAGTGGCTCTCCAAGGTCTTAGGTAGTGGATTTCCCCAGGCCTTTTATCTCTGAGCTATAATTCTTTTGTCAGAGGAAAAACACACAGCTTTCTCCATTCAGAAGCTGGACACAAGCCTTCTGGGCTCTGATTGGGCCAACACACCCCACTCTTCAGTAGTCTAGATTCCCTTGCTCACCATAAACAGTTGTCTAGGGCTAACTGTTAATATCCCCTGCTAACTGAGCAAGAGGCACTCTTTCGAGTGGGTATTCCTCTTTTATTTAGCAGGGGGAGAGGAACAGGCCCTACACACCCCAGCAGTGTCTGTTCAAGTGGCTGTTCAAGCTGGCGTTATTTTTTGCATTTTAGATTGTGAGCCCTTTTGGGACAGGGACCATTAGCTTTTAATTAGCTATTATTATTTTTCCATTTTCTTTGTAAACCACTTTGTGAACTTGTTAGTTGAAAAGCAGTATATAAATACTGTAGATAGATACATAGATAGGGCTGCAATCCTAACCTGCAGTTAGGCCAGCCTAAGACCTGGCACAAATTTTGTGCTGACCTGGGGTGTCACCAAAATGCAGTAAGACACTTCTGCACCACTCCAGGGGAAAAATTAGGCCAGTAGACAGACATGCACGTGCCTCGCTATATCACCACAGGAACAGGAAGACTGATGAGTTGTGCCAGCCTATGTTAGGATTGCACTTAGTCCCCTAGTTTCTATTTTCTTTGAAGCCACACATTTTCCTACTTTCTCTCACTAGTGGTGATGATATACTTATTTTCCTTATTTGTCTGTCAGGGATAGAAGTTACACTACCACAATAGTTCTTCCATTACTTTCACATACACATTTTATACACTGTACACATGTATTCTATACTCTACCTTGGAACTCCCCTTATGTGATGCCATCACTTTCTCAAATCTAAGTAAACCCTGAGCATGGAGTAGCTGTATGCAATTCCTTCATTTTTGCCCCTATTTCTCCTTACTTGCCTTTTGTCATCCCTCCACCTGGTTGAAATTTAAGCTCCTTGAGAGAGGGATTTGACTTTTTTGCTTATAAGTGCCATATACTATATACAGCCGTTGCGCTATCTGAATAATAACCAATAACACATGTGGATCTGACCATAATATGCACTCGCCCAGTCATGATTATATACATGCTTTTGCTTCTTGACCTCTGTTGATTTATATAGGTATAACCTAATTATTGGAGGATTTTGCGCTGTAGGGTTTTCTTATTGTGAATGAGGTTAAATTAAATTTAAAAGATTGACTTCCCTTCCAGTTTAAAAATAGCTTGCTTACCAAGGTAACAAAACAATGTAAAAGTGCAAAACTTTCAGAGTACAAAAGAATTCAAACTGATATTTACTTCCAAATAGCTTTGCATTCTGTCATATGCTCCTGGGAAAAGGGTCTGCTTCCCAGCTGAAATGTTCTTTCAAGCTTGGAAGAGAAAGGTTAATTGCCTGCCTATAACAAATTGTTTTGTTATATTACCATGGTAAGCAGGCTATTTTTAAAGGGCTGCCTAATCTTTTAATTGATTTTGTTTAATGCAAAACTCTGCATCCATGGAAGTACATGGAACAGAACCCTCCCAGATGCTGAGACTCAACCTGTATATATATATTACAGCAACATCATAATAAAACCAAGTTATTTGAAATCTTGAATCAACAGGATTTCCTTTATAGTTAACATAGTTACAGGAAGGCCATCAATAGCTCTTGGAATGAAAAAGTAAAGGGGCAACATTGCATTGTAGCATTTAGCCATTGTTACAATTTTCAGAAAAGCCCCATATTGTCAAACTGACTTGCACATGTCACACTGACAGAAGTACATAATTTTGACAAGAGGTTAAAGCAGGGTCTTTGGCTAGCTTCCATAGGATAAGCAAAATCAAATTCAGCTACATATGATGACTACCCATTGTTACATGTATTTTAGTGATAAAACGAATTACAGATTATTTACTTAGTTCATACCTCTGCTGAATTCTGAACATTATGTCCCACTCTTTTGGTCCGTGAAGGGCTGCTGACAAAAGCAAAAATCCATTCCTATGTATGGTCATGAACTTTTTTATTCTGTCAAAATGTAGTTCTTCATCTGACAAAAACAAGTCCTGAGCATCAGCCAATAAAAATGCAACACCTGGGCAAGAAGAAAGGGTGCTACTTTGTTAGACTTAATGATTCATTATCATCATCACCATCCCTAAATAATATTTACTATTTTTTGACTATTGAAAATGCTAGCATTAAAAACTACTGCAGTCCAGAATATATTTACCTGGAAATAAGCTCTATTGCAATCAATTGAAATTCCAAGTAAGGTTTAAGATAGAGATGAAATAATGGCAAGACTGCATGCGTAGAAGGAGATCTATGCATCCCCCTTATTGCAGGGTGACCATATGTCCCCTTTTCCCAGGCTATGTCCCCTTTGAAGCCTTGTGTCCCGGGGAAAAAAGTCAGTGTCCTCCTTTTCCTTGTAAGTGGGCAGTATGAAGCCTTCTTCTCATTTCTTCTAAAATTATGTGTTTTAAATTTAATAATAAGCAATATACTATTTAATTTACACAGCAATACTAAACACGTCTTCCTGGGAGCAAGACCCATTGAACACAATGGGGCTTACTTCTGAGTAGACATGATTAGGATTGTGCTGTTAACCACATTAAAGCAATATTTGAGTGTTTTCAGCTTTTATTTTGTCATGTCCTACATTTTTCTAGGGTATCCTACATTTAGGAGGGCCTTGTCCTGTTTTCTGGTGATGACATATGGTTACCCTGCCCTTATTGTGATTTAGAGCCTGGAATGTAGATTGTTTGAATATTTACAGAGCAATCATGCGGCCTATTCAGAAGTAAGTCCCACTGATGTGACTTCCTCCCAGGAAACTGCGTGTTGTAGCATTAATTCAGTTCTACCTCTGTAGAACAGATTACATTAAGTATTAGGGAATTCTGTAAAACTTCTGTCCAACATTCTACTCTGTTCTCAATTCCAGTGCTACAAGTGGAAATTAATGTGCAATTTAATTTGCAATTTAATGTGCAATTTAATTGAACTTGTTTGTTGTTTTGCTACAAGATCTCCAGGTTAATCTTTGTTATAATTTAAAATACTATACCAGAAAGAGAGAAAATAATGGATCCATTTTCCACTGTATCTGAATATCGAACTCGATGTTGCTGGTTTTGTAGAGATGTGGAAATTTCATGACCCTAAATTAGTTGTAAAGTAATCCATTAAAATATGTTTACCATTTTTTTCCTCAGGTAAATATAGTATGAGAAGTATTTGTGCTTTCAAAAATACAGTAATTTGAATTAAGTAGTGGGAATTATGTTTACCTTGCTGGATTAGCCCAATGTCCAGGTCTAGTTTAGCGTTCAGGTGCCAGCCCAGTATTGCCATGTGATTCCAAGCAATGCATGTAGGGAACACCTATAGACATCTGTTGTTTTGCTTAATTAAAGACTGAGGAGCAATCCAAAATGTCCAGAAAAGTGGTATATAAATGCCTAGTTATTATTATTATCCCTTCTTGTTTGTTCCCAGAATTGGTTTCTTGGCATTTTCTGTATTGCTACTGTACCTAGAAGTTTCATTCAGGAATCTCAGCTAATACTTATTAGCCCCAATCCTAAAGCTGCACTTTGCCAGCAAAATGCACATTCCACCAGCATAATGTGCTTTCTGACTGCTGCAAACAAGATTCCACCAGAGAGCATGGCCTGGTCACTGCCAGAAGTGGTGAGCAGCCAGATCCATGAAATAATGGAGGTTGGATGCCTGCCATCTCAAATAAGGTCCCAGACAGGTTGGGAGGGCGGCATAATGTACTGATAGGTTCAGGGAGAAAGACGCATTGGGCCTGGGAAGATGGTGGGTCCCTTTCCCACCCCACTAAGAAGAACACTGCTGTGAAACTCAAGCACAATCCTAACCTGCTTAGGCTGGCACAAGTCCCAGAACAAGTCCCATGCTGGCCTGGGGGTGTTGCAAAAGTACCATAAGGCACTTCTGTGCCACTCTTGTGTGGAATTTAGGTCAGCGCACAGAAATGTGCCGGCCTCCCCATGTCACCATGGAAATGGGGAGATGGGTGAGTTGTCATGGCCTAAATTGGTTAGGATTTGTGTCCTCAGTCTTTTAATTAACCAGGTTACTGTATGCTCGGCTTGCCATTTCCTAAAGCATAGTATTAAACAACTGCAACTTAGAGATTTAGCTAAATAAATGGCTTTTATGTTCAGAATCTAAAAAAAATATAAATATTTAATCTTACTACAGATACAAATTATACCCAGAAAAAATAGTTGTCATCTTCTCCTAATACCATCTGAACCTGCTTTGTTCATAGAATCATAGAATCATAGAATTGTTGGAGGAGCCTACAATCCAGAGTAACTACGGGAGCACGTAAGAGACATTACATGCACCCATAGTTACTGCACTACCTAGTGAAAACCTATGGGAAATTCATATTGCAATCCAGAGCAAATTGTTCTTACACCGGAGCAAAGACTCCCCGTAGATACTCTGGATTGTGCAGCTAGTAGGTCATCTAGTCCAACTCCTTGCCCATAACAGGAAATCCTCCTAGAGCATCCCCGACAGATGCTCGTCAAGCCTCTGCTTGAAGATCCCCAGTGAGGGAGAGTCCATCACCTCCCTTGGCAGTCTGTCCAACACTGAACCGCCCTCACCGTCAGGAATTTTTTCAGGATATCCAACTGGAATCTCCTTTCTTTCAGTTTGTACTCATTGTTTCTAGTTCTGCTTTCAGAGGCAACTGTGAACAATGAGCCCCTTCATCCATATGATAGCCCTTCAGGTATCTGAAGAGGGCAATCATGTCTCCTCTCAGCCTTCTCTTTTGAGCAGACCAAATTCCCCCAACCTTTCCTCGTAGGGCTTCCCTTCCATCCCACTGATAATTCTTGTTGCTCTCTTCTGGACTTTCTCCAGTTTGGCTGCATCTTTCTTAATGTGAGGTGCCCAGAACTGAACACAGTCCTCAAGGTGAGGTCTGAGCAATGCAGAATAAAGAGGAACTAGAACTTCTTGCGACTTGGAAGCTACAGTCCTCTTAATGCAGCCTAAAATGGCATTTGCCTTCTTTGCAGACACATCACACTGCTGACTCATGTTCAGCTTGCGATCCATGGCAACGCCAAGATCCTGTGCTGCCAAGCCAAGTACCCCATACTTTATACCTGTTTTTGGTTTCTATTGCCTAAGTGCAGACCCTTGCATTTCTCCCCATTGAAATTCATTCTATACAGCCCAGTATTCCAGTTTGTCCAGATCCTCCTGGAGGTTTTTCCTGTCATCTGTTGTGTTTGCTACCCCTCCCAGCTTGGTGTTGTCCACAGATTAGATCAGGCTCCCCATATCTCTTCATCCAAATATCCCTGTCCCTGGACCAAATGGGACCCTCAGGAAGCCTGAATGTGGCCCTCTGGAAGATCCCTCCATCTGTTATGCGGGCAATCCTTGTAATGTCTATAATACAATCTTATTTGTAAATTTATTCTAATTTGACATGTAAATAATTTTTCTGGCCCCTGACACGGTGTCAGAGAGATGATGTGGCCCTCCTGCCAAACTGCTTGAAGACCCCTGCGCTAACTACCACCTCCACTCGTTGAAGAAATTTCTGATTGCCCATAACCTTAGGATACATCCCTTCTGTATAATGGACAGGTCAGAACCACTGCAAAGGTGACATTTTAAAATGGGTCTTTTGTATTACAAAGCCACTGCACTTGGCTAAGTGCTGAGTATGGATGCAGTTTCTCCATAATTGTACTTCTGTCCTCTGATCAGACAGCCACATTCCTTTCTCTTACTCCACTTTCTTTCCAAGAATCAAATTTAGATGTCAGTTTTTTTGAAAAGCACTTACAAGGTACTGTTTAGAACTCTTATTGCCAAAAAGAAAGGGTAAAAATGCTACAGCAGCATTAAAAAAATCGAGCAACAGCAGTGATTGAACTTGTGGATTAATCAATTTAGAATGCTTCCAGAAAGCAAGGAGATCTCAAATAAAATGTTTTGAAACCCTTTCTGCATCGTCTGTTTGTCATAACTGTTCACTACATGCTGCAATTGCTTTCAACACGTTAGGGGAAGACTCCAGGGGGGCAGAAAAAAGGGAAGGCTGATAAACTGAGCATCAATGGTGCTAACAAAAAGTCAATGCAATGCCACTGTGATGATGTGTCATAGAAGCAGATGTGGCAGAAAACAGGGAAATTTTAAATGTCACAGAAGTAATGCACATGTGGGAGGGAGAAGAGGCCTACCTACCTGTCGATAGCTAGGAAGCAACATTTAATAATTTTAACCAAATACCTCTCCTACCCTATAATACAAAGAAATGTACACATTCAAGAAATCTAGATATGAACTCATTGCCCAAATATTCCTCATCTCGTAGTTATAGGACATACTTCACAGGTTCTGAATAAGACATCCTAAAGATATTTCATTATATAATCCTGGCCTAAGTTAAGCTCTGATGCCATGAAAACAAAACCGTTGGCATCTTGTGGTTTAAAGCCTCTATCCTAAACACATTTTCCTGGGAATAAGACCCATTGAACACCATGGGGCTTACTTTGAAGCTGACATGGTTAGGATTGTGCTCCATGTGTCACACACAGACCCCTTGTTGATGGGGTTGAAAGCCATAAACTGCTTTTGGAATGCAGAAGCCCTAATTATTTTTTAAATTATCTAACCATTTGTATGTGTGTGTGTGTGCGTGCATGTTAATGTACACGTACCCAAAAAAAAACTTTGCTAAATTTACAGTACCTGAAGTGAGGAGCTCACAATTATTGTCGTAATCCATCGTGCTTTTCCTTGGCCATCCCTGTCAGCCATTTGACACAGTTCTGCTGTAGTTTCTTTATTAAAATCCTAGACACAAATTTCCAAAACACTTATGGAATCCTAACTACAGTGGAAGGAAAATAGTAGAAATACTATATATCTTTTAGAAATAGCAATAAAACAGCAATCATCAGTAAAAACATATATGGACAGTTGGAAACCATTTATAGACTTTCTGCATAAAAAAGTATTGAGTCAAATAAATTATGGATTTGATGAACAGATAACTGTTATATAATTTATATATATCTATATATATCTATATCTATCTATCTATCTATATCTATATATCTATATATCTATATCTATATCTATATATATCACACATACATTTTTATATAACAGAATTTTAAAATAAGATTGTAGATTTGGATAGATCTCTAGGTGGCTTGAAACTGAAGAAAGGTAGAGTTCTGAACTTTCCTTTTAATTTTCTTACTTTTATTCTTATTAAGTATGTTTTATTTCTTCCTTTTTCTTTTTTTTTAAATAAAATAAAAAAATAATTGTTCATCTTTTTAGAAACAGTAATGCCAAAACTGGGGACATTATTTCAGTGTTCAATGTTGTTGTGTAAAAAAACAAAACCAGACTACCTCAAGAGAAAAGAAAGATAAAAGAAAATCAGTGATGGGGGACAATTAATTAGGGACAAAAAATTAGGGGGAAAAATAATTATGAAATTTTTGAGTTGTTTGATAGGGTTCCCAAGACTTGGAGAGCAAACTAGTTAGTCAGAAAAAAGGCTAAACAGTTTCCCGCCTTTTCTAACTGCCTCAGACCAAAACTGAGGTACAGTGAGCGGAAGCTCAATATACTTGGTATGTTGGAAGCTCAATATACTGCTAAGCCTCCATGATCAGGATATAAAAGTAGTGAATAAGGGTCCAATTCTATCCAATTTTCCATCTCCAGTGTAGCCATACCAATGGGGCATCCATTACATCCTGTAGTGGGGTGGAAGTAGTCTTGGCAGCCTCCTCAAGAAAAGGAACATAGTGCTACCTCGCATAACAAGTGCCTTGCTTAACAAGCGTTTCACATAACAAGCAAAAATTTCCAAGAAATCTTGCTTCACATAACAAGTTCTGCTTAACAAGCAAGCACACTATGGGCATGCGTGCTATGCAGCCCTGACGCTCCGCATGGAGGCTCTTTAAAAGGGCTGCTGGCCAGCGCTGCTGCCTCTAACTGCCCCCAACTTGGGGGCAGTTGCCTGGAGGTGCCAGAAGCAGCTGCCCCTAACTGCCTCCAAGTCTCCCCACCAACCACCTTGAACCTCCAGCAGCAGGTAAACTTCTAGCCCAGGTAAGCCTCCAAGGAAAGTGCCTTTGACTGCAGTCTCCTAACTACATCTACTCAGAAGTAAGCCCCATTGTGTTAAACGGGGCTTACTCCCAGGAAAGTGTCCTTGATTGCAGCCTCTTAACCATGTCTACCCAGAAGTAAGCCCCATTTACTCTCAGGAAAGAGTCTTTAGGATTGCAGCCTAAGTAGACTTCATAGGATCATACACATTGAATGCATGTTTTGAATTCAATTCCAGTGTTTTGTCATCATTTTTACATCCAGTTAATATTTTCATATGAATATTTTGGCCAATTGTCTGAGTTTCCATTATTTCCTAGGGAAAAATCTGCTTCACTTAAAGAGCAGGCCTCCTGAACAAATTAAGCTCTTTATGTGAGGCACCACTGTACTGGAAAGTTAGGATTGGGTCCTAAGAGAGCTTCCTTTGGTGTCCAGTCCTTTGCACTGCTGCAAGTAGGGAGACAAGTGTTTGGTTTGGGAGCTACCCAGTCCTGTTACTGTATTTATATATAGTCCAGGCAACCCCAACTTATTCAGCGGGTTAGGGACCGGAGCACCGTCCAAAAGTGAAAACCAATGACAAGTGAAACCCAATTTTTTATTTGTTTATAAATGTTTTCAATGCTTTTTTAACTAGCAAATTGCAAATACCCCTTTTATCTTGCAAATTCCTGCTGCCACAGAAAGATTTCTGCGAATGGATTCTCCTTCAGGAATGGGAGTAGACCAGGAGTATGGGAGAGGGCAATTTTGGCCTTTAGAACAGCAGAGAAAGGTTGAAAGAGTGGAACATGTGTTGAATGAATGAGTTCTGGATATAACTGAAAATTGTTGAAAGAGTGGATCATCAGAAAAAGGAAACCTCAGAAAACAGGCAATACCTGTATGATTATGCTTTGAGAATTTAACTAATTTCTTTTGTTCCTAATAAATCATTGTTAATGTTATTACTTATGTCTGCCTGATTTTTACATGGTCCATCTGTAATCCAAGGAGTCCCACATTGGGATTTTTTTCACAACGGTATTGAGCACTTCAGCAGAACCAACAAGGATATACTCACCCTTCTTCAGCTTAGGACATAGTTTATCCACCAAGATATGTACCAGGTTCTTGCCCCAAAGCTGGTTAAAGAGCTAGATTATTTTCAAAGCACTCCATGGCCATTCACCACCCCTTACCTCCTTTACAATTTTATTTTCCAGTGTGTTAACTGCTTCTCACCGTCACAAAACCCCTAACAATCCCAAATTATCATTACGTGTAAGAGTCGAATTCCAGTTGCCAGGTGTTCTCATCTTGTGGTCTCAGTATTTAATCTTTTACTTATGGTAACAGAAAACAACACACAAATACTTGGAATATTAAATTTCAGCTTTTCTTTTTATTTTCATTTATTTTTAAACCAAAATTATCTTTCGACACAAGGCGATAATTTAATATACTACAGCAGGCTCCAAAACACCTCAGGTTAATACTTTGCATTTTTTGGCTCACTTTTTGGCCCAGGTACTGAATACTTGCATTTGAGCAATAATTAATGTTAATGTTTTTAATTTAATGTCAGTTCTGCATGCAAGGTATACATTTTGAGGTCTGCATGTGCAACACATGAACACAAGTCACTCTCTCCAGCCCCTTATAGTTTGCAGGATTTTCATTCTCCTGGAGTTAGATACATAATTTGGGGGCTCTAGTTCCAAGTAAGTTTGTTTCATCCTACAGCCTAGTCAGCCAAATGAAACACACCCAACCTACAGAACACTTTTCATCACTTTATGAGTGTTAACTAATGTGTGTACAATGCTGTTGTCCTAACAATTATGGTGGTTAAAGGCTAGGCCAGGCCTTCAACAGTGTGATGTAGTGGATAGAGGGTTGAAGAAAGACTGGGAAATGCTGAGTCCCTGGAACTTCCTGCATTTTTTTCTGCCTGTCACATTCTCTTCGCATAATCCGCCTCTCAAGATTGTTGTGAATATCAAATGGGTGCTTATAGAAAGACCATATATGCATCCTTCCTCAGGGAATAGCAGAAAAAAAGATGCACATGAGTCATCAATAAATGCCTAAAAGGCAAAAATAAAAGTTATTTTCCCCAGCAGTGTGACAAAAATTAATATTTGTATCGTACTTCTGATGATACAAAACACTTCACATGGATGATCTTTTATCTAGGCTGTTCAACAACCCTAAAGTCTTATTATCCCCTATATTGCCACTGAAGCTGAGGTCTTGTTCACCTCAGGCCACCTAGTGAGAATCCGTGGTTGAGTTAATATCAGAGCTCACAAAGTCCTGATTTTTTGCCACTTTGCTGTCCACCCAATTAAAGTTTTTTAAAGGTGTTGGAAAAAGTGACATCCTAGTAAGAGTAATAAAAAGAGTGTTTCCTCACTTTATTGGCTCAATATAGTACACTTTGAAATACTAATCAGCACTAGGATGGTGAGCCCAAAGCCAGAGGCAGTTTGTCATTAATGTTGAATTAATTATAAAGGGAAGAAAGACGGGACTGAGACTTGGCTTTAAAGAGGCCAAGGGACATTCCTGGCTAAACCAGATCCTTTGGACATACATACAGCAGATTTGGGGGCCCTGCTTTCTGAACCCTCTGTTCTGATATTAAAGTAAAAGGAAAGTGTGATCATGGGCTGCCTGAGCATAACCTACTTACTCAAATCTAAAGCACCATTGAATCTAATGCGCATCCCTATTATAAAATACTTGAGATTTTAAATGTTTACTGGGAATTGTAATGGACAGCTACAAAGCAGATGCAAAATTTAATTTTACAGCATACAGCAAATAGTAATTTGATAATTAGACAAAGTTTGTTATGATTTTTACTTACCAGTAATTATATTACTTTATACAAAAGTCTATACTTACTGATCTATACTTACTGTATTTACTCATATCTAATGTGTCATCAAATCTAATGCACACCCTGATTTTGGAGACTAAATTCAGCTGAAAAGGGTGATAATTAAATTCAAGTAAAAATGGTATTTAAGATGCCAAATTCCTTTACTACATCCTTTAAAAAAAACTACATTTCCCAAAGTTCCCTGAAACTATAAAACCAGCTTAATGACATGTATTTAATGGAAAATAAATGTATAGAAGAAAAGACAAGAGCTAATTACTGTTAGACTAACGGCTGGTCGATAAGAGTGGCCTTTCTGATATTAGTAGTGTTATAGGAGAGCAATATTGAGGGTTACATCTCAGTAATTGATAGTTAATTGGATTTTGTTTTTGTCATATGGTGCCGCAAGCTTTCATTAGGGATTAAGTTTACTGCAGATTGTTATAAAAATGGTTTGTGTCACTGCTTGTATTGATGTGTGAGAATATACTTCCGATCCAAAGCATTAAACAAAATCAATGAAAATGACATTAATAAATTATGTTGTATCACCTTTCCCCATTCAACAACATGCAGACTTTGAAAGGAACAGGCTGAAATCCTTTAGGAGGCAGACTCGAGGATTCTTTGGTAGAAAAATTACAATATGATGTTGTTCTGCTCCCCCTTTCCCCCTCCAAAGTGGCACCTAGAAATCTAAAAATAGACATTCAGGATTTGTTCTCCTTGATTTTCTTTTGAACGTTAGGTTCTGCCATTCTTGTGTACATTCTGCCATTCAATACTGTACATAGAGCTTCCAATTTAGATACCTGAGAGCACTCCAGAGTACACTCCAAAGTTGTCTGTGTGTTGAAATCTTATCTGATGAGCTTTTAATTAGAAAACTACAATTTAGATGAAATTTAAATGATGAATAAAGATATTAAAGAAACTCATAATTCCGCAGGCCTAATTACAAGTTGTGACAAGTGCATAATGTAGCCTTATGTTTGGATTTAAGGGGAGGGATGTAAATAGTGCCACCTGAAACGGTGGCAGGCATGAGGGAATCTTTAATACTTTACCAGTCCTATGGTTTCAGTCTCAATTGTGCCCGATTCGTGCACAATTTTAATTAGGAAAAAAGTGCCTGCAATTGCAAACTAATGGAAAGTGTTCTCAAAAAATAGCTTGGAGTCTGACATGACTGAAATCAGAACTATAGTAGGAATGAAGTGCCAAAGCCTTCTGACGACACTGTCCCCTGAGCCTTTTGATTCCTGCCTGCTGACTCTAGCATTTACAGGCAGCTGCATCAAGCTTTCTCAAATATGTCTTTTTTTGTTTGTTTGTTTTGCCAGCAGACTCCTGCAGTGACCTCTCAGTTTCTTGGTTTTCCATCCTGTCACTGATTCTGCTGGGTGTGCTGGGCTTTTTCAGGCAAAGTGACAGCGCAACATCCAGCCCATATCTCCTCTCCATTAAAGTATATCAACCGTATGATTTTAAAAAATAGCTATTAACTTTCCAGTAGCCTTCCAGGTACAAACTGTTTTCTTTTGCACAAGAGACACATTCTTCATATATAATTTTCTATATGACTCCATGGATTATATGCACAAACTCTTCAAAGGATGTGTGCAGCCACTGAGCTATGGGCCCCCTAGCAGCATTTCATTCAGCCCAATAGCCTCTACCATCAATATGAATGATGATTTTCAGCAAGTGGTAAAAGCTTCTTGCTCAGAATGGGCTTCTGTTAATAGCAGTTCATTTTCTATATTTAGTCCCCTGTAATCATTATCAATGCCATTACTGAGCACTTTATTATTTTTGTCTGACCTAAGCCCTGCTTAGCATTACATGATATATCAAAATGATAACTTATATATTCATGAAATATTCAGATAAACACAATTATATCCTTTTAAACTGAAGTAACTCCAAACATTAATCATCTCTGTTTTTTATAGACAGAATGAAGAGCAATATCTACATATTGCTCTACATATTGCTATTATATAAAGAAATAAAATGTTACAGATTCGCTTTAAAGCTATGCAACATAAGGGTCTGAGATCTGAGTCACTAAAATGAAAGCTTAACTGTTAAGAGTAAAAAGTAGCCACGCCACAAATACCACACACCAACACCAAATCCCCCTTTTTTTGCACAGTTGTGCTTTAGTGTCAGCAATCTTCCTTTTACTTGAGGTGCTTCACTGGTTTTCCCTCAAGCAATCCAGGTTTGTGTGCAGATGAGCAAACTGCAAACAGTGAAATATTGCTGAGTGCCTGTACTTACAGCCATGCAAGAATAATGTCGATGTGACACCATTAAATCAAAGACCTTTATTCTCTGTATCATGCTAGCTGCTGTGAAAAATGCCAATTATACCTACAAAGCCTCTACACCCAGTATCAGAAAGATTGTGAATATAACAAAGATTCTTGCCTTGAATTAAAGGCCTTCAACAACCCTCATCTAAAAGAGGTTGATTTCAGTGGCACAAATGCAAGCAGCCTGGGACTGCTGCAGGCTACCCAGCAACAGGGCTATGATCCAGAGCAAGTGACAGGTCCTGATCTTATTTCCTGCTCTGTGCAGGAACACCCACCACCCGCCCTACCCTTGACCTGGAATGCTTTGCTCCCACCTCCTTCCCAACCCCATGTTCCTGTACTGGTCATGTTTTGCTAGCACAACCTTATCATCCCCTAAGCTGGTGCAGGAGTACATTACAGCACTTTTGTGACATCCCTGGGCCATCTCAATGGACTTGCACCAGCCCAAGGGGTACTTAGGATTGCATCCTCAGTTGAAGCAGAGCATACAACCACTTCAGAAGAGTGCCTGGGTACAAGTACAACCACTTTTAAAGAAGGGTTGTTGAAGGCCTGGGGCAAAACTCTTCATTGTATATCCCATAGTACACTATGCCCTCACCCAATATACCAGACCTACTGGGGCCAGATAATGGTATATCCTCTTCCTCTATCCCAAACAATGGGCATATCTCCTACAGCAGTTGTATTTGAGCATTTCAGCCTGGGACCCCTTCTGAGAATGACAATCTGACCGGGACATGCCCCCAGAAGGAATGTCATGGCTGGAAGTGGCATTAAAGGTGCCTAGTGCCAAATTTCAAGATGGCTGCACCCAGCTTTCATGATCCCCCTGAAAGGAAGTTGTGACCCCCAAGGGGGTTCCGACCACCACTTTGAGGATCACTGTCCTAAAGGCCCTGCAATCACCAATACACTTTGGGGTAAATTCTTCAATTAATAGATAGAGATGCTGGGCACAATGATGGTGTGTCTCTTGGCCCACTGCCACAAGTCACACTGCCACTGATAATGGTGGGGTAGCAGTCTGACCAACCAGGCAGGCCTTCTGACCGTCATGTGTTCTCAACCCAGTTCCCTACCTGGCTGACCTCATCCCCACTTCACCAAACCTGTCTCTCACAAAGTTCCACCCAGAAAATCCCATTAAACTTTATATTCACTTTTGGATTAATAATTCAAAGATTTTTTTATTTACTAGCATTATAAACATTTATTTCTTCCTTGTAAAAGAACAGTATGCATCCCTTTTGGCAATATCTGTTCAGTCTTAGGATTTAAATAAACAATTTAGAAATTTATTGAAATTTTTCAGAACAAAAAAAAGTACAAAATCAATCTGGAGAAAACAAACCAAAACATGCTGTCCTTTATAAATAAGTTCAGAAACAGGTGCTTCAAAACTTTTTCTGCAAACGCAAACACACATTTCTAGTATTTAATGTACTGTTGGCACACATCTTTGACACAACCACTGTGAATCTTTTTTTTCTCTTGAAGAAGTCACCAAGTCACAATATGGAGAGCGATGGAGAAAGAGGATTAGAACTACTTATTGGCATTCACATTTTAATTCCTTGAGCATCCAGGAACATACAAATGATGAATGAAAAAGGAAGAGAGATAAGCCAAGACTTTTTTTCTTACAGGTCATCTACTTCTTCCTAAGTAGTCTAGAAAAAAGACATGCTCAAAAATAGCTTTTAGAAAACATTCACTTAAATTCTCAAAAGTTCATTTTATCTATGATTAAATGTTACTTAGAAATGGATCACTTAAAGGAAGGACCATTTCAGTATCAAGGACTGACTCTTCTTGACTGATGCAGTATACTGTAAGCAAGGAAATATTGCATCATATATTATCTGCTGAGGTACTGGTTGGGAAGGGAGGGTGAAAAGAAGGGTGGGGAAGTCCTATCTCAAAACACTTGATCACTTCAATGATGGGTTTCTAATTCAAGAATTGTCCATTCCCCTTGAGGGGAAGAACAATCTTCAGAAGAAAAACTTGCCACTGTGATGCTTGCTGAAGAATCATCCAGTGGAGATATCAGTTCAGTCCACCTATTGAAAGTGTCAATCTGTGCTTTACCCTGAGGTTGTGAACTGTCTCGTGCCAGAAATAGTGTCTGGTTGATGAGATATTGTGCTAAGTTAAGGTCTTCAGGAACAGAGTTTTTGATGTCCATGTTTGACTCCTGATCAGATAATAATTGCCTGAGAAGAGTCCAATCCTGCTCTGCAAACTGCTGATCTTCAAAATCCACATCTAGAATGCTCACTTCCGACTCCATCATCTGCTCAAAAGCGTCTCCAACATCCATCTCGTATATTGGAGAAAGGGTTTTTGGAGGTCGATGCTCATACATGCAGGTTTGTGTCAATCTGTCACAATCATCTATGTCTCCTGAAATAATTCATAATACTATACATTGTAAAAATTGCACAGGTTTTTTTCCCCCTCCGAAGGGCTTTCGTACACCATACTTAACTCAGTGCAGCAGGACCAGTCCAACCAGAGAAGAGGTAAGGAAATAACAAAACTGTATACAGAGTTCACAAAAACTTGAGTCATTCTTTTTTGGAATTAAAAAAGGAAAATAAAACAAAGTACGGCTTATCAATTAAGTTAAAGCAGCAATCACCACTGGCAATTGACAATAAACTTTCATAATTAGAAAAAATTTCTGATACAGAAAATGACAAGTTATGTAAACCAACATTTAATGCACATGGATTTCTAAACTCACTAAAATTATAATTTAAGATAGGAAGGAGCAGAGTGGGGTTGGAAAAAAAGGCATGATCACTTAAATGGTGACTTGAGCCAAGTCAGCTTTGAAGGGGGCAAACACAAAATGGTTTATCCACAGGCTTATAGTTAAGTATTGCACATGCAAAGGGTAGCTGCAAGCAAGGACAAGCAAACAAAAAAGAGAGTTACAGTTCTAAAGATCATCTGTTTATATGGTTATTCTGAGCACACACCATTATTTCATAGCTCTTGAATACAGAGATATTTGAAAGATTCTGGTATTGTGTGTTGTATTTGGGGTATTCAACTCCTTAATGATGACACACAAAACAACTAGACAAGAAATAATCTAACCATATGAAACAAGCATCGAAGTTTAAATATATTAATTGTTAAACATGTAATCTCTCTTTTAAAAAAAAATTTTCACTGGCAAAAATTTAGATCTACAGTAATTCTGGAAAAGTATCTCAGGGTGCAAGTAGACTTGTCCCTACTGAAAACAGTGGTAAAAGTCCCACTGAATACCGCAGTATAAGGACCAGTCCCCAGTTCTGTGCAAAGCAGAAACAAACTGCAACAACAACAAATCTAGCTCTTAATGATAAACAATTCAGAGCACATATTAATGCACTTATTGCACATCCCACTTTGATATGAGTTATGAATTCCAAAGGCTGTCAAAATGGATGTCCAGGCTTCCATTTAAACATGATACAGCCAATGCCTTAGGATAAAAAATAAACTTGAGAGCAGGTTGCCTACTGTAAGTGTTGGGCCCAAGATTTAACTCTTATTTGCCAATTGGATATCAGGCTACTCATTCTCAAGAATATGGTAGGCAAATTAAATGTGACCATTTCATTCTTTAATTGTTTTGATAAAACTTCTATTTATTAGAGTTAAAGATCTATTCCCCGCTGTAAATCTAATATTCTACTAATACTTAATATCTTGAAGGACAAGGTTTTTATTTCTGTACATTACCTGCATATAAAGCAGTGTTAGCGTATTCAGTAGATGCTGGATCATTCTCTTTCACGTGACCTTCCTGAGTCAGTAAGTGACTCCTACATGGATCTATAGGTTTTGTATAGCTGTTCTTTTGTAATTCGGTGTTATCTCTTTGATGAAGATCTAGGTGGCATGGCCTTTCTTGAGACTTTGTGTCATTGTCTGAAACTTTATTGCACTGAATTTCACTCTTCTCTTCATTCCGGGCATTTTCCTTGTTATCTTCTATGAGAGGTTGGCTGATTTCCACTGTTATAGATTTCTGTGTAGGCTTTTGTTCTGAATTGGAACCACCCACATTATCCTTTGTTTTTAGCTCAGTGCCATGCAAATCTGCAGAGGAGTTTTCATTTTTGTTCAAAGTTTCCTTCTCGTGATCATTGCATCCCAAGAATCCATCTTCAATCTCTAAGGAGTACCTGGAATAATATGTTTTGCCATGAGGCTCATGGGAAACACCATCAAACACATCGGAAGGTGTTGCAGAATCAAGGGAATGTTGGAGGGGAGCATGGGCCTCTCCATCATCAGATCCCAGTTCTTCACACTCATCAACAGAAAGTAATACAGACCTTTTAAAGTTTTTAGTGGTAGAAAACTCTTGACTCTCAACATCATTTTCCCCTGCATCTTCAAATGCTAGATTAACTATTCCGTGGAACTGCTGAGCAGGAATCTCCGATGGGGGCACGTTCTCGGCAATGTTTTCATTTTCAGACTTTTCATCCTCTGTTTCATCTGCTGAAGAGGAGACCTGATCTGCTTCTTGAGGAAACTGTGCTGTGGCAAAGTTAGTGTCATTCCCTTTGGATCTAGCCCTTCTTTCATCACCTTGGTGCAACCATATTTCAGGCCTTTTCCTTGGAATCTCATCATCACTTGTTGAAATAACCCGAAAGAGATCAGAGGTTTCTTTTTTCATTTTTACTTCAATTCTTAGACTAGTGTCATATATTTTTAGTTCTTCAGGTGTACTTGTATCACTGCTACTTCGGCCAAGGAAGTCATGGCATAACATAGTGCTGCATTTTGAAATCCCCCTTTCATTCGATCCTTCATCATCCTGAGAGCCTCCTGCATCATAATCTTCTGATCTTGGCTTAATATCATCAGAGGATGTGGTTGCACTGCCTGTATCCGATTCAGGGCTCTCCTTTGGATCAAGTGCACCGGAACTCAAGTTCCAATGGTCTGTAAATGGAGCTTCTGAGTTTTCATGGCTTTCTGGTGTTTCTGTGGTATCAGTGTCTTTAGATGAACATTTTTCTGTGACGTGGCCCATGAAAGATTTTGAAGCAGCTTCTGATTCCACTGTAGCAGACTGGGACTCTGTCAAGGCAGATTTATCAGACAACTCATCGGCACTCTCAGAACCTATAATGCAGGCTTTATTAGACTTGTTCTCCTCACGTTCTGAATTAGAACCATCATTAGGTGATTCAGATGAGACGTGCAACTGAACATCAATACAGTTCATGCCCATTTCTGTTTTTAGGGAACCTCCTGGTTTGTAATCAATTGATATTGCTTGCACTGATGGGTTCTCACTAACATTCCCATATGCTGTACCCTTATTCTCTTTCACATGGTGCAATTCAGCTGTAATAAATTCCTCAGGAGTTTCAGTTACAAGCAGTGCATTATTTTTCTCATTCTTATGAACCTGTTTTACTTGCTTTTCATTTTTCATGTTCATCTTTGCCTCACAAGAGGGTTCCAAACCCCCTTGGTAGAATCCTTCTTCAAGTGGAGTCCCTTTTTCAGAATCTGGTGTATCCTTTTTGTCTATCTCAAGCAAACATGTTATGCTACTATTTTTCTTCCCTGGGCTCGATTTGTTACCGCCACACGACTGAGCACCTGAAGTGGATGAACTTTCAAGTTTCTGACCTAGATTCTTTAGCCCTTCTCCAGGTACATTTTTTTGAACAGGTGATTCGCTTCTGGGATGCTTCTGACCTGCAGAGTGAAGCTTTGCAACTGGTAGCCCAGCAACTATTTTATGTTTTTGGTCTTTATTGTTCGGTTCACTCTTCTTTGAATGGGTCTGGTTTTTGGAGGTTACTATTATTTTTGCAGTAGCTTTAGCGGGAGCAGTTTGCACTGGCTTAGCCTTTTTCTTTGATGAAATTTGCCTCTCTGATGAAGCTGATACATGTGGAGTCGTATTTTTTTCTTCATTTTGTTTTGGAGAATGTCCAGGTTTCAGTGGATTTGGTACATCTCCTTGTGGACCTAACAAGGCAAAATCTTAAGATGATGATATATTTCAGTTAGCAAAATTCATTCTGAATTAGAATCATACACCAGAAGTCTCAGTATTTACATGTTTCTGAAAACAATGGGATAATAAAAAACACATGCACACCTACTCACTACCCACCACACTCCTTCAAAAGTATGATCAAAATCATAAATGGAGCCTGGTGGGATGTGCCCATTGCTGAAACACAACTGTTGCTAGCAACAACCACATTGCATACTTTAACATCTGACAGTATGAATTATAAATCTCTGGGTACTATGTCCAAACATTAGTATCTACATCAATTAACACTACCCGCATGTAATGTTAAATGACAAAATCTTCGTTATTATGTCTGAATTTATAGTACAATTGATATGAAAATCCAGGATTAACAGACATATTTTACACACTGACTTTTCAGATGCAATTAATACGGTGAACCCTGTTAATGATAAAACCTAGCCCTGTCAAGCAAAACTAGTAAGTTTTGAGTTGTCACATACAATCACTGTAGCTGAAACATGGCCAGAAAACATTAAGATCAAGATCTTATTTTCTTAGTAATGTCAAACCATTAATTAACATGAATCTGAACTACGAAAAAAATTCATTTAGGAAAGAAATGGCCCTCAATGGCACAAAAAAGGGATGGAGTGGCATATGAGGCAACACAACTGGCCATTACGAGAAGTTAGAAGAGGGAAAGAGTGAGCCAAGGTCTTTGGATTCTATCCCTGATTTCCTTCTAAAAGTGGCTATCGAGAAACAGCTGCTATACAGAAATGTAGATGGACATAGTTCAAGAACTTCCTAGCCTTTATTTTGTCATGCATGTAAAAAACACAGGACCACTCATTTCATTAAATTTCCATACAAAAATCCCACATATCTCTACTACATTGTGTATTGTACATCCTCCCTGGAAGTGATGCTCCCTTTTCAACAATTGTTTCATGATTATTACATCCCAGGTATTACATCCTGTGCTATGGTGAATGCTGCTTGGAATTTAGCTGTCACAGGAATCTAACTAGGAATCCAAAGCATATATTGATGAGCAATAGAGGTGCCATCAGGCCGCCATCTAGCCTAACCGCCAAACCTTCAGCTTTGGTGGCAGAAGCAGCACCCAAAGCTCCATCAACAGACAAGTGAGAAAGAAGGCTTTGCCTCAAGGTACCAATACTGCTGCCCAAATCTATTTGTGATTTTGCTTTTCTAAAGTTCATTCACACAAAGTTCTCATGCATTTTTACTTCTGAAATTAGTGGAGCTTATTCTCCAGAAGTACTAGTTGAACCTACTTTTTGCATCCTCAGATTTGTCCCCCTAAAGCTTCTAGAAGCAACCGGGGCTGTATTTTAATCACATCCAAAGGTTTTCCTGAGGCCTGTGGAGGTTGTGCGCAGCCTCCAGAAGTCCAAGAGAGGCGCTTCCAAAGGCGCTCCTGTGCAATTTCTGTGTGAAATCTGTGTGGAGGCTGTGCACAGCTTCCACCAGCCTCAGAACCATTCACATTCAGAGCTCAGTGGACCCTGAAATTCACGTGATT
Source organism: Cryptoblepharus egeriae (assembly GCA_030015325.1). NCBI lineage: Eukaryota > Metazoa > Chordata > Lepidosauria > Squamata > Scincidae > Cryptoblepharus > Cryptoblepharus egeriae. The sequence continues at coordinate 114,259,655 of JAREYC010000003.1, forward strand.
TGATTTCACATGGAGTTTGGTATCCAAGAGAGATACAGGATTGGAACCCCTGAGTATAATAAAGATTATACATATCAACTACATATCAGGTTCAGTAATTAACCATGAAGCAGTTTCCCAATCTGGAATTCAGAGTTTGGGTCATTCTTATTTTACCTTGGTTTTTAGGAGCATTTGCAACATTCTTTGTCTTCTGCTGAAGGGTGGAATTGCCAGCATCATTTCCCTTTTTCTTCAAAACTGCCTGTGGTATATGTTCGGTGCTTCCCTTACCAGCAGATTTCTTTGCAACACTAAGAGAGAAACACATTGCTTGGAGTTTAGGCAAGTTTGGTCTAATAAATGTGCGTACTTAAGTAAGTTTGTATGCCCTACGCATGTTATTGTTATGTGGAGCACAGCAAATTAAACTTTCCTTCTTTATGATAAATCCAAACTATATTAAAGAGAAAATAATACAACAAGAAATCTCATCTCTCACAGATAATATAACTTACTCCACTTTATTACTGCATTACTGAGAGAACTCAGCATCTTATATTTCCTAGTCAGGGCAGGGAAAGATCTTTGTGCTAGGCATGGGTTATGGGTCAAGAAACAGAAAGCACGACGGTGCTTGCCACTGACAACAGGTTCAGGAGCTCAGGAAACTTCAAACAGATGCAAGTGATAGTTTTTTGAATCTAGATATGAATAGTTTTGGAACTAGGATATTGACACAAACGAGCTGTGGTTTCAATAAGGAAATCAAACCCTAATGGATGCAAAACTAGTAGCCCAACTTTGAACAGACCTGTTCACTGTACCATTAGCTTCAAGATCATTAATATGTTTTTTAGCAGAGACTCCATAATTCATCTTCAAAGTAGACTTTGTTTTCAGAGCTGCACAACAAAATAAAAATATAATTAGGGAGTTGTAAAGACATGGAAATGAGTGGTGGAAATGCCTGGTTTCACCCTTTTCCTCCCTAGTATATGAACTTTTAAATCCAAACTCACTAGTCTGAATACTTCCTACAGATGTTTTTTGAAACCAGTCAAACAATCTGAATATCTGATAATTTTTTGGAACCCCCAGTTCATTTTGTTACATTAAACTATAGCGAACATACAAATAAGAGGAACAGGAAGTAAATGTATGCTTACTGCCTTCAACAGTCATACTATTATTAGGGCAATAAAATATGAGATTTCAAGGACTAACTATATGTCTATCACATGCACAAGAACTGACTACATATCTATCATTACCTCTCACATCATACCCCTTCACAATGTAAACAGTATTAAAATTGTAAAAGCGAAATCAGAACATTAACAATCCACTTGAAATTAGTTTGCAGTACTTGTTCTGTGTTCTCAGAGGAATCTCTGATGATTACCTGAATGCTTCTTGATTTCATCTGCTAACCTTTCTTCTTTGGGGTCATCTAAATGTTCAATGGACATCTGCAGGTCAGTGCTTGAGTTTGCCGATTTACTTGATATTTCAGTACCCACCAGAGAGGGGGATTCTTTTCCAGTGGCTTTTTTCAAAGGCTTTGCTCTGATTTGTACAGATGAGCTTCCAGAATGCACTTTGGGTCGAGCACCTGCAGTTTTACCTTCTTGATTTTTCACTGCTTTGCTGCTTCCAGAATTTTTGTGTCCACCAGAAGATGACGACCTGTCAGAATCTTGTTTCGTAAGCACGTTTTCAGTCTTAGCATTTCCATTATTTTCAGCTTTGGGCTTTATAACAGCTCGAGCCTTTGGGGAAGGCATTTTCTCCCCCATTTTGGACTCTTTTGTCATCTTGCAAACAGCTTTTTTACTGTCTTTCCCTTTTAAATCATCATGCTTCAAAGCTTTGTTAGAGCTGTTTCTGTTGGTTGCTGCTGTATGTCCAGATGCTCCTAATCCATCGGATTTCATTTTATCCCGATTAGTAGAAGAATCACCCCAACTGTTTTTATTTCCGTCTGTTTTCCAGGCAGTATGTTTTACACCCAGACAGTCAGTAATACATCTGTTTAACTGGATGAGAAAATATGATAATTCAGCAAGAGACAGAGTTGGGTCACTCTTAGTTACATTTTGAAATTCTTGGCTATTTGTTCAATAGAGTATGAACCTTCATCTTCGTTACTATATACTTGGAGCATAAATTTCATAATCTTAATGAGGTTTAGAGCAGTGGTACTCAGGCATTTCAGCTCAGGACCCCCATCAAACTTATTGGGATGTAACATTACTGTGATGTCAGAGCTCCTCCATGTCTACTCAGAAGTAAGTCCCATTGTATTCAATGAGATTTACTCCCAGGAAAGATTCTCCCAGGGCCAGATTCCAAGATGGTGAATCCCACCCTTTTGCGATCCCTCTGCTTTGCAGTCACAACTCCCCTACGGGAGTGGGTGTTTCACTTACACCCACTCTGAGTACCACTGGTTTAGAGAGAGGTAGATTGTATTATTGTATATATAAAAGAGAAAAGTCACTGGCTCACTCACTCACTGCCAAAACCAGTGGGCCTAGAAGCGTGAAATTTGGGGTGGGTGTTCCTTCCGTGAGGGGGGGGTGCACTAAGAACCTGTTTTCAGAAATTCCAACCAGAAGGGAGTGAAAAGGGGCACAACGCGTTTTCCTCCCTGTACTTTGCATTGAGAATTGCTGACTCATCAACATTCCGCCCCAACTGCTGGGCCTGAAGCATGGAATTCTGGGAGTTCCTTCTGTCACCTGAACACCCACCAAGAACCATCAGGAGAAATTAACCCTTCAGGGGCTGAAAAGGGGGCAACGTGTTTTTGTCCTATACTTAACATGGGAGACTGACCAACATCCAGCCAATTTGGTGCTCTGTGCCTGGTACAGTGGGGGGATGTTGTTTGGAGGAAGAGGTTGCACTGGCGAGGCTGCTGCGCATGGGGGGGAAGTTGCGCATGGGAGGGAAGTTGCGCATGGGAGGGAAGTTGCGCATGGGGAAATGTTACTCCCGCAATGCAGGTACGCTTTTTGCTAATTTAAGCTGTCTCACTCTAGCCATGATCAAGAAGCAGAACCCAGTATGGCAAAAGAAGGATCAGAGCTATATACTGTAAATAAGAACTGGCTTTATTCTCAATTGCTACAGTCACTAGGGAAGAGAATTAAGCTTATTCCCTTCTTTAGCTGGTGTCCTTATCCACAATGTTCTGCTTTTTGGTATCCAAGTGAATGGTTTCCGTTCACTTCTTCAAGGAAAACAAGAAATGCTACACTTTGGGGGCATTGTCACTAAACCTGCCTTCTGATGTTTCCTCTGGATGGTCCAGACCTCACTGGCAGGGATCATGCAGGTAAGGTGCAACATGTTTCCTTATGCAGAGCATATAGAGGGGCAGTGCACTATCCCAGGGATCCCTGAAATACATATGCCATATCTCAATACACACTCCCATCATGATAGGCATTTTGCTGTTATTTAAAGTTAAAAAATTCCTGTTTTCTGTACACACTTTGTTTCACTTACAGTAAAATGTTGAGCCTCAAGGTCATCCAAATTACCTAATATTTACTATTCTAAGAGATATTCAGGTATAACAAAAACATAATTAGATATATTTTTATTTTAGCATTTTTCCTTGTTCTCTCAAATACTCATGAGCACACACACGTGCGCGCATGCACACCCTTGAAGTGGGATTATCCTGCAAGGAGTAAAAAGGCTATGGTGGTAAAAGTTAAATCACTAGCTCCATAAACTTCAGTGATGCATAATCTGATTCAAAACCTGAAAAGACACTTGTACTATAAAGGAGTGTATGGAAAGAGATGCAGTATGAAAACAAAACTACATTTTGAAACTAAGCACCAACTCCTACAGCTGAACTGTCACCTTCTAACAAGGGAGCTTGTTAAAAAAATCTGCATAAGTATCATCTTTAAATGATACTCATATTTAACAAGGGGAGAATAACTGCCCTTTTCCTCCCCAACATAGTGCCTTTTCTAGTAATTGTCATTAGTGTGTTGCCATTTTTTCCAGATTGGTGACCCTTGGAGGACAGGAACCAATTTAATTATTTAATATTGGCTGCAATCCTAATCTCCAGTTAGGCCAGGATAAGCCCCGGCTCAAGTCCTGTGCTGACCAAGGAGTGACACAAAAGTGCTGTTAGGCACTTCTGCCACATACTTGGAGGCATTAGGCCACTGCACATGCATGCACCGACTTCCCCACACCACCACAGAAAGATATGTCAGGTGAGTTAGGTTGGCCTAAATTTCTTAGGATTGCACCTTTTGTCTCTAAACTGCTTTGTGAACTTTTTAAAAAATGAAAAGTGGTATATAAATATTATCCAATACAAGAACAGTGACAAAAAACAGCACAGATAGACCTTGAATCAGATAAAACAATAAGAAACTGGTCTCTAAAACACTAAGTTGGCTCCCAAGTGATTGCTGCACTCACAGAAGCTAAATGCTTTCGCGCATAAACTCCTCAACGCATGGAAAAGCCCTTCTTTGAGTATATATATAGAAGGAGATTCTGCAAACATAAGAATAAACTGAGATCCTTCTCATAAGCTTCTGGTTACAAAATGGATGTGCAATTTTTTTTTTTGATGTAAAGTGTACCATGAAAAAATGTTTGCTTGCAGAATTCTGAATGACTCTTGCTGTAAGGGAATGAAAGGGAATATTGGTTTTGTTTTACTTTTTTACCTGAGAACTAGTGAATACAGGCTTTTTGGCTGGTCTTCTATCATCACCTTTGTCAAAAGCAGCTGTATAGGAAAAGAACACCACCCTTTAGAGGACATGTTAACAGGAAGAGAGAAATGCTGGAGATAAAAGCACCAATACAACAAAGTCCTTTACATATTTACTCAGAAGTAAACCTCACTATATTCAAAAGGATTCATTTGCAGGTAAGGATGCCTAGGATTGAAGAACTAGAAACAGAACCTTTCTGCAGTGCAATCAGGGCAGCAATCTAACCAAAGAAGGGAAGGCATGTTTTAGGACAGAAAATAGCACAAGATCCTGGCAAACGTTTGAAATACACAGGAGGAGTACAGAGGTTTCAGTTCTAGAAGGATCCCCTTCAGTTGATTTTTTGCAAGGTGCTGGACAAGTTGAGTTCTCCTATTTCCATTATTTGTAGATATATGCAGGTTAGTTAACTAGTAGGTTAGTTAACTAGCAGTAAAAGGATTGGACTGTATGTGCCAAACTCAAGACATGGCATTAATCTGACATAGAACGGTTCCGTCTCCTCAGAAACAGCTACAAAGCATTTGCCGAAAGCTATAAATCTGAAAATTTGACTGAGAAACACCAATTGAAGCAAAAAAATTAATTTTAATTATACTGGGGTCATCATGCAAGCGTCTCCAGCCTGGTGATACCACTTATCATATACAAAGTTTCCGGATAGAACATGCTCGAGTGAAGCTTCCAGATGTGGCACAGTAACAAAACCTCTGCAGTGCTACAGCTTATGTAACCTGCAGCAGATAGATGCAAATATTAGCAGAATCTATTTTGTTCAGAATTTGCTTTGCCAGTGTCCCATTTTCCTCTGCCCCAAAGACTTATATCAAGAATCTAACTCTGTCATCTATAGAAGTAACTGCACTAGTTATTTAATTTTCTGAATAGATAATATATAAAATCATCTGGATTTTTTAAAAAAATTGTTTATGATATCCCCCAGGAAATTTCTGTTCTGTAAGGCAAGATGCTGAAAATGGCATCTTGGGAATCCATTTTTATGGGATGACTCTGTAGATATATACAAAATGTGCAAAGAAATAAAAAATTATTTCTTTGGATACTCACTAAGATACTTATCCATAGGGGTGGGTACAAGAAGGTGTATATAATATAATTTAATTTTTTAATTTCTTCTCCCCTTTTCTCACAGTATTCTTTCTTAAAAATCTGGAAACTCAAAAGTGAGAGCTTTAGTAAGAGCTCTCTCAACTACATGCATGCTTTGAAAGCTCATGTGAAATTTTCATGAAACCAAGGTTAACCCCAGATTATACCAAACAAAAGGAAAAACAAAATTACATGCAATTCAATTGCAAGTTCATTTCTGAAGCTTTTTCAATGGAAAAAGAACTAAACGCCATACAGTTTTTGAAATCACACGCATGCATGCATTCTGCTGGTTCAACAAATGACAAACTTCATGGATGCAAGGATTAGTTACTATGTCACATCTATAGACATTGCTGCTTTGAAATTACAAAAGCACTGTTTAGAATGACCTGGTTAAACACTCCAAAATGTAAGCTACTTCCACGTTTGCTTTTCTGCATAAGTAATAAGCAAGCCCCAATTAAAGGCTTTAAATTTCATGTCACAGTCTAGACTATCTGGTGTGTTTTTTAAAAAAATTAAGATTTTTACTTTTGACAGTACATGGCCATTTATTTACTGCTACCCAAATGCTTTGTATAATGCTGTCATATTGAGGATGCAGACACTATTTCTCTCAGAGAGAAAAAAAAGAAAAATCTAGCATGACTACAAGCACAAATATTCATGCATTGCCCTGAAGCCATTTTTCAGGTGCCTCATCTGGAGGATTTCATTCTATACATTTGAAAACAAAGGAAAAAAGGGGCCAGAGCAAGAGTCTTTTGTTTAAACATGAAATCTTGCTAGTAAAACATTGAAGGCCACCATGCAGTTTATTTGATGGTTCTACTGCAGCACACACACTTTCACAATACGAAATCAACCATGAAGTCCATTATTACCCTATGTATTTAATATATAAGAGTTGTATCAGGATAGACTACATTTCTACAATATGTGATGGGATCTCAAGTCTTCCATACGTTACATACACAGAATCAGCAAGAAGTAGAAAATCTTTCCTATCATGCACAAATGCTTTAAACACACACACACACACAAATATACTGCACTACCAGCATTTTAATAATTCAGAATTCATAAAAGGCAGCCTACCTATTTTAGATCATTTCCACCTATCTGCAATAACACAAGCAAGTAGAAGAGCTCACAAGAGGGCTGTGCAATCATTCCGCTTCTATGCTTGAAACTGTCTGAGCCGGTTATTTTTTTGTTGTTGCTTTTAATCCTTACATAATATTGGAGAGCAGAAGGCTCATAAACATATTCCAGCTAGCCTTAATTACCAGTTCCTGTTATTTCTTTAATAAGGACACAGCTGTTACGCAAAGCACTAAGCTCCCAGAAGCTTGCCTACCTGCTTCTATTTTCCGTTGATCATCTGGCTTCAGCAGCTTCCAGCTCTCTGTGTGACGAACAGCATAAAACGAGCGAACCAGGAAGATCCACAGCTTATCACGCAAAGCCTGAATCTTGCACGTAAACCCCTGTGTTCAAGTAAGAAATCAGCAGCGGAAAAAGAGGTACATTGTCATAGTAACCAATCATTATTCCTTACAGAATCTACTTACTCCTTAAGCTAAATCAATGATGTCATCAGTCTGATTTTATGTTTGCGGAGTGGATGTAAAGGCCAATTGCCCTGCACCATAATTTCCACGCAGCCCCAAACCAAACCACTCCCACCAAAGCCGATGCTCATCTGAAGCCGAAACATCAAGCCCCATTTATTTATTTATTTATTTTATTTAAAGAAACAAATCTGCTTCCAAGCTTTCCACTCTTGGCTATGTCATTACAAGGTCAAACCCTCTGGGGACCAATAATGTATCTGATTAAATTTTCATCGTTCTTGCTGAGTAAGTCAACAACAGACGGGGACTGCAGTCGTGTAGAAACAGTAATCTGATTTTTTTTTTTTTTACACAATACTAAATCGTAAAACTACCCACAGGCAACACCCAGAGCACTGTGAATGAATATTATTCTACAAAGGAAATTAATCATGACTGCGAAAAACAATAGTACTACCAGCAGCAAAGCAATTTTTAAATAATATTTTCCAGAGAAAGATGCACAAAATCTTTAACATTTGTAATATTCCTTAATGCTCACATAGGCAATTCGTTTCTCTCCTTTCAATCACACCCTCATTCTCTATTGAAACTAAGCTCACACATGTGCAACTGAGAAAATTGCATATCCTTACGCATCTACTAACTTGGCAAACCCCTGCTAAGAAATAACAGGGTGCTCTTTTATTTAATGGGGGAGAATAACTAGCCCTCCTTACCTCGACAATGTATTTTCTAGTCTGATGATTTTATTTCATCTTTTAGATTATGAGCGCTTCTAGGACAGGGAGCAATTAGTTATTTGATTTCCTCTGTAAACTGCTTTGTGAAAAGCAGGATATAAATACTATCAATACTATTCCTAATAAAATTATCCCTATCTCCATTACACTTCCCTTTTGTGGTTCCCTTTGTGACTCTCTAGAATCCAAGCCCCTTGGAATGGGGTTAGGATGAAGAGATGTCATAACTGAAATAACAAGCACCCCAAAATGTAAGACCAAGGAAAAACCTAGGGTATGACAAACGGAAAACTAAACACGTGCGCGTGCACACACATACATATTGATTTCTGTAGTTAAACATTTTATTAAATATAAAGGTGGGCCCCAATGTTTGTACTGCTAGTCATGCCCAATTGTAGGGTGTGGTACTTATTCCCATTTCGAAGCCAAAGAGTCAACATTGTCTAAAGACACTTCTGTGGTCATGTGGCCAGCATGACTATACACCAAGATGCACGAGAACATTGTTTCCTTCCCACCAAGGTGGTACCTGTTTCCATGCTTTCGAATTGCTACGTTGGCAGGAGCTGGGCAGAGGAGTGGTGTTCACTCTGCCTTATAGCACCCAGGTGTTGAATCACAGCCTGCCAGTCAACAGACATGGTATCTCAACCACTGAGCCACTACATCCAAAGACTATAATACTTATTATTAAATTCAAACTATACTGCATATAATTTATTATGTACAATTTATAAGAAGGCTATACTCTCCCTGTCGGAGCCTGCTCACAGACAAAAAAGGTCTGTTATGTTCTTTTCCAGAATATAAAGTTAAAAAAGAGGAAATGTCCTGGATAAAGAGGACCATCTGATCACCCTAGATGGGGTCTTGTACTCTGTGTACACAAATATGTATGCTGCTATATAAAACAACATTTCACTCAGTCTTAAGTGTACAATACAAAAGTACCGGTATGTTAGTAGTCAATAGGATTTTCTTTTATTTCTGTTGAAGATCTCTCTCACCACAGGAACAGAGAAATGTAAGAAAATGTCCACCACAAGAACATGCTTTAATCAAGGAAGATACTACATACCACATCTGTGTACAGTAGCAGTGATCTATCTAGTTGGATGATGTTAATTTTGGCTAGGTAAGGGCACAGTCCAGAGTAAATACAGGAGCACCTAAGAGACATTACATGCACCTGTAGTTACTGCAACACCTAATGAAAACCTATGGGAAATTCATAATGCAATCCAGAGTAACCTGTTCTTACTCCGGAGCAAGGACTCCCCATAGTTACTTTGGATTTCACCCTGTCTCAAAATCAGTTCCTATGGTATACTGTAGCACTTCAGAAATGGCCACCATCACAATGACATGCCCACCTCTAAAGTCCCAGTTCCATCAATGAATAGTGATATATGGCAACATAACACTTTGTTGGCATACCTCCAACACTAACTATATTGGGTGGAGATGAGTTTCTAGAGAGTTAATATATGCTGTTTCCTAAATGCCTTACTGACAGAGACACAGCAAGAGTATATAACACGGATTTTAAAAAAGAAAGGTAACAATAGAGAGACAAATAACCAGAAAATTTCAACTCCATCAACCCGTCCACAGTGGCAGAGGATGATATAAGTGATTTTATCCAAAACCCCAAAAGTAAAGAACTTGGCAGGAAGATGAAAACTCAGATTAAAGGACAAGTGCCATTGGGCTATACCTCTCTGATGATGTGATGTCCATATACACAGAGGAATTGTGGGTGATTGGAACTATGGAGAAAGTGCACTCTGCACCCAAAGGAAACGGTCTAAACAAACAGCCTGTTATACCACAATGCGTCTGGAAAGACGTGTCACTTTGTAATTATTGCAGGGTCTATGCCACAGGGTGATTCTACATTCATTTGTATCCTACTCTTTGCCACCTCAGTCGGGGGTAGTAATGGAGAGCAAGCTATCACATGCCATCACAAATTTGTGCTGCCTATATGTATCATGTCTCAACACTTCCCTATAAATATTGACTCCTCAGTTACAAAATGTTTCTTTGCTGTGCATTCTATGGATCCTCCAGATATGGATACAAGTGATGCTCTAAAAATAGTAGTCACTGCCCTCCCCCATGCACCCATTAACCTAGTTAAGAAGCTCGTCGAGCAGGGTTTTTTGTTTAAACGGGTCACTAAAAATATTTAAGGCTTAAAGTGCTACAGAGAAGGCTGCTGAAAGCCTGATTGCAGGATGAAACTAGATCTATGGCTAAACAGGAAGCAGAAGTTAAACCTCTTTTTATTTAACATCAGAGCTGTTTCATCCAGCGTTCAAGCTTTCAGCACCTACTCTGTAGCACCAGAAGTTTGTGGGATCATCATGGGTGCTCCCCTTGGGTTGGGAGAAGAGGAGTTTGAGCCTTGGAGCTGTGGTGCCAAGCATCAAGGAAAACACCCTAGGGACTTTAGCAGGAGGTGAGGCAAAGGGGGGTTATGCTACCTTGCCCTTCTCCTGACCTAAGAGGGCTCTGCATCCTTGTAGCCTTGGATTTTGGGAGGGTTGACTCTCCAGGCAGGCAGCTTCCTCTCCTGGCTTCTCCATCATCGCTGGCCCAACCACGTCTTTATCATGCCTTGGCTGGAGTGGAAGGTCAGTCCAGGAGAGTACAAGACATCCAAAATGGTCTCAATCGGGACATTAGAAAGATGGTACCCTTGAAGGGGGTGGCAGCCCTTGTGATCTAAATGGCTAAAATCATGGTTTGTAGAAATAATCCCACCACGTTATACACCTTTGAATGTGTAATTTATAGCAGAATGCAGTGAAACAAACCACTTTGAAATATCTTTATTCTATTAAAATGTATGGCTAAAAAAACCAGTGGAGGTGGGGCACATAACCCACCATTCATACTGTTGCTCCACCCAATGTATGGGGGTGACGCGCTACCCTCCCGCACCAGGTGATGCGAACCCAAGTGATGACCCTGCTCCTCACTGCCTACTCACCGAGTACTTGGGACTGATGAAACCAACAGCCCTGCTGAGATGAGAATGACAACACCACTTATGAGTTTGTGATGATACTGTTTAGCGGAGTAAGCAGACAAGGTTCTCTTCTCCCCACCATGATTGTTTCTCATCTCAACAGGGATCAGAGAGGGACACTATAGGGTGAGAGGGCTCCAGGGATCTCTCTCTGCAGCATTTTCACTGTCTGACCTCTTGGGTTCCAATGGCTCTGGGAAGAATGAATCACCTGTTCTATGGGGCTAAGATATACAAGGCATACTGTAGAGAAGAAGGTGAGAAGCATTAAGCTACACCAAGGTTCATAAGTTGCATGTTAACAAAGTGATGCAAAGTCTGTGTGAATGCAAATATGGCACTAGCATAACATTGTTGAGCTCGCATAACATTATGCGCTAGCATAAGATTAGCATGTTGTGCTAATGGCTCAGCTTGGGCCATTAGCAACCAGGCTTAAGTCTGTCCAAGTCCTATAGGCTGAAGAATCTCTTCTGGTGTATCAGACAATTTAGATGTAGTGCACTAGGACTGAGAAACAATTCATTTGCTACTAACCCATTAGCATTTGATGGGAAAAGCTCCATAAAGGGTACAGGTAGGCATGTAAAGGGCATGGACTTGTCCCAATAAACCCCAGATCATAAGTATGCTTTTCTCAGATGATGCACATTTTTTCCCCAGATGATGCACAGACATATGTATGCATGTGTGCAAATCCTGCAAATTGTACCACTTGAATTTCTGAAAAGAATGATAATTCAATCCATTTCTAAAATAGGATTTTTCAAAAAGGCCAACTTTTGCTGAAAAGGTTTAACCATTCTAGTTCAACTGTGCTACAAATCAAGAAGAATTGAGCTCTAATTGGGCAACATTTCATCATATTATTTTGTAAAAATTACTTATAAAACCCTCTTGCAAGTTCTCTAATAGTACCAAAACTGCTACATATCTTTTAACATTTTTTCCCTAACACAGGACAAAGTGCTAAGCATCCCCCTTCAACAGAAAATTAGAATTGCATGTAAAACATAATCAAGTTGTATCACAGCATGCACACTAGGTTTTGAATTTTTAATTTGAATACTAATAACTTGGCTGTCTAATGAACTACGTTGCTACTTCCATTAATTTAACGCTTGTCCACCTCACACTGGCTGGGAGCCAAAAAACTGCTCTCCAGTTACACCTGAGTTTCACATGCTCCCCCTCCTTTACAATAAAGCTCTTCTAAATTTCCTTGCTCCTCCAACCTTCCCTAAAGGTTGACAAGCACTCCAAAAGATCCACTGAAGGGGTTGTGATCAGAAAGGAGAGAGGATGTAGAAATGAAATTAACAAACTCTCTAATATAAGACTTATTGAATCCCAGGCATGAAATGCAATTCTCACTATAGCACTTTTGAATAAAGTACTATTCAATCCATTTTATGGAAGAGGAGCACAAGAAGAGAAACACCATCTGAATCCTATATCTTACCTAGATTAAATTCAAGTGGGCTTACTGCTGAGTAGACATGCCTAGGACTTTACTGAAAGCAGGGTAACCAGATGTTGAACCCAAAATTCCACCCAACCTCCCCAAAATTCCTGTTATCCAAGCCAAAATTCCTACCTGGTTAAAAAAATGTAGGACACCCCCAAAAATGTAGGACATAGGACATGTTAAAGCAAAAATACTTGTATTGGTTTCCTGTACTTAATTTCAGCACTTTTAAATTGAAAATCTTTTAACATGCATGATTCTGCCCCAGACATGTATCAAAGCAGTTTGCTGCAACACATGCCACACACAAGTGACTTCAACATATATGATTCTGATCATGACATGTAAGACACCCTCAAAGCTATTTGTAGCAACAGTTTGCAGCAACAGCAGTTTGCAGCAAGAATCAACATACATGATTCTGTCCCTGACATGTAAGACACATTCAAAGCAGTTTGCAGGAACCCAAGCCAACACAGGTGATGAGAAAGGGAGGTGGGAGAAGTAGGGAAGGGGAGAGGTAAATAGGGAAGGGGAAGGAGAAGGGAGGTGGAAGAGGTAAGTAGGAAAGGGAAGAAAAGTAAGTAGGTTAGAGGGAGAGGGGGAAGGCAGGTAGGTGGTTGGGAGGCACTTACCTGGGTGTCGGAGGAGGGCTGCAGGGACTGGAGGTCCCAGGGTTGTCCGCGGGGGCGGTGGGGGGGGGGGCCTGTGGAAGCCTCCAGCAGCCATGGCTTGGTACTGGAGGATGTTGGGAGGGCTGTAGAGGGGATAAGGGGGTGGCACGTGGAGGGGGTGGCCTGCCTGCATGAGGCTGGTGGCCTGCTGGCCAACCAGGAGGCAGGAAAGGGACTTCCTGCTTGTCCTGCCTCTCCAGGCTCCAAATGGGAGCCCAAGAGCTGCACACAGAAAATCAAAATGGAGATGGGGAAATGCCTGGAATCCAGTAAAGGTTGGATATTTCTGGCTTGCTGGTAAGCCCTGCCTTTTTCCGGAGACCTCTGGGCATTTCTGGTCAAATGGCCACACTGACTGACAGGCAAGATAGCTTAATTTCAAAATGAAAGTCCTACTAATTTCCATGAAACTTTTGAGTCAACATAGTTGGGACTGCAGCCCTCAGTAGCCTGGTCCCAAACAGATAACTCAGCTCTCTTCATCAGAGCAAAGTTCCATTATTAAGTTTTTTCACCCCCAGAAATCCATGCCCTCAATTAAAAAATGAAATTGCTGAATATTTTTTTCCCCTTGAATTTTGACTGACTTACCATTTCTTTTACACTTGCAGAATTTAACAAAGCATCCAGAGCTATAAGTAGGCAGCAACTATTCTCAGTATTAATGCTTTTTTCCACTGCATCAAGCACTTGGTCGAGAAGATCAGGTTTGCTGCTCATAGCTTGAGCCTAAAAGACATAATTAAAGCAGCCATTAGATACAAAAATAAATATGCATTATTATACATATATATGTGAATAGCTCTCCTACCCGACATAGAATAAAATTTTCTGTGAGGTCCAATACTTTCTTCAATGTCCAGGAGACACAAGATAACTTAATCCAAACTCTGTCTCAAGTAGTAGCTAGCCAGATGTCACAGAAAACTCACTAGAAACTTGCAAGCCACAACATACACACATCTCCCAAACATAGCAGACAAAAGAACAGTCTCCAGCTAACAACTCGGCTAATCTTATGAAAACCATAAAGAATACAAGCCTGGTGATAGAAAATGTTCAACAGCTTCAGCATTTTTTACTGTTTTTCATATAGTTTTAATGGTATTTTATTGTCTGATTTTATTGTATTTATCTAGTTTTAAATTGTATTGCTTTGTTTTGTTTTTAATTGCTGTAAGCTGCCTTGGGTAATCTTTTATGTAGAATGGCAGGGTATAAATCAAATCCATATACTCGTATATAAAACTGAAAAGTCACTGACTGATTCATCAAAGCCTAGCCAAAACCACCAGACCCAGAAACGTGAAATTTCGGGAGGATGTTTCTAGAAACGGGAGGGTGTTCCTTCCCTGATGGAGTGGGTGTGGTATGGGGGCGTGTGTACACAGGGAGCTTGCATGGATGTGCTCAGGTTGGGGGGGGCTTTGCACGGGGTAGGGGACCACCACTGCACCGGGGAGAAGTGTTGCACGGGGAGGTTCGGTTACAAATATTCTTGAAATTTTACTCCTGCAACTCAGGTAGATTTTGTTAGAACTGATATAATTCAGGCATATTTTACCTGCAACAAGGCAAGAAAGTTTTCACTTTCTATTATCTGCAGAAAATTTGCCACCATAAAGGCTATACATTCTTCTTGAAGCTTAGATGCCAAAGCAAGAGTTATTTCAGCCCATTTCACTTGGGGAAGACTACCCATCAGCCGGTCAGTTTCCATCAGAAGATAGGCTGCATTCTGTAAGCTCTGAAATATATGAATTACTTCATACAATCATCATTTATTAAAGAACTATAAGCCAAAATGCAATTTTAAACATACAAGTATAAACATTGCTTATGGGCTAAATCCATAGCAGTTACAGGTCCATGGAGTTACATCACCCTCTAGTGTTATCTTATGGAAAGTCATCTTAACTGCTCTGGAGCAAGGGGCTTAATTTCACTTTAGGATATAGGCCTAAATCTTTTATTGAAAGCCATGCAAAAAGACATTTTCATCTAGAAGTTTTTTCCAAAACATATAGCTATAAGATGCTTAACATTAAATACCCTCAATAGGGTGAAAGCATAAATATCAAATCAACAGCAAAACTGCAGTGTGTGCCCTTGGTTGAAGACAACAGACAATATGCTGTAAGTGAAATTATGAGTTTGCGTTGTATGTGAAATTATTAGTTCCATCTCATAAGATGAAGGAATTGTTATGAAAACGTGAGAGCTACACAAAATACTCTACCTAACTCTACCAAATATGGTCTTGTACCAAATATGGTACCAAGTCTTTTGGCCTGATCCAGCGGGACTCTTCTATGTTCTTATGGTTGTGAATAGGCAGCAACACAATACCCAGATCACATTGCTAAGGACAGTGAAGGGGAGATCCTGAGGGTCGTGTCACTGCCATTGCCTTCCCCATATTTACCCTGTGTGTAAAATATCTGGGAAATTTGAGAACTACTGGTGTAGAAGATGCTCATCACTGTGCAATAACAAACAACACCTGTGCTGCACATATTTATGGTATGTCTGTGTTTATAGGCTTGTCTCTTCTTCACATTTTGTTTATTGAGAATTGTGTACATGAGGCATACATGTCTCTCGCAAAAACGTATGAACTGTTCCATAGGTGTCTTTCAACAAATACAAAATTCATGAGAATGAATGTAGCATTCATTGCAGTTTTTGAAGCTGCCGCAAGAGAGAAAAATAAATATTACTTTACTAGCTGTACATTATAACATTTTTATAACCAAAATAAGTTTAGTTCCTTTATTATGCACAGTGAGGTGCATATAAAGTCAAATCTGGTTTTTTATAGCATAGTTTATTAAATATTAATGCTTTCCCATCCTGTAACAAAGACTCACAGGCGTACCAAAGAGTGCATCAACATTTGAAGACAATTGTTCTGAAGTTCAGTGGGTAAACTGGCAAAGTTCTTCTCTGACCAACATCTTACAAAGTGCTGTGCTAGCCAACTGTAAAAGAAAAAAGAAATCTTCCTTGAGCAAATCATTCCACACCAAATGTAACATCTCAAGCAATCTCCACAATCATGAACACAAAATACTTTTGAATTACAAGTCAAAATATAGCATTTTTTCCAGAACAGTCATGAG
Source organism: Cryptoblepharus egeriae (assembly GCA_030015325.1). NCBI lineage: Eukaryota > Metazoa > Chordata > Lepidosauria > Squamata > Scincidae > Cryptoblepharus > Cryptoblepharus egeriae. The sequence continues at coordinate 114,276,137 of JAREYC010000003.1, forward strand.
GAAAGTTATACCTGTTATTTTAAAAAAATGAGTTTCCAAAACATTTTGGAATGTGAAAATATATAGAATCAAATTGTTTTTGTTAACTTACTTCATGCAAGCATCTGAAAGACTTTCCACTCCCGCTGAATGAGCAATAACCAGGCATTCTGTGACAAGCTGATGCTTTCCAGGAATAGGCTAAAATAGAATGTAATCTTAATTACTTTATTTTCAAGAACCCATAGAGATTTCTAAGCTGGTAATTCCAACAGATAATATTTACAAATGAAGAGACTGAGTAAGAGTGGAACATCTCTGATCCATATTTTAATGGGGTTGAGAAGTGGCTGCATGTATGCTTGTTACCATGAGGGGGGAAAATCTGTTTACATTGTAGACTATTCTCAATGGTACTTAAGTAAAAATATTTCCTTCTGTATAGGTTTTCTAGAACTTATGAGATTTGTTTGAGTATTAGAAGCAGTGTTAGGAAACTGTTTGCTCTATGTAATGAGTTACTGGTCCTGCCTGGCACTGAGACCAGCAACACAAAACGACAGCGATAAGAGGCTTGGCTCAATGCACAGAGCTCCAAAGCATGCTGAACTATGCTCAAAAAAGCCCTCCTGTCTTCCCTGGGCCCCTCTACTGGTATTTGGCATGTCACATCCTGCCTCCCATCCCAGAAATCACTGGCAATGATGTGATAATCAGTTAGCTTCCAGAGTAGGGTTGCAATGAAGGGCTTCATGGAAGAGGACCCCCTGCAGGGACATGTGGGGATGTGCATGGGAGCGTTGCATATGGAGGGTGTTGTGCATGGGGGGACAGTGCACAAGTGAGGACGGTGTGGATGAGGAGACGGTGCAAAGTGGGGGTAGGGCGTATGGGGGGAATTTTAGTCCCGCAACGCAGGTATGTTTTCGCTAGTATGCAGTCAAATTAAATTTTGCACCTGCACATTACAATCAGCAGTAAACATTTTTTAAAATCTCAAGCCTTTTAAAATAAGAGTGTGCAATAGATTCAATGGCACATTAGATTCGAGAATATACTCGTACAGGTATATCCCACTGTGTTCAGTGAGGTTTACTCCTTCATGCATATGAATTCCTAGAGAGAAAGTTCCACTGAACTCATTACAGCTTACTACTTTCAAGTAAACATGGAAGAATTACCCTGAATGCCAGTTATAATTTGTTGAATACATAATAAATGCTTTACAACTTGGAATTTCATTTTGCAATACCTGAATCAAACATTGACCCCAAGAATTTAGGACTCAAAAGTAATAAAAGTGATACACACCTTTTGAAAAAAGTTGCAATAGTCTCTTTTCAGAATATATATAGCTACTTCTCTCAGGCCCTCTAGTCCATACATGTCTGCAATACTCATAATGCGACTGCAGGAAAAATAATGAAATTATACATGAAATAACCACAATAATAAGTTTAGTTCATGCTCTGAAGCCCTGTTGTATTATCTTGAACCTGATAATGCACTCTGTAATCTGGGGGCATGTTTTAATACCAAGAGGGGGTTTCACTTGCTTATTTCTCCTCATGGCCATTTTTTTAATGACACAGGCCAAGAACAAATGTGCAGAAATCCATGTGCAAATCAGCACTTAGAATACGTTTGGATGCAAAATACACCTGGATTTCCTTATCTTTTCCCGACACATAATAGGACAAATACCCTTTTTCACTTCTTAATCTGCGAGGTCAAGATTGAACACATGGGTTTGGAACATCTGATAGAAAGTCATGTGGTTGTCCAATATATATGTGTTTTAAGTGTTCCAGATTGTCTCTTACGGAGAGTTTGTAGGATCATGCACATTACAAGTAGGTTCACAGTATCCATTGGGAGTCTATTTTTGGACTCCCAGGCCTCCATCAATCTTGGAAGACTATGGTATCGTGCTCGGCACTGCATATGCTGCATGCGAAGCATGAAAGCCTGGGTTAGATTGTTATGGAGGATAGGCTGTTACACAAGCAGCAAATCCCCTCTCTCCATGCCACTGAATTAGTCCAATGGAAAGGCAGAGCAATACAAGTGGATCCAGCTGGCATCGCAGAGCTGGGCTAAGGACAGGAGCTCACCCTGTCTTGTGGGGCCGACCCGAGTCTTGAACCCTGGCCTGCTGGTTAACAGGCACAGTGTCTTAGACACTTGCGCCACCCACAGCCCATCTTGGACTCCCACTGATACCACATTTCATAGATACTTAAATCTGTGATCTTCGTCACATTAAGACCTGTTTTTAAAAAGCCACTGATTCCCAAGGAAAACCAGAAGTGGCATTTTTTCCATCTCTCCTGGCTATTCTGAAACCTAGAGAGGCAACAGGTGGATGATTGCTGCCTCTCCAGGCTGATTGCTGCCTCTTCAGAGGGGACTGGAGTGCAGCTATTGTCCCCTTCAGAGGGCTCAGGTAGAGCTTTGGGTCCAGGGGACCCATGATGAGCTAGATCTGCAGATGTATAGTATAATCTACAGATAGACATGCTCAACTTCCTACTCAAAAGGGCAACCCCTAGAGGAAACCCATGCCCCTTTTTAGTAGGCAAGAGCTGCTGAGATATCTGAAGAAACAGAAAGGCAGCAAAAAGATGACTAATAGTGCTGAGGAAGGAATAGCATGACTTTTCCCAAAGAGAAGTATCAAAATTGGTGAGATTTTAGCTGCAAAATCCACATGCGTCAACACTCATGGATAAGATTTCAAATGTATGTATTGCATTTAGTCTGAGTCTTAGAGGTTTTTAAAATATGGCTTAATATTTTTTGAGTAGTCCCAATTATATAGAATTAATTAATTTTTTTAAAATATGCTTCTTGGTTTCGACCAACTACACTAAGAAATCTTGTTAAATCGTTCAGTATTCAGTGAATTCTTGCAACCCAATAACACATGCATATAACTTTTAATACACACAAATTTGGGTGAATAAGACCCATAGAATAGACCCATGGATGGTGGCTCATTGAGGCTGCAATCCTAATCCCCAGTTGTCAGCATAAAATCCTGGCACAAGTACTCTTCTTTTTCTTTTTTGCAATGTCTCAAATATAATCAACCATGCAATAATTATTTCTGGCACCATTGCCATGTTATTTATAGGCTTTATGATGTTAACCTCCATTTGAATGCAAATAGGTGAGAAGCAGAACAGGTGTGGTCTGTAATTAAAAATAACATACCCAGCATCTGCTTTGCTGGGAAAATCCAAAATTCCTCCATAGATAAAATCCAAAAGGACAGCCATTTCTATATGGTTTATGCTGTAAAACAGAAAGAAAAATCATTACAGACACTGGCATCTGTGGAATAAAATAGATTCTTCACATTTTATAATCCATAAGTGGTTCACCAAAATGGAATGATTGCTCTGTCATACTGTGAAACAAATGATATCAAGATAAAGTAATATCATTAATGCAATCTAAAAATTACACACGTGTCTCCTTTTCCAAGCACTAAATAATGTGAAAAGCTATTTTCCTAAGAATCAGCCTTTTGAAAGCTCCAGGTATCTAGCTCTTGGCTGCGATCCTGAATCGGTCACCCTGTAAGGGTATGAACAAGACATACAGCCCAATCCAGAGCAACTAATCTGTCCACATAAGAGCCCTTAGGTTGCCCTATCTAACACTAGGTTGGAGCAACTGCAAGATGCTCCAGCCCAGTTACTCTGAAGGAGGCTTAGGGCAGAGCAAGGCAAGATAGGGTGCCCTAAGAGAGGTGGACCTGCTCTGCCCTAACTGGGGCAGCCTAAGCAGCTCAGGAGAGGCAAGTTGAGGGCATGTTTAGCATTGCCTAGGGCAGAGCAGTTACTCTGTATCCAAAGCCTGTTTCCAAGGCAGAAATGCCCTCTTCCAGCCCTCAGAGTTATACCACCTCAGGAGCAGGTATAGTAATGAGTAGACCCATAGGGGTCCATGATGAGGCCCGAGTAAGAATGGCAGTGCTGACCAAAAATCTGAGTTCTTGGCCATCCTAGCTGCAACCCCTGCCTCTCAACCTCAGGATATGGAACAAACTACGGCTGCCCACAAACCTCAGGATACAGCAGGCCACTCCAAGAAGCCCCTTGTATTCACTGTAGAATGTACTGGCATCTCATCAGGGACTCCTTATAAGGCAGGCACCCAGTGGCGTCACCAGACTGGTGCGGCTGGTGTGGGCTGCATTGGGGATGAGCTCCGTATGGGGTGATGTGCTGGAGGAGTTTGACTGTCCTTTGGCAGGCCCCGGGCATCAGCACCCCTATTCAGGCCTGCTCCAAGGCGGAGCAGCAGCCAGAAGCTGCCACTTGTCTGAGGAGCTGGCCTGAACGGCCATCTGAGGTGCACTGCGCAGAAACACACTGAGCATGCCGAACAGCTTCAGAGGAGACTTCCTTAGAGCAGAGAAAGTCCGCGCCTCTGCACAGCCATTCGGCCTCACTCAGGAGGCGGAGCGGCAGCCGAATGGCTTCAGAAAGAGTACTGCACAGGCACCAACTCTGACGCCTGCACAGTCTCCCCCGAAGCCAAAAGGCTTCAGAAAAGTACTGCGCAGGTGTCAGAGATGGTGCCTGCGCAGTACTCTTTCTGAAGCCAGTTGGCTTCAGAAACAACTGCGCAGGCGCCAACTTTGGTGACTGTGCAGTCCAGGTGGGGGAGGCGCGCATCCCAGGAATGACGCACAGACTTCCGCACCAGGTGACGTGCAGAGTCATGTCACCACTGTAGGCACCACAGCTGTTCCTTGTTCAGTGTGATCTGAGGGGTGTCTCCTCAGGAGCAAGTCTTCCCCTTGTGTCAATTACTTAGCATGCTCTGGAGCAGTTAAGGCAGCCCAGGCTTCCTGACTCTCTGGATTCAGCATAACTTTCTGCTCTGGATACAGAATAGTTAGGAGAGTGCAGTTAGGTCAGAGCAGGCTGAATTTGCTCTGGATTGCAGCCTAAGGAAGGACTAGTTCCAGGATTATGTAATATAGGGTCAACCTCAAGCATAGTCCTACCAAGGAAGAACCCATCATTTCTGTTTACCTAAGAATAGCCCTTATGGATCAGGACAAGGGCCTACCTTGTCCAGCTCCTGGATCTCACAGTGCCCCACCAGATGCTTATAGCCAAATGGATTGGATCCAGATCACAGTTTGAAACCAAAGATGTATTTGGGTATGTACAGTAGAATCTTAAGAATTTTTCTTTTCCTGATTTCTTCCACTGTTCCCCATATCATATAAAAAACTACTTTATGAAATTTCACATTTTTAGATCTAAGACAAAATTCGGATATCCCATCCACCCGCCTCTCTCATTCATAAACTTGCATTTATATCTACACCCCTTCTCTGCCGCAATGGGATAAGACAATGTATTTTTGTCATGTGAACAAAAATTATTCTGTGCCAGAGTAATTGTGTTCTTAAAAATGTCTTGCACTTCGTAGTACATTTTCCATAATAACAGAAATGGGAACTATGGCACTGACTGACATGTAGCCTCTTCAAATTTTAGACATGTTTAAGAAACCTTCTGTTAATACAATTTTTTTTTAAATTTTGGGTTGTGACAAGATCAGCACAGTTGTCTGACTGTATTGAACACGAGATAGCCATAAAAAACAGCATGAACCAGTATCCCTGCTGGCTCAACAGCTGGTCCCTTAAACAGCATTTTCATTATTTCAGGATCAGCCATATGCACTATACTTGCAAGCATTTATAAATACAACATAAAAATCTGCACCAAGTAGGATGAACTAAAGAGGATATTTGCATGGCAAATAGCACAGTGCAAACCAAGTGTGATCCTGGCTTATAATCCTGATCTGCAAAGCAAACATAAATCACTTTTTTAGGGGTTATGACACAATGGTACATTGATGCACAAAAGCCCAAGAATTCTTATAGGCCTAGTCTTTTACATGCATTCATTGGACAGATTGGGGACCAGAGATGTGGTGAAAAGCGGAAATGACTGAAAAAAAAAGAACCCGGTCTTTTTTTAGTTCACAAATGTTTCTGATGCTTTTTCTAGTTAGCATGAAATTCGGGGGGGGGGGGGTTTCCTTCTGAGACATCAACACCCACTAGGAATCAATGTTGAGAAATTTAACTCTTAAGGGGCTCAAAAGGGCTGCAACGTATTTTTTGTCCTATACTTAACATTGAAGACTGGCTGATCAACATCAGGCTGATGCACTGGAAGGGAGGGTGCACAGGGGGTGATGGTGTGCATTGGGGATCGTGTGCATTGGGGGATGGGTGCACAGTGCACAGTGGGGGGAATTTTACTCCTGCAACATGGGTACATTTTCACTAGTATATGTTTAAGAGACAAAGGCAGAAAGATTGGATGGTTAGGCTGTTGGACTAATATGGATTTGGTGAAGATTTCTTTGTGAGCAATGTCTGAAAACAACTCAAAATTGAACAATAGCAAAATCAAAAGATGGGGAAGATCAAAAACCCAATATTTATTTATTTTCCAGGTATAGGCATCCCCCACTTATTGGACAGGTTAGGGAACAGAGCACCGTCCAAACGTGAAAACCATTGAAAAGTGGAACCTGATCTTTTTTAGCTTGCAAATGCAAAACAGTCACCCAAAAAGATATAAATATCACTTGCAAAAGCCTAAATAACACATCTTTATTAACACAGAGCCAAAATACATAGTAAATTACAGTAAATGAACAAAGGCATGTGTGTGCAATGAATATCTTATGTATTTGAACGATGGTTATTTACTAAATAAGGTTATAAGGAAATGCCAAAACAGTTTGATCACCATGTCACATGCAAATCAACATCAGGGAAGAAAATTTTAGCCTTTTCTTCTAAAAGGGAGGGCCTCCGGATCCTAAGTTTGAATACTCTGGATCCTCTAGAGCTGGTGCATTGAAGAAGTAGTCCCAATGAGGGGTTGCTCTTTTACTCAGGGAAGGGGAACAATATCCCCTTTCCCTGAGAAAACAGCAGGCAACCACCTCCGCTGCATGCAAGGATCCTGTGTAACCACCCCTACTAACTGGGCAAAAGGCATTCCTTCAAATGGGTGTTCCTCTTTCATTTAGAAGGGGAGAGTAACTGGCCCTACTCACCCCAGCAATGTCTATTCTAGTGGCTTCTGCTGGTGTTCTTTTTGCATTTCAGATTGTGAGCCCTTTCGGGACAGAGACCCATTAGCTATTAATTCACTATTCATTTTTTTTCCTTGTAAACCATTTTGTGAACTATTTAGTTGAAAAGCGGTATATAAATATTGTAAATAGATTCTGATGATGCGGGGGCCTTGCTATCACAGGCAGCTCAGGATTGGGTTGTTAAACTGCTCAGACATGGTGAAAAGGGTAGGCCTGCAGTAGATAAAAAAAGCTTTGCAACTCTGCTAACAGTCCCAAGGTCGAGTCTAGTTTGCTCATCAGAGTTAGCAGGCGGCCAGCATCTTCATTGTCTTTAAAAAAGCAGGCCTCCGTCAGTCTTGAAAGACTATGGTATCGTGCTAGGTGCTGCATACACTGCATGCGAAGCACGAAAGCCTGGGTTGGATTGTTTACGGGCCCAATATCTCATTCCAAAAAGACAAAGGGCAATAAAAGCAATAAAGCAGTTCAACTTAATTACAATCCAGATGCTCCCGTTTTTAAATTTCAGTTGCTAGTTTTGCAGACCAGAACAAAAGCAGATTGAAATTCAGAGATTTTGTACAAACCAAACATCACAACCTTGTACTCAAATAGATTGCACCAAAAACCATGTCAAGACAGATTAATCTGAACTGCTTTGCATGCAGTGTGGCCGCTCCGTATTCGTAATGATTTTAAATTGTCTGCCTTTGCTCCCATATGACTTGCACACTCTACCCTTACCCTTGAAGAGTGATGTGCTCTTGAGAGCTTTCGGCCCAGCTCCCACTCAGCATAGCAGCAAAGTAACAAGATCTGGCACATAAAATGGCCCTGGGGGAGAAGGAAAAAGGGAGAGTAAAATTATTCTTCTGGATACAAGTATTTATTTTAGGAAAGCTCCGAAAACAAGCTTGAAATTCTTTGCTCTTTATTTACTCAAGTGCGACTGTTCACTGCTAACTCAGTCCTCTCAGTTATCTCTGGCAATTTAATCCAATTAGTTACAGAAAGGAGGAAATCAGCTACCATTCTGAAACACATGCACCCCCAAATCCAGAGTAACCACGGGAGCACATAAGAGACATTACACGCACGCCGTAGTTACTGCACCTCCTAGTGAAATCCTATGGGAAATTCATATTGGAATCCAGAGTAAATTGTTCTTACACCAGAGTATGGACTCCCCGTAGTTACTCTGGATTTTGCCCGAAGTCTAACAGCAAGCCCACCATTCATTTTCATTATCCGCAACAGTGCTGGAAAAATCTCTCAAATTCCTATGCGCCTCTCCCAATTCAAATACAAAGCAACACCATTTTCCTTTTACAGAGCTTTGGTCTTCCTTCCACACAAGAAGTTTTCTTTTTCAAAGCATATCTGCAGTTTAACACACATTCTGTTGTCAGAAATCCACATATTTATACAGACCATTAATATGCATGATTCTGGAAAAAGAACACTTTCAAACAAATTTTGAGACTTTTTTCGGGACCTATAAAGCCATATTTTTGAATTGCATTTCCCCCTTCTTGGCAAAGTTTCCTCCTGAAAATGAGCCTGTTGTGTATCACGCTTCACAAAACTTTGATGCTGTATAAATTCCTATTTTTAGCTAGCACTATATGTGCCTTGTTTGATTTCACATATTTCTACACAGCAGCAATTCATGTTTGATACTGTTTCGTAATGTATTTATAGCTTTTGAAGATTTGTATCCTGGAGCAACTGCACCAGAAACGGAAATCTAATTCTGCAAACAGTTCTGATGCAACTAATTAATGTGGTCACCCTGATTAGGGGCAGCTAGGGTTGGAGGGCAGATGTCTGTGTAAGTTCAGGTCTTCCCTGCCCACGGTGACCATATCCTGGCACCAAAAAGTAGGACAGGGTCCTCAAAAAGTTCAAATTTTCTGCTGAAAATCTGGACTTAAAATTTTTCCAGAGGACCCTGTCCTCCTTTTTGGGTGCCAGGATATGGTCACCCTTTACTCAGGAGTAAGCCCTTTGACTCAATGGGCTAACTTCTGAGTAGACATGGAGGACAGGACTTACCCGGGCCAGAGGGTGGTCGGTGGAGGCTGGTGGGGGCAGTTGGGCGCATTTATGGGTATGAGCCACAGAACTGTGGCTAAGTCTTGCCGGCTGTGGCATCCATGTTTTTTAAAATACATGTGCAGTCTCAAGGCTGCATTGCGCATGTGTGCCGGCACCAACACTTTCTAGTCCAGCCGTACGCACCTCCATTACTAGGTCAGACAAGGTCATCAGGAGGTGCGCACCTTGCTCGATCTAGTGATGGAGGTCTGCATCCACTACTTGCACTTGTGTCCAGTACTCGCACTAAGCTGTGATATTTTACTTGTACAAGTAGTAATATTTCACTTGTACTGGGTAAAACCAGTACCACAGGGGCACCCGTTGTGACTCTGTGGTTAAAGACACTGTGCCTATTGATTTTAAGATGGGCAGGTCAGTGGTCCAAGACAGGCTGGCCAGATTTCCCCATGTTGCATCCATCATCTAAAAGTGGACACTGTCAGGAGTGGAAATAATGCTAAGAAAATGACTGGGAAAAACTCAATACAAATGTCACTACACATACATAGGACCATATACCACTGTTTCTTCCCAGGAATAAATGTAGAATCATCCTTAGGTGTTGGGCTTATTTAAAAGGAAAATACTTTGGTCTGCTATAGTCATAAATGCTATTCATTCTTCTTTCATAATATGAGAAAGAGCAAGGAACAAGTGTGGGAACATGGCATGGCCCACCTACCCGGGGCCTTTAAATAGAGTAGCGGCAGCTGCACCATCACTCCCAGGTTTGCTGGAAGTTGCTGGAGTGACAATGGTGGGCATATCTGGGCATTCAATGAGACAGGCAGAGGTGGGAGGATCCACAATGAGGAGGCACCACAGGGCTGAGAATCTGTTGAGGGGAGTCTAGGACCATGGCTTCCAGGGACTCAATGCCTGGAAAGGCAGAGCTGCACAGCTGGAAAGGAGGACAGTGGCTTCCCTCTTCTTCCTCAGCCTCTAAAACTTGGCCTTCCTGCTCCGGGAAAACATTGTGGTTCTCTGAGGCCCACATTCGCAACCAAGTTCCCTAGGCCTTTGGGACATGAGCCTCTCTGCTTGGCACCTCAGAGCCTCTCTGCCTGGCACCTCAGACTCCCCTGGCTAGTATCATAGGACACTTTAAGCACACATACATTTATATGTATTTCTAAATTTTGACAATATATTCCTTATACAGAAAACCTTAATTACTGTGTAAAAAATAAATTATTTCATCTTCAAGTACCTGTGCACATGAAATTGTTTTCCATCAATTCCAATTTTAATATCTGAAAACCAAGTTTTCTTGCAAAGCTTCAACAAATCTTTTCCTAAGTCAGATGCAGTTTCCGCCTTAAAATTAACTGGAGAGGAGAAAATGACTATTTTTATTTATCCCAATTTATACTTCAACATTTCAAGAGTTAAATATACTACAGAAATTGTGTTTAGACAGTACTTCATATTATACAAACAAATGATGTGCAGTACCATGAAATTTGACCACTCTTAAACATGAAATATTTGATGATAATCAACATCTCCAGCTAAAAGATACCTTAAGTCCCATATCCTAAAGCCCTTTGCGTTGGAGCAGTTAAGGTGACTTTCCATAAAATATCACTAGAGCAGTGATTCTCAATCTTCCTAACGCCGTGACCCCTTTATAAGTTCTTCATGTTGTGGGGACCCCCAACCATAAAATTATTTTCGTTGCTACTTTATAACTGTAATTTTGCTACTGTTATGAATCGTAATGTAAATATCCAATATGCAGGATGTATTTTCATTGTTACAAATGAAATGTGTGTTCTATGCACACACTGAACACAATGGGATTTATTTCAGAGGATTGGGCATAGGATTCGGCCCTGAGGCTACAATCCTATCCACATTTACATGGGAGTAAAGGCCCCCCCTGACTATAATGTGATTTATTTCAGAGTAGGCATGCATAGGATTGGGCCCTGAGGCTGTCAGTCAGCCCCAGTGCGTGTGCAGCTACAGCCGGAGGTCTGGCAAGCCTGACCTAGCCCCCTGCACCAGGGGTCTTTAGGCAACCCCCAGGAAACCTCTAGGCGACCCTGAAAGGGGTCCCGACCCCAACTTTGAGAAAGGCTGCACTAGAGGGTGCTGTAACTGCGTGGACCTGTATCTGCTCTGGATTTTGCCCTAAGTTGCACAACTAACCCATGGTCAAATTTGATATGAGACAATTCATAGGTATTGGGAAATTGCAGCAAAGTCACATGTATTGGCATCCCCTGTTCATTTGAAATGTTAGGGACCAGAGCCATGGTGAAAAGTGGAACCCAGTCTTTTTTTTAGTTTACAGATGTTTCTTTTGATGCTTTTTTTGCTAGCTAACTACTAATGCCTTTTTATTTTGCTAATTCCTTCTGGCCACAGGGAATGGGAGAGGGATTCAGGAAATGCCACAGGGAATGGTAATAGAACTTAATAAGGATTTGCTTGCTCTCTCACTCATTCTCACAAACTCACAGACAAACACACCAAAATGCAAGTCCTATGCAAATCAACACAGGGGAAGGCAATATTAGCCTTTAGATCTCAAAAAAAGTTAAAGCGTAGAGCATGCATTAAATAAATGATTTGTGGGTATAACTGAAGGAAGCTTGAAGGTCAAGTGAGCTGCCAGTCAAAAAAAAATTGGGAACCACTGGCCTATAGAATGAAGTATACTACCAGTACTTTACAAAATATGAAGTCCATCAACATCGTCAGTATTTGCTGTCTGGTTCTTATCACATTGTCCATTGTTCCTGGAGAACAATTCCTACTATTAATGGGTGTTTAATGTGTTCAAATTTGGTTGGAAGAAGCTGAACTTATGAAGATGCCCCATATCACAGTCTTCCCACCTGAAGCATGGCAGCATAACAAGCAAAAAAAGAAGAATGGAACCCAAACGCCTCCCTTCTCAGCTCATACAGTAGCGTTGCTCAGTAAGGGAGTTTCGAGAGTGTCACGTCTAATATAGCCCTACAGATCTTTCCTCTGAAAGGCTCATTTACTCAGAATCCAAGAAATAGCAAAGAATATTAATCTTGACGTTGCTAGTGGAATAACGGCAAGGTTTTGTTTGAGACGGTTAACAAACCCACACCGGCACTTAGATAACAAAGAAAATCTAAAACATCAGTTTTAACCTCACCTGACATAGTTCTTTTCCCTTCAGCATCAACAGTTTCTTCAGGAGTTTCATTTGCAATAAGGGGAGAGACAGCAGCATCTATTTCTATAGAGGAATACTGATGAGTGGGTGAGTTTATATCATTTTCCAGGCACTGTCCAGCTATGTGACAATTCTGCACACTGGCAAAGACTTTAACACCTCCATCATCCTGTTTTAATTGAGACTTTAATACCTGTTTCTTGAGAATCTCTTGCTCAGCTGTTTTAACATTTCTGTCAGATGAATACACAGCCCTAGGAAGAAAGGAACAGGTTTCAGTTCTATGCAGGTTCACTTGACTGTAAGTCCTGATAAACTCATTAGATCCTAGTTTTATGTAGATATGCATACGATCCAGGGGAAAAAGGTTTATGAAACACATAACTCAAGATTTTTCAGACGAACAGGTCAAAATATGCTGTTATCTCTGTTAATTTGCTGACTACAAATATATTTAAAACATAGAAATAGCCAATTTCAGCTCCTACTGATTTAGCTAAAAAGGAGAAAGAGTCCAGCCCTGTTATCCAAATTTTAATTATCCATATATAGGGCTAAATCCAGAGCAGTTATGGGTCCACACAGTTATGTCACCCCTCTAGTGTTATCTTATGGAAAGTCATCTTTACTGCTCTGGAGCAAGGGGCTTAATTGCACTTTAGGATATAGGCTTAATGTCACAAACAGGTTGTCGAACACGTTTGTGACTATGTGTGCCAGTTGTCTAATCTGCCTGTTCTAAATCCAAGAGCAAAACCAGCCAGCACATGTGAGGTTGAGGAATGATGGTGAAACAGGGCCAGGGAGGGGAATAAGATAGGGCCTCTGCTGTATCTGCTGTATCATTACACCTTTCTGGGCCAGGCAGCCCTACAGAGACTTTCCCATATTTGCAGCAGTTAAGTATATCATGGGACAAATCTCAGGGTTAGTTAAGGTTAGGATTGAGATAAGAGCTGCAAGTTGGTTTGGATCCTGCATTTGCCATGAACTCAGTCAGTGGCATATGATAAGCTACTCCCTTATAGCCTTAATTCCTTAATAATACTAACTTTACAGGACTGTTGTAAAGATAACATCAAGGTAATGCAGGAATGATTCTGTTGACTTGAGTTTCACTAAACAGAAGTCCATGTTACTGACACTGACTCAACTCTGGGCCAGGGACTAAAAAAAAAGTCTGGATTATAAATGATGCAAGTCCCTATCTCTTTAGAATGTGCATGTTCTTGCCTACATACACACCCCCTAGCACTACCTTTTCTCTGTGCATTTTGATTCAGATTCATTACTTGAAATTTTTCAAAACAAGTCACAATGGTGTGTTACGATTCACAAGTCGAGTCAAGGGGTCAGTGACTTGACGCAGCTCACCTTCCACTTACTGATTTGTGCACATTCTTGTTACACTGCACTTCATATTCAAGAAGTTCTATTCATAAGTATGAAGAAAATTAATATTTCCAATTGCTTAAAAAATACCTTAAAATTGCTTTAAAAAGCAATGTAATTTTTAAAAAAATTTAAAAATGAGTTGTTTTAGAACAGTGACAATTCTGAGTTAGTTGAATAGTATGGGGGGGGGGGGGGGAGAAGAGACTCCCATGTCCTAATCCAGAGCGAGAAAGTTTAACTTTAGAGGATCAACAACCAGGCAGTCCACACAACCTAGCCCACTCAATGCTATGGACATTGTTACTGCTAACAATCTACCAATTGTAGATCTGGTAAAAATAAAGGTACACAAGATATACGTGTACAGATAAGCACAGATGCAAAACATATGGACTGAACGAAATGTGAATCACCACTCCATGAAATATAAACCAAAAGACTCTGCAATGTAGTTTTCAAAGAAATGCTTGCCATTGCTTCTGGGAACACTTGCAAAAACAATTTACTATTCACAGCTAGAAAGAACATTATCAATTCTTTAAAAATATTTAAGAAACAATTCACAAGAACATGTAAGTAAAAAAAGCATAAAGCACAGAAGGCAAGTGGTCTACATATTTTTTGTTTTCAGTTCAAAGGGCATTACTTTTCAACAGCTAAATAACACAGGCTGCAATCCTATGCATGTCTACTCTCAAGTAAGCCCCACTGAGTTCAGGGGCTTACTCCCAAGAAAGTGTTCTTAGGATTACAGCGTCTGGCAACATTCTGTGGGAAGAGTCCTATATAAGTATTAGCTACAAAAATGTGATGGAGTGCATACATTTGTGGAGTTAAATGTTAAAATATGCTTTATCGTTAAAGGGTGAAACACTCATGTCCAAATCTGTTCTGAACACAATCTACAATTCTACACTGTATGCTACCATCAGATGAAACTTGCCTAAGTGCATTAGGCTGCAATCCTAACCTCACTTTCCTTGGAGTAAGACCCATTGAACACAATAGGGCTTACTGTTGAGTAGACATGGTTAGGATTGTGCTCTTAGATAAATTCCAGAAAAATACAAGAGTGTTTTTGGATTGAGATGTTTGCCTGGAAGCTATTAACACACAAGTTATCAGATAGTCATCTAAATTAAGAATGAAGTTTAGAATCTAGTCACTAGTGGGGCTGACATACTCTCAAACACTATGAATAGAAGAAATACGTAGTTCCCTATAGCAGGAATGACAATCTGTCCAGGAACATTCCCCCCTACCCTTCCCCTGTTCATGGTTGGAACAGGATGTTCCACCAGTGTGATGCTAATGCTCCTCCATGTCTACTTGGAAGTAGTTCCATTGTGTTCAATGAGATGATAAGTGCAATCCTAAGAAATTTAGGCCAGCCCAACCCACCTGGTCTCTCTTAACAAAATGGTGTGGAGAGGTTGCCATGTGCCTGTGCCTTGGCCTAAACCTCCCAGGAGTGGGGCAGAAGTTTCTTACTGCTGTTTTGTGACACCCCCAGGTCAGCACAGGACTTACATCGGGGTTTAGGCCAGCCTAAATGGAGGTTAATATTGCAGCCTTACTCCAGGAAAGAAGCCTGAGTGTCCCATTCCAAGATGGTGGCACATAGCTCCAGATTCCAAAATGGTGACACTCAGTTTTCTGCAACCCCACAATGGAGTCCAAACCCCCACTTTTCCAGAAAAACCAGAGGACTGGGGAACCATGGAATAGCTATTGCTTGTTCATGGGTCACCTATAGCAGCATCTGATTGGTCATTGTGAGAAAGAAGATATTGGACTAGAACGGACTCTTAGAATGATCCAGCAGGATCTGATCCAAATTATGATAGCTCCTAAATTTGCAGGATCTAAATTCTGATAGCTCCTCCAACATACACACAATTACGATTCCTGCATTAATGTAATATGCTTCTATTTTATGGGTTGGATAGGGAAACGGAAGAATCTCTAGACTTCTCTCAGGGACTCACGTAGATCTTTTGGTTTTGCTGTTTGAATAAAGCACAAGCATGGCACAACGTAGGCATGTTGTTAAAATTACCCCCACAGTGCATAACCTCATCATTCACCATCCATTCTGAAGCTGTCTATGATAGGAAGCCAAAATAATCTCTAAAAAAGGTTGGCAGTAAGGAAGATAGTGGAAATAAAGGGAAAGAAAAAAAGAAGGCAAACTAATATTTCATTCAAAAGCTGTCCATTTGTGTGCACCTCTGGGCTTTTTGCATCTCATCGAGTACAGAGTTCTCTGAATATTTATTATAATTGACTAGGTTGATAAATATTTAATATTAATGCAGCTTTTCATTTTGTTCAAGAATGCTGCGGCATTCTCTGCTGTACTGACCTATCCACAGGATACAGCAGGAGATGATCTCATGATGAGCAAGGTATATCAAAAGAAAAACTCAATTCTGTGCAAATGACCAGTGGCTTCACTTGCTTGGAGCAGGCCTCCGTCAGTCTTGAAAGACTATGGTATCGTGCTTGGCGCTGCATACGCTGCATGCGAAGCACAAAAGCCTGGGTTGGATTGTTATGGAGGATATGCTATTACCCAAGCAGCAATTCCCCCTTCTCCACGCCACTGAATTAGTCCAGTGGAAATGCAGAGTCAATACAATTGGATCCAGCTGGCATCGCAGAGCTGGGCTAAGGACAGGAGCTCAGCCTGTCTTGTGGGGCTGACCCGGGTCTTGAACCCTGGCCTGCTGGTTAACAAGCACAGTGTCTTAGCCACTTGTGCCACCCACAGCCCCAGTCTTATTGAGGAATGAGTGTGAACAGTCACTATCAAGTTTATAAATGTGCACCTGCACATAATCCTTTGCATCTTTAAGGCCAATGCACCTAACATACAGCTACATACAGAGTACTTATGAAATGTCTATTTTCTTAACACTATCAAGAAAAGTTATGGTACCATTTCTCAAACTGTGGGTCAGGACTCACTGGGTCAT
The DNA here is from genome assembly GCA_030015325.1 of Cryptoblepharus egeriae. Taxonomy (NCBI): domain Eukaryota; kingdom Metazoa; phylum Chordata; class Lepidosauria; order Squamata; family Scincidae; genus Cryptoblepharus; species Cryptoblepharus egeriae. The sequence goes on from JAREYC010000003.1 coordinate 114,292,886, forward strand.
AAGCTAACTTCAGGAGGTTTGTGACTGCATTGTTACAGATCTGTAAATGCACATGCTTTTAAGAATTATAATCAATGGCACTTTGATTTTTTTTAAAGTTGGTATTTAAAAAACATATCAGCAACTGCTTGGGATGGTTAGGAGAGTATTTATTTTAAGTAATTTTTTTTAAAATTATTATAAACTTGTAATTTAATTAATTTGGTCTATTTAATAGTAATTTTGTCATATTATTTTTCTTGCTTGTTGATGTTACTTCCAGCCAAGACATCACATAAGATATCACTTCTGGTGATCCCCAACAGATGGATCCCGGTAATAAAACAAAGTTGAGAACAACTGAATGGCATTGCAGAGCTCATATGACAAAATTGATCAATGGGATCCATGGGATCCTATAAAATACAGGCTGAGCTGAATTTACATGAAGATCTCTGGGTGATTTGCAGTCGCTCAGAAAGCATTTTAATTCAGCAGTTTAACAGATAAAATAAATTCCCAAAATGAGGCTTTCAAACAATTTGGAAAGGGTAATGGGGCACGGCAATGTCAAGCTCTGAGGCTAAAATAATCTTTGACCTTCGTGAAGCTAGTTGGGGGAAGAAGGATCTACAGCTAGTATCTGTGATATGCTTTATAGGCAAGATACCAAAGTAAAATAGATTTCATTAAAGCTATGAATTCTTCCACTATGGTAATGTGGTATAGAGGTCAAATGCATCCCAGATCAGACATTAATGCCACCTAGAGTGGGCTCTTTTTTGCATATCAGGGAGGGGGAGAATCCAACTCTTAATTAACGATTTCCCTTTTACAATATAGGAATAAAGTAGCAGCAGAAGTAATGGACTCAAAAATAGTGTTGTTCATACAAAAATGAAACATGCATGCATATTAATTTCACAGTCAATGATGCTGGGATCATTTTTACCTCAACTTCAGAGCATACACTGTAAGTTAAAAAAATTATAGGGGCTAGAGAAAGAAACACAAGGGACCAATTGACTTCATTAATTTATCTTCCTACTGACCTAAGCAGAAATAAAAACATAAGAAAACTGAGAAACATCACGGAAGGTTGGTTGAAATCAGATGAAAGGGGAAAGTATGTGGATGAAATTTATGACAAAATAAATGAATATGGATAGGAGAGCAAAGTGATGAAAGTTAAAACTAGACTACCTGCTAAAACTAGACTGCCTACCAAGCTGGGGAAGATGGTAAGCATTCTCAAATTTACTAATGCTGCTGAAGGACTTCAGATCCACAAAAAAGATATTTCTGAATGACAAATACGATTTTTTAATATATTGGGATTTTAAAAAGATATACATGACATTTGTTTTTAACTTTTAGTATTTCACTTCCTACCTTTTGCTTACATTTACTTCGGAGTACAGTGATATTTTATTGCTTCAACTTTAACGCAGACTTTGCCAACAATATCTGCTGCAAATGCATAAAATGCTACCTCTGCTTTCCTAAAGCAGCCTGCATTGCACCAGTTAATTCAATTATGCAGCCACTAATTAGAATCGACAAGAATCTATGCTTTTCAAGCTGTGGGCCACTGAAAACAGCATTTCCCCCTTTCTATTTATGGTATGGCCACTGCAGTTCACTATTTATGTAGGTTTTACTATCTACTGATGACCAGGAAAACTACCAAGGTAGAAAGTGTGGAGGTGTGTGAAGGGAAAACATAGGAAAATAAGCAACTTAGATTTATTGTTCTGATATTAACAAATCATAGTTATTTCATATCTCTTATTTTCTACTAACATATTAAGATAATGCAACAGCAATTCCATCGATACTGCTCACAAAAATTAGGGGATATTTCAAAATGAATATATTATATTGTATTGTCCCCTTATATGTATATTATGTAATATCCCCATATTTTTGTGAGCAGTGTATGTTTAGTAGTTGGTTAAGTTTTGGCCAAAAATTCTCCCAGTAATCATAATTTATTATGAATTTATTATGAACTTATTTATTTTGCAGCAATCTGTCAAAATAGACATTTAAGTTTCACAGTTGCAGCACAGCCTGAATTAACAAAGCCTTTCCCCTGAAGGTCTGGAAAAAAATCTCATTTAATTAAACAATGTGCCATTCACTCTTCCATTACAAAGAGAATGTTTAATATGCAGTTCTCCAACATGCCATAAGCTTTCAGCAACCATGTCATTTAATTTCCATCAAACAACCTATCAAGATGAGCAATTCTTATTCAGCCAGGTACTGATACAAGCACTGATCCTGCTCCTTCATGTACCATATGAAGCTCAGTGGTGGGGAGGCAGCTGGCTGATAAGGAAGCCTTCCTGCGAGTCCCTTGTGCTGAGAGCTGTGACCAGGGAGGAAGAAGAAGGTGCCAGAACCCCTTCCTCCTGAGCCTAAGCCAAGACCCTCTGTGCCCAGAGTAATCTACAGATTGGCTGAGCAAGTTCCCTAGACTCACTTTCTCACAGCGCTTCCAATCTTGGCAGTACCAGACCAGCCTGTGTTATCCAACAGCATGAACAACTTGTTGTGTCCTTGTATGTGAGTGTGTTTTAAACTTCTTAGGTCAGGTAAGATTCAGCCTTCCCTGATTGTACATCACCAGAGACCCAAACTAGGTGCCTGCAACAGGAGTTAGAGTAAAACAAGTCTAGGATCTATAAAGTGTAGCTAGAACTGTTGCAAACTCTTGCAAGTGAATAGTTAGACAATACTGAAGTGCTTATATGAAGACAAGGAAACCTTACCTTCTTGGTCTCCTTATCTCACAGGGTTCCAATTCAGGGTCTGTGTCAGGCTGGTACCCCCTCCGGTCAAGAGAAGGGAAATTTCAGGCAGCCACTCAAGCCTATCTCTACCCTATCTCCATCAGCCCTAATCTGTTGCTGTTCTTGAGGTCCAAAAACAAGAGGATACTCAATAGGATACTCTGAACCTCAGGCTCCTATTTCTAACAGATTTCTTAACTATTCCAACGTATCTCCAACATTTCCAGCCACAAATAGTGGCTTGAAATGCAATTTAAAGTGGAAAATAGAGTAGAAACTTACTGCAAGAATGTTTTAAATTCAGAGGGTTTCAAATTCTCCAGATTAAGAACTTCGCAGTTGTTTAGATTTAACAGTCTTCCAGCAATGTGTGAAAAAAAATCTGGAATTCTGGCTAAAAGCACCGCCTTGTGAGCCCTAAATAGAGTGTTGCCAATGCAGAAAGTGACGTCAGTGTGAATTTCTTCTTTTAAAAGCCTGAAACAGAACAGAAATAGCTTCATGTTGAGCAGAACGCAGGTTTAAGAGGGGCACACAAGTTATAGGATACAAACATTTTACCCAACTGGTTGTTAGAGTGAAAAACAAATGCTAGCGGTTTTTGTGATTTTAATGAAATTTTAATGATTTAAATTTAGTGAAAAATTAATGAAATTTTAGTGATTTTAATGAACCTTGTTTGATTACACTGGCCCCTTCAAGACTTTTACAAAGACAGTAGTGTTCTTTTTTATGTTCTTACTAGTGAAAACATACCCATGTAGGAGTAAAATATTCCACTATAACCCATCCACTCCCATGTGCCTCATCCCCCCATGCGCATCACTCCTAAATGTGCAACATCCCCATGCGCATCACCCCTGAATGCACATCATCACTCCCAAATGCACATCATCCTCCCATGAGCATCAACCCTGAATGTGCAACATCTTCCCATGCGCAGCACCCCTGAATGTGCACCATCACCCCCTAATGCACATAATCCCCCATGCGCAACATACCTGAATGCACAAGATCCTCCCATGCGCATCAACCCTGAATGCACATCAACCCTAAATGTGCATCAACCCCGAAAGCACAAAATCTCCCCACAGGCATTCAGCCCCCCAACAATATCAAGTCCCCTGTGCCACACCCTCCCCACATGCAACACCCCCTCACGAACATGGGCACCCTAGGATTTGGGGCTGGGCATTGATCAGTCTTCAACGGTAATTATAAGCCAAAAATGAAAAGGGGTTAAAGCCCCTTTTCAGCCCCTTAGGGGTTAAATTTCTAGAAATCAGTTCTTGGAGGGTGTTTCTGTCATGGAAGAAACACCCTCCCTGAATTTCATGCTTGTAGGTCCAGGGGTGGGGCAGTGCATCCATCATCAGAGATACTTCAATGTAAAGTATAAGGAGGAAAATGCATTGCACCCCATTTCACCCCTTCTGATTGGAATTTCCACAAATCAGTTCTTAGTGGCTGCCTCCATCATGGATGGGACACTCTCCCCAAATTTCAGGCTTCTAAGCCCAGTGGTTTTGGCTGGGCATCAGTGAGTTGAGTCAGTGACTTTTCAGTTTTATATACAGTGGTGCCTTTTAAGACAAACTTAATTCATTCTGGAAGCATGTTTGTCTTACAAAGCGGTCTTCCCCATAGGAAATAATGGAAGCTCAGACAATTGGTTCCATAACCCAAAAATATTCATATAAAAATATTAACTATACGTAAAAATTACAAAAAAAACACTGTAATCAAATTCAAAACGCTGTAGTGTAATACTGAACACAATTACTGTATTAATAAAACACTGTAATATACTGTACAGTAAAACAGAAAAGAAAAACCTTTATGACCAAGGATGAGTAATTTTCACTAAAAGAATCACTGGGGTCTTTTTTAGCAACTTAAAGGAACCTCTCTGTGTGTGTGAGATCTATCTATGCAAACGAGATAGGCAGTCTGCAGCAAGTGCAGCAGCAAAAACTTCTGCCTTGATGCAAAAGGGGCAAGATCCTACGCTGTCTTCTCAGAATCAAGTCCCATTGAATCCACTGGGGCTTACTCACAGGAAAGTGTGTAGGATGCTAGCCTGACTCTTTCCAAATTTGCAGCAGCAGGAGCAGCAAAGGCTTCTGACTGGATGCAAAAGTGAGGTGGAGTGGTGTCTAGGCAGGGAAGGTGGTGGGTGGGGGGAAGAGGGGAAGTTGTAGTGGGGTCCTGGCAGGGAGGGATTTCCCTCCTTCCTGTTGGTGGTGGCTGTAGGAGGATCAAACATGCTGGCTGGGAGGCCCAGACAAAACTGCTGCCTGTGCTTCCCTCTGCTGGCCAGTCACTGGTACTGCGTGCAGGAGGAGCCGTCCCACCTCAACCACCCAGCCCAGCCAATGGAGATTCGTCTTACAAAGCACTTTCGTCTTACAAAGCAGAATCCCATAGAAATTTTAGTTCATTTTACAAAGCATTGGTCTTACAAGGTACCACTGTATGTAGATTAGCACTGTCCTCTTCTGGGATATGTATGCATTAGCACTGTCCTCTTGTGGAATATATATATATTATCCTATTTTACCTTTAGAAAGCCTTTAAAAATATATCATTGTGCATACACAAGCTCTTCTACTTCTGGCTCATTCCCTGACCAACTTACCAGTTGGCCTCCTTTGACTTTTTATCTGCCTGAGACCCTCTGCTCAGTAGTTATCCCACTGCTGCCTTTCCGGGCCACATTCAAGGCATGACACAGTGCATTTAGTGTGTACGTGTTTTCTTGCTTGTACTATACATGTGTCTTTTTCAGCACAATGTAATTTGTAAATAAAGAAGTACTGGAAAGATTATAGTGCAGTCATGCACTTTATATGGACTAGCCTTGAAGATGATCAGAAAACATCAGCCTGTTTCTACTAAGGAGAATCATTACGAAGAACATTACTACTAAGAACCACAATTAAAAGAGCTACAGATTTAAATTATAAAAATCATTTATTGGATAATTTGGCTTTCAGGTCCACTTCAAGGTGTCGAGTTGGATTTGGTGTCTCCTGTCCAGTGGTGGCAGCAAGCACTGGGAATTCCTACTGACCACCAGGTACCACCGAGCACCACCAGGAACTGGAGCCCAAGCACCATGGGCACTACCAGGCAGTGGGCACCACTGTGACACACCAGGCAGCGGCAATCCCTGGTGACTAAAGAGGTTCTTAGTGGGTACTTACAGGGCAGAAAGAATATGCTCCCCAAATTTCATGCTCCCCAATCCAGCAGTTGGGGCTGGGTGTTGATGAGTCTGGGATTCTTCAATGTGAAGTACAGTATAGGGAGAGAAATATGTTGCACCCTTTTTCACCCCTTTCCAGGTGGAATTTCTCAAAATTGGTTCTTAGGGGTGCCAACATCATGGAAGGACCACACTCCCCAAATTTCATGCTTCTAAGCTGGTGGTTTTGGCTGTGTGTTGAGTCAGTCAGTGACTCTCTGATTTTATATATAGAAGATATATTTGAATATTTTCACTTTTATGTCCTATATTGGGGAGAGTTTGTTCACTTTTTGCTGTTATGACTTATGGTCATTGGTCAGCCTGCAGTGTGAGCAATGATTTGCTCATGTGTTTCAGGCTGTGATCCTATCCACACTTTCCTGGGAGTAATCTCCATTGACAATAATGGGACTTGCTTCTGAGCAGACATGTATAGGATTGGGCTCTCAGGCAGTTTCCTACAGGGAGGTACTTCAGAGGCAGAATCAAGTATAGCCTCTGCCTTAACCCATGAAGACTATCCCTTAACTTTTGCCTATACCTGTGCAACCTGTGTCTTTTCCCAGGGTGACTGCATTTTTCCAGGACATGTCCTCTTTTTTAGCCTTGCATCCCGGATAAAAGCTTCACTGTCCCTTTTCTTGTGAGCAGCCAGCATGGAGTCTTCTTGTAATTAATGAATTACATGTAAAAAAATTATGAGCACAGTTCTAACCATGTCTACTCAAAAGTAAGCCACAATGTGTCCAATGGATTTTACTTCCAGGAAAGTGTCTTTAGGATTGCAGCCTATATACGTCATAGTTTTAAGTGTAATAACAAGAAATATAGTGTTTATATCAGGACGACCACATCTTCTTTTTTCCTGGACATGTCCTCTTTTTTAGCCTTGTGTTCTGGAAACAAAAGCTTCATTGTTTTCCTTTTTCTTGTGAGCAGGCAGCATATAGGTGCATTAATCTAATGCTCTCTTTTTTTAGCCCAATTTAGTTTCCAAAATCAGGGTAGGCATGAGATTTGATAGCTGATTAGATTCAAGTAAATGTGGTATTTTGATTATAAGTACTGGGTACGCATTAGATTCAATGGTGCATTAGATTCGAGTAATTATGGGTAGTAATATAGTGTTTAACTACCTAAAGCAATACACAGGTGTCCCTTGTTATCCACTATGGTTAAGTTACAGAATCTCTCTGGGTTAAAAAAAAGTGAATTAAAAACTAATAAAACAATGGAAAAATAGATTTACAGTGCAATCCTAAGCATGTCTTCTCAGAAGTAAGTCCTATTGTATTCAGTGGGGCCTAGTCTCAAGAAAGCGTATTTAGGACTGCAGCCTTAAAGACTCACTTCCATTGCATTGAATGGAATAAAGTAGTGCTTTAATATTTGCAAGGGTTTGATTCTGGCACTGAAGAACGGAACAATTCCTTACATGTCTGCCTCTCTACAACAGTAAGAAAAGCAGTTTTTAAAACTGATTTGCACTATTGAATCAAATCCATGTGTTAAAAAAGTCAGTGTATAACAAGGTAGTACTTGTATGTGTGTGTTTTTAGCCTTAATTATGTCCTACATTTTATTTGTGTCCTACATTTTTCTTGGATGTGCTGCATTTTGGGGGGAGCTTGTCCTCCTTTCTGGTTATGATATGGTGACCCACCTGTGCAACCTGTGCCTGCCCCTGTGCCTCCCTCCACCCCCTGGCTGTACCTTACCTGTCCATGTCCTGCCTCAGCTGCTGGGCCACCAGCTCCTTCAGCCTCCTCTTCTCTGAAGCAGCCTTCCCCCCTCCTCCTCCTCCTCCTCCCCTGGTCCCACCTGGGCCCTGGGAGGAAGCATCCCCTCCACAGCCTGCCATGGACCAAGACCCACAGGGCAGGTCCTCTCTCTCAGGCACCAGCCCTTAGAACCACTCACGCCCGTCTTCAGGATTATGATTGACAGACGCTCCCTAAGCGCTACTGGTCAGGCATTCACAACACACATTTCAGGTCCTCCCCTTATGCAGGCTGAGCTTGTTGACGTAGGGAGCCTCTCAAAACTACCAACCTTTTGCTTAAGCGCAAAACTCCACGGTTGGACAGGAGAAATATGATGGACAGGATGATCGCCCAATGGTGACTCGTTCTCTCTGTAAGTCCCGCCTCCGTCTTGTTTACTATTCTTGCACAGCCTGAAAGCAGAGTCAGGATGAGATTATGTCCTCACTTTCCAGAACATGTCCTTTTTTAAAGCCTTCTGTCCTGGGAAAAAAACTTCATTGTCCTCCTTTGCCTTGTGAGCAGGCATAAATAGCCCTCTTGCAATTAATAAATTATATGCAATAGATAAATTATATGCAATATATATGCAATATATGCAATAAAATTCTAAAAAAATTAAAAATAATTTTAAATAAGTTATATAATGTTTAAATTAACCCAAAAAATAAATATATGTGGGTGTTCTTAGCTTTTATTTAGTCATATCCTGCATGTTGTTGCATGTCCTATATGTTGCATATTCTACAGTGTAACATCATGTCTTACATATTGCAGTGTCCTAAACGTTGTTGCTATGTCCTATTTGTTGCATGTTCTACAGTGTCACATCATGTCCTACATGATGTCACATGTCCTACAAGACAAGCTGTTGCTATGTCTTACACGTTGTTGCTATGTCCTACTTAGAGCACAATCCTAACCATGTCTACTCAAAAGTAAGCCCCATTGTGTTCAATGGGTCTTACTCCCAGGAAAGTGTCTTTAGGATTGCAGCCACAGTGTCACATGTCCTACACATTGTTGCTATGCCTTACATGTTGTTGCATGCCCTACTAGTGTCATGTGTCCTACATGTTGTTGCTACAAAGTGTTCCTACAAAGTGTTGCATGTTCTAGAAAGTGTACATCCTACATCGTGTCACATATCCTATATGTTGTTGCTATATCCTACGTGTTGTTGCTATGACCTACAAAGTGTCACATATACTACATGTTGTTGCTATGTTCTATGTAATGTCACATGTCCTACATAGTCTTACATGTCCTGCATAATGTTGCATGCCCAACATGTTGTCACTATGTCCTAAATGGTGTTGTATGTCCTTGCCCAAGAGGGCTCTGTCCTCTTTTGAGGTTATGACATATGATTACCCTGAACAGGGTGATGCCACTACTCCCAACACTAAAAGAGTGTTTATACCTTTAAGTCTTGTTAATTGAGTTGTTAATGGAGTGAATGTTGGCAGGTGCAGCCCCTTCCATGTGGAGCTGATAAATCCCCTGTTCTGTGACATGGATGAAGCAGTGGTTCTTAAACCTACTGGTAGGTGGCCAAAGGGTGATGTCTAACTGCCGCAAGTCTTGAGCCTTCAAAAGCTCAGCTCCTGCAGTTTGCAAGAATCCTGGCCTGAAATCCATATCAGAGTTCAGCTGAATTTGTGTGACCAGCACTCACAGTTCTGGAGCACTGGTGGGACGGGATGGGACATGACTTTGTGTCCCTATGAAGACACAATCTTCAGGTCAGTGTAGGGTTGCCATATGACCGGGACTGTCCTGGTTTTCAGGGATTGTGTTCACATACTGGTAAGTTTGACAGGGGATCCTGTCTCTGTTTTATGGGAGAGAATTAAGATAAACCTAGGCCAGTGGCGCCTTCACAAACATCTGGTTGTAAGGTCTGAGCATTGCCCTATAGATGCAATGGACCATAGTGTTGCATTGTTCTGATTTAAGAACATGAAGTTCTACGGTGCTCCAGAACTGAAAGTGCCGGTTGTGACAGGGACTGCATACCTTGGGCAAGCACAACTTTGAGTGTTGCTAATATAGAGAGGTAAAGTTTGAGAGTCTTTTTCTTCTTTAAGAGACTTTAAACATTACTTCTTTCTAGATTTTTTTTTAAATAAGGTAAACCCAGGTGTAGGGTTGTTATAGGTCCCAAAAAATGGACAATCCTGATTTTGGGGAATTGTGTTCACATATTGGCAAATGGGACAGAGGGTCCTGTCCCAATTCTGTGGAAGAGAATTTTGGCAACCTTAGAGTATTTTTTAAAGCAGTGGGTGGAAAGCTTGGAAACCACAGAGATAAAGGTATAGGCACCTTGTCACTCTTTCTGTCCCATCCTAGATAAAACCCAGAAATTCAAGAGTAAGGAGAGATTGAGTGGATAGTTGACTAGAGATAACACATTTGAAGGGGAATCAAAGAGCAGACAGTAAATGATTATATACATAGAGATATAAGTTCACAAGAACCCATAGCAGGTAATGTCATGATAAGAGTGAAGGACAGCTATTGTGCAGAATTCAGCAGCTTGAATAATTTTATATAACATCACAGATTCGGAGGACTAAGAACACATTCTACAAAATTGTATAGGCCTCTTCTGTAGGTTGTCATCATATGTTTATTTAGTTGTACTAGAATTTCCAATGCATTTCATGCAGCTTACTCCCAGGTAAGTGTACACTTCAACAGTCAGTTATGTGTGCCTCAGATTGCGATAACAGTGGTAGTCTTGGGCTCAGTTTATCCTACCAAATGATCTTTGATGCCACCTAGGAAATTCTGTTGCAATTGCAAAGTAGTATGTGAAGGAATAGAGGGAAGAATATATATTTTATGGATATGTACAACCATTCAGGAGCAATGGTTTATAAGAACAACTGACAGGAAGAATAAATAGTTTACTTTGTTGTCTTGTATGAACCTCTTTAAAAATAGTTTTCCCCTAGAAATTTTAGCAGATGCATCCTTTGTCATTTTATGATTGTGCAATCCCATAGGAAGGCAAGAATCTCCCTTTTTGAAACAAGAAAAGGAAACAGTTCCTTAAATTATATTCCAGGTCTCTCAGCGTTGGAATGCATCAGTAGAGGAATATAATGCAATGTAATGGAATAATTTTATTCCATCACATTAGGCACCTCCAGTGGCCGAATGCAGTATATATCTGCAAGTGTATTTTTTAGTTTTTTTCCTTTAGCCTTGAGAGGCTGCGGAAGCTTGGGGGCCCAGTAAAATCTTTCTAAAGGCGAGATTTAGCTCCCAGGCCTAATGTTTGGAGAGCTCTGATTTAAAGAAACAGTGATCACCATCCCTGTAAACAAAACAAGTTTGACAAAACTACATGGGAAGCATGGCATGGAGCTTCCCCCTCCAACATTGTAGCAGAGGGAACAGCTGTTGCATTGGCATGGGGTAGCTCTCCATTTCATGCCGCTACTTACCTCTTTGTGCCCTTAGCAATCCAAATGCATTTTGAACTGTTTGTGGAAAATAGCTTTCTGATTATTTGTTCATCTAGGGCACAATCTTAAGAAATTTAGGCTGGCCTAACTCACCTGGCCTATCATACTGTGGTGGTGTATCAAGGTTGGCATATGCCTGTGCGTTGGCCTAACCCCCCCCCCTCCAGGAGTGGGGTAGAAGTGTCTTACTGCACTTTTGTGACACCCCCAGGTCAGCACAGGACTTATGCAAGGGCTTATGCTTGCCTAAGTGCAGTTTAGGATTGCAGCCCTAATGTTAATTTCTTATGTCCTCTGAGTCTTCCATTTTGTAAAATGATTACAGTCCAATTCTGTTTGGATTTAGGTTGCTTTGAATTAAGTCCTGCCAACTTCAGTGAAACATGTACCCTACAAAGTTAAGTCTACAGCAGTGATTTTTAATCTTTTTTATCTCATGGCACCCTGACAAGATGCTAAAATTGTCAAGGTACACCATCATTTTTGGACCACGGACAAAGTCATTGACATGTTGCTGCTGGTGGTGGTGGTGGGGGGTGCTCAAATCCCAAAGTCCCACAGCAAACCTGCAGATCATCTGCAACACACCAGTGAGCAATTGTGGCTGAAAATCACTGGTGTACAGTTGCCATATAATGGCTCGTACCAATTGAATTCCATTCATTCATAAGAATGAGAGACATGAACATAACTGTAAAATTGAGGAGCTGTATGTAGCCACCACAACATTCTATAATAATAGTGATAGTGATACCATTAATAAGGCTACACTCCAGAGTAACTACAGGACCTTTTACACCGAAGTAATTACAGTGGAAACCTATGGGAAATGCATAGTAAGTGCCTCTTACATCTTCCCATAGTTACTCTGGATTGTAGGGCAAGTCAGCTGATTGTGACTATTGCTGTTATATATACTGAAATCTCTATAAAGAGCTAGATACAGGGCACCATGTTAGTTACAGTTTATTAGAATAAGGCAAATACTAAGATTCACAAGTCATGATCATAGCTCTTCAGTCTCTATTTTAGTTTTTGAAACACTGTGTGTATACATCCTAGGACTTTTTCCCCTCCTAGTTAATATTCCCACACAAATGCTATAGATTCATTACAATTATATCTGGTTTGTGTTCTCAAATGTGACCAAAGTTTATTTTCTCTAAACTTCTACAGTAACATGTAGACCAAAAGAGCTGTTCACATTTTTAATGGTAAAAATATAGTTGAAAAAAATTCCATCCAGTACAATGGAAATTGATCATCATACCAATAACAACTTTTTTTTTTAACATCTGGTACTCCTGCACTGATTCATTATAAATTTGTAAAAGGCACCACACATTAGAATTTTAAAGCAAGTGAGTAACCAAAACTAAGCAACTTTCTATGAGTTCCTTATTGTACAATCACAAACATTTTAAGGCAAGTGTTCCATGTGCAAAATACAGAATACAGGTAAAACCAACATTAACGTTACATAGTCTTACACCATCTTCTGGAAATAACATTGGCATCAATACATACAGTACATTGAAAACATTTTCTCTAGTAGAACTCAGTTTAGCTTTGCTGTAGATATGGCCCTGATCACAATTAACTTGAGCTTTTGACATTTAGGTTGTGCTGGCAAATAAAAGTCACTCTCTTTTTCTTGACTCTTCTTTCAGAAAAGTCCATATCAACTTGTTCACAATGTCAGGCTGATCTTGTTGGAGCCAGTGGCTGGCTTCAGAAAGGATGGTTAGCCTGAACTGATTTTTGACATAAATCCGGGTAATTTCCGCCATCTCAACCTCCATAAAGGGATCTTTTTCTCCCCACAGTAACAGAGTAGGCATGGTGACCTCATGATGCTGAAGGGGCAGGCAACTTTAAAAATACAACACAGAAATGGTTATTATTTCAACAGTAATGACATATACGAGTATGTCAGCAAAGTTGTTTTTCACAATCTGTCACCTGATCTAACAAGGGAGAACCATGCATGTAGCAGAATTGCAGCTGGTATGGATATAGATAAGTATCTGCATCTATACTGTGAAGCTCATCCAAGGCCTATTTGAATTAGCTGAATCCATTATTTGATAGCAGATAGGATGAAAAAGAAAATAAGAACAGCCCTTGTGGATCCTGCCCAAGACCTATCTATTCCAGTTTCATGTATCATTCTAGCCCATTTATGGCAACAAGAAATTGGAATGTTGTTTCCATTATCTTGCACCTGGCATGGAGCCATAGATTACATCTAAAGCCCAGAGGTTGCGTATTTTCAATATTTTCAATATTTTCAATATTGCGTATTTTCAATATTCATGGCTTATTTAGTATCATCCAAAAAATGTGGCGCAAGTGGTTAAGACACTGCCTGTTAACCAGCAGGCCAGGGTTTGAGACCCGGGTCAGCCCCACAAGACAGGGTGAGCTCCTGTCCTTAGCCCAGCTCTGCGACACCAGCTGGATCCAATCGTATTGGCTCTGCCTTTCCATTGGACTAATTCAGTGGCGTGGAGAGGGGGGATTTGCTGGTTGGGTAACAGCCTATCCTCCATAACAATCTAACCCAGGCTTTCGTGCTTCACATGCAGCGTGTGCAGCGCCAAGCACGATACCATAGTCTCTCAAGACTGACGGAGGCCTGCGTTAGTATCATCTGCAAACTTGATCTCCTCACTGCTTATTCCCAACTGCAGGTCATTTATGAACAAGTTGAAAGACACTGGTCACAGGACAGATTCTTGGGTCAGGCCACTTTTTTTTACATCTTCATTGTAAAAATTGCCCATTAATGCAGATTCTATATTTCCTGATCTTCAACCAGTTCCTAATCCATAAGATCTGCCCTTTTACAGTAATCCCTGACAGCTGAGTTTCTCAGGAGCCTTTCATGAGCGACTGTTCAAACACCTTCTGAAAGTTGAGAAATATACGGTAATATTAACAGGTTCATCCACATACCTGTTAACCGTTACAAAGAATTCTAAAAGGCTTCCTACCCTTGACATGTTGTGTTTCCTTCAGCAAAGATTATTCTTCTATATGTTTTAAAGTTTTGTCTTTGATTCGGCTTTCCACCTTTTACCTAAAACAGATGTTAGGCTATTTCCTGTGTCCTGTAATTTCCTGGGTCCTCTCTTATTTTTTTCAAGATTGGCATGACATTAAAATAAAAGATTGGCATGAAAATAAATTCTAGTCCAGGGGTGTCCACACCCCAGACCAGGGCCAGATCTAGCCTATGGCAAGCTTCCATGTAGACTGTGGCAAGCCCCCTCCATGCAGCCCATAGGCAAGCTCTGTAATCCTACAGAAATGAGGGAAGCTCTGAAAAGTTTATATGTAGGTTTGAATATGATTTATTCACACAAAATGTCTCAAGTGAAAATAATGCTAATTTTTTGGCTAAAATTTATACAACTCTATATGCTGATCTGAAGAATGTATAAACAGAAGCCAAAGGTGGAAGCTTTCATTCTACAAAGGAATATAGAATTTTTTTAAGAACACAGGCATTTGCATACATGAATATTTTGCACTAAAATCAGAACAGCCCCAAATTTGCATAAAAAATAATAAAGTTTAGATCTTCAATATCAGATCTGAATCTTATTAGATCTTAAAACCCTCAAAAATCTAAACGTTTGAAAGAAGCTTCTGCAAGACCTTACTGGGGAAAGATAATTTTTTTAAAAAAAATCTTTATTAAAATAAATTCAAGGCATAACATACTGAAATATTTGCCTTTCCACTTGCATTACTATGACAAGAGTATTTTAAACCAAAATATTAAACTAAAAATTGCATTTCAGATTAATAATTTTCTGGAATCCCAAAAGATTGCCTAGTAAAGTTTCCAAAATACTGTATCAATACATATTGAGCACAATCCTAACCATGTATACACAAAAGTAAGCCCCATTGTGTTCAGTGGGTCTTACTCCCAGGAAAGTGTCTTTAGGATTGCAGCAATACTGAAATACAAAGCTTCGACCTATAACTTCCCCAACCTCAAAATTTGTTAATACATCTCAATTTG
The DNA here is from genome assembly GCA_030015325.1 of Cryptoblepharus egeriae. Classification (NCBI taxonomy): domain Eukaryota; kingdom Metazoa; phylum Chordata; class Lepidosauria; order Squamata; family Scincidae; genus Cryptoblepharus; species Cryptoblepharus egeriae. Next base: position 114,308,191 of record JAREYC010000003.1, read on the forward strand.
TTCCAGCACTATCAGTAAACTACATTTTCAAAACAAAATTTAAATATGTTTATAAATCTTCTAGTCTGTTTCGTGCTTCGCACACAAATGCGAAGTTTTTGTATGCAGCGCCGAGAACGATACTGTAGTCTTTCAAGACTGACAGAGGCCTACTATGCTCTGTACAGATTAACTGCAGTACATTTATATCCTATTTGGCAGATTAAATCATATACATAAGTTTTCATAAAGGCACACACATCCAGTTAACCTTATGGCTAACCTTATCTCTGTTGATCTGACATACCGTGACTGTATATATTCATCTTAATCCATGTATACAAATAACCAGTTCCACACATGTATAAGCTAGCTACAAAAAATATAGCTACTTTGGGAAATGTCCTCCATTCCCACCTTCTGCCCTTGGGTGTTCCCAAAGCTGGCATCAAGTTCTATCAAAATGACCCTTTTCCACCCTCCTGACCACTGATTGGTATTTTCAGGACCAACAGTGATGATCACATCAAAAAAGGGAAAGGGGATTGGAAAATTTCTTGAGGAAAAGTCTTATCACCAGTTAGAAATCATGATGGGTATGTGCAACCTCAGTATTTTAGATGTAGGAGGTAGCATTGAATCAGGTAGCAAGCTTTAGGGGGGCAGCAAGCTGAGCTTGACACCAGTGGCTAAAATTGTGAAAGTATTATATACAAGTATATAAATATGAAGAATACCATCCTGTTATATATCAGTGGTATTAAAGCATTTCAGAACAGGACACACCTTCTAATAACGACTCCAGGACTCCCCAGAAGTGATGTCATGGTTGGAAGTGTCAGTAAAAGTGCCCAGTCCTAGATTCCTAAATAGCTGCATACAGCTTTTTGTGACCCCACTGAAATGAAGTTGTGACCCCCAAAGGTGGTCTCAACCCCCACTTTGAAGACCACTTATATATCTTAGGAATGGTATTTAAATGAAGAATGCAATGAAACAAACTGCATTACAATATACTGTATGTATATTCAATAACGGCACACTTTTTATTTATTTAATTAAATTTGATTTTTGATATGGGGGTATACAAAATCTCTGATCACTGATAGCAAACAAATGCCTTAGCTATGACACTTGAGCAGGGAGGAGGCTGCAGAGGAAATGAGTGGTAAGTTGCTGGGGTGGAGGAGGCATGTTTTCCCCAAATTTCCTTTTTTAAAAAGCCTGGGCATGACATGAGTTCTGGTTGTGACCACTTTTGGGGCAACATTTTGAGTTTAGCACCAGGCTATATGATCATTAGCTATGCCACTACATGCTGTGAATAGAAACTGGGAGGATTTGTTTGAATCAATAATGTTATACTGACCTGAAAAGGTTTCGGTAGTGATTAATGGGACCAGTTAGCGCCCCTGGCTGGGAAAACACATATAGGTAGGCCTCAATGTCTTCTGCTGTTAGTTTACAGCCTTTTCTTCCGATTCCAGTGGATGGGCTGGTAAACAGGTTTTTCAAACTCTGCAGGAAATATTAAACAAATAAATGAAATAAATTGAAAGATGCCCCAAATTATTAGCCTATTCTCAATCATAATCATGTTCCGCTTTTCAATGGAACTGGAAATACAGTATGTGATTTATTCTATTCACTTTTCCATATGACACAGTTTGTCAGACTTCTTTTGATATGTAGGTGTAAGCTACAGCGGGAAAGAAATAATTTCCCCATGGATCTATTGCTGATCAAATCTGTATACAACGCATGTCAACAGAACAAAACATATTAATGTGGCAAACAGATTGACAGAGAGATTATTCAGCTCAGAGAGCTCAGAATTCAACATTTTTTAAAAGGGCAAATTTTTAAACTGCAATGAATTATTTACAGTGATTCTCAAACTTTTTTTTTAAGTCTGGGATTCATGTTGTAGAATGGTAATTGGTTGGCCCACTGGAAGTGATGTCATGTCCAGGAATGACATCATCATGCATGACCATTTTTAATACCTCCCTTAAAGCAAAATCAAATCTAGTAAGTAAATTAAAAGTTCATAATAAGTTTAATTAAAAAAATTAAAATAAAGAAAATCTTTCCAAAACTTCCAGAGGAGTTGCTGATTTTTGTTTAAAAAAATTCCCCAAACATCCCAAGGGTTGCAACACTCTCCACTCATACGCAGAATAAGCCCACTGACTCACATTGTTAAAAGCATATATAGAGGTACCTTGGTTTACAAGCCTAATCTGTTCCTAAAACATTTGAATGTAATCCAAAATGCTCATATATCAAAGTTAATTTTCCGATAAGAAATAATGGAAATTCAGACAATTTGTTCCACAACCCTCTGATGCCAGGATGCCTCACTGCCTGAGCATTGAGGTAGCCCTGCATCTCCAATCCTGGATTGTACAACCTCCATATCTATATATATAAAAGAGAAAAGTCACCGACTGACTGACTCACTGACTCACTCATCACCGCCCTGCCAAAACCGCTGGGCCTAGAAGCGTGAAATTTTGGGTGGGAAATTTTGGGGAAAGTTACGCATTGGGGGAATGTTGCGCATGGGGGACTGATCTCTCTCAGTTTCTCTCTGATATCTCTCAGTTTCTCCACTGGAGTCTGGTAGGTTACTTCACCCCCCTCAGCTTGAACATAACTTAACTTAAAGTCTCTTTTCTCTCTCACAGGTACACTCACAGGTACACATGACTGAGGGGTGCACTAAGAACCGGTTTTCAGAAATTCCAACCTGAAGGGGGTGAAAAGGGGCGCAACGCATTTTCCTCCCTATACTTTGCATTGAGAATTGCTGACTCATCAACATTCCGCCCCAACTGCTGGGCCTGAAGCATGGAATTCTGGGAGTTCCTTCTGTCACCTGAACTCCCACCAAGAACCATCTGGAGAAATTAACCCTTCAGGGGCTGAAAAGGGGGCAACATGTTTTTGTCCTATACTTAACATGGGAGACTGACCAACACCCAGCCAATCTGGTGCGTGGACCCTGGTGCACTGGAGGGATGTTGTTAGGAGGAAGAGGTTGCACTGGTGAGGATGCTGCGGGTGGGGGGAAGTTCCACATGGGGGACTGATGCGCATGGGGGAAGTTTCACTTGGGGGAAGTTGTGCATGGGGGAAGTTGCACATGCGGGAAAGTTGCGCATGGAGGAACGTTGTGCATGGGGGAAGTTGCGCATGGGGGAAGTTGTGCATGTAGGGAAGTTGCGCATAGGGGATTTTAATTGGGAAGTTGGAAAAATATGGGCTAGACGCCCGTATTGCACATGGGGGAAGTTGCGCATGGGGGACATTGCACATGGGGGGAAGTTGTGCATGGAGGGATTATGCGCATGGGGAAAGTTGTGCATGGGGGAAAGTTACGCATTGGGGGAATGTTGCGCATGGGGGACTGATGCAGATGGGTGATGTTGCATATGAGGAGTTCGGGCACATGGGGGATGATGCGCATGGGGGACTGATGTGCATGGGGGATGATTTTCATGGGGTTTGATGCGCTTGGAGGGAAATTGCACATGGGGGAAAGTTGCGCATGGGGGACTGAAGCAGATGGGTGATGTTGCATATGAGGAGTTCAGGCATATGGGGGGATGATGTGCATGGGGGGATGATGCAGGAAATCCCCCTAGAGCATCCCCGACAGGTGCTCATCAAGCATATATATATATTCCATAATATTACTGAATATACATATTCATTTTTATTTATTTAATTAATTAAATTTGATTTTTGTTCTGGGGATCGAATCCTGGAATGCCAGGCTGCATTAGATTGTGATGTACCCCAACATCTTCTTCTTCTTTATGCCAGGCTGCCTCATCAAGGCAGAATGAGGCAGCCTGGCATCTCTAGCCCTGCTCGTATTGCAAGACATTGCTTGCAAGATTTCTAAATTTCTAAGAATCTTTGCTCACTTGCAAAATGCTCACAATCCAGGTTATTTGTAATTCAAGGTACCACTGTACATATTAGTCTGTTAAATGTAAAGATCTGTAACATTTCCCAAATGTAATCACATCACATGGGAGAATCCAGTCTAATATTTTAAAAATACATATTGTAATGAATGTGGACCCCTCTATAATTGGCTTGCAAACCATGTAGTGGATCCCAACACATAGTTTGAGAAACACTGATCTACAGTTTTACTTATGTTGCTCAAAAAAATCCCAAGCCAGGCATATTACTTGTGGCTGAGCATTCTGAGACAGCCATGTGCTGCATGCGATTTCAGGATCCATCTTCCAGGCTGTAGCCAGCTCTTCCACAACAAAACTCCCTAATCCACTGGGTAGCATATCTGTCTATTAGTATCGAGGGTCAGGCAATGAAGTGACCCAGTTATATTCCAGTGGTCCCATCAGATAATTTGAGGCCGTCATCAATGCAAAGGTATATTTTTCTCAATTCACAGAAAGTGGGGGTCATGCTTTACCAGTTGCCTGACTAACCCATTTGTTGGGAGTACAAAGAAAACAATCTCTTCTTCTGGATCTCTTGCTCAATAGTTCATCCCGGGGAGTTGATTTCAAAATGAGATGTTGAGGGACCCCTGCATTTTGACATGTGCTATGGAGTGCCCCAAAAATCTAATTTGTCCTCTGTGTTGTTCAGCAACTACATGAAAAAGCTATTCATTATTCTTTTTGATCACTGACATCGAGGCCTCCACATGATGACTAAAGTTGGGATATAAATATTTTAAATAAATAAATGCTTATGCATTTGTCACAGTCGAATAGAATCAAGTACCGGTAAATGCACTTATATTAAAATGCACCATTCATTTTGGCAAGACACTTTTTCCATCAGTGATGCATGCAAGAGGTTTGACTTTCCAGATACTCACCTTGAAATCATTTATTGTAAACATAAGTTCAGGAAGCCATGGCATTTGGAAGTAGTAGTAGTAGGCAGATTTAATCATTTGCGACGGATGTCGTAGAATATATTCTTAAAAAGAAAAACATTCCATAGATTTTAAGAAAAGAGCTGGTGAAATTTTGATTATATTTCTCTTGTAACCTAAACTCCTTATTTCTCTTATATGAGGAACAGCTTCATATAAAGATAATTAACATCTTAATTAAACGAAGTGAGGGGAAGGAATGCAGGAGAGCTGGCCTGTTAGACTGAGTGATTTTGGCTGCAATCCTAAAGACACTTTCCTGAGAGTAAGACCATTTGGACACAATGGGGCTTACTTTTGAGTAGACATGGTTAGGATTGTGCTCAAAGTCTTGTTTTAATAAATTCCTATACAGAAATAATTGTCAGTACCCTGTATATTGGAGTCTACAGAAAAGGCAACACTGACTAGAAATGGGCATAGTCAGGATCAGATATTAAAACAGAACATGTATCACCCCAAACTGTACTTATCCTTTTCAAAGCACAGCAGGACTGCAAATTCCTTCTCCAGTGTGTTTTTTCAGACAGGTCCTCTGGTTTTTAATTCACAAGTATATAAGGATAATGTAAAAGCAGCTTAGACAGCAATCCTAACTTCCAGTTAGGCCAACCTAAGCCCCAGTATAAGTAGAATGTAAGACACTTCTGTGCCACTCCTGGGGGAGGTTTAGGCATCTTTCACAACAGTCAGTCCTAGCAGAATACATCTTCTACTTCCGCCTGAGTACAAACTGAGCCCACATGCACTTTACCTTCACTTTGCTCTGCCTTTACTTAATTTACTCTAAGGATCCTTCTTCATGTTATCAGAGCACATTGACATTGAATGAAAATCCACTATACTAATAACAGTAGATTGATTTCTAGTTGTAGGGGCAGTGGGTGGAGCAAGCAGTTAAGACGCTGTGCCTATTAACTAGCAGGCCAGGGTTCGAGACCCGGGTCGGCCCGACAAGACAGGGTGAGCTCCTGTCCTTAGCCCAGTTCTGCGACACCAGCTGGATCCAATCGTATCGGCTCTGCCTCTCCATTGGACTAATTCAGTGGTGTGGAGAAGGGGGGTTTGCTGCTTGGGAAACAACCTATCTTCCATAACAATTCAGCCCAGGCTTTCATGCTTCGCATGCAGCATATGCAGCGCCAAGCACGATACCATAGTCTTTCAAGACTGACGGAGGCCTGCTGATTTCTAGCCATTTTCTCCTCATGTTCTGTTGATTACCCTCCCTTAAGTCTTCATTCTGAGAATCATCTGTACCATAGAATCATAGAGTTGGAAGGGACCCAGTGGATCATCTAGTCCAAACCCCTGCCTATAGCAGGAGATCCTCATGGGGACCCAGGTCTCGAACCCTGGCCTGCTGGTTAACAGGTACAGTGTCTTAACAGGTACACTGCCAGTCCAAATGTAAAGCACAGCACCAATGGTATCCTTGCCTTCCCTCCTCTTCTTTTTTATTCCTGTTGACATCACACCCCTCAATTCTTCCCTTCTTTCAGAAACTTGCTTTGTTTAAATTTTCCCTTCTTTCTTTTTCTGTTAGGAACACAGGCAGAAATACTGTTTAGAGCCACAGCACCCTCCATCTATAGGACATGTCCTTTATAGGGCACCTGTAGGGCATTCTGCCTTTGTAAGGAACTTTTCTTCATCTGTAGGACACAAATTGCAGTGGTACTGCATGGACTGCCGTGCTTGCCCTAGATACTGGTTCAAAAATTTTGCCTGAAATTGACCTTGCTTTGTACGAGGGACACCTATGATTTGTTATATGCTGCTGTGTCCTACCAGTTCATTCTAGACATAAAGCACAATCCTAACCATGTCTACTCAGAAGTAAGCCCCATTGTGTTCAATTGGTCTTACTCCCAGGAAAGTGTCTTTAGGATTGCAGCCATAGCCTCTCAGTGCAATCCTAATCCCAAGTTAGGTGGGCACAAGTCCTGTGCTGGCCTGGAGTGTTGCAAAAGTGCCATAAGGCACTTCTGCACCACTCCTTGTGGATAAGGCCAGTACACAGACATGCGTCAGCCTCCCCACGATAGTGTAGGAATGGGAGATGGGCAAATTATGCTGGCCTAAACTGGTCAGGTTTGTGCCATCTTTGTACTAATTTGCTCTACCATCATCCTTTGGGATCTGCTGATGTTTATCTCATCCTCATCAAAATGGTTATTTTCTTACATAAGCAAAGTATATTCAACTGAAGACAAGAATATGCTACTGACTCATGGAATGTAAGATCTCATCCAACAAACTCACCTGTAAAGACAGAAGGATGTGGAAAGTTAACAACAATCAGCTTCGTCACTGTTTCTGGGTAACAAATAGCAACTAGCCAAGCAATCATTCCACCCCAGTCGTGACCAATCAGCACACACTTGCTGTATCCTGTTATTTAAAAATAGATTTGTGACAGTTGTTTACCAACAGTTACATCCAAATAAATTATCACATCAAAGGAAATGGTTATAGTTGTGATTTATTTGCTAGCAATATCTCAGCTTCCCTTTTTTCACATTCCCACAGTTGTGGTCATTTCTATTAATAAACCTTTTCATCATAGCTGAAAAAGCAGCAACATAGAAGGTAGGACATTTAACATTTTTGTGTGACTAGGATTTTTCCCTCTTTCCTGTGTAGTGGTAGTGAAATTGTTTCTCATATTCATATCCCAGTTTTCCTACATGAGTGTAAAGCAGCTAACAACAGAGAAAAAATGAAACTATAATAATATATAAATAAAAACTTGCAAAACCTAATAAACTAATGAGAAATTTTCAGTCTGAAAAGAAAAAAAGGTTTTATTGCTCTTCTGGAAAGCAAGCAGTGAGAGATAGTTCCTCAGTTCTAGATTCAGCTATCTCAGATTATATCTGTAAAGGCTTTGTCTTACCCATTTATGATTGCAGTTGTGAGAAACTGCAGCTCAGCAGGACCCAACCTGCTGGATCTCTTTCATCCATAGTCAGATGAACAGACTTGGATCAGTGGTCAGAATATAGCAAAACCCTACAGAATCCAATGGTGTTTTTTCTTATATACCAAAACTCAGTGTCATCTATGATGGCATTGTCAAAACAGACCTCAGGTTAATTCTTTCCAGTGGGTACACTCACGTTAGCAGGATTGCCCATGTGAAACTCCATGATACATATGTAAGATACATACATAAGCATGATACAGCTCCTTAATACATTTGTAGTGTGCACCCAATGTAATGTGCTTTCCCCCTCTCTCCATGCACACTGAGCTCTTTCTGAGCGTTTGAGAATCGCTGCATTAGGTGCACCACATCCACAAAGCAGCATGTGCGCATAAAGGGATATTGTGTTCCTGATACTCTTCTGTAATTCAACCACTTTTTCATGGTTGTTATATTTGTGGTGATATTTGTTGGGTGCATGAGTTGGACGTAGAATTGCATTATCCTAACAACATCATACAGGTGGTGGGAAATGTGATTTCTGTACAAAACCTGTTCTACCTGGAGACATCTGGATCCTTCTTAACAAATGCACGACAACTGCAGCATACCGTGCAAAATAATATTGCTTGGAAAGAACCTTCCAATTAACTGGCACCATATGAATGATGTATAAATTATCACTTTTTCTTCTGAATAAAGAACATTTGTGAAGCAGGTCAAAAATCACATCTTTAAAAAATAACAACAAATCCATTTTGCCTGAACTGGGCTTAAAGTGAAATACTCTCTCTCTCTCTCTCTCTCTCACACACACACACACACACACACAAACACACGCACTTGCACACACACACACACCCCTCAAAAAGAGCTTCCATTCAAAGAAAAAAATTATCATTCACCTACTCCATTTTCAGAAATATTATAAATTTAGCAGCATGGCTGCTATGAACACACCAAGAGATTCCAAGATATCCTTTATGTCTGTAATCAGGTAGTCTAGCTTGTAATTCTCTCGGTGGGCGGGAGCATCAGTTTCTCCATAGCCTCTCAAATCCAGGGCTACGACTCGGAATTCACTCTTGAATTCTCGCATTTGATGGCGCCAGGAGTACCTGGTAAAAAAAGAAAAGAGTTCATAGTTGTTTTTTCCTTCCAGGTGTAGAAACCAATTTTCTTTCCCAGTGAAAGCCCAAAGCAATTTATGCAGGTAACAGAAAATACCACCACAAAACACAAGGTTATACAATAAACATGGTGTCATTGAAGAAAATGGAAACTACATAAACTACAGCTGGGACCTAATTAACAGAATTTTACTTATCCCAGATCTGAGTCAATGCAACTGGCTGAGCTGCTCATTAAAGGGCACTCATTAAAGGGCACAGGTTTAAAGGGCATTTAACCTGCAAACTTTTAAAAAGCATTTGGGCTGTTTTTCAGTAGCGTGTTATTTGCTATCAGCGCCCCTGCCCAGAACGAATCCCTGTGTATAAAGATGCTTGAACTGTAGGTAAAATTAACCATGTAGAGCCCAATTTAAAAAGTTTACACCATAATGCCTGTCCTTTTCATATTCTTCCCACTAAGAGAGAAGTTTAACATATGGGAGAGGAATGGTAAAAAAAAATGCACATGTGCACACATGATCCTGTATTGATTGAGGTAGAAGACAGATCATCAGTACTACAGTACAGAACAAATCACCTATTCCTGTCCACTTGGTTCTTCGTAAACACTGTTTGGGTGAAGTGCTTGGGAACCACTGCAGTTTTTTTTCTCTCTTCTCCTTTCTCCCTCCAGCAGCTCATGAAGGAGAAAGGAGCTGCCACTGTCACTGTCCTCTTCCAATGTATGATCAGCAGCACAGTAGGATCAAAACTACCAGTGAAGGCTTGAAAGGGCAGTGGGCAGATGGACAGAGGCACATCCTTCTGCCATCTCTTCAAGGGGTCTGTTCTACATGATTATTTCCGTTCACTTCATGGCAAGTCTGGTCCTGGCAAAAGTTGCCAAAAAGCAGCATCTTGATCCTATACTTACAATCCTGCCTGTGCTGATCAGGCTGCGTCATGTAACCTATCAGTGATGGAGATGAGATAAAAACATTCCCTACATGGATTAAGGTGATCAGACCCAATGATCCATAGCCCAATACCAATGATCAGACCCAATGATCCATTCACAATACCAATGATATGACATAGTTCAACTTGCATTTATAAATCATACGTATGAACCATTTTGCCCATTTTTTCATTTTTCTTGTTTGTTCTCACATTAAACTGGGGTAGAGAATTTCAGTTCTGTAGAAACAGATGCACATACAGACGCACACACACAACATTACTTCAGTGGAAATTTCTGCAGCTGTGGCTCTTTCTTCGCTTTGCTGAATTTTTATTTTTATCCCAGAAGTTTTTGTGTCATTTGCTTTAAGTTTTAGCCATAGGGGTGAATTCAGAAAATGTGGTTCTCCCTAGTAATGGTTTGTGGTAGCCCTGGGCATCTTTTAGCTAGGTATGCAACTGACTAGCAATTGTGAAAACAATGTGTTTTTTTTGGGGGGGGGGGGAACAAAGGACTCGTCGGTCCAGAAGAAGAATATCTCAATTCTAATCAGATGGATAAAGTTCCGTTCTTTATTAAAAGGGGAAAAACAGGATCATCTGTTCATAATGTAAATCGAAGGAAGAGATAAAACGTGTTGCAAATTAACTTGAATGCCGATATCTTGCAATTGCTTACCAAAGCTATATTTATCAAAATGTCCTTACGCAGTCAAACTCAGCTGTCTCTTTACAATGAAGATTAACAGCTGTCAGTGATTTGGCACCCCTATGTAATTTTCACCAACCGTTTAGCTGACAAGAACTACTAGGCGTTCATTATATAACAAGAAATCTAATGAGAACTTAAATTTTAAAAGCAAAGAGAATGTGAGTTGGAGTATGATTCATTTCAGCATCTCTTTTATTAAGAGGACTGGATAACAGTGAGATAGGATTGAAAGCAGTGGTGAGCTCCAGCAGGTTCGCACCTATAGAACTGGTTGTTAACGAGAGATAGGACATATAAAGTTTAAAAATATCCATTTAAAAGTGGCTTCCAGATGGGCAGAGAACCGGTTGTTAATTTATTTTGAGCCCATCATTGATTGAAAGGTTTCTGGAAGTAACCAAATATTATATGTGGTACTCTTAATTTTATCCAAAATTAATACTTTGCCCATTTGGTTACTGAAATAGGACTGGAGTGGACTACCAACAAGGCAGGCTGCAGCAGGCAGTGGAGGGATGAAGAAAGAAGTAATACTGTGCCCATTGCTCATGTTTCCATTTGCCTATATCCTCGTATCTCTTCCCTCTTTGCTGCTGCTCCATGTTTTGAAATACAGCTACAGAGCAGGGTCAAAACACAAAAACCAGGAGAAGCTCCAATCCACTTTTACTTCTGATTTCTGGATCCTAGCCTTACTTCCCAGGCAGCTGGGAGCTGCCTCTGGCTAAATGTATCCTAAGGCCTATATCCTAAAGTGAAATTAAGCCCCTTGCTCCAGAGCAGTTAAGATGACTTTCCATAAAATAACACTAGAGGGTGAAATAACTGCATGGACCCGTAACTGCTATGGATTTTGCCCTTAGTCTGAGTAGACCCATTGGGACTGCTGTCGCCCTACTGTGAGGAAGAGGATGAGTCTCCCCTTCCCCAATCCCCACAGTAGCACAGCAACAGCCCCATAACATGTGTTGGATACAGCACATGTTTTCCAGCCTGCCTATCACTCTCACTCCAGCATAGCTATGTTCCTTGCAAGACAGACTTGCACCGGGAGTTGCACTTGAGTTCTCAGGAGCTTGAGAGGACACAGGAAAATAAAACTAAGCTAGTAAGGCAAGAGTCAGAAGAGGAAGATTTGGGGCAAAATCCAGAGCAGTTATGGGTCCACGTAGTTACGACACCCTCTAGTGTTATCTTATTGAAAGTCACCTTAAATGCTCCAACACAAAGGACTTATTTTGACTTTAGGATATGGGCCTTAGATACTCATCTAACAGCTTTTAGATCATCATAACAGCTAGTCATAGCTTTAAAGTAACCTTCTGAGTGTCCCTGCCCCAAGTCAAGGGAAAAGTAACTCATGACATTTCCTCAGCCAAATAACAGTATCCCAAACTTAAGAATGTGAAAGCTGAACTTTTGGAATTTGGAGATGCCCAGTGTAGTTTAGATCTGTTTGCTTTCCATATGGCAGCTGTGTGCATCCTTTAATACAGATTCACAAAGACTAGCACACACTGGACATCTAATAGGAGGAACAAATAATGGCCACACTTAGAAGTTGCCAAGGTGGATAGAATACAGTACATTATAATAATCATCTTAGTGTTTTTCCCACCTAGCCGGGGTCTGCCTAGGGTTAGGGCTTGTTTGGCAACTGAGATATACTTCAACTGATGTGTCAGTCTCATCTGTCGTCGATGGCATTTTACCTACTGCCAGGTACTTATTTATCTACTCATATTTACATGCTTCCAAACTGCTAGGTTATTATAGAGTACTGAATTCTGAAATCGGCAATAAAAAAAATGGATGAAAATGTCAGAAACTGCTTCTGCTTTCTCAAGGATAAACAACTGAAACTATTTTGAGACTGTCCAATGATACTTCTGGAAGCTTTTACCAAATACCACTATCTCACGCATTATTACAACGGCATCAGAGTAGGTCTTATGGTGTGTACTTCTTCTTGGATGAAAGCATTCAAAAAGGCCTCTTTAAGGTAAGGGAATGTTGTGCTGGAAAATTTGGATAAGATTGAACCCTGTGTTAGGCAGAGTATAAAATCTATACATTAGATTCTTGTACACTCAATTTGCATGTTGTCCAAGTGGCATAATTGTTGCGAAGTTCCCAATCATATGATCATCACACCATAGTTAAGACAGTTGTGTGAAGCAGTAGCTGGGAAACTTGAATTTAGAAATCTTTTTTAAAAAATAGGGCTTTTTCCGCAGCTGGTTTACTGCAGCTAACAGTGCGGTTGACAATGTGGTTGATGTAGTTGACAATGCACAGTTGTTAATGCGGTTGATGCTTCACACAAATAGTTAACTACCCCCCTAGTTAAAAAACACATATTTAGAGGGCATAAATAATCTACAAATGTATCTTCCCAGTATCTGATCAGTCCTAATTTGCTTTAACATTAACATTGAGACAAAAGAAACTGAACACTTTTGTAAATAAATTTTGCTATTATGCAACATATTTTCAAAATTCTACAAGCATAGAAGCTTTGCAGGCATTATCTTCAGAGATAACTGTTCAACAACAGGCTCTGAAATCACAAATAAAATATATATAGCAAGTCAACTATAGTTTTCTTTGTACCTTGATTTTTCCTACAATTATTCATAAATATTTTTAACCTTATAAAGCATTTTAAGGACACAATCCTGACCAAGCATACTCAAAAGTAAGTCTCATTGTGTTCAATGGGTGTTACTCCCAGAAGAGTGTCTTTAGGATTGCAGCCTTAGGCTTGTTGTTTGTTCAACACACACAACCGTGCATAATTTGTACTATTTATGTTAATGTTGGTTTATATAACAAGTTATTTACTTTCCATTCCAGTTAACTACCATATTTATTCAGCTTAGGGCGCAATCCAGAGTAACTACGTGGAATCCTTGCTCCGGTGTAAGAACAATTTGCTCTGGATTGCAATATGAATTTCCCATAGGTTTTCACTAGGTAGTGCAGTAACTAAGGGTACACGTAATGTCTCTTACGTGCTCCCGTAGTTACTCTGGATTGTAGGGCATGTTAACTACCATATTCAGCTCACATTTTTCAGCTGAAGTGAAGTCTCCAAAATTGGGATGTGCATTAGATTCGATGGAGCATGAGAGTCGAGTAAATGCATTATTTTTTATTATACATATAGGTCAGTATTTAACAGTTTACTATATTGTAATTGAAAATATAACATACCATAGTTGTATAAGGTACTGAAATTAGGTAAAAATCAAAATATAAACCCAGACATATTATTATTGTCATATAACTCATTTGTTATATGCAGTACAATTAAATTAAATGTATGCAGCTGTGCATTACAGTTACCAGTAAACTTTTTTATCTCAAGGCTTTTAAAATCAGGGTGCAGATTAAATTTCATGGCACATTAGATTAAATATGGGAATTTATAGAATAAAGAAGTTCAATAAGGCTTGATATGGCCACAAACGTAATTTTATTTGGATCCTGGTAGTTCTCTATACTATGTATACATTTTATGTATGAAGGTACAGCAAAGACAAACATTGATTAGTCATAAACAAAAGAAAAAATATTTTCAAGGTGTCATCATTCCATCTATCATTGCACATGATGATTTTTACTTTTGTATGCAGCTTGTATTTAATCCGTAGATGGTACATAATTGTAAATAATGCTATAAAGTTGGATTCTCATTCTCTGTTGGGGCTTCTGTGCCTGAAAATCCTGAATACTGAAAACCATGAGTAATGAAACACACAGTTTTAGGGTGCAATCCTAACTTAGGCTTGCCGAATTCATTGGTCTTCCTGTTCCCATAGTGCTGTAGGGAGGAAAGCGCATTTCTTGGCAGTGGCCTAACACTACCCCAGGAGTAGCGCAGAAGTGTCTTACAGCACTTTTGTGACTTCCCCACATTAGCACAGGACTTGTGCCAGGGTTTAGGCCAGCCTAACTGGAGCTTAGGATTGCTGCCTAAGGCACCTTTAACCAGGGTGACCAGATGCTCAAAGGAGGACAAGGTCTTGGATTCCTCTCAGCCTGGACTTTCCAGCAGACAATGGCACAATTGCCTACTCACAAGTAAAGCCATGATATTGGGCACTTTCCCATAAAGTTCAATGCATATTTTTTTATTTTTAGTTTTTTGGCCATAGCTTTTGATGTGAAGGAGACATTTCAAAACTGATTTTTGCATTGGATTCAGCTCTTCAATATGAATCCAACAACATATGACATGACGGGGTACTGTACACTACTGCAAAGTTCCAAAATGAAGCCAAAAGGGAGGACGAAGCCCTTTTGGAGGCTACCCGGACAGGAGACTAAAGAAGAGGATAAATCCAGAAATTTCCAGTCATTTGGTCACTCTGCCTTTAACCCTCCAGAGCAGTGGTGAGCTTCAAAAAAATTAACAACCGGTTCTATGCCCATCTGGCAGTCACTTTTAAATGGCTATTTTTAAACTTTATATGTCCTGTCTCTCATTAACAACCG
Organism: Cryptoblepharus egeriae; assembly: GCA_030015325.1. NCBI lineage: Eukaryota > Metazoa > Chordata > Lepidosauria > Squamata > Scincidae > Cryptoblepharus > Cryptoblepharus egeriae. The sequence continues at coordinate 114,323,313 of JAREYC010000003.1, forward strand.
GTTCTATAGAGTAGGTGCGAACCTGCTGGAGCCCACCACTGCTCCAGAGGCACATTCTCCCCGATACTCAGAATCTCATTAAAACTGGGAGTGATGCTTTAAGACGTAAGCCTTCAGAGCAGAGAAGATAGCAAAATGCCCTTTAAAGGCATTAAAAAGGTCCATTCCGGTTTTTGTCCAAAAACCAAGTCACTTTTTTGTCTAAAAAGTAGAAGTTGCAAGCAGGAGCACATGGCCTCTGTGGGCTGCAGAAAGCCCTCCAGAGAAGACCAGAACAGAGCTATAGATGCCTTCAGAGGGTTCAGGTTAAGATAGAAAATACGTGGATAAATAGTACGAAAGTATTGCCTTTTTCTGTGCTGTGTTTTTACAAGACAAAGGCTGCAATCTTAAACACACTTTCCTGGGAGAAAAACCCACTTAACACAATGAAGCTTACTTTCGAGTAGACTTGGTTAGATTGTGCTCAAAGTCAACATGGCAAAAAAAAAAATACATTGAATGAGTCAACTTGGGTTGATATCACTAAACAGCTTTCACTTAAGACAGGAAACACAAGCAGAGTTTTACCAGAATTCTGGAAAGCCATGAAGGAGCAGCATAAGTGGTTTACCCCTCTCTCCGGCTGCTACATAATGGAATCTCAACCCAGAATCCTAGAAGGGAAAGAAAAGTATTTTTATAATCATTGGTGAATATTCAGGTGCCTAAGCATTCATAAGATCTTTGTTCAACTCAAGGTGAAATCCAGAGTAACTACAGGGAGTCCTTGCTCCGGAGTAAGAACAAGTTACTCTGGATTGCAATATGAATTTCCCATAGGTTTTCACTAGGTGGTGCAGTAACTACTGGTGCACCTAATGTCTCTTACGTGCTCCCGTAGTTACTCTGGATTGTGCCCTATGGCTGCAATCCTAACCTCTGGTTAGGCTGGCATAAGCCCTGGTATAAGTTCTTTGTTAACCTGGGGGTGTCACAAAAGTGCCTGAGAGGTTAGGCCAGTGCACAGGCATACGCCAAACACCAACATGGGAAGACATGCCAGGTGAGTGAGTAACCTAAATTGGTTAGGATTGCACCCTAAGGCTATGATCCTATCCATACTTAATTGGAAGTAAGCCCCATTGACTATAATGGGACTTACTTCTGAATTGATATGCATAGGATAGAGCATGGACAGTGTCCAATTGAAAAATATTTTGATTTTTTTCAAAAGGATACGTCCAAAAGGTATAGGAGGACATACGCACAGTGACCACCATATGTAACCTTTTCCAGAACACGTCCTCTTTTCTCACCTTGTGAGATAAAAGTCTTCATTGTCGTCCTTTTCCTTATGAGCAGGCAGACCTTGGCAGCACGTCTGTGAAGTTTAAAAGTTGCCCCCTTTTCCTGCCAGGGCACAATCTTTGGGGATTTTGTCACTGCCATAGTCTCTCCCCACAAAGGGAGTGAAGCTCTGAAGAACCACTGGGATATTTCAATGCAGTTTGTTTAATTTCAATGTTGTACCAGTGGTGGGCTTCACGGGATTCTCACAGGTGTAATAGAACCCTTTGCTAATGAGCGCCTGGTTCTGAGAACCGATTAGTAATGGGACATAGAACCTCTTGTTAATTGAGGTTATTAATAGAACCTATTGTTATTAATAGAACCTATTGTTAATTTATTTGAATCCCACCACTGGTTGTAACCCTAGGCAATATAGGGGTTACTACAGGCAATGCCAATTGTAGGCAATGCCACTGCCTAAAATCAGGGTTGCCATAATTCTCCTCCACAAAACCAGGACAGGTCTGGTCAAACCAAAACCCTGTCAAATCTGCCAGTGCGTGAATGCAATCCCCCAAAACCGGGCAACACTACCTACAATATAGAAATTACACAAGCCTACTTGTGAATGTATATGCCTCCCTCCCCCATGTGTTTTTAGTCAGCATTTTGACAGAGCTTTCCACAACTTCTTGTTTTTTATGAACTATTTATGATGCTATTTTTGGAAATATATTTGCAGAAATGCATCTGGCTGCTTCCAACTCGGCTTCTTTCACTGTGACCAAAATGGCACCGTTCTGAAGCACACCTCCGTACTATACTACCAAGGGGGAGAATAATATGAGAGGGGCAGAGGAACAGAAATAAAATGGAGGCCTAGGGTAGTCTGGACCCAGGAGAGGATGAGACCAGTTTAGAAGGCTTGCAACGTATTCTAACCTCCCCTGCCCACTATGCTGGGCTTTCCGGATTTGCTCCAGCTAAATCAGTGGTACAAATCTAAGAAGCCCCATAGGGTTGGCTGGGCTTTACTTGGTAGTAAGAGGTATTGCTGTCCCTTGAGGAGACATCCAGCTGCTATCTGGATGCAGCGTAAGCAAAGCGGCCCCACTGACTAAAGCAAATTAGGACTGGGCTGTCAGCCAGTGTGTGTATATCTCAAAGGGCAGTTCAAGAGCAGTGTGTACCCTATATGTTTTCCACAACAGCCGTAATAGCACATAACACTACCTCAACTGGCAAAGTTTTTTGGGGGGTACTATTTCAGGAAAACAAACAAGATGTCTGCTGAGACTGCTAATAAGGACACTAAGCAGGCACTGGAATACTTGCCTATTAGTAACTATCTGGAGAGCCTACATTCATTTAATGCTTGACATCAGCCAGCTGTGAGAAGTTAATGATCAGCTAGTGTGCAAGAATATGTCACAGGAGGGTAAATGAGAGAAGTTGTTATGGCTGCTTCCTGCATCTTTAAAGAACAGTCAATCTCCTGGTACAATTACTAAACTGTTACTCCTAGGTTTTTCTAAGCTACTAATTCAACTTGATTTTAAACCAGTTTAAGTGCTACATCTTTTCCCTGACCTTGGGCCGCATTGTGAATGTACTGATGTTGAAAAGCTGGGTAAATTCAGGCCCTCAGAGCAGCAAGTTTTGCATATATTGAAAAATTTGTGCTTGCTTTCTTCATTCATTTTACTGGAGGAAGCAGACTCGCATGTAAATTATCTGGCGTAAGGCTCTAGATTGGGACATGTTATCTGTGCTTTAGAAATAATAGTTGCATAAAGCTCTACTGTATTATTTATTTTAAAAAATTTATATCCCGCCTTTCTCGGGCCATAGACTGACTCAAGGCTGCTCACAGTACAACATACCGGTAATTAAAAACATTAAATAAGACAAATCAATTAAAAGCAATTTAAAACATACAAGCTAAAAACAATAAAAATAATAACACCCCAAAAAAATACACAATCGCAGTAAACACATTTTTTAACCCGTTTAGGTTTTAGATATACAATACAGGAAAATAATTTGCATTCACAAATCCAGACAGCTCTTTATGGTTTTATAGACTTAAGGCAGATTTAAAGACATCTATTCTCTCCTTTGTAGGGATTTACTTCTTAGCAACTGATAGCATACACAATTTATGCCCATTGTAGTTAAGGGCATTTCATACCGAATATGCTGACTAACTCGATGGGCAATTTAATTAAACATATTAGCAATTTAATTAAACATATTTATTCACTTTATACTATATTGTTATAGGATGCTAATTCATTTTCTCTTTGAGAATTGTTTTCACGCTGCAGAAAGTGGTTGGGTAAATCTGGAACCCATCCGATTATTTGCAGTTTTTTCTTCCAGTATTTAATATTGAACAAGTAGGTTTTCAGGTGGTTATTTCCCAGTACATTCAAGCTTTCATCCACAAGCTGCTCAAGCTGATTGAGTACTGGGTGCATTTTCACCTATCTTTCTAGGAGTTTATTTCCACAGTGAGTAGTAAAACATAGGGCAAAATCCAGAGTAACTACGGGGAGTCCTTGCTCCAATGTAAGAACAATTTACTCTGGATTCCAATATGAATTTCCTATAGGTTTTCATTAGGAGGTGCAGTAACTACGGGTACACGTCTCTTACGTGCTCACGTAGTTACACTGGATTTGGGGGATAATTCATGTATCTTTAAAGGCAGAACAATACATTACATGTGGCATAGAGACATTAGCCATAATGGCTGCTTAATGTCAAGATCTCCTCCTTTCCACCCTCATCCTTCCAAAATGTATGGGATCATTTACCCCATGCCATGATGTAATCATCCTGTATTCTGGTGCATCCCGTTAATATAACCACCACCACCATACAACATAGAATGGAAAACTTTGGCCATAAAATACTTTTAGGTAGGTTTCTTGTAACACCAGCTTTCCACTTGCAGTTATATACTGAAGTACTTGTTCCTCCAACATCGTTTATTTTGGAGACATAGCAGATTTACCCTCATCCTTTTAGCACTCTTGCTCTAATACTTATCTGAGCGGGTGCCTTGCAAAAGAGAAAGAACAGTTCACACAAACCACAGTTCACATGTGTTGCCTCTGCGCTGCTCTAGGATTGTTCTATAAGAACTCAGGATTGTTCTATAAGAATTTATCTGCCAATAAATACTGGACAGTAAGTAGGTTTAAGCATGGGGGGAATAAAAGAGCGCAACAGATGGATACAATGTCATGAGACATACACACACCCTCTGTCCTGCAAGTGAACAGAAAGAGCGCAATCCTAACCAAATTTCTAGTAGTGGCATAGCTATGCCTGTGGGCCATGTATCCTGCAGTTGTGGGAGTTGTAAGGTAAGCCTCTTCAAGGTAAGGCAATATTAGTTTTTGGCTGCAGTCCTAAAGACACTTTCCTGGAAGTAAGACCTGTTTAACACAATGGGGCTTACTTCTGGGTAGACATGGTGAGGAGGCTGCAATCCAAGACAACTTCAGAGTGTCTCCCCACTTTCTCCTTCTCTCCATCCTGAGCCTCTCTCTCCCCTGCTCCCTTCTGGCCAGCCCTGAGCTGTTTCCCTCTTCTCCACTGCTCTTCTCTCCCTCTGCCCAGCGAACACCCGGCCACAGGAGGAACAGCCCAGAAGTGTTGCTTTCACTATGGGCAGGTGCGCTAGGCAGCCCTGATGCCTTTTAAACAGGCTGCTGGCCAGCGCGTCTGCCCCAACTGCCAACAAATGTTTTCTTTCCGTTAAGCACTTTCTTTACGTGAAGCAGAATCCTGGAGAAATTTTTGTTTGTTACGTGAAACATACTTTACGTGAGGCGTTCTTTATGTGAGGTGCCACTGTATATAAAAGAGAAAAGTCACTGACTGACTCACTGACTGACTGACTCACTCACTCACTCATCACCGCCCTGCCAAAACCGCTGGGCCTAGAAGTGTGAAATTTGGGGAGGGTGTTCCTTCCGTGAGGGAGGGGTGCACTAAGAACTGGTTTTTGGAAATTCCGACCGGAAGGGAGTGAAAAGGGGCGCAATGCGTTTTCCTCCCTATACTTTGCATTGGAGAATTGCTGACTCAGCAACATTCTGCCCCAACTGCTGGGCCTGAAGCATGGAATTCTGGGAGTTCCTTCTGTCACCTGAACTCCCACCAAGAACCATCTGGAGAAATTAACCCTTCAGGGGCTGAAAAGGGGGCAACGTGTTTCTGTCCTATACTTAACATGGGAGACTGAACCACATCCAGCCAATTTGGTGCTCTCCCTAGTGCTCTGCCTGGTGCTCTCTGCCTGGTTAGGAGGAATAGGTTGCACTGAGGAGGATGCTGTGCATGGGGGGGGGAGGGTTGGTGTGCATGGGGGGAAGTTGCACATGGGGGAAATTGCGCATGGGGGAAGTTGTGCATGTGAGAAAGTTGCGCATGGGGGTTGATGCGCATGGGGGTTGATGCGCATGGGGAGAAGTTGCATGGGGGAAGTTGTGCATGGGGTTGATGCGCATGGGGGTTGATGCAAATGGGGGTGATACACATGGGGGAAGTAGCACATGGGGAGTTGATGCGCATGGGGAGTTGATGCGCATGGGGGAAAGTTACGCATGGGGGGTTGATGCGCATGGGGGAAGTTGTGCATGGGGGAAGTTGCGCATGGGGAGTTGATGTGCATGGGGGGTTGATGCACATGGGGGGTTGATGCACATGGGGTAAGTTGCGCATGGGGTAAGTTGCGCATGGGGGGTTGATGCGCATGGGGGGTTGATGCGCATGGGGGAAGTTGTGCATGTGAGGAAGTTGCGCATGTGAGGAAGTTGCGCATGTGAGGAAGTTGCGCATGGGGGGTTGATGCATATGAGGGGTTGATGCATATGAGGTGATGGCATAGGGGAGAATTTTACTCCCGCAACTCGGGTACGCTTTTTGCTAGTGTATTATATATCACCTGATATATAATACTAAGAACTGCAGAACCCCCTTAGAACTGAAGAACTTCCTTTAACTCAATACTTGCAGAAATATCCTGCAAAGGCTATTACGCCTGAAGCAATGAGTTTTCTGGGGACACCTTAAGACTTTTTTTTTTTAAAAAAAGAAACTATCCCTAAAATCCAGAGTAACTACATGAGCACGTAAGAGACATTACGTGTACCCGTAGTTACTGCACCATCTAGTGAAAATCTATGGGAAATTCATATTGCAATCCAGAGTAAATTGTTCTTACACCGGAGCAAGGACTCCCCATAGTTACTCTGGATTGCACCCGTAATATGGGTGATTAAGTTCATTTGCAACTCACTTGAATGCATCTCCTCTGGCCTTACTTACTGGTAATGTAGTGACAAAAAATGAATATTTAAGACTGGGATGTCAGAGACCACTAATATTAGTAGGAGTTCTCCTTGGAAGTCACCCTGCTAAGACTTCTGCAGTTTCAACATCTCAATATTCAAACTATGCCATAAATTATGCAAAGCAAAGCAGAGAACCCACTGACTCTGTTATGTTTAGTTTTGCAATTCACTGCACCTTTTCTCTTAACTCCCCCAATATTTTGGGAGTGTGCACAAAGAAAGTGCATCCATTCATCCACATCAGAGTGGACAAAACCGTCACCTCTCTTCCACGGCTATAACAGCCATCCCTAGTGTTGCTTTCTTTCCAGCAGTGAGCAGTAGACAGAGCTGGAGGAGGAGTGGAAGGTCAGCCAGGCACCCACCATCTCCCTAGGCTTGTCCTTGTTTTGCAGGGAAGCCTCCTTCAGTGCCAGGGTGACCATATGTCATGACCGCAAAGGAGAAAAAGGCCCCCCCACAATGTTGGATACTTAAGAAAAGTAAGACATGACAAAATAAAAACTAAAAACACTCGTATATATATATAAACACTATAGCAGGCCTCCGTCAGTCTTGAAAGACTATGGTATCGTGCTCGGCACTGCATACGCTGCATGCGAAGCACGAAAGCCTGGGTTGGATTGTTATGGAGGATAGGCTGTTACCCAAGCAGCAAATCCCCCCTCTCCACGCCACTGAATTAGTCCAATGGAAAGGCAGAGCCGATACAATTGGATCCAGCTGGCGTTGCAGAGCTGGGCTAAGGACAGGAGCTCACCCTGTCTTGTGGGGCCGACCTGGGTCTTGAACCCTGGCCTGCTGGTTAACAGGCACAGTGACTTAGCCACTTGCGCCACCCACAGCCCTTTATAAACACTATATTTTTAAATTTAAAACTATTACATGTAATTTATTGTTATAATCTATTAATTACAAGAACACTACATGCTGCCTGCTCACAAGGAAAAGGAATACAATGAAAATTTTTCACATGACACAAGGCGAAAATCCAGGACATGTCCTGGTAAAAGAGGACATATGGTCACCCTGCTCAGTGCTGGCTTGCCTCTTGAAACAAGGTGACAATGGCTGCAGTCCTAACCACACTTACCTGGGAATAAGACCCATTGAGCAGAGGTCATGACCTTACTTCTGAGTAGACATGATTAGGATTGCACTGTATATGTCATAACTGCAATGGAGGACAAGGCCCCAAAATGTAGGACATCCAAGAAAAATGTAGGACATTACAAAATAAAGGGTAAAAACTCTCATCTGTATTGCTTTCCTGTGCTTAATTTAAATCCTATATTTCTTATTATTAAATTGAAAACTTGTTACATATAATTTATTTGTTACAAGAAGGCTACATGCTGCCTGATCGCAAGGAAAAGGAGCACAATGAAGTTTTTTCCCCCAGGACACAAGGCTAAAAAACAACATGTCCTGGAATAAAAGGGCATATGGTCACCCTGATTCATTATTTGTGTCAGAAGCACATGTATGGGTAATAATAATGGGTATATCATCCTGATATAAATACTATATTGCTTATTGTTGAAATTTAAAACTATGACATCTAAATTTATTACACACATTTCCCTGGGAGTAAGACCCACTGAACACAATGGGGCTTACTTTAGAGTAGACATGGTTAGGATCGTGCTCATAATTTATGAATGACAAGACAATGACATACTAGGAAAAGGTGGACAATGAAGACTTTTTTCCAGGCTATAAAAGAGGATACATCTTGGAAAAAGAGGATCTATGGTCACCCTGTATATAATTTAGGAATTACAAGAAGGCTCCACGCTGCCTGCTCACAAGGAAAAGGAGGAGGATGAAGATTTTTTTCCCCAGGGTAAAAAAGAGTACATATCCTGGAAAAAGAGGTATATACTGATATAAACTCTATATTGCTTATTCTTAAATTTAAAACTATGACATCTAATTCATGACACATGATTTATGAATTATAAGATGATCACAAGAAAAAGGAGGAGGATGAAGATCATTGTGTGATAAATTAATGAATTTCAAATTTAATAATAAGCAATATAGTGTTTATATCAGGTTGACCATATGTCCTCTTTTTCCAGGACACTTCCTCTTTTTTAGCCTTATGTTCTGGAAAAAGAGGACACAGTGTCACCCTGATAGAAACTCTATATTGCTTATTCTTAAATTTAAAACCATGACATCTAATTCATGACACATGATTTATGAATGACAAGATGATCACAAGGAAAAGGAGGACAATGAAGATTCCTTCCCACCAGGGAAATGTCCTGGCCAAAGAGGACATGGAGTCACCCTGCCCCAAAGAGCCTCACCTTGATCCTGACATAGCAGTGGGTGCCCAAGGAAGGGTCATTGAGGCAGCCTGGAGGGTTCTCCCTGATGAGCCACTGGAAGGTCCTGCCAGGCCTGATGCTGAGGCTCCACAAAAGTTTCAGGAGCTCCAGGCAGGAGCACAGCCAGCAGTAACTGTACACCAGAGCCCAGAAGAGCAGAGCCTTGATTGTCACCATCAGCCTGTTGGGGATGATGATGATGATGCTGCTGCAGGGAGAGGATGCTGAGGATGCTAGAAGATGCTGCTGAGGATCTTGAGGATGCTGATGCACTGATGCTTCCTTCCCCCTTCAGCAAGATGGGCTCTGCCAGCAGGAGGCAGGGATGGACAGCATCACCACGCAGATGAATGGAGGAGCTCAGACCACACCAGCTGGAGGGGGGAGAAGGAGGGAGGGAGGGAGGAGAGCAGCACTGACTGCTGCTCACGCGCCTGCTGCATGGGGGAGGCAGCCCTGCAGCCACTGGGGAGCTGTCCAGGCAAGCAGCAGCTGCTGCCAGCCTCCTCCACACTCCACCATGCATGGGCAGGGGGACCACATCTCCTCCTTTTCTAGGACATCTCCTCTTTTCTTAGCTTTATGTCCTGGGGAAAAAAATCTTCATTCTCCCCCTTTTCCTTGTCACCAGGCAGCATGGAATCATCTTATTATTTTGTGATAAATTAATGAACTTTCAATTTAATAATAAGCAATATAGTGTTTATATCAGGGTGACCACATGTCCTCTTTTTCCAGGACAAGTCCTCTTTTTCAGCTTTATGTCCTGGGAGGGAAAAAATCTTTATTCTCCTCCTTTTCCTTGTCATCAGGCAGCATGGAATCATTATTGTGTAATAAATTAATGAATTTCAAATTTAATAATAAACAGTATAGTGTTTATATCAGGGTGACCATATGTCCTCTTTTTCCAGGACAAGTCCTCTTTTTCAGCTTGATGTCCTGGGGGAAAAAACTTCATTCTCCTCCTTTTCCTTGTGAACAGGTAACATGTAATCGTCTTATCATTCATAAATCATGTGTAATAAATTAGATGTCATCATTTTAAATCTAATACAATAATAAGCAATATAGTGTTATATCAGGGTGACCCTATGTCCTCTTTTTCCAATAGATGCCCTCTTTTTTTAGCCATGTGTCCTGGGGGAAAAAATCTTCATTGTCCTATTTTTCCTGGTGAGCCAGCAGCCTTAAATTTAATAATAAGCAACGCAATGTTTATGTTAACCACATGAAATAAATATGAATGTTTTTTGCTTTTGTTCTGATATGGCATACATTTTTCTTGGGTGTCCTACATTTTGGGAGCCTTGTCCTCTTTTCTGGTTATGACATCTGAAGAGGGAACAGAAACTTCCTGAGATCAATTTTCTTATCTCACCTGGACTTACTACCTGCATAGGATAGACTGTTGCTGTTGCTACCTCTGAAAGCCATATGGGCTGGGCCAAGGAATGCATACATGACCCTCCTAGATAACTAGACCACTACAGTGGCTCTTTGGGGTATAGGTCTGTTTGCCATATGAGTTCAGGGACAGCTGATGCAGGAGTATGTTTTGGAGCAAACAGACTTCCACTATAATCGTCATCTTTATTGTTACTGTCAAAGACCAGCATAGTAGTGAGAGTATGTATGATGATGCAATGATTTTCTGCAATGATTTCCTATAGATAAAAGATTTTAGACTTACAAGAGCATTTGGTTTCCATTTTTCTCTAGTGGCTGATGCTGCTCCAGCAGGTAGACCTGAGCTCTGCATTTCAAAGCCCAGTAAATCTGGGCTCCAAAGATTTTTCCAAGTGTTATTCCTTCCTCCTGCTTTATTTTGTCTCTTCTCTAATGCCCACCTTTGTCATACCTTGCAAGACCTGCTCCATTTCATCTTCATCTCCTTTGGGATTAGGCCCCACAGAAACATTAACCCTACAATCCAGAGTAACTACGGGAGCATGTAAGAGACATTTATGTCAATGTAGTTATGGCACCACCTAGTGAAAACCTATGGGAAATTCATCCAGAGTAAATTGTTCTTACGTCAGAGCAAGGACTCCCCAAGGACTCTGGATTGCGCCCTATTGCTCTTATCCAAAGGTCCTTATTCAAGCAGGGTTGGGTTCATACAAACATCTTTTTTGACATAATAACTGCAATCAAGGTCCCTGCAAAAGAGACCTTACAGAGTTAAAACCACAGACAGTGCTTTCAGACGCAGACTGCAATCCTAAACACACTTTCCTGGGAGTAAGCTCTATAGATACAGTTGGACTTACTTCTGAGTAGACACCTTTAGGATTGTGCCCTCTGTATGCTACTGTGGGTGATTGTTGAGATCCAGGTTCAAGTCCTCACTGAGTGACTATGAGCCAGTTACCTTTCATCTTACTTCTTAAGTTTGCGGTCAGAATAAAAAGGAGGTGGGGAAGAGAACATCACAAATGCTGCCACAAAATCCTCAAGAAAGGACAGAATACTGTATTTGTATTGTGTGAAAACAGTTTGCAGTTTAGGATTTTGCTCTAAATAACATGGGAGAAGAACAGCCCTGTGATGGCTTTACTTTATACTCTACCTCTTTTAAGGTAGAGATCTTCAGCAGTCAAGACTTGACTCTCATATAGTTTGCTGCAGTGTTACCACCATTTTGTCCAGAGGATCAGACCGACAGAGTAGGAACAGTTGCCTAGGCCAGTGGTCCAGAAGTGGAAAATCTTCTCAGAGACTTGGCAATATATGAGTGGCTTTGATGAAAGCTCATCCACTTGTTGTCATCCTCTTGATCTCCAGCAGCACTTCCTCTGCTCTCTCACTCTCGGTTTTCATAATCGTCCTCACCCTCCTTCCACTTAGGGTGAAATCCAGAGTAACTATGGGAAGTCCTTACCCTGGAGTAAGAACAAATTACTTTGAATTGCAATATGAATTTCCCATAGGTTTTCACTCGGTGGTGCAGTAACTATGGGTGCACGTAATGTCTCTTAAGTGCTCCTGTAGTTACTCTGGATTGTGTCCTTAATCTGGAATAAGAGGCAACAGGCAGTATGCACCAAGCAGCTGCCAATAGATTCCTTGAAGCTCTTGAAAGTGGGACCCATGTTTGTAGGTTAGGGCTTGAGCTGGGTTCCAGCCAGGGGTCTTTTTAAAGGGCGTACTCACTAGTACCTCTGCGGTGAGTACCGGCACCTCTGTGGCCCCAAGTAGACATGTCTATGATTACAAATAACATTTTCATGGCTTGATTTCAAGTACCCCCACCTTGATTTCTAGAAAAGCACTGGGCAAAAGCTGCAGTCTGCTGGCTTAAATTGTGGCTAGGACTCGAGCCAGGTATAATATTTGCATTTATGAAGGATCCTATACCCAAGGAGATTTGATCGGAACACTAATATCCAAGATAATCTTTGTAGGCTCTAGAAAACGAACACAAAAAACTAGATGAGTGGGATGTGTTTGTGTTGTGGGGGCGGCCGTGGGTACCTCATAGCAATTACTGGCGTTCCCGTTGCTTCCAAACTTGGCCGCACTGAAGGAATGCCTGTAGTTGCTTAGCAACTCCTGGCCATACTGATTCTCTTCTTCTTCCTCCATCTATTTCAAATGTAAAGAGCAATAGAAACAAGGTTGTTTGTGGTGGGGAGGGAAGGGAGAAGTGCCTATAGAGGCCAAAAAATAGGGACACACTATTTAGACAGACATTTTAAACACAGAGCAGTAGGGTGTGACTCGCAATGGTGGGATTCAAATAAATTAACAGGTTCTATGTCCTAATAACCTAAATTAACAACAGGTTCTATGTCCCATTAGTCACCAACCAGGCGCTCATTAGCAAAGGGTTCTATAGAACCTGTGAGAACCCCCTGAAGCCCACCACTGGGTGTGAGGGAAAGGAAAATAGACCTAGGGTGCAATCCTAACCAATTTTGGCTAGCCTAACTCACCTGGCATATCTTCCGTGATTGTGTAGGGATGCCTGTGCACTGGCTTAACCCCATACAGCCCAGAAGTGAAGCACTGTATGGCACATTTGTGACACCCCAAGGTAGCGCAGGACTTGTGGTAGGGCTTAGGCCAGCCTAACTGCAAGTTAGATTGCAGCCTTAGTCTAGAGGCAGCTGGTAATTGTTTTGGTTACAATTAGTATTTCCCTACATGGAAATAAGTGGCCTAAGTGGAGGTTAGGATTGCAGCCCTAGTCAATAAGCACCAGTGAGCATTTGGCAACATGGAGTCCTCATCATTATCATCTGTGACACAAAATTCCCTTCAAGAAAAACTATAAAGGTAGAGAAGGGGTAAACCCCTTATCTTCTGGGATTGTTATGGGGCTGCCAGTTTTTCCTACAACTGTTACTCATCGTGACATGCAAGAGGCTGCTTCCACAGAAGCTCTTCTCAATATTCAGAGTAGCTTGAACTTGAACATGGAAATTCTGCTTAAAGGGAGGGAGTCAGAGCAGTGGTTCTCAAAGTGAAGGGCAGGACCCCCTTGGAGGGCTGCAACTTCATTTCAGAGGGGTTGTAAAAGGTTGGGTGCAACCATTTTAGAATCTGGAACTGAGTGCTGTCAATGCTATCTTGGAATGGGACACTCAGGCTGCAACCCATACTTTCCTGAGAGTAAATTTCATTGAAAACAATGGATCGTACTTCAAAGTAGACATGGAGGAACTCTCTGGAGACATGAAGCATCAGTGATGTCACTTCTAGTCGTAACATCACATCCAGTGGTGGGCTCCAGCAGGTTCGCACCTACTCTATAGAACCGGTTCTTAACAAGAGATAGGACATATAAAGTTTAAAAATAGCTATTTAAAAGTGGCTGCCAGATGGGCAGAGAACCGGTTGTTAATTTATTTGGAGCCCATCACTGATCACATCCCGTGATGACATAACTTCTGAGGGGGTACCAAACAGATTGCCACTCTCAGATGGGGTTCTGGGCTTAAATGCTTGAGAACCACTGAGCTAGAGAATCTGTTGAGTGTGGTAGGCCAACTATGGTTCTTTGGGATCCAGCCTACATGCTTCGGAACAGGACACAGGTAGGCTAGAGCTGAAAAATAAAGTCTCAAAAGCGTTGAGATATAATTTCCCAGGAGACTGTCCCTCACTTGGGATCTTCAAGCAGAGGCCTGAAAAGCACCTATTGGAAATGCTCTAGGACAGGGGTGTCTAACATGCAGCCCAGGGGCTGCATGCGCCCCAGGATGAGGGTGGATGCAGCCCTCCTGCAAAGCTGGCCACCACCATTGGAAAAACCAGCTTTGTGGCAGCAGCCATTTTCAAATTTCATGTGCTTCTCTGCACACTGACCTGGGCGGCCGCCACAAAGCTATTCTGGGCTGCCTGGCTCCTCTCCCTACCTGCCTCCTGGCACTCAGAGCGCTTCAGGCCCCTGCAGACTTTGCAGCGCTCACCCATCTGCATCCCCCAAAAGCAGCCTCTATCCCAGCTGCTGCCTGCTGCCCTTGTGACCTACTCAGACATAAGCCCCATTAATGTCAATGAGGCTTACTCCCAAGTTGCAGTCTGAGAGCCCAATCCTATGCATGGCTACTCAGCAGAAAACCCCATAATAATCAATGAGACTTACTCCAAGGTTTAGCTTGGAGAGGATCACTGCCAATCCTATGCATCATGCCTACTCAGAAGTAAGCCCCATTAAACTTACTCCAAGGTTTTAAAATGTAGGACAAAATATAGGACATCCTACATTTTGTCCTACATTTTTTAAAAAAGTTGTTAGTGTTTATGAGTGGCCCAAACCAACTTTTCTTCCAGTGTGTCCCAGGGAAGCGAAAAGGTTGGACACCCCTGCTCTAGGAGGATTTTTTTCTATAGGCAGGGGGTTGGACTTGATGACCTATTAAGTCCCTTCCAACTCTATCATTCTAAATTTAGGTATTAGAGCGAAGGTGGTGTTTTGTAAAACAACTAAAATTTCAGGCAACTTTAATGACCATAAGCTTTAACAATTCATTTTATTATCATATGAAAGCTGTAATATATAAAGGCAATATAAAGTACAAAAAGCTGCAGGGTATATTGCTTTCAAAAATAAAAAATAAACAATACGAATAACCAAAATTACTATATATTTACAGATCTGATGATGAAAAAGCAGATATATTATTTTCTTCAAATGTCAGGTTGCTAGAAATCCAGCATTCACATTGTCAATGTTAAATAAGATGGATAGCATGCTGGTCTGCCATTTCCAAGTTTAATACAATTAACTTAAATGCATTAGCCAGAAATCAAATGCCATGAAATTTAAATTTGTTAAAATTTTATGTATTCAGAACTTGGCATTATGAAAGTGCAGAGACTGTGTGCAGAGATTCAAGATGTCAATTATCAGCAGACATTTAAAAACTAGAAGCATTCCTTAAGTTTTATTGGCATCCCAGATGCATTTAAATACCAAATTTGAATCTCCAGGTTTTGCTTATTTTACTTAAATTAAAAATTAAACAGAGGGTTAAAATGTTTAAAGTAGCAACAGTATTTCAAAACTTTAACTATACTGAGAATTCTGGCTCATAATGCATGACAGATTGCTCAACAATACCTTTACAATGAAAAGATATAGTGCTTTACATATTTAGTATATTTTATAAAAACAGCTTATTACAGTAATATGCTGGCACTCCAAAATTATCTATAACTAATTACACCAGCATCCTTCTCTCTCAAGACAGGGTTTCTTCAAATGTTGCCATTATGTCACTCTGAAAATTCATATCAATGGTGCCTGCCATCTGTGGGAAAAATAAGAAAAATGCTCTGGAAAAGATATGTAGATTGCAATCCTGTCCATGACTATCTGGACTCAACAGGACTTTCTTCTGAGGACTTTGTTCAACTTAACACCTACTGCACGACTAGAGATTGTTTATATTAACAACACAAAATTGTAGGTCTGGGCAATCCTATGCAGTGATGGGCCCGGCCTGGCCCAACAACCGGATCGCTGGAAGTGGGCGGGCCAGGCCGGGGTCAGGGGGTGGGGTCAGGGTCAGGGGGTGGGGAGGGTCAGGGGTGGGGCTGGGAAGGGTCAGGGGCGGGGCCGGGGAGGTTACGCCACCCACCCCAGCACGCTGCGAGTGCTAAGGTTGGCGCACGCACAGTGCTGCCGAACCGGTAAGCCCGGTTCTCCGGCCCCCCATAGCTAGCAGATCGCTAGCGGGGGGGCCAACCAGCAACTGGTTCAGGTGATCAGGCCCAAACCTGCTAGTGCCCACCACTGGTCCTATGTGATGCAGCCAAATGTTAAGGAACCCCCAAACAGCTAGTCGATCTGTATTACTGCTACTAACTTAAAAAAACTAAAATAGGCAGAACAAAATATGGATATCTATTGAGGCCTGAGCAAACAAGAAATCAAGGCTGCTATCCATTTAGAGCAGGGATCTCCAAACCCCAGCTCGGAGGCCAGATGCAGCCCTTGGCTAGTCTCAATGTGGTCCCCGGCAAACCCCCTCTATCTGGCCCTTGGGCAAGCCATATGGAGGAAGGGGCACATTTGTTCTTAGCTGCTTCTGAAAGCAGAACTAGAACTAATGGGTACAAACCAGTGATGGGATTCAAAAAAATTAACAACTGGTTCTATGCCCATCTGGCAGCTACTTTTAAATGGCTATTTTTAAAATCTGTACGTCCTATCTCTCGTTAACAACCAGTTCTATAGAGTAGGTGCAAACCTGCTGGAGCCTACTACTGGTACAAACTGCAAGAAAGGAGATTCCGGTTGGATATCCGGAAGAAATTCCTGACAGTGAGGGCGGTTCAGCAGTGGAACGGATTGCCAAGGGAGGTGGTGGACTCTCCCTCACTGGGGATCTTCAAGCAGAGGCTCGACGAGCACCTGTCGGGGATGCTCTAGGGGGATTTCCTGCTGCAGGCAGGGGTTTGGACTTGATGACCTACTAGATCCCTTCCAACTCTAGGATTCTATGATTTCTATGATTCTAAGAGGGATTTACACTCTTAAATTTACTCACCATGAATGTTAAGTTGTTTTTAACTCAATAGACTTACTGGCTACAATTCTAAGCCCTAGTTAGGCTGGCACAAGTCCTTGCTCAAGGCCCATGCTGGCCTACAAGTGTTCTAAAAGTGCCATTAGGCACTTCTGCACCATGCCAGGAGGGAGGTTTAGGGCAGTCCACAGATATATGTTGGCACCTCACCACTATGGGAATGGGGAGATGAGCAGGTTGTGCTGGACTAAATTGGTTAGGATTATGCCCTCAGTTTATACCTGGTAAGTATAAAGCTTAAAAAATTTTATCTATCATTTTTATTAATTTTGGTGCAAAAAGGTGCTCAACCAACATATTTCTGCAAGCTGCATGTTATACGTCAAAGAGCTGCATATGATTTGTAGTTGAGATTTGATTGCTTATGGAATATACTATTTTATATGGCAACCAGTGGCTATTTAGCACGATAACACAGAGCCAAAGCATTCATTGTCACCCAACCTCAGTTTCTCAGCTGGCTCTTCACAGGCAGCTTCAGCCAAAATAAACTATACTATTGGAACAGATCCTCAGCTGCTGCACTGTGCTTTGGGACCAACACTGTTTAAGCTGATTTGTGTATCAATTACTTACCGCTTCCTTCCTCCTGCGCTCTTGTTCCATTTTTCTTGCCAAGTTACGGTCTACTGCAAGACTTTGAGATGAAGGTAGCTGCTCTTTTGTCAGTGCCTCTCTCTTGAGAGGCGGACCGCTTGCTTTTACTAGAGTGGATTCCAAATTTGTTTCTCCATTGTTCCTTTAAAAAAAAGAACTTTTAATATAGCGGCTGCAATTTTAATATTGTTACAGATCCAAGTATATGTTGTATTCTTATGAACTGCGAGTGTACAAAAACTGTTAGTAACTTAATTAGCAATGATTTAGAACTGCAGTTCCCAAGCTGTGAGACATGTATAGTGAACCACTGATTCTCATACCCCATTCCTCCCTGTAACATATGAGCAGTAATATACAAAATTATAGTGTAAGACTCCATTGATTCTCCATTGATTGTCAATATAGTTACAGGAAGGGGCTCCTTGGGACCAAGGAAAATGTTAAAACTTCCCTCTACCTCAACTGTAATTTCATAAGACCAAACTGCATATGTATTTAATGTGATTTGTAGGTTGGCCAAAGGAAACAATGCTAACTGGGCTGTTTTGCCATTCCAAAGAGGAAGTCAACACACTGTTATGAAAACCACCTGAGTTGTATCATTAAGTTTTTTCCACTTCTACATGTATTTGAGAAGTTTAAGGGCAATCCTATAGATTGGGGTCGCCAAACCCTGTCCTGGGGGCCATATGCAGCCCTCAGCAAGCCTCAATGTGGCCCCCAGCAAGACCCCTCTATCTGGCCCTTGGGCAAGCCTTGTAATCCACTCCAATACATTCTTATATGTAAATTTATGTCAATTTATTATAATTTGAAACATAAATTAGTTTTCTGGCCCCCAACACCATGTCAGAGAAATGACGTGAGAGATGACCTGCCAAAAACTTTGGAGACTTCTACTATAGATCTAAGTTTATTTTAGATATGGCAGCACTGGAAACTTATGGTATCTTTACTGTATCAGTTTTATTTACAAATAATGCAAGCAGATGATTAAAAGCACTGGTACTGTTTCAGATTCAGATATTAGTGCATTCTTCCAAGAAGATTGCTAGGAGCATAAAAGTTCTCTAACATAGTGGTTATTTTACATAGTGCTGCAGGAGTGTGCAAACTTTTTGGCAAGAAGAGCAAATCATCTCTCTGATACTGTGTCAGAGATCGGAAAAAAGAATTTACATATCCAATTTGAATAAATTTACATGAATGAATATATTACAAATGGAATTTATAGGAAAGAATTCAAAGCAGTTCATAAACACTTTCTAATACATAGAGAGGAGGTGAATGCAACCTCCCTGGCTCTCAGAACGCTTTCTGGAGGTGTGGGGAGCAGAGCTTTTTGCCTCTGGAGGATTACAGGACTTGCCAACAGGCCAGATGGAGAGGGTTTGCTGTGGGCCACATCTGTTCCCTGGGCAAGGTTTGGACATTCCTACATAAAAGCAACTGTGAGTACTATGTTTGGAGCCTCCCGGTGAAAGCCTTTTACTGTTTATTAATAATTAAATAATTATTTCTTTCTAGATCTCCTTTTGTAAAAGTCTGTTAAACTTAGGTGGGTCCCAGGACAATGTTTAATAAAACAGATCTTGTTTCTACAAAGATTTGGAATCAATGCTGTCTGCAGTTACCTGAGATCAAGTTCCAGTTAACTTAACTGAGAACTTGCATGCATAGGACAGTACTGAAAAGTCATAGATCTATGAGTGACAAATTAGTCATAGGCTGATACAGGGTGATGTGCCTTGAATTTAATCCAGAGGAAAATTAATCCTTAATCCCTGGGTATCAGAGATTTGGAGGAGACCAATCTAGGAATTGGTTGTTTGAATATGATCTCACTTGGTTATACCTGTAGATAATCTGAAAATGACAACTACAACTTCTAATGTTGCTAGCAGCAAGACAGTCACACAGTTTCTTAAGCCTGAGTGCTAGTTTTCACCAGTGGTCTTTCTGTGGTCTAATTGAAAAAAAAAAACACTGAAAACCCTATTCTGAATACTTTTGCCATTTTACAGGTCAGTGCTACTAGCCATAATTATTTCCCCTCAAAATATAAATCAATTCCATATAGCCGCAAAGTAACACAGTTGGCAACCACTCAATAAGAAGAGAGATAAACAGATATGTGAAATACAGCCTTTTGGTTTAATTATCGTATGGAATTACAAACCTCAGTTTTTCCTGAGGGAGATTTTTCAGTTTCCACTCAGCCCGTTCCAATTGCTTTTTTCGTTCTTTTGCCCATTCATTCTCTTCTTTTTCTAATGCAGCTTTTTGGAACCTCCTGAAGCTTTCATTGGAGGATTTGACTGAGACTGGAGCAGGTATCATTTTACCTAAACTTGTCCAGGAATCTACATGCTTGACTTTGATGTCCTGAAATCAATACAGGTGACATGTCCCAGCTCTAAACACAAGCAGAGACTGATTTTCCACCTCTGACAAGACTAAAACACAGGATACTATACAATCAGTGCTTTATTGTTATTTCATTACCTTACCATTACCAAGATTTGTTTTGGTTCAGAACTGAACTACAACATCTCACCCCAGTATCCTGCTTTTTCTAGGCAAAGCAAATTCAAGAGGAGTGATTGGGTTCCTAGGAAAGCACACGTTTCTAAGAGTATGTGAGGGTTGTCTCAGCGTACTCTGGAGGGCCAGAACTCACTTCCAGCAAGTCAATTATCCGATCCTATCCAGCTTTCAAGCCTGATGCAATCTCCTTCTCCCTGATGTAGCCCACGCCCTGTTTATATGGCTACATCAGAACTGGAAAGTTGGATATGATGGAGCCCCTAGAAATTATGTTCTATTTTATTTATGAGACAATCTTTCTCCCTTGCCTACTGGATCATCTCTGTTTGATATTACCATGCTACTTCACTCATGTTCTAGGACTGGAACATGTACTGGACTGGAACTGCCCAGTCTCAAAAATGTCCATATCATGAAAAAGTTTCACACACTTTCCATCTTTGGAGAGTTGCATTTATAGATGAAAATCCCACAGATTACTCCATTCTAAACTGGACAAGTAGCCTGCTGGTAGCACAACTGTTCATGGTTTTGTTTTGTTGAAAAACAGTCTATGTCTTTAAAATAATAACTGGATTTTTTAAGTTAGAGATACTTTGGAAGTGAAACCAGACCCGTTGCCACCACTCATTACCTAGAACAGATTACGGCAGTGCTACTCAGGCATTTCAGTCCAGTACCCTGTTACAACTTAAAGATCTATCAGGGACCCACTGTGTTCAATGAGACTTACTCCCAGGAAATCCCACTGCCAGATTCCAAGAAGGCAAATCCCAACCTCTTGTGACCCCCCTCTCACCCATGTGATCCCCACTTTGAATACCACTGGATTAAGGGACCATCACTACAGCTGTACTGGTGAGAAAGCAAGGCAGAAGCCACTCGCAAGGAGTAAGATTCTAATTGAAGATGCAGGGAGCTTGGAGAAGAGGTTCCAAGTACAGTAGGTTTTACAGGAAGATCTTCTCAATAGAGTTTACTTTCCCAAACAATGTTAGCTATTATTATAGGCTTTTGTGAAAGCATCATTTCAAAATTCCAAAAAGCACTGCCTCAGGATCAAGAAAAAGCCCTAATGGGATGCAACATAGGAGCACAACCTTATGCATTGTAAAAATCCCATATCCACATTAGTGTAAAGAATTGCATTCTTACAGCCCAATCCTAAAGGCTTACTGCAAAAGCTATGCACCTCTGCTGGGTATTGCAAACATGCCATAAAGCATGTTTGTGGTCCCCAGTGGGCTGTGGGTGGCGCAAGTGGCTAAGGCACTGTGCCTGTTAACCAGCAAGCCAGGGTTCTAGACCCAGGTCAGCCCCACAAGACAGGGTGAGCTCCTGTCCTTAGCCCAGCTCTGCGACGCCAGCTGGATCCAATCGTATTGGCTCTGCCTTTCTATTGGACTAATTCAGTGGCGTGGAGAGGGGGGATTTGCTGCTTGGATAACAGCCTATCCTCCATAACAATCTAACCCAGGCTTCGTGCTTCGTATGCAGCGTATGCAGTGCCGAGCACGATACCATAGTCTTCCAAGACTGATGGAGGCCTGCTGGTCCCCAGTGCCAGTTCAGCACCAGTGGTGCATCAACACCAGTCAGGCAATGGAGTGGTAAATGAGGTGCGAGGGAGGTATTCTGGGATGGGGAAGGCAGTTTGGAAGTGTAGTGGGATGGGGGCAGGATAAGCTCTGTTGGATCCTGAATGTCCATGTGGTGAGTTCTGACACTATATGGACATCCTTGATTCCGCGGCAGCTCTTGAGTTGCCAGGGGTTGGAGGGGACAAGGGTCACTTTCTCTCGAGTAGCTGCCTGTGGCAGCCTGCAGTGCTTGGGATACCATTTTGGTGCCTTATTAGTCTGGGTGCTGCAGCACCTTAGGATTGGGCTATTAGTCTCTTGCAAAAGCGGCAATTGAATAGACAACAACTCTATATGAAGATCACAAATATCTTCATAAGACAAAGTTAAGTTATGAATATTGGTTGGGATTTCACAAGTGGTGGCCTTTCCATTTAACTGGATTTCAATCTCTTGTTAAAAAGCTCTGCACTTCTTGAGAAGACTTTGCTGGTAAAAATTAACTGCAATTCATCAGGCTCCTTTTAGATGTTCAATTGTTCTGGCAACTGTGTACATGACAGTAGGTCTTGTGATTGGTTTCATCATGTTTCCAGATTGACAGGATGCTTACCCACTGGGTGGGTGAGTTGGGAGTTCTATACACAGCCACCAAACATACCATAGTGTCTGAATACCCTCACTTTACTCCAATCACCTACATTAGCTGACAAGATCAGAAAGACATCTATAGGTTCACCTGAATCAACCTCTAAGGACAGCCAGCATTGAGGCGTAAGCATGTTATAGAAGGCAATCCCCACCACAATTACCTTTGCTAGAGATACTGACGGTTTTACATTTTTCTTATTTTTACCCTCACAGTCCTCAGAGCAGCTTGCTGGAACAGTGGCATGTGCAGAATCAGTCATATGTTGCCCACACAAACCATCTGGAAAACTAGTCTTTAGCTCTGGAATGTAAACAAAAGTATAAGTGACAAGATAGCAAGTTTCGAGGGGGTGGAGAACCTCCGTTAAATCACTTGTATTCAATGAGAAAAAAATGCACTCTAGGAGTGCCCAAGTATTAAACTCTTATCCACAATTCAACCTTTGGAAGGATTCATTGGTCCCTTGTTTACTTTGCATGATTTCCAAGGAAGCAGAAGGGCAAGAACTCCCCAAGTGGCTGCTGTGTTCTATTTTCAGATGCCGGCTTGAGTGTAGGAGATACACATTTTCCAATACTCATTTCTTTTCCCTTTCCTTTCTCTGATCAGGGACCATTTTGCCTCCTGTGATGCTCTCTCCCAGTCTCCCTAGAGGAGGAGATGTTTCCTGATGTTCCCTATGTTTCCTGTGGCATAGCTAGGGGATGCAGTTGCACTAGGCACCCGGACAAGCTGAGCTTGACACTAGTGGCTAAAATTGTGAAAAAAGGATATTGTATGAATGATAATGTCATCATGTTATATCTCATTGGAAAGGTAATTTAATGCAAAATGCAATGACAAACAGCATTTGGAATATCTGTATTTTATCAAATGTTATGGCCAATTAACCAGAAAATGAAAACACAAAAGCCTATGGAACAAAAGGTGGATTTTCATAACTCAAAACTTTCCTATGGTACTGATTGCTCCAAGAGCCAAGGAGATTTAATTCTGATATTGTGTGGAACTAATATGTGTTTATATGAATCAGCTCTCATTTCCATATACAGAGGTACCTCACTTAACAAGCGCCTTGCTTAACAAGCCTTTCAAATAACAAGCAAAAATTTCCAAGAAATCTTGCTTCACATAACAAGTTCCTCTTCACTTAATAAGCAAGTGCACTATGGACACGCATGCTACGCAGCCCTGATGCTCCGCACGGAGGATCTTTAAAAGGGCTGCTGGCCAGCGCTGCTGCCTCTAATTGCCCCCAACTTGGGGGCTGTTGCCTGGGGGTGCCAGAGGCAGCTGCCCTTAACTGCCCCCAAGTGCCCCCATCGAGCACCTTGAACCTCCAGCAGCAGTCCAGGTAAGCCTCCCAGGAAAGTGTCTTTGATTGCAGCCTCTTAACCATCTCTACCCAGAAGTAAGCCCCATTGTGTTAAATGGGGCTGACTTCCAGGTAAGTGTCTTTAGGATTGCAGCCTAAATAGACTTCATAGGATCATGCACATTGAATGCATGTTTTGAATTCAATTCCAGTGTTTTGTCATCATTTTTACATCCAGTTAATATTTTTATATGAATATTTCAGAGGTTGTGGAACCAATCGTCTGAGTTTCCATTATTTCCTATGGGAAAGTCTGCTTCACGTAAAGAATGTTTCACATAACAAACATGCCTCTGTAACGAATTAAGCTCTTTATGTGAGGCACCACTGCACATATATCATAATACTGTTACCCATTCTAACTGGGTACACAGTCCTTCTAAGTGGTGCTTTTGTTAAATTTAGCAGGAAAAGAATAACCTTTCCTCTTTGCTCCAGCACATAAGGCACCCAACATGCAATAAGGGACATAATTTTCATTTTTTTTTAAAAAATTGTTTTGATGTTGTGGATGGTGGAACAAAATCTTCTTTGTCTCCAGATAGCAAATCAGTGCTTTAGCTATGCCCCTAGCAGAACAAATGGGAGGTGAACTGCTGATGAAGAGGAGGCAGGTTTTCCCTCCAATTTTCTTTTAAAAATTCCTAGGGGTGACATTAGTTCTGGGGATGACATAACTTCCGGTTGTGACATCACTTCTGGGGCAACATTTTGGGCCTTGCACTGGGCTACATGATCATTACCTATGCCACTACTTGTTACTAAGGAGCATTGCATTTAAGATATATCCACGTTGCCCGTTTCCACTTTCTCCAAGCAAATCAGTTTGCCCCAAACCTACATGCACAATTTACCCCTACTGGATTACAGGTACAAGGGAGTTTTGTGATATGAGCAATTTTCTTTCACTTTAATTGCTAAAACAAAAAAAATCAAGAACAGAAATAAAACACTTCCATCAATTATTCAATACCCACATACAGTATCCAAACTCTTGTATACTGCCAATAAAAAATTCTCAAAATGGGAGCCGAGTGATTTTTAATTAGCTTTCCAAGAAAATTATATTCCTGCTTGAGCTTATATTTTAGAGCAGCAAGTTGTTTTTATAATTTAGAACAGAATGCTAATTTAGGGAATTGCTACAGTACTGAAAGGAAGCCATGAGGTAGGCCTGTTCTTTCTCATAATCACTTCAGTGCATCATGCCTCCTTGGAAATCATACACACAGTAACTTCACGCCACGGGAAGCAACTTACAGGTTTCAGGCTTGGCATATGCAGGGAAGTGACAAGAAAACAAATGCCAAGTTGTACATCATGTTCATGATATGTCTTACTCTGACATGGGTTTACAGCAGCCCCTTTTTGAGAAGGGATCTGATCCAGATCTGGTTTATGACAGCAAAAAGGATTAAAAACCCCTCCTTTCACCTGTAGTTCAAATCTGAAATCTACCATACTTCCAATAGCTGCCATGGAATAAAAGAAAACATCAGGACCAAGTAGGTTAACATAATACAGAGTTTGGCTCCAGGCTTTTTCAGTACAAGCAGAAAGCCAAGTTCTCCATATGCTGTTGAATAAATCCAGTTGGCTCCTGCGACCAAAAAGAGCATAAAATGGCCATGTTGTGAAACATTGGCCAAAGGATCAAGTGTTGAACAGCACAGTGGAGCCAAAGCAAGGAAGCCAGAAGTAACGTTCCACTTTCTTCCCCCCTCCCAAGAGAAAGTAGCGGACTCTGTTCTAGTCCTCTTAAAATAAAAAGCAGAATAAGGAAAGAGGTACATGGAGAAAATGCAAGGTAGTTATAGAGGTGGCCAATGAGCATAGAGTGCCAGGTGCAACCATCACCATTTAAAGTAGCACACCTCACCTCATGGCTGAGCCAGCCCACAATCTAGTTATGATTGGTGGAGATATAGCCTGTACCTTTTCACCAGTCATTGTTGTGTAGCTTGTTAAAAGAATAATTATACACTTAAGTAAAATAGCAGAGCATTGTGACTAAAGAGTCCAATTGACTTCTGTGCTTTCGTGCATTGATTGGTGCTTAAATCCTTATTTTAGGACTATAAAGCCTATACAGTAGATGAAAGAAAACAGGGCTCTATTAAAAATAGTTGTTAATAAAAAGCAGGATATTTTAAGTACGCAGAAATTAAAGGAAGAATCCCAAGTGGTTCTCTGGCCATTGGGAGCTCCCACTGTGAATCTACAAATTTACAAATCTCTGTCTACAAATTTGAGAGAGACAATATGATGAATATATGATGAAATATTGGCCTTCAACTATGAGTTGCTAGAGCCCTCTCCTGGGTCGTTTTTAAAAAGTATTTGGTAGCCAATCTTTTGTCACAGAAAAGCAGAGGGAATATGGAATATCATAACAGAAACAATGCCTTAGTTAGTGGCATTTCTATCTAAGAAACCTTCTATCTATATAATTTTATAGATGGAAAGACTACTATAATGGTTAATTCTGCCACTGAATCAAGCAGCCATGAGAGGCTGAACTGGCTAGATAGCATTGCAGACCAAATTTGTGTGTCTATAATTCAGTGCAAGCAAAAGTGCTTCTGTGCTTATTCCATCCATCTCTAAATATTAAAGGATGCATTAGGGCTGCTTAATGTGATTTCCCATCTTTACCACATCTTAGGGTGCAATCCTAAGAAATTTAGGCAGGCCTAACTCACGTGGTCTATCATTCTGTAATGGTGTTGTGAGATTAGTGATTAGGCTTGCACATACAGTAGGAGCAGCAGACTAGCTTCCTATGTACACATTGCCTCATTTTCAGTTGTTAATGACCCTTAACCAGTCTCTGCATGCATATGAAAAAGACATTTTAAAAAGTACTTTAAAGTACCATATCTGGCCCAGTTCACATATGAAAGCAATTGCATCGAAAGCTGCTTGAAACACAACTGTAGAGAAGATGATTGGAAGTACGGTATGTTTTGTGCAGTGGTCCTTCCTACACATAATTTAAGAAGCTTTCCCTATGGACCTGAATTTAGAAGCCCATTGCATGCAAAAGCTTCTATGTAACCATCTGGTTTTAGCAATCCATGCATTTAGACTATTTTCCCTTCCTAGGTCTTCAAATTCCAAGCCCTTAGTACCTCAGTCATTGATAGGGGTGTCTAAACCCCGGCCCTGGGGCCAAATGAGGCCCTTGACAAGCTCTAAAGTGGCCCTCAGCAAGACTCCTCTATCAGTCCACAAGCAAGCCTTGTAATGTCTCTAATACAATCATATATGTAAATTTGTGTAAATTTATTCAAATTTGAAGTGTAAATTATTTTTCCATCCCCCGACACAGTGTCATAGAGATGATGTGGCCCTCATGCCAAAATGTTTGGACACCCCTGAATTAACAGAATGACTGCAGTCAGTACAAGTGTAAGGGACCTGCATTGTAGCTACCATTACCAGAGTGTTAAATAACAAAAACTAGAGCTGGATAGCACATTCAGAATAGAGGAATGAACATCTGAATTCCGCACCGATATCATTCCTGCTTGTCTGAAAGCTTTAGATATGTTTGGCTTGCACATACAGTAGGAGCAGCAGACTAGCTTCCTATGTACACATGTCGGCAGTTGCTTTGTAGATATTATTTTCTTGGACAGTGTCAGCTGTTGGAAGGTCTTGACTGTTTGGTGGACCTATATAATTTTGCAAATTTTGTGAATAGTCCAATGGAAAGGCAGAGCCGATATGATTGGATCCAGCTGCGTTGCAGAGCTGGGCTAACGACAGAAGCTCAACTTATCTTGTGGAGACTGACCCGGGTCTTGAACCCTGGCCTGCTGGTTAATAGGCACAGCGTCTTAACCACTTGTGCCACCCACGACAATTTATAAGCAATTATGTTATAATTGCTTATAATTTATATGCAATTATGTTAACTGCTCTGGCATGTGGTAGAAGAGACTGCTGATTTAAACCAGTCAAGTTGTGATCTTTGCATCATGACATGCAGACTAACGAAGGGCAAAATCCATTGTAACTATGGGGAGTCCTTGCTCCAGAGTAAGAACAATTTACTCTGGATTGCAATATGAATTCCCATAGGTTTTCACTAGGTGGTGTAGTAACTATGGGTGCACGTAATGTCTCTTACATGCTCACGTAGGTAATCTGGATGGAGCACTTCATTTGTTTGGAGGGAAAGATGTGATATAAATCTTAACACAGCTCATTAGGACTGATAAAAACAGTTTTTTTAATATTACAGAAGATGGTAGAACTATGTAAGAGAGCACAATCCTAAGCATGTCTACTCAAAAGTAAGCCCCATTCTGTTCAGTGGGTCTTACTCCCAGGAAAGTGTCTTTAGGATTGCAGCAATGGTCTCTCACTGTTAATCTGAACTAACCTGCCCCACAAAAGGGTTGCTTCAATCCTGTTAGATCTACATGTAATTAATTCTAGGACGGGATTTTTTTTTGCATCTTGCTATCAGGACTGGAGTTACTACATTTCTGGGGAATCAAAAAGATTTGATGATGACTAGAAATACTTAAGGTAAGAGGGGAATGGTATATACTACGCACACTTCAGTTTCAATTCACTCAAGCCAAAACTTCATGGCAAATTTGGCACTTCCTGTAGTTGGGAATCATTGAATTGACACTGAAGAAAAACATTTTCTAAAGCTACTGAAGTTACTCAGTAGGAAGCAGAGATTCTACCTAAGCTTAATTAGAATTGTCAGCACTCAAACTATTCCAGTGTCTATAGACAAACTATAATATGCAACTAACCTTTCCCCTTGATGAGTTTTCATGGGGGACTCAAGTTCTGTGGCATTATTTGAGGAAGGTGTAGCAGACAGTGGTCTAATAATGTATCTTTGATTATGTTTTGCTGTATTAGCACACTCTCCCTTTTGACTAATTTTAGAGAAAGTTTATTATTAGATTAGTAATCCACCTTTGTCCCGGAAGGGCACCCAAGGCAGGAACCCAAAGTTACTTGATATCTATTTATTTCATTGCATTGCTGCTACCATCTCAAACAAGGGTCTCCAACCCCCAGTCTACTGACCAGTACCAGTCTGTAGTCTATTAGGAACCAGGCTGTGGGGACATGGATAGGCAATCACAGGCCACAGGCGCACGCTTCAAGCTGCCTGGGTACTCCTGTGCACTCACTCACATGTTGGCTCCATGAAGGGTACACATGTGGTTGCCTGCCTCGCTACGCTACCGTTGCCACCATGACTCCCCAGTCCGTGAAAAATTTCTCTTCATGCAACCAGTCCCTGCAGCCAAAAGAATGGGAACTGCTTATCTCAAAGAGGCAGGACAATTTTATCAATTCATTAGTACAAAATTTCTTAGCACTCTGGAAACTGAGCGATTTTGCTAAATGCATACAAATTTTATACTAGTGCCACTGGCTTTTAACACATATTTTTATAACATTAATAAGTTGCCTTATATTGGCACAACTCACAAGTTGCAAAGCTCCCACTGATTTATAGTGGATCAGGATTACAACAGATTTATCTGTTAAACAGTAGTATGGTGAAAAATGAAAAATTTAATTCCCACAATATTAATTTTCTTATCCTAAATATCATGCAAAACACTTTTGGATAAACCAGCAAAACAAAGTACCCTTTTGTACCAGTTTATTTGAACCAAAGAATTCATAAACATTCATTTTGAAGTATGTGGCTCAGCCCCAGTTACATTTGTAATACTAGTATACATACTTTGGTCTTGATTAACAGGTTTTTTGTCTGCAGTTCCCAAAGAGGTTTTAGTTTGGAGTACAGTTGGTTGCGTCTGACTTAATTTCCCCATTTCTCTGGTGCTTCCCACAAGGGTATTTGGCGAAGAATGAGGTACCTATAGGAAAGTTCAGAGTCTTAGCAAAATAGTCCAAGACTTGTTAGTAGGGCCCAAACAGACTATTCTGGAGAAGTGTTCCTCACCACACAATTCTGTCATTTGTTATCAGCCAGCCAAGTACCAATGATGTTACCTCACATTGATGAAGATTTGTGGAAAATTCAGCCTTAGAGCCATACCATTTAGTACTTCCCCCCAAGAACATACCTTATGGTTTTTAAAACCAAGTGCTCCCAAACACAGTTATCACCCTAGCATGGGAAGTATTAGTCCTTATATAAGTAATGGAGACTAGCAAGTATGCAAGTGTTCACAGCTGTGTCAAGGACTGGTATTACAGGTCAGCCAAGTCAAGAACTAACCAGGTCAATAGCCACCAAAAAGGCTGACTCGGCCAGAACTGTCAAATACCAATGGCAATAATATAACCCTATAGAGTACACACTGTATGTAGTGCTATGTGCCCCAGAACCTCCAACAACTTGATGCTGACACCATGTCCTGTAGTTTGATCAACATTTATTTTATCCCTTCTAAAGCACTGAAAATCCCCAATGCTGAAGAATTTGTGAGGGAAAGGGGGGAACATACACACCATATTTCTCAAACGGAATGTGTATTTTTTCTCTGTGTAGTTTTTCCTCTTTATTAATTGAAAGACTTGAATTTCTTTCTCTCCAAAATTTGGAAAGCTGCCACCAGGTAAGTTCACAGTTACTAAACCATAATTAATAATGCTTTAGCTCTCACTGGGGGCAAACCAAAGTAACTATGTGGAGTCCTTGCTCCGGTGTAAGAACAATTTGCTCTGGATTGCAATATGAATTTCCCATAGGTTTTCACTAAGTAGTGCAGCAACTATGGGTACACATAAAGTCTCTTACGGGCTCCCGTAGTTACTCTGGTTTGCGCCCACTGTCTGGATTTGCCCATCTTAAATAAGAAAGCAACCCAAGAGTTGTAAAAGTGACTTTTTTGGCTATTTGTTACCAAATTTGTTACCTAGAGATATCACTAAACTAAAGCAAGCGTCTCCAACTTTTCTGTCAGAGGGCTGCATCAAGTATCTGGCATGGTGACAAAAGCTAAATAAAAATTTAAATATAAAATTTAAACACATTAGAACTTAGATGAATGAATGGACTAAAATTTCCAGGATTTCTGCAAGCACCAACACACAGGACAGAAATAAAGCACACACTCAAATGGGCTACCATTCCCACACCCCATAGGCTTTTTTTAAATATACAGAACCAGCACATCACAGGAAACATCTGGATTGTGTTATGGGAGCTGATGAGGTCTTATTGACCCTCAGACGCCTATAAGGCCTTCAGAGTGCTAAAAAGTTACTTCTGCTTTTGAGGAAAACCAGGACATTTGGAAGCTCAGAAGGTGTATGCAGCTTCTCCAACCCTGATAATACCCTCCAAACATGACCAGAGCACAGTTCTGGCCACGTTTGGTTAAATGGGGTACCCATTGATTCAGTGAATTTAAGTATTATTTACATTATTCTGCCTATAAATGTTCCTTGTATCTGGTCAAGCAGGCCAGAGGCTCTCAGGGGACCAAAGGCTGCCTGTGGGCTGAGTACAGTCTCACCATGGGATGCACCTGACCCTTGGATGGGGGTTTGGAGAACCCTAAATTAAAATGATCCCTACTTGTCTCTCCTGAAAAAGGAAAAAATATCCACGAGCTTTTATAAATAAACACCAGCATATGGATCTAGAAATGTAAAATTACAATGATAACCTGGGAGTGGAGTTCTCTAAAAACAGTTTTTCAAGTGTACATGATAATCACCTCTGAATGCATGCAAGGAGACTGGACAGGAGATGAATGGGCCGCTAGTAAACTGTTTTGCATTGTATGTTGAGCCAATGTGCAGTGCAGTGGAGAAACAACAGCTACTACACCTGCAAAAAGAATGAGGAAAAAGCCATGAGATAATGCCTTTGCCTCCAGGTAGAGCTCAACTGATCTGGTAATATACAAATGTCAGTTGAACAGATATGAAGATTTCATGCCATCAGTGGGAAAAAATCAAAAGAGATGCATATTCCTTGAACTAATTCTTACAGGAGTCCCATCTGGGATAGTTCTCTACTTTAAAATAAGTTTTATATACTTAGCCCAGTGGTTCCCAAACTGTGGGTTGGGACTTGATTTTTGGTGGGTTACCAAATGTTGGTGGAAAGATCAGATAACTAGTTGCCTCTAGCCCTGACTATTAAAAATCAGATACTGGTAGCTGCTAATTATACCTAAAGAGCTTAGCTCCTGCACGTATAAACAGAGAGATAAAGTTTGAGGATCTTTATCTGGTCATTATTTTTATAAATATCTCTAAGTCTCCTTTTTAATTAAGAAGTTTGTAAAACCTAGGTGGGTCCTGATTGTCATCTCAAAAAAGGGGATCTCTGTGCTAAAATGTTTGGGAACCACTGGCTTAACCGTACAGTCCTTTTGTACAGTTCAGGTGATTCATATTATAAAGTTACTACAAGTCTTAAGTACCCTCTCAACCAATAAGAAACTAAATAGCTTTACCACAAAATTTCTTAATGCTCAAGAAGTGATGAGTAGACGACAGTTCAATGGCATATTCCACAAGTGAGGCACATCATGGGGGCCCACATGTACTCCTATACCCAGCCTATCCCTGCTGCAGCAAGGGTATAGTACTGTTGCTCCTCACTGATACCTGGTAGGCTGTGGAGCTGGGTCCAGGGCTGCTGCTAGGTGACTGTGGATAAGCAGCAGCAAACTAACATCTTCCTCCCAGTGGGGTCATTTTACAAATCCCACATATCCTGTGTGCTGGGGGTAGAAAAGGGACAGTCCACTATGGCTTCCACTGCCTTCTTTAAGCCTTTCACTGCGTGGCTTTCTGGAAAAGCTCACTGAGAACTGGACAGTAGGCAGGTGCGAGACCTCCTTCAAAGTAGCACAAAACAATAGTATCTCTCAACTGTCCAGATTCCAAGTACCACCTGGTACATAAGTGTGGGCTGGAAAATGTGGAGCAGTATAATATTGGATATCCCTGTGAAACTTGTCTAGGGGTTCCCCCAAAAGCTGTGATCTCCACTAGGCAGTACATTTCCACCTTCACCTGAACCTTCATTTTGTGCTGAAGCCCAAATAAATATAAAGACATCAATGGTGCCAAGTGAGAGCATTTAGTAAATCTCTCAATTTACCTGGAGGAGAAAGGATATTTTGTTCTGATAGCTTAAGAGGAGCACACGGAGACTGAGAGTGTTGCAGTATCTTATGCAAGTTTTTTTCATCTGCAGATCTTTGCATTTGTACACTTGTAGGTGAAACATTCTGTGCTTGGGTTACAATACTGCAGGACATCATCGGGTGAAGCAATGGGATCTGTCGGAGGAAAATTCAATATTGTTTATTAATAGTTTGGTATTTAATGAACCATTGTGCTTCAAAATTCTCCAAAACTTAAACATGGGAGCAGCATTTCAGTGAAGGTACAATTTAGATTAGGATTTGGTGGCTCAGGTAGTATTGTTTGGTGGAGGAAACTATGATGACAACTGAGGAAAAATTATCTGCTATACATGCTTTCACTTAGTAATAAGAGTGTTTAAATGATGCACATGAAAGCAATATATAAGTGTTTCTAGCTTTTATTTTGTCATGTCCTACATTGTCTTAAATGTCCTACACTTTGGGGGGGGGGTCCTTGTCCTCTTTTGTAATTATCTTGAGGGTTTTGGAAGTGACATCTCCCAGCATTAACAGAAGACATGGTTTTGAACGGGCTTCCAAGTCTTCTCCGTGGCGGAGAAGGTTGAGGGGTGAGCAGTTTCTTTTTCCAACTGTCTCTGTGACAGAGAACAGGATAGGCCGAGGGGAAGAGAGCCATTGAGGAGAAAGGTGGCAGAGGTGGCAGTTGAGGGGGCCAGCTCATGATGAATAACTGATGGCCATTCATTAAGTTAAGATATATCTTGTTGAGACATATCTTTCGAGGCAAATGATGCATATGTAGGAGGCATCTCTTTCTGGAGAGATATCCAAAAGCAGGACATCAACAAGGGCTTCTAAAGTCCATTAATAAACAATGAAACACAGATACCTTAAGTTTATCTTTGGAAAACAAATCCGTTTGCCAGCTTCCACTTTGTTTTACGCACATTTCTGTAAAAGGTTGGGAAAGTATAACATTATGTTCAGTGATGGGCTTCAAAGAAATTAAGAACTGGTTCTCTGTCCATCTGGCAGCCACTTTTAAATGGCTATTTTTAAACTTTATATGTACTATCTCTTGTTAAGAACCGGTTCTATAGAGTAGGTGCGAACCTGCTGGTGCCCACCACTGATTATGTTGCCGCTAACATGGTGGCATTAACATACCTTTTTCATGGTCTGCATCTTCTCTTCTTTCGTTTATAATATTCCTAACAAATCTCTTTCTGACCTATGAGAGTTTTGAGTCAAAACTCATTGATATATTCTAAGCACCATTTCTCACGCCTGTTTTTATATCCCAAATTTATGACCCACATGTCTTCCAGCAGCCCCACTTTAAATACACTCTAAATCCAGATTATGAAGAAACTGTCACAAATATAGTTTCAACTCCTCACCACCTTCCTTTATCATGTACATGATATAACAGGAAACAAAGGGATTTCATTCATTCCTCATGTGGTGAGACTTATGTGCATGATGGGGGCAGGGGAAGGGTTTGAAACACTGGCCTTACACAAATCTCAGGTGTCAAAAGTGCCAGAAGGCATTTCTGCATCATTCCTAGAGGGTTAGTTCCAGTATAAAGACATATGCTGGACTCCCCATGAGAATGGAGACACAGGTGAGTTGCACTGGCATAAATTGATTAGGATTGCACTCTAATACTTATGTCAGTTTCACAAATGGCCTGTTTTTGCAAATGTTCATTTAATAAATAAATGCTTTATTCAGTCAATGTATTCGGTCCCTCCAGTTCAAATCTCTCATACACACAAAGTTCCAGGCATTTAATCTATACAAAGCATATTCTGTTATCACCGAGCTATACGTATCAGACTGATTTTTAAAAATAGTTCTTTTAACCTGCACTGAACAAATTCTCAGGATTACAGAACGTGAAAAAAGATATTCAAAGGTATGTGCAGCCATGTTCCATCCCTACATGTTCAAGATCACAGGCAATATTTTGTCCAAACTAACCTTTACTAACTACCACCCAGGAGTGGAAGAATCACAGAGATGGAAGGGACCCAGTGGATCATCTAATCCAACCCACTGCCTGTAGCATGAAATCCTCATCCTGTGGGGACCTGGGTCTCAAACCCTGGCCTGCTGGTTAACAGGCACAGTGTCTTAAGCACTTGCAATAATGATCACATGCTAAAGTTCTGAGCCATCCTGGGTGCCCCCAACTGGGAGGGAAAAGGCAATGTATTAAAATAATAATAGTAAGAATTTGAGAGACTGTCTTTAAGGGAGCCCAGTTCAGCCTTATCGAATAAATATGCCCAAATGGAATAAATAATCTTGTTTAAAATCTTGACCTGATTCAGTATCGCTGCTATCTGAGGAACTGGAATCACTGCTAGTACTATCAGAATCTGAAGCTGTGCTACTACTGCAGCTGCTGCTTTCACTCAGCCGGCTTGGCCCTCCAGTCATCTTTGGCACTGCATTATTCTCAGCTGCAAGATAGAAGAGAGTTGATCACAAGAGTGGATCTTGAGGATGAGGAAGCGACAGGTCCCAGCATTAACAGAGGACCTGGTCTTGAAAGGTCTTGCTCGTCTACCAGCTACTGAATAGAAGAGTTCAGTAGCTTCTCACATTCCTCTAAACATACGATTGGATAACTTAGAGACAGCAACATCTCAACCCTTCCAAGAACATTATATAGTTTTAAAAGGTTTTTCCCCTTAAGCTTATACTCTGTTTCAGCAGAGAGTGTTCACCTACATTTTAGAGTTTGTTTCTTAGGGTTGAGTAGCCCACTGACATCTAGGAGCCTCCGTTCTAATTCTTGTTTCTTCTCACTATCAAGCTCTTCCTTGGATTTCTTTCCTAGAAATCCAAGGGAGTGGGAAAGAGAAATTAGGAGCTGTATCTAAGCAATATCAAACACGTGGTTTGCTGCTTAAAATATTTGTGCACGTTACACACCATAATGTCTCTTGGGCTTTCTTCTCAAGCAAGCCATTACATATTTCTCCAATTCCCTTAAAGTTGATGCTTTTAGAGTTTCAAAGTCTATTTCTATTTCATCAGGATTGGTGTGTCTCAGTGAAGGTTCTCTCGACTGTATGATGTACACCACTTTGCCAAGTTTCTCTCCTGGGAGTTTATTTATGTCCAAACTTAACTGCCTTTTTTCATCATAATTCATCGGTTTGGCATCATCTTCATCCTCTGACTTCTGTACGAGCTCCTCTTGCTGTCTGATTTTCTTTGAACTGAAAGTGAAAACAAAAAATTAACTGCAGTGCCACAGAGATTAGGAAGACAATTTCACATCCATGAGCACTCTTACATTTTCAAAGCCACTTTCTTTTTCATTTGCTTTATCTTTCTCTTCTTCTGACTCCCAGACTTGTTTTTGACTTTGCTTTTTCTTCTTTTCTCCTTCTTAGATCTGCCTTTCTTCCTCTTTTTCAGTCTGGGTAAAGTAGTTTTAGCCAAGGCTTGCAACTGTTGATGAACTGCCTTAAGCTATTGCAATAAGAACAAAACTTCTCAGGAACAAAAAAAATGTTATCTTTCAACTTCAGTTTCCAGAAAATCTTTTCAAGAAACAAAATGATAAGAGAGGTTAAAAGGTACATAAAAACTTTTGCTCTTTTTACCATCTTTAACCACTGGAATTTAGGGAAATAATTTTTACCACAATCTAATGAATGTTTACCCAGAAATTAGTTCCAATTATGCACACAGTGCATATAATTCTACAGTTGAGCAGGATGTAGTATTGGCAGCACATTGAACACAGAAGCTAAGGCTGCAGTCCTAACCATGTCTACTCAAAAGTAAGCCCCATTGTGTTCAATGGGTCTTACTCCCAGGAAAGTGTCTTTAGGATTGCAGCCTAAGTGTTTAGGTGAAGATTGCATTCTGGCTTATTCTGTTATCAACGAAATGGCTCCACCTTACTTTCATCATGGCAGCCCCCCAGTTCAATATCAGAATAAAAATATATTTGCAAGATTTTTTTCTGACAGTAAATGTAATTACACATACCTCCTTTGAACCTCACTCAGCATATATACAGCTACTGTAATTAAACCTAGCTTCAACTATCCACCTTCCAATTACAGCCAATAAGTGTTATCAGTGTTAATGAAGGGAACTACAGAAGACTTGCCCTTTCCTCTCCATCATCTGCTACAAGTAGGGTTGCCATATTTCTCTTCCATAAAATCAGGACAGGATGCTCAGTTCCATTTGCCAGTATGTGAACACAATCCCCCAAAATCGGGATTGCCCCCTTTTCAGGACATATGGCAACCAGAACAACAAAAGAGTAGATAATGTTTCATGGTCTTTACTCTTCTTTGCAATGCAATGGCAGGAGAGAAGGAGAAACCATTTTTGAGTAGGTAAACAATGCATTTATCTTTATTGATCTTGAATGTAATAATTTCTCATTGTTTTTAGAGCTATAAACCATCGTGATCACATTGTGGAAAGGGAGAGAGAAATTTCTCTTACACATATACAAAACTTTATTTTGCTGTTGCAGTAGGGTTAACTGAAGCTACTGCTGGAGAACTTCTCCCCCCCCCCCCCCCACAACCAAAGCATAATGTCCCGTTGAAAATCCCTGTTAAAGTCTCCAGGATTGCTTTCTGTAGTCACCTAGAGCAGGAGCGTCCAAACGTTTTGGCAGGAGGGCCACATCATCTTTCTGACACTGTGCTGTGGGCTGGAAAATCAATTTACATTTCAAATTTGAATAAATTTACATATAAGAATGCGTTAGAGCGGATTACAAGGCTTGCACAAGAGCTGGATAGAGGAGTCTTGCCGGGGGCTGCATTGAGGCTCACTGCAGGCCGCATCTAGTCCTCGGGGTGGGATCTGTACACCCCTGACCTAGAGCAAGGGTCTCCAAATCCCAGCGTGGGGGGCCGTACGTGGCCTGCAGCAAGCCCCTATCAGGCCCTTGGCTAGCCTCTAGTCATCCAATTTCTTCTGGCCCACTTCAGCGAACATGACCAGAATTGTGCTCTCATTGCATCCAGAGAGGTTGTTCAGTGATTGCCTACAGGCTCTCAGAAAGCCTTTTAAAGGCCTAAAAACATGAGTTCCTGGTTTTCCCACAAATGATGTTAAATAAGTTATGTGTCCTCTTGAAGGCCATAGAAGGCTTTCTGAGGGTCAGGGAGGCTTCTGTTGCCTTCAGTTCATGCTCCAGATGTTTCCTATGGTTTTCTTCTTCTAATGTATTTACTCCTGCATATGAAAGGTGCTTGTGTGGTGGGGTGTCCATTTAAATGTGTGCTTTATTTCTCTGGTGTGTTTTAGTACTTGGAGAAATCCTGGAAATTTGAGCCTAAACTTCATCTCTAATGTTAATTTTGTAAACATAACTCTACTGTAATTTGTTTCCAGACCTCAACTTCATCCCAGTTATTTGATGAGCTCCTCTGACTGAAATGTTTGGCGATCTCTGACCTCAAGATAGAGATGCCCATCCTGATGTTGAGACAGAGGTGCCAATTCCAGTCTTGCAAAATCTGACTCTTCTTGGGATTTTGGCTGCAATCCTAAAGATACTTTCCTGGGAATAAGAGCCACTGAACACAATGGAGCTTACTTTTGAGTAGACATTGTTAGGATTGCACCCTTACAGTCTTTCCGTCAAAACTCTAAAACCAATCTTGAAAGGTTGGCCGATTTAAGTAGCAAACATAGGGTGCAATTCTAACCAATCTAGGCTGACATAACTTCCTGCAGCCTGCACCTGCAGCCATGTTTCCATTGTGGTATAGGGAGAAAGGGAAAAGGCCTGTGCCCAACCCCTGCCCCTGGATTCATACCCTCAGGCCAGCACAGAACTTATGCCAGGATTTATGATGTTTCAACTGGGATTAAGGATTGCAGCCAAAGTCTGCTATCAGATTAACATACGAAGCAGCCCTTAGTTTCAGAACCAATAGCAATCAATATTGGTCAGCATAACATGTCCAGGTAGTTTTAACAATGATTTGACAAAGAACAATTCAAAGTAGGTATAATGTTATGTGATGGATACTAGTTTAGGCTTCTCTGTCTTATCCCATGTATCTGCCCACCTACATACAGATATGCATAGCAGATGCTTAGAACATAAAGCAGTGGCAGGCCTGGAAGGGACCGGGGGGCAAATGCCGTAAGAGGTGCATCCACACAGCACTCCATTTTTCATGGGAAACCTTTCTCATGTTTCCAACACAATCTTAAGCAGTCCTTCTAGTTTTCCCCAAATGGTGTGTGAGTGTGGCTGGTGGAAGAATTTTGTTATAGGGCGTAAGGGGACAGGTCCATTACTGTTTCCTTTTTTTAAAAAAATCCCGTTACCGGATACCCAAAGTGGTTTAAAGAATCAACACAATTTACAATATAAACAAGAACCATCCGCATCTATAGCGGGAAAAATTAGCTTATATAAAAATGGGGGAAAGGAAGAAATGTGCTGCACAAACACTGCCTTTTATGGGCTGGCGCACAAGGTGAAAACAGGATTGGCTGAAGTCCAATCTCATTTATCCAAACGTGAAACATAAAGCAACATGCCTAGTATTTTGGCCTACCAATGGGAATGCATACATGGCACTAATGTTTCCTGTATATGGAACACTTTGGCATAAGAATACTATTAGCATCTTTTATTTCTCCAAAGCTATGAACTATTAAGAAATTAGGTTGGCTATAATGATTCTTCTCCTCCTTCTATAGTCAGAACAAAGCACATCTGTGGCTAGAAGCATGTAAACTGCTACTTACTTGATCCTGGAGTTCTGCAAGGCGTCTTGTTCTTTCCTCTTCCGAATCATCCGTGGAGGTCTCACTGCTACTGTCACTAGAAATAGTTGGTGCACTCCTTGTGATAGGGTACAAAAGAGGCCTCCGTGTGGCTGGTTCATCTGGAATTTTGGCAAACTGCATCTCAAATACATCCTTAACAAAAGAGAAGTTAGCTAGATTTCAAACTTCCTCCTCCTAAGGGTTAGAGTGCTTTCACAGCTCTTAAGATTTTACATAAGATAGTTTAGGTTATGTGAAGTCGCTTACCAGAACAGAACACATTCTCACCTGAGTTTTAAGAAATGCTATTTTAACCACTCATTGTCACTCACCTGAAGTTTCCTTGCCATTGCAACAACCTCATGATCTGGAGAATTATATCTATAGCAGTTCATAAACATGAGTCTAACATCTGCAGCAAATTCTTGTGTGTCTTTATATTCAAAGTTTCCCATTTTCTTCTGCAAAAAGTAAAAATAAAGAATTCAGGCACTCTGATAGTACATCAGATATGATAACAATCAATAAAATCCTCAGATTTACTGCTAGTATTTGAAGGATTATAGACCAAGTCTGTCATACCTAGGAACCTATAAATATGCTTGAAATTAATGTATTTTAAAATAATGTGGCTAGTTTGTTAAGTATAACCAAACTTTGGCCCACTCAAATCACCTTTCATCTGTACTTTTGCAACTTTCTATTCACTGGCCTCCCCTTTTGCCATTCTCCAATTTAAAATGCATCTGTACAATCAGCTTTTGAAAGCTCTCAGTTCTTACATCTTCTTTTCTAAAGGTATGGTTGCCATGATATGTCCCAAAAACAAGTACAGTCCGGATTTTTTGGGATTGTGTTCACCTACTGGCAAGCGTGACAGAGGGTCCTGTCCCTATTTTGTGGAAGAGCATTATGGCAACCATATCTAAGGGTAGTGTTTTATCAGTTGTTGGTGGCACCAAGTGTTGGCGCCAAGAGGGCTGTGGGTGGGGCAAGTGGCTAAGACACTGTGCCTTTTAACCAGCAGGCCAGGGTTCGAGACCCGGGTCGGCCCCACACAACAGGGTGAGCTCCTGCCCTTAGCCCAGCTCTGCGATGCCAGCTGGATCCAATCGTATTGGCTCTGCCTTTCCATTGGACTAATTCAGTGGCATGGAGAGGGGGGATTTGCTGCTTGGGTAACAGCCTATCCTCCATAACAATCTAACCCAGGCTTTCATGCTTCGCATGCAGCATATGCAGCCCCGAGCACGATACCATAGTCTTCCAAAACTGACGGAGGCCTGCTTTGGTGGCACCATATTAGAGAATCAAGTCAATCAGAACTCCTTTGCTTCCTCTTATTACTGATCAAGTTGCCAGTAGGGGGAGGATGGGGATGAGGTCAGATGTTTGAGACATCTGTGGTTACCAGTGAAACTGACAAATGGTGCCTATTTCATTAGCATGAGTCTTCTACCCTCCTTTCCAAAAAAGGTGTACTGTATATGGACAAAATCCAGAGCAGTTCTGGGCCCACACAGTTACGTCTCCCTCTAGTGTTATCTTATGGAAAGTCACCTTAACTGCTCCATCACAAAGGGTTTAATTTGACTTTAGGATATGGGCCTATGGCCAAAACCCAGAGTAACTATGGGGAGTCCTTGCTCCGGTGTAAGAACAATTTACTCTGGATTCCAGTATGAATTCCCCATAGGCTTTCACTAGGAGGTGCAGTAACTACGGGTGCATGTAATGTCTGATATGTGCTCCTGTAGTTACTCTGGATTTGGAGGTATGTGTAATAAAAACAAAAGCTGATTTGGATGAAACACCCATGAAGTTGACAAAAGTATTCTGATCATGTTGGTTTTTATCAGAGGATTAGATTGTGTGTTACATGTGCTACCACAACTCATGAAGAACAACCCTCAATTTTCCAGCTCTGGGACAAGGACAATGCAACTCTTAGGTAAAACATTGCCTTATCTTCAGCAGGGCTTTTTGACTGCCACACAACTGTAGTGTGGCATGTGCCCCACTGGCACTACTATGCCAGTGTTGGAAAGCTGATTAGGATTGTGCCCTTACTCTCTACCCCTTGTGCATTACTAGACCCAATATTGTTTCTTTCACCATCACCGACTATACTGATATTGAATTATAGCCTTTACACTGGACAGTCTGGGGCAGGATCCATTTAAATTGGAAGTATCTTTTCCTGTACTGCTACAGAAACATGCTGACTTAAGAGTGAAAAGCCTGATTTATGAAGAACAATAATATGCTTTAACCAAATAGGAAGAAAATTCTTGGGTAATCATTTAAGGATGTACTTCTAAAGAAACTCTATAGTCAAACGTATAGCTGCCTCTTCCATACAGTCTTTTGCCTCTGGATTAACATCTGAAGGAACAGAGGGAAGATTCTTAGGACACAATCCTAAAAAAAAAAGACTGGCCAAACAAAAAAAATAGGCTGGCATATCTTTCCATGGTGGTGTTGGGAGGTTGGTGTATACTTGGGCATTGGCCTAACCTTCCCATGTGGGGTGCAGAAGTGCCTTACTGCACTTAGGCCAGCCAAACTAACTTTCTTGGGAGTAAGACCCATCAAACACAATGGGGCTTACTTTTGAGTAGACATGGTTAGGGTCTGTCTGTCTGTCTGCAACTGGTAACTGTTTTGGTTACAAGCTTTATTCCATTCTACTATTATGAGCACTCTAAAGTAACTGACAATAACTGGCCCATCATAACTATAATTCACAAGATAGAATGGAATAATCCTTAATTGTCATTATTTTATGTACTTATACATTACACAATGAAATTAAGTGCAATCCATTTGTGCATAGCAAACACTGAAGACATTAAACATGAAAACATCCTTCCTGTCCCCTCCGCCATTTCAACTGATATTAAATTAAAGATCAGCAACCAACTGCACTTGATCAAATCTGTTTACCTTAATAGTTCCAAGATCCATAGGATATTTGATGGTGTTATTGTAGTTTTTGTGTTTCAAAGATGTAGCTTCTACTGGGTTATAAAAAGGCCAGGCATATGCTGCATGTTGCTTTGAAAACATTTCTTCAAGGATCTCATTACAGTATTTTAGTTGTTCTGTTAGCTTTACATTTTTAATAGACTCAGGTGGTTGCTGCGAGTCTGGCAAGTCTTTCTTGGATTGAAGACTGTCACATTCTTCTCTAGGAGAGATCTTT
Source organism: Cryptoblepharus egeriae (assembly GCA_030015325.1). Classification (NCBI taxonomy): domain Eukaryota; kingdom Metazoa; phylum Chordata; class Lepidosauria; order Squamata; family Scincidae; genus Cryptoblepharus; species Cryptoblepharus egeriae. Next base: position 114,366,172 of record JAREYC010000003.1, read on the forward strand.
GCCATTTTGGGTTCATTGGGTGCTGGAGAAGATTCACCGCTCGCTAAGATGATTGCAGTAGTAGTATCAGCTTTTCTTTTTACCCCCTTAAAAAAAACATAGTTTAACTCAAGACAATCGCGACCTGCAAATTATGTTTTGAGAGGCTTTGGAATAAATGGCAGGACAGCAAATCTATGGATAGCTTTTATTCAAATTACAGTGGTACCTTGGGTAAAGAATGACTTGGGTAAAGGGTATTTTGGGTAAAGAACAAAATTTTCTCAGAAATTTTGACTTGCATAAAGAACACTGTCTTGGGTAAAGAACACTTCTGAGGATGTTTGCAACAGACTTCCATGGCAAGGGAACCGACAGGGGACGAAGGGACGAGGGGGGACAAGGAGACTATCTTGAGCTACAGTGGGGCCCCGGGCAAAGTTTTGAATAGGCTTCTATGGCCAGGGAACTCATGTGGGGTCCAGGGGGGGGGGAGCAGACTGAGCCAGGTTTGTATGTGGGATCTGTGTGTGTGGCAGCGTGGAAGGTGTGCCTTATCAATGTTCTAATGCTGCTCTCCATTAGCAGCTTGGGAATGTTAAAGTTGCACAAAAAGACAAAGATTCCTTTCAGCCAATGGATAGCAGTGACTCCATTAGTGATAGTGAAAGCACAATCTTAAACCATGACTACTCAGATGTAAGCCCCATTGTGTCCAGTAGGTCTTACTCCCAGGAAAGTGTATTTAGGACTGCAGCCTAAGTAGACTTCATAGGATCATGCACATTGAAAGCACGTTTTGAATTCAATTCCAGTGTTTTGTCATCATTTTTACATCCAGTTAATATTTTTATATGAATATTTTTTGTGTTCTGGAACCAATTGTCTGAGTTTCCATTATTTGCTATGGGAAAATCCGCTTCACGTAAAGAATGTTTCACATAACAAACATGCCTCCGGAACGAATTAAATTTGTTACGTGAGGTGCCACTGTATTCTTTTCATATCCCACAGACAGAGATGCTCAGTGGGGTAACTAATGCAAAGTGCAAAGCTCAAAATGTAGCCTCCCCCTCCTCAGCAGTTCACCACCATTTGCTCTGCTAGTGGCACACCTAAAGCACCTATTTGCTCTCTGGAGTCAAAGAAGATTTTGTCGTCGTCCCCCAGCTCACAATGCAACAAAAAAATCAAATTTAATTAAGAAAATGAAGATTGTGTCCCATATTGGTTAGGGAAACTATGCTGGGGCAAAGAGGAATGGTTATTCTTTCCCTGCTAAATATAAGAGGAGCAGCACTTAGAACTGATTGTATACCCAGTTAGCCGTTTAGAGGACCGTTTGCACATTTATTACTTAGTTGTGACAATGGCCAGATTGTATGCTCCCTCCCTACTAGTGCATTTTTTGTGGGAAAAGTGCATTTCCCAAAGAATAGCACTGAATAGCTGGAAATTATTTCGTATAGCACTGTCTTTGTGATTTTTAGCAGTGTGTGAAATGCAATTACATGAGAATCATAAGCATATATTGGTAACTTAATCTCAACTCCAACAGAAAGCTGCCTATAGTGATGTAGCCAAATTTCTATATTTGCTACTTTTGTGCTCCTGAATTTTTTATGTTACATTTTTTAAAACCAAGTTTTAGAGACTAAAGCAGCACAGGGTATAACAGTATAGCAAGGAATGCTTCTTGAACTTTTAGAAGAAGTACCACCAGTAAGATTGTCCAATCTCCAGGCAGCCAGGTGATCTAATTTGATTATCTTTTGAGATCTTTTTCCTTTAGTTTTTGGTTCCTTTTCTTCTAATTGCACTAACTTACCCCCATATCCTAAAGTCAAAGTAAGCCCTTTGCAATGGAGCAGTTAGGGTGACTTTCCATAAGATAACAGTAGAGGGTGACGTAACTGCATGGACCCGAACCTAATCTCGATTTTGTCCTTAGACACAAAATGGAATGCAGTTCAATTTCCATCCATACAAATGTTATCTATTCAGCCCCTACTCATTATTGGATACCGCATGCCTGCAAGTGGCTAAGACACTGTGCCTGTTAACCAGCAGACCAGGGTTCGAGACCCGGGTCGCCCCCACAAGACAGGGTGAGCTCCTGTCCTTAGCTCAGCTCTGCGACACCAGCTGGATCCAATCGTATCGGCTCTGCCTTTCCATTGGACTAATTCAGTGGCGTGGAGAGGGAGGGTTTTGCTGCTTGGGTAACAGCCTATCCTCCATAACAATCCAACCCAGGCTTTTGTGCTTCACTGGCAGCGTATGCAGCGCCGAGCATAATACCATAGTCTTCCAAGACTGACGGAGGCCTGCTGCTGCACCAGAATACATGAAATATGCTGTCAATTTAAAAATTATTTTGGTCCAATTTTGTAGTAGAAGCATACAGTCTCTTTTTTATAATATAGGAAAATCCACTCATTTTGTTGTCAATAATAAACTAGTTTACAATTATATTCTGATGACTCTGTGCTGAAATGGTGCAATAGCATGTGATCAGCTTTTTTAAAAAAAGTTTCCTGATCCAGGATGACAAGTTAACATTCCTTATCAGCAGATGTTCCTTATCAGGGAACTGGGAATCTGAAAAGCCCGAGGGCTTGAAGAGTTTTATCTGTTCAGTCATCTCCAAGCTGAAGGTAGGAATCAATGTAAAATCCATGAGTGAAAAAACCGCTTTTTGCAATTTTAGGAGAGAGACAGAATACTATAAATTAAAAGCAACTTTAAGTCATGTAGGACCTTTCAAGTGCAGCAATAGATCCATTGCTTTGTAGTGATGATTATGCTATTATCCTCTGTATCAGGACAGGACTTATTTGTAAATAATCCATATAGTAAATATATCATATCGGAAGTGTCAAGTGGTCTGGCTTCGAAAAATTTAGGTAGCAGTGCCCCAGACCTTCCAATGCTTCAAGGAGCATATAACAAAACCAATCATAAGGCTAGAAAAGATCCAAATGCCTCTCTGAACATTGAAATATCATTCAGAAATTATACAGACTTGGCATCAGGAATTGTATTGCATAGGATTAATCACATTCAGCGGTACCTTCATAAAATTCAGTTTAAAATAAATACTTTGTTTCCATGAAAAGTATTCCAGAACTTTAAGAAAAACTTGTAACATTTAGGAAGCCTTCTTTCCATCTACAGCATAGAGTTGCAAATGGTGAACATATGTATTTGTTCTGCAAAGTACATTACAGTAACAACATATGATAAATACCTTCTTTCCACATACTGATTTTCCCCTTCATTGTGCAACACATACTGTATACAAGCAGATGGATTACAGAACTAGAAAATCCCGACTTATTCCCAAAACTTACTTTTGTTACTGTTTCCGTGGCTGGTATTACATTTGTGATGGGAGTTGCTGGTGAAGGTTCTGGGGTATTTGGCTGCGGCACTGGGGTTGTCATCTGAAGCTGCTTCACTTTTTTAGGGGTTTTTGGCTGTTGGCATTGTTTAACCTGTGTGATTCCTGTGTCAGGTTGCTCAGCACCTATGGAAGGAAATCAAATTAATGACCCTTTGGGGAAGAAAGGCAAGATATACAGTACTTCTCTTTACTTCACAATGGCATATGCATTAACTCCGATTGTTGATCCAGTAGCACTTTCCAAAGCATAGTTATAAAAATTAAAACTTGACCTTGCTTACCCTACAATCCAGAGTAACTATGGGAGCACATAAAAGACATTACGTGCACCTGTAGTTACAGCACCACCTAGTGAAAACCTATGGGAAATTCATATTGCAATCCAGAGTAAATTGTTCTTTCACTGGAGCAAGGACTCACTGTAGCTACTCTGGATTGTGCCCTTAATCTCTCAAGGAACCTGGTTGCAATAACTGAAGCAATTTAAATGTTTCAACTTGGGCTCCCACTAATTTCTGCGGTCTGGCTTATCATATGGACATGAACAAAGAAGTGGCATGTGAAGTACTATGTAAGACACATTCCATGAATGAGTTTGAGATATATGAATGTCAAGATATATTCTATTCCTCAAACTATATAACTACTTAAGAGGGCAGAAGTCTTTCTGAAGAATTTTTCAGAAAGTTTTCAGTAGGATTTCAGAGCATGCATGAACCCACTACTAGTGGTGGATTTGTACAGTGGCGCTTCTAGCCTATAGTTGCTCCATACTACATACATTCTAGGTATTTGTATGTGGAAAAGTGTTTCCTCCATCTGGAGTATTATATGGTACAGTTTAGTGTTACATTCCTTTTCAATAACATCAATCAAATCTTTCTTACCATCTGTTTTCTTTCCTCTCTTTTTTCCTTTATTGAGCACTATTTTTTTCTCTTCTGAGGGCATCTGAACTACTTTTTGCATAAAGACTTTTTCTAGCTCCTGTGCCATGAAAACAATATCATCACCAGGCTGCAAAAGAAGCACCATAAGTCATCAACGATTGTATAAGAGAAACGGGTTGATAATGTTAGAGTGCATCCAAACAGATCTATGTCATATCCAGTTGAAATTCTTTAGCAAGAGACTTCCATTTTTACAAAGAGGGCTTGAGCCAAGTTTTAGGTAGCCATCAACAAGCTGCCCTTAAAATTGCCCCCTCCTCCTCAATTGGCCTGTGCAGGATCCAAGAGGGAGTAGTTCAGCCACGACAATATGAAGGTTAAGGGTAGTTATATGGTTTGGGGAATAGAATATATCTTGACATCCATATATCTCAAACCATATCCCCCCAACAATAGGGTAAACACTTCTGTTCTTCTCCAATCCACAACATAGTTATGAACTTATGACCAGATGCCCGAAACTCAAAAGGAGGACAAGGTCTTGGATTCCTCTCAGCCTGGTCTTTCCTGCAGAAAATGCCTACTCATGAGTAAAGCCACAATATTGGGCACTTTACTTTCCCATAGAACTCTATGCATATTTTTGAGTTTTAGTTTTTTGACTATAACTTTTGATAGGAAGGAGATATTTCAAAACTGATTCTTTGCATTGGATTCTGCTCTTTAATACAAATCCAACAACATATGACACGTGTACTTTGTGTGCAGTACACGAAAGTGTACTGCTCCATTCCAAATGGAGAACAATGAAGCCCTTTTGGAGGACGCCTGGACAGAAGGCTAAAAAAAGAGGACAAATCCTGAAAAATCCAGTCATATGGTTACCCTGACTCATGAAACTTATATTTATATATCAGTGGGTGTGCAGATACAAAGAATGCACAATGTGTATGCAGCCTCTGCTAAGACGACCTCACCCAACAAAAGCAACAAAATATGTAGGTGGGAAATAGGTTTAAATATTACAAAACAACCAGTACCATTACTAGAAATTATGCTGGACAATTGCCAGAAAGCATGATGATAGAAACCTATCTAGATTTTTATGGCTGCAATCCTAACAACACTTTCCTGGGAGTAAGACCCATTGAAAACAATGGTGCTTACTTTTGAGTAGACATGGTTAGGACTGTGCTCTTTTCTGAGATTAAAGCATTAGAGTATGGGGAAGAAAGCAAAGATACTTGAACTAGTCCCATTCTCTTCGTTTCACCAAGATAACTACCATATTTTGTTGGTAGTCAATTAACCCAAGTAGCCTACACAGACAAACTTAAAGCAAGTTAAACTATTGTCAGTTATTACTGTATACTACACATACCTTATTATACAGATAACAATTTGCAAACATTGTTTTAAAGTCCTCAATACATTCTGCAGCACATGTATAATAGTTGTGTTCCAGACGCTTCTGAATTGTGGTCAAGTCCATGGGTTTCTTAATAATATGGTAATAATCCTATTTGGGATGGAATTGTGTACAAAAAAGGGAAAAAAAGCAATACATCACACATTACTGTGGATTTAAAGTACATAATTTGCTAGTATAGACAACCTCCCTTGTTTCCCAATTAAGGTATTGCAATGAATGAGATCTAATATGAAGAATAAATTAGTTGGCTAGATCCCATTCCAGATGGCTCAGTGTCGTCACAGTGGCGCATGGATGTTGCAAACGGGCCATAAGGCACTTCTGCATTTTCCATTATTAGACCACTGCTGGAGCTAGCCTAGAGGCATGTGCTCAAGTTGACTATATGTCATAACCAAAAAAGAGGACAAGGCAATCCCAAAATGTAAGACACACAAGAAAAAAATGTAGGACATGACAATAAAAGAGTTTAATTTATACATTATATTGTTTACTATTCAATTTAAAATTACTGCTGTTTACTTGTTCAGTCATGTCTGACTCTTCGTGATCCCCATGGACTGCAGCACGCCAGGCCCCCCTATATAGTACATATAATTTATTCCATATAATTTAAAATTCCAAGCAGGCTACAAGCTGCCTGCTCACAAAGAAAAAGAGGAAAATGATGATTTTTTTTTTCCAGGACACAAAGCTAAAAAAGAGGATATGTCCTGGAAAAAGGACATATGATCACCCTGGCTGTGCTAGTGCCAGGTAAACAGCAGTTCTCCACAACTTGGAGGTCTCTGTGGACCATAGAGTGGTAGAGAGCTGAGAGGTGGGGAGAAGGTGTGCTGGTTGGCAGCAGAACAGGATCTATGCTACGTGAGGAAGGGAGGTAGGAGTGGTGGAGTTGAGTTCCAATGGAGTCAGAACCTCCAAGGATGGCTTTTCATCAACCTTTATTCCCTTTTCCCCGAGAAACACTGGAGGACATGCAGCAACCCACTGGCACGTAGGACAACGCAGTAGTTGTTTTGATGCTGCAGTAGTCCTGGAGGCGCAATTGGCTCAAGATTGGGCTGTAAGTCATCTTATTTTATAGCAATAGGTGTATGCAGGAGAAAGTTGGCAGGAATATATAGCAAATTGAGGATGCAATCCTAACCAATTTAGGGTGGCTGAACTCAGCCAAGGTATCTTCCCATTATTTATTTATTTGTTTGTTTCTTTTATTTAATTTATATCCCACCTTTCCTCATCTGCAAGAGGGAGCCGAAGGCGGCTAACAATGATCAGAATAAAACACCATGGTTGTGTGAGGTCGGCGCATGCCTGTATACTGGCCTAACCCCAACAGGAGTGGGCAGAAGTACCTTATGGCACTTTTGTGACACACCCAGGTCAGCAAAGGAAAAGAGGATTATGTCAGCCAGTATTATGTCATCCTAACTGGAGGTTAGGATTGCAACTCTAAAGCATTTCACAAGCCTCACCAGTTAATAGACCTTATAGTCACAGGCTACAATCCTAAAGACACTTTCCTGGGAGTAAGACCCACTGAACACAATGGGGTTAACTTTTGAGTAGACATGGTTAGGATTGTGCTCTTAGGCTCTGAGAGACTACTTCTTCCATACATTCCAGTCTGCCCTGTTAGGCTGATCTGTTGGGGTGGGGAAGGCTCTTTTACAAGTGCCACTTCTGTCCTAAGTGAGAGGGGAGACATCTCAGGACAAACCTGTTGTAGTGCCACAACTATGAGATTCCTTTCCAGACGAATTAAGAACTTCTCTCTCATACATGGCTTTTCATACAGGGCTGAAAACAGATACGAAAACATATCTGGCAGTTGGTTTGATGGGTGGATAGTTGGCTGCTGCAAAACTACTGTGGCTTGACCACTTCCACTTATTTGCCTAAGTGGCTCTACAATCTGCTGAGTTTTGTTTTATTTTAATATTTTAGTGTTTAATCATTAACGATTATTAATTGTAATGATTTAATGTTTTATTAAGTAATGATTATGAGCTGTGGGTGGCGCAAGTGGTTAAGACACTGTGCCCATTAACCAACAGGCCAGGGTTCAAAACCCGGGTCGGCAACACAAGACAGGGTGAGCTCCTGTCCTTAGCCCAGCTCTGTGACTCCAGCTGGATCCAATCGTATTGGCTCTGCCTTTTCATTGGACTAATTCAGTGGTGTGGAGAGAGGGGATTTGCTGCTTGGGTAACAGCCTATCCTCCATAACAATCCAACCCAGGCTTTTGTGCTTCACATGCAGCGTATGCAGCGCCGAGCACGATACCATAGTCTTCCAAGACTGACGGAGGCCTGCTTTTTAAGTAATGATTAATGCATTAATGAAGTGTAAGTAATGAAACATTTACTTCATTCAAGCATTAAAGGAAGTAATGATTTAATGTTGTGTTTGCCTTTTTCTTTTTACTTGTACATTGTACATTTATTATGAAGCTTTATGAATTGGCTTGGGTATTTGCTTTGGCATGGGGAAGGTGGAATACTAATTTTTCAAATAATGAGACACATGGGGAAGAGAGAGAGTGAAAGCCGAGGAAAAATACCCAAGATGAAAAAATGAAATGAAAAATCATCTGTATTTAAACCACGAAATCTCCTAATGCTGAATTTATACTGTCAAGGGCAGAAGTGGACCTCTCCAGGACAGTAAATTTTTTCACCACACACACAAAAGGCATTCTTCAAATATCATTTGTCATTGCATTGGAGTGGCACTTGAAAATGCTCTTTTATGTTGTGCTTCTGGCACTGTGAACAGAAAAGTGTTGCAGTTGTGGGTCAATACCCTTCAGATCAACCTACATTGGAACTGTTTATTAGGAGGAATCAACTGGAGTTCGTACCCAGGTTGCGTGTGTTTTCTGGCATGTATATTTAAATACAGGTTTACAGTCCAGATTATAGGTGGGCACGTTTAAGGGGAAAGAAGAGCTTCTTTTCAGGGTCTCTAACAAAACCAAAGAGAGAAAAACAGTTGAAAGCCAAGACTGATGATTTAATGTTATTTCAAATATCTGTAAGAAATTGTGGCTGCCTTAGAAATGTGAACAGGCAGTACTGGCCCTAGGCTAGCTCCCATTTTTGGTACCGCACTGAATGAATGACCTCCAATATTAACCTCAAGTGACAGCTTCTCTTAAGATACACATCACAAAAAATGTAAGGTGACAATCACTTCCAAAAGCATTTTTGGACCAAACTGACCACTTGAGTTCGTCAAGAAAAATAGAAGCCTGTCTGAGGGGTTTATTCGTCACTGAATAAAGCAAAAGCCCTAGACTGATTTATATTTTTTGAATAGAACAACAAAAAAACTCACACTATTATAATTCAGGTTAACAACCTCTTGGGAGAGAAATGTTTTGAATACAAATACAAAACAGCAGCTCTTCAATAGGTTAGTTAGACCACTCAACTAAAGTTTTAATGGATTAATTGAAAGCTGGGCATTTTAATTGGAGAAGCTGAAAGTTAAGGGTATGTGTTTCTTTTACTTCAAGCGTTATGTTATGATGAGTTATTATATTGGGGAATGAAAAACAGTTAAAAGATTACCTTTCCTTCTGAACTGCATTTTTGTAAAAAAAGGCATTATCTGAATCTTTGTTTTGTTTTCCTGGCTTTTTAAAACTATGTTTAGAAGAAATCAGTGTTTTGCCACATTTGTCTTCCACCATATCACTTCATAGTCCACATATTTGAATTACCCCTAAAATTAAATGGCAACACCATCATCTGTTCCTTCTGAGCTGGAAGGCTAGATGAGATGCATCAAATGTTTCGAGGCTTTATGGATGGGAGGCATTTTCAAATGCAGAAAGCTATGCTTTGAGCTGTGCCCATCCAGCTGAGCTCCCTACCTCATGTTGTTGTATCACATTCCTGGTGCAACTTTGCTACTGAATGGCAGGGGTAAAGGGCTCCTGAGAGTACCACCAACCACCACTTCAAGTATCATTGGTGGTGCCTGTACCACTGGTTGAGAAATATTGGAATAAACCCTAGTTTACCAACCTCAGATACATCTTCAAAATATTAAGTTTCAACCACAATCAGCACATTTTTTGAGATGGCAAGTGGGGACCATGTGACGCTTGGACTAGCAATTCTAGCTATTCTTTAATAACAGTTTATAATGTTATGCCTGCTCCTTCTCAATGTAAGTTTTAGAGAAAAGGGCTTTTGGGGAAATATAACTTCACATCAAGAAAGTCCTTAGAGCCATTGAGTTAGATGAAGAAAATAGCTTGATTTTGATACTTTTCAGAGATCTTTTTAAGATTATATTTACCGGTACGTTCAGAAGGAGCAAGGGAAAGTGCAGAAAAGTTATTAATCTAACAACGCAGACTGGAATGTCTCATTGGTTTGTCTTACATGATTACAGTTATTTAAAAAGTCAATATGCAAGTTACAGAAATTATCTCAACTCACAAGTTACTTAAAACTGCAAAAAAGAGGTAAGATCATCTGTTGGCATAATTTCTGTATAAGAAAACTGCAGTAGACTCTTACTGGAAGTTTTAGACCTTCTGCATCTACAGGCTGATGAAATGGCCAGGAAAAGTTATGCCTCCACATTGCTTTCATGACCACTCTCTGCAAGTATTGAAGCTGATTGGTTAAATGGCCATTTCCTTGTGTATTGATGTATTCCGGAGGGGGAGGATTGACAATATTCATCTGCTGTGGTCTAGGGGAAGTCATCTTTTGTCTAGTGTTGCCTTGTATGTCAGTATCGTCAACAGAGAATCTGCAAGGAAAAATAGGTGAGAGCGATATTGATTCATTATTTCATCTGCACTCCAGTCAATTGCTTAACAGTGGTAAAGCAGAAAGATTAATCGGTTATCATGGTATACACATTCCTTTTGACCCACCTCTGGCCTAAAGTTTTATATAAAAAAAAATCACATTTACTCAGAGGCAAAATTGATACATATTCTGAGAAGCAAAATCTAAACTGTTATTTTCTTTCTACCCTCAAGAAATCAAGAACATGCACCGAAAGATCAGGAAAAACCTCCACATTTACAATGCTGACAGCAAGTCAATAAAAATGATGTTACAGGTCAATTTTGATTAATTCAGCAGGATATGCGTGGTGTATCCAGATACATCAGCAGGAGGGAATTGTCAGCAGCAGCTAGAAAGGTTGAGCCACTGGAAGAAAGCTTCCTATACGGCACGTAGGTTATATTGTTGATACTCGTATATCCAAGTTATTTTCCAAGGTGTTGCACAAGCAGCTGATCCTTAGCTAGCCAGAATAGCTACTTTCTCACTATGCTTCTTGGTTTGCCAACTGACTTCCCAACTGCCATAGAACCTTTCAGTCCAGCCAACATGAATGTGTCTCATCCCAGAGACACCTCTCACAGATTTATCACAAAAAGGTGCCATCTATGAGATTTTTGAGGACTGTGCTTAGACAACTGCAATCTTGAATTTTTTACTAGAAGGTCTGTATGGCCCTATCTGAGAATGACTCTAGTATTTCCTCCCCAATTTGATCCAGCAAGTCTTCTTGATAAGACCATGTGGGAGACCATGTGTGATGTGGCTTAAATCTGTTCAGGCGGGGATAGGAAGCACACTGAAGGACGCAATCCTAACCAACTTTCTAGCACTGGCATAGTTGTGGCCGGTGGGGCATATGTTGCATTCTGCACTTGGGAGGCGGCGGGGTGACCAGATGCCAAACCCCAAAATTCCTGAAACCCAAGGCCAAAATTCCTACTCCCAAGCCAAAATTTCCTCGCTTAAAAAAATTGCCAAAAAATGTATTTTTTGTTTTGTTTTTTGTTTTATATTTTTTCTTTTTCAGCCTTAACTTTTGATAGGAAGGAGATATCTTAAAACCTATTTTTGCATTGGATTCTGCTCTTCAATACAAATCCAACAACATATGACATGTGCACCATCACAAAGTTCAAAAATGAAGCCAAAATGTAGGACACCCAGACAGGAGGCTTAAAAGCCAGACAAATCTGGGTTTTTCTGGTCATATGGTGGGAGGTGGTCATTGAGAATTCCTCAAGACAAGGCACTGTTTGTTCCCTTGTCTCAGAGTTGCATTGCCTTTGCACCAAAACTGGAAAGTTAGTTGGGATTGTGCCCAAACTAGTCTCCCTATATCATACCCGTCCTACTCTCTGCAATCCAAAGATCCTTCACAGGGACCCTCTCCCAGCTTCCCAACAACACTCTCCTCATCTTTTGATGCACCAGCAATTCATCAATACATGAACAATCTAGAGATCTTCCCAACAACTATTCAACTCCAATTCATGGAGAATGGAAATTGGAGCGTTTGTGTAACCACCCACTACAAGTACAAAATTATTTCTAGGTACAAAATTATTTCTCGTAACCAGCATGGCTGTTACTATTAGCTAAATTGCAAAAGTCCCTAAAGGATTTGGTTCACTCCTGGTGTGGTGAAGCAAATACACAACAGTTCTGAAATCTGGAATGCTTTCAAAAGTTTTATTCTACAGAAGATAAAGTGCACAAAGGCCAAATAAACAAGTATATCTCTGCTCCAAAGGAGCAGAGCCATGAATATTTATACAGAGTCATACTAGTAAGCAAGTCATGTCCCTCCACAGGAGGCTGAGCTCCTTAAAGTGGTCAGTTACATTCAGTGCTTTTTTCCTAAAAGTAAAGGTGGTGGTGAATGGGCTGTGGTGGCACAAGTGGTTCAAGACCCGAGTCCTATAAGACAGGGTGAGCTCCCTTCCTTAGCCCAGCTCTTTTCAACCTAGCAGTTCAAGAGCATGCAAATACAAGTACAGTAGCGCCTTGCTTAAAGAGCTTAATTTGTTCCGGAGGCATGCTCTTTAAGTGAAGCGGATTTTCCCATAGGAAACAATGGAAACTCAAATGATTGGTTCCACAATCCAAAAAATATTCATATAAAAATATTAACTATGTAAAAATGATGACAAAACACTAGAATTGAGTAGACATCATCAGGCGGATGCAATCACAGACACTTTCCTGGGAGTATGCCGCATTTAACACAATGGGGCTTACTTCTAAGTAGACATAGACAGAAGGCTGCAATCAAAGACATTTTATTGGGAGTAAGCCCAATTGGTGCAGGTTAATTTGTTTTATTTATTGGGAGTAAGCCCCATTGTGTTCAATGGGGCTTACTTCTGAGTAGATATCAGGAGGATGCAATCACAGACATACCTGGGAGTAAGCCCCATTTAACACAGTGGGGCTTACTTCTGAGTAGACATACTCAGGAGTGCAATCAAAGACACTTTCCTGGGAGTAAGCCCCATTGAACGCAGGGTGCCTGCAGAAAAGCCCAGGAGGGGTTTGAAGGGAGTCCCCCCAGCCCCCTCCTGGCCTTCCCCGACTCCCATGGGCTGCAGAAAATCCCAGGAGGGGGCAGAGGGAAGTCCCCCAGTCCCCTCCTGGGCTTCCCCGACCAGCGCGCGCTGCAGAGAAGCCCAGGAGGGATGGAGGGAAGTCCCCCCAGCCCTCTCCTGGGCTTTCCCGACCAGCGCATGCTGCAGAGAAGCCCAGGGGGCGCGGAGGGAAGTTCCCCAGCCCCCTTCTGAGCTTCCCCGACCATCGTGCGCTACAAAGAAGCTCAGCAGACGGCAGAGGGTAACCCCCTCAGCCCCTGCTGATCTTCCCAGACCCGCACACGCTGCTGTTACTGGGGTTAATGAGCACTTGCGGCTAAGCGAAGCAGGTGCCCTGCATAACAGAGTGCTCGTTAAGTGGAGCACTCGTTATGCGGGGCACTCGTTAAGCAAGGTACCACTGTAAATAAATAAGATACCACTTTGGTGGAAGATAACAGCATTCCGTGCGCATAAGGGCCACATGTTGGACAATGCTGGCTCTATGGCTCTTGAAACAGGGATGAGCACCACACCTTACAGTTGGTCTTGACTAGCAGTATAACCTGCAAGGGACACTTACCTTTAAAGGTGGCGGTACTCACCATGAAGATGTTTTTTGTAACCATAGGCATGTGTAATTGTGTGCCACAGAGGTGCCGGTATTCAGTACCGGTGAGTACCCCCTCAAAAAGACCCCTGGTTACATTCCCTCCCACCCACCCTCTTGCCATCCTTTTTGGCCATGTCTGAATTTAGGCCTTTTACTTATCTGGTGATAACCCAATTGCTTGGCCTACTACTGGCTTGATTTTTGTCTCAATTCCAGTGCTTTCTAAATTGTTTGCGTCTTCCCTTGAGCAACAGTCATATTTTGGAGTTTAGCTATTTTTTTTGCTATTTTTACGACGAGATAGCTTATTCCTATAGAGCTTTCCTCCCAGATAGGCAATAAAGCACAAAGCAATCTGTACTTATATATATATATATATAAAAAACTTCTCTCTTGTTATATCTTTTCTTTCCTAAAGAAGCCCCAAATAGGTACCAACATAGATGTACCCAAATAAACCAGTACAACATCAAATGAGAAAAACAAATTAAAACTCAGTTTACGGTGTTCTGGATAGAGAAACAATATTGCTACGGCCACATGTTCAGCACTTAAATTTTTTTCTCTGTGGTTACTTGAAAGCAGAGGTCCACAAACATCGACCAAGTACCATTAAAGAATTAAAAGAAATAGTCTACAACAGTTTATAGAAAATAGAGGCCACCATTTGGAAAATGTAGTTTTTAAAATCAAATGAATAAAAACTGTAGACCTTTGTTTAAATAATAATAAAATTAATTTTTAATAACTGTTGTTTCTTTTTCCTTTTTTAACCTTTAAAATGTGGGAGGCATTTCTGCCTTGTGCTATATAAAGCGGCACCAATTCATTCATTAAATCCAGAAAAAATTCAAATGTAAAACATCATTGAATAAAATTCCTTTTAATTACCATGCTTCTAAGGCCTCTTCCATTAAGATTTGAGAATTTGTAACTACTTCAAAGTTAGAACAACTCCATTTGAAACCATGCTATTTGAAGCATCCATTACACATAGTACAGAATTGAAAAGTTTAATTATTCAGTTTATGAACACAGTGCTCAGATTAGGCTGTTGACTCTGCACTCAAGAACATATTTATAAGCCATAACATCCATAATGCCAGCTACCTATGAGACATCATAATTTCTAGAGCATTACAGATAGATCTGTTTTTGTTGGGACAAGTGTACATAAAAGTGGAATGTAGATTTCATATTCCACAAGGTACAGTGGTACCTTGATATACAAGCATAATTCATTCCAGAATCATTCTTGTAATCCACAATGCTTGTATATCAATATAAATTTTCCTATAAGAAATAATGGAAACTCAGACGATTTGTTCCACAACCCAAAAATATTCATTTAAAAATGATTACAGTACTGTAATACAAAATGAGAAAAATACAAAATATAAAGCAAAATAAAACAAATTAACCTGCACCAAGTCTCTCAGGTCTCAGGCTTCAATCTGCCCCCTTACACAGGCATGAACACCACTGATTTGGGCTTACTTTACAGTAGACATCAAGGCTAAGTCTCTCAGGCTCCTTACCATTTTCCCCTATACTCAGGAGTGACCCCATTGACTGTAATAGGTTTACTTCAGAGTAGACATTCATAGGCTGGTCCCTCAAGAGAGGCCAAGGAGGTGTTGGTGAAGTGGTGAAACTGGTTGTACACTGACCAGGACTATTTTTCACTTGCTTTGCAAGACATTGCTTGTATTGTAAAAGAAAATTAGAAATGTTTGCTTATTTTACAAAATACTCTCAATCCAAGGTTTTACTCTATATATTGAAATGTACCCATGTCGCAGGAGTAAAATTTCAAAAATATTTGTTTGCTTGGGCACACCCTTAATCCCCCACCCTGGACAACATTCTCCTGTGCAACCCCCCCCCCCCCATCATGCAAATAAACAACACCACCCTGTGCAAAAACCTCTGTGCATCAACCTCCTGTGCACCATCCTCCCTCAACCGTGGACACACCACTGGGCACGTGTAGCATTTGGGGCTGGGTTTTATCTGTTTTTTTAATGTTAAGTATAGGCTGGAAACTGGTTGTACCCCTTTTCAGCCCCTTGGGGTTAAATTTCTAAACATTGGTCAGTGCTCATTGTTATGCAAGGAAAATGTTCCCCAATTTCAAACTTCTAGGTCCAGGGGCTGGGTCAGGACTTGGACCAGTCAAGAAGTCTTCTATGTAAAGTATAGGAAGGAAAACATGTTGCATCCCTTTTCACCTCCTTTCAATTGGAATTTCCAAAAAGTAATTCTTAGTGGGTTCTTTCATCATGGAAGACCCTCCTCAAAGTTCACACTTCTAGGTCTAGCAGTTTTCGCTGGGCATTGATGAGTCAGTGACTTTTCAGGACTTTTCAGTTTTATATACAGTGGCACCTCGTGTAACAAATTTAATTTGTTCCAGAGGCACGTTTGTTACGTGAAACATTCTTTACGTGAAGTGGATTTTCCCATAGGAAATAATGGAAACTTAGACAATTGGTTCCACACCCCAAAAATATTCATAGAAAAATATTAACTGTTTATGAAAATGATTACAAAATACTGGAATTGAATTCAAAACATGCATTCAATGCGCATTATCCTATGAAGTCTACTTAGGCTGCAATCCTAAAGACACTTTCCTGGGAGTAAGCCCCATTGAACACAATGGGGCTTACATCTGGATAGATGTGGTTAGGAGGCTGCAATCAAAGACACTTTCCTGGGAGTAAGACCCATTTAACACAATGGGGCATACTTCTGGGTAGACATGGTTAGGAGGCTGCAATCCAAGACACCTTCAAAGTGTCTACCCACTTTCTCCTTCTCTCCATCCTGAGCCTCTCTCTCCCCTGCTCCCTTCTGGGTAGCTCTGAGCTGCTTCTCTCTTCTCCACTGCTGTTCTCTCCTTTTGCCCAGCCAACACCTGGCCACAGGAGGAACAGTGTGGAAGTGTTGCTTTCGCTATGGGCAGGCACGCCAGGCAGCCCTGATGCTTTTTAAAAGGGCTGCCGGCCAGCGCGTCTGCCCAACTGCCAACGAATGTGTTCTTTACGTGAAGCACAGTTTGTTACATGAAGCAGAATCCTGGAGAAATTTTTGTTTGTTACATGAAACATACTTTACATGAGGCATTTGTTACGTGAGGTGTCACTGTATATAAAGGAAAAGATACAGCATGGGCTCCAGAGTGCATACACATACATAGGGGATATGTATCTCTCTTTAATATGCATCATGTTTAATACAGTAAGCACCAGAACAGTAATTAAATTTCAGAGGGCCTTGTCCCCCTTAAAGCTCTACAAAGTGGCTTGATTGAAGTCTGGTTGGGAGAATCACAGGCTGATGCTTATGGATTTCATTGAGGGCTTTCCAACCACAATTTGGCCACAACAACCAGTTTTAACTTAAATTACTCACATATTACTGACAAATTGAAAGCAACTGCAACTTTTAACAAAACTGAATATATATCAGCTAATTAAATATATATCAGCTAATTAATGCAATCACATATTTGATTATGGGGCTGTGGATGGCGTAAGCGGTTAAGGCGCTGTGCCTGTTAACTAGCAGGCCAGGGTTTGAGACTCGGGTCAGCACCACAAGACAGGGTGAGCTCCTGTCCTTAGCTCAGCTCTGCGACGCCAGCTGGATCCAATCGTATTGGCTCTGCCTTTCCATTGGACTAATTCAGTGGTGTGGAGAGGGAGGATTTGCTGCTTGGGTAACAGCCTATCCTCCATAACAATCCAACCCAGGCTTTCATGCTTTGCATGCAGCGTATGCAGCGCCAAGCATGATACCGTAGTCTTTCAAGACTAACAGAGGCCTGCTTTTTTTAAATTTGATTATGGATTCAAAGCCTGTCCTGAAGCCAATTGCTCAGTGGGTCCAGCAGAGAAACAAAGTACTATGGGAAAACAACTGAACTGGTAATTAAGTGAGGATTAAGAGGTTCTAAGAAAATAGAATTTAATTCAAAACAACTCTTAATTAAGGTACTAACACACATGAGGAATATAGGTTAAATGCTGCTACAGCAATAACCACATGGGAAAGATTCTTAATACATCAAGAGTAGGAGGGGGTCTGTATATAGCTTGGTGACAATGAAACAATATTAGAAGTACAAATTAAAGCTATAGGTTTATAGGTAATATCAGAAAAATATTGACTCTAGGGTCTATCATAAAAAACATTATATCCTAAAGCACATTGCTGTACAATCTTTGTTTACTCAAATATCAAGTACCACTGAGCTGAAGGCAACTGATTTCTCAGTAAGGATACACAGTCTTGTAGTCTCACAAACCAATAATCTTCCAATACCATTCTATAATCAAGAGATATTCTTCATTCCCAGCAGTGACCTCCAAGACCTTCTGATTACTACAACTCTTCATACATCATTCTGATATATAAGGCTATCATCAGAGAAACAACTGCACTTGAGCATTAAATATCTCTAACATTTAGGAAGTTGTTTTCAAACACCTTAATACAATAGCACTTAACCCCAAATCCAGAGTAACTACCGGAGGACATAAGAGACTTTACATGCACCCATAATTACTGCACCACCTAGTGAAAACCTATGGGAAATTCATACTGCAATCCAGAGAAAGTTATTCTTACACTGGAGCAAGGACTCCCTGTAGTTACTCTGGATTTTGCCCCTAGCTTCTATTTAGACAGCTGAAAATAGATACAGAGCTTTATGGATTACCTTATAGGAAGGCAAAAGAAATAAAAACTACAGCAAATCAGAGTTCTAACATAGCACTTCTACCAGTGCACCCATTTACCTTTACTTACCAAGTGAACTAGAACAAACAATTTTTTATTTCATTCCTGGTTTTCTGCTACAGTATATGGGATCTATTCAAACCCACAATATATAACTTAATAATGGCAACAGCTGCCTTACTGGTCCAGCCCAGGTATTTATTCTTAGCCCCACCCACTTATCAGTCAATTTACAATTAATCCCATAGGTAAAGAGTATGTATCTTTCTTAAAGGCTTTTATTATTGATCAACCAAGTTAGATAATTATGGTAACTGATAATAGGGAGGTATAAAAATTCTGCCTTGTTCAAAATATCTTGTGTATTCCATTTAGACTTTACAATTTTAATTAAAGAGTATGGTTCATGGTACAGTTCATGGTATAATGATAATTAGTTTGTGGTATAATGATATTGTAGATAATTATCATTACTCAGCGTGACCATATGTCCTCTTTTTCCAGGACTTTTTAGCCTTGTGACCTGGAATAAAACTTCATTGCCTTCCTTTTCCTTATAAGCGGGCAGCATGTAGCATCTGGTAATTAATAAATTATATATTAAAGATTTAAAATCAATAATAAATAACATAGTGTTTAAATTAAGCAATTGAAAACAAAATATATGAGTGTTTTTAGCTTTTATTTTGTCATGTCCTACATTTTTGTTGGCTGTCCTACATTTTGGGCAACCCTGTCCTCTTTTTTTGGTTATGATATATGGTCACTCTGTCTTTACTCATAGGCCCAGTGAAAAAAGGGAGTTACTTCTGGGTAGACCTTCCTAGGATTGTGCTGTGAGTAATACCACATAGCTAATTCTCAAAGAGCACAATCCTATAAGCCCCATTGTGTTCAATGAGTCTTACTCCCTGGAAAGTGTCTTTAGGATTGCAGCCTTACTGAGGGTATAAAGGCATATGTTTACAACATCCCACAAAAGTTCAGTTTGCTGCTACAAAGAGGAAACTTATGTAGAATTTTATGGTAACCTGTTAGTTGAATTGTTAGTTTTATGGTAACCTGTTAGTTGAGTTTTATGGTAACACTGTTAGTTGAATTGACCATTGTATAACATTGATTAAGACGGCTGATTTAAGACAGTGTGCAGGTCTTTATCTTTTCCAAAATTTCTGAAAATACCCTCTTTAAAATAAAAATCAATACAGTACTTGTAATCCTATCTCTACACTGGAGGGACTCTTTTTCCTAGCAGTCCAGGTGGCTTTGATAATTAGTGCATTACCAAAATTTGCTGGTTTAGGCCAAGGATAAAGTTGTTACAGCTTTATCTAATTCTAAAATGCCCAAAATTGAGAAATCTAACTAAAATATCACCCTTCCAGGACATAATTTTTTTTTAACCTTTGGGTCTGTGGAGTAATGCTTGAAGACCCCGATAATCCATAATGACTTTTCAAATCAGGTTTACACTGAAATTTTGCTTCTGTTTAGGATGACAATCCTTACTCCAGTCCTTATTCATCAGCATCCTGGAGAACTGATCTAGCAGCCCTTTTACAGATCAGTGACTATGGGGCCCTCTGCTGTTTTTAAGGTTGATAGAATGGCGTCAGAAATCCTGAGATCAGTTTTTTAGAAATACAGTGGTGCCTTCACGTAACAAACGCCTCACGTAAAGTATGTTTCACGTAACAAACAAAAATTTCTCCAGGATTCTGTTTCACGTAACAAACTGTGCTTCACATAAAGAACACGTTCATTGGCAGTTGGGGCAAAAGTGTAAAAAGCGTCAGGGCTGTCTGGTGCGCCTGCCCATAGCGAAAGCAACACTTCCGCACTTTTCCTCCTGTGGCTGGGCATCTGCTGGGCAGAGGGAGAGAAGAGCAGTGGAGAAGAGGGAAGCTGCTCAGGGCCAGCCAGAAGGGAGCAGGGGAGAGAGATGCTCAGGATGGAGAGGAGGAGAAAGTGGGGAAACACATGGAAAGTGTCCTGGATTGTAGCCTCCTAACCATGTCTACCCAGAAGTAATCCCCATTGTGTTCAATGGGGCTTACTCCCAGGAAAGTGTCTTTAGGATTGCAGCCTAAGTGGACTTCATAGGATCATGCACATTGAATGCATGTTTTGAATTCAATTCCAGTGTTTTGTCATCATTTTTACATACAGACTCCCCATTACAGGTTCAAATATCTGGTTTGAACCTGGTTTGAACTCCTCATTACAGGTTCAAATATCTGGTTTGATCCATTTAACACAATGGGGCTTACTTCTGAGTAGACACGCTTAGGAGGCTGCATGGAGGATAGGGGGCTTACCTGGGCTGCTGCTGGAGGCTGGAGGCCAGTGGGTGCACTTGGGGGGAATTAGGGGCAACTACCCCCAAGTTGAGGGCAGTTAGAGGCAGCAGCACGCTGGCCGGCAGCCCTTTAAAACAGACTCCACGCGGAGCATCAGGGCTGCCTAGTATGCCGCCCATTAGGAAGCACTTCCTGTTTCTCTGCTTGCCTTTTGCATTCCCAGATGACCCGGCCAGGTTGCTTTCAGGTTCCCTGGGGCTTGTTAAGTGAAGCGGGCTTGTTAAGAGGAGCACACTCCTAATGGGAATTTGTGCTTGTTATGTGAATAACTTGTTATGTGGGGCACTTGTTATGCAAGGTACCACTGTAATTATAAAATTGCCAGTTGCACAGATGGCAATACCCTCTATGCCTGAATAAAAAAAAGTGTGGGGGAGAATTTCAGTCCCTTTTGGTTGTAAAAAAGAAGCATCCCCCCAAAAAATTTCTTCCTTGGACCATACAACTTCTGTATGCTAGTGCAAAATTTCTGGAATATGTTTTCCAAAATATAGACCCTTACCCTTAAATGAATGCACTGTTGAAGTGATGGCTTATTATTATTGATCGCTCCTGTGTTGCGTTTTGCACTGGTTTGGTGGTTGCAGTTTCACAAAATCAGAGTCGAACATACTGTTCTGCCCTTCCGAAGGTCAGAAGGGTCCTGGCAAACTTTAGGGAAGCTATGCCATAGTTTGGTTGCAACAGCTAAAATGTACAGTGCTGTCCCTTGTGGGCTGTGGGTGGTGCAAGTGGTTAAGACACTGTGCCTGTTAACCAGAAGGCCAGGATTCGAGTCCCTACAAGACAGGGTGAGCTCCTGTCCTTAGCCCAGCTCTGCGACGCCAGCTGGATTCAATCGTATCGGCTCTGCCTTTCCATTGGACTATTTTCCATTGGACTATGGCATGGAAAGGGGGGATTTGCAACTTTTGTAACAGCTTCTCCTCCATATCAATCTGCCCAGGACTTCATGCTTCACAGGCAGCGTCAAGCACGATACCATAGTCTTTCAAGACTGATGGATGCCAAGTTGTCCCTTGTAAACACATGTACATCAAAAGGCAGAAGATCAGGAAGAAGATCATAGGCAGAAGGTACAGAAACAAGAAGATCATGGGTAGAAGAAACAGCACAGGTTTGCATGGGAGGAAATATTCTTGAGATCCCCTATTATGTTTCAAAGATTTAAAACAAGTACTTTTCATTTAAAAGAATCCACTGGCATAGGATTGAACTATGAATCACCATGACCTGGAAGATAAGAGTGCCTCCAAAGTTCACCATGAAAGTAGGTTCTCCTAGAAAGTATTCAGATAGTGGAAATGTTTGCTCCTCATGTATGATTTGCTTTCTACCCTGACTTCTTCTGTATTTGGATGTTTGTTTAACTTGCATGCAGCATGCTATCATTAGAAATCTTTGATATAAGACTGCATCTTCTATATTTAAGCTAAGACTCCTATATAACACTGAAAAAGTTGTAGAATGAATAACTTGTTTTTCAAAAGGAAGTTTTTATTAGAAACACATTTCTTCTATCAGACAGTCCAGTGAATTTTTGCTCATTACTGGAATATTTTGAAAGATTTACAATGCATTTGCTTTGAGGGTAATGCAGAATCCAGCTTGGTGAATCCTTACATTATATGGAACTTCCTACAAGTGAATTTTGCATTACCAGTAGGTTTTAATTCCTGAACTGTAAATTTGTGGAGAAAAACTAGGCAAAGCTACTCTAGCTGTTTCTGGATTTGATTTACTGTCTTTCATTGGCTGCAATCCAGAGTTAGGACAGTGAAGAGTGCCCTAGCTGAGCTGCCCCAACTATTCTGAATCCAGAGCAGAAAGTAATGCTGCATCCAGAGAGTCAGGAAGCCTCGTCTGCCCCAGTTGCTCCAGAGCATGCTCAGTAGGCACCAAGTCAGTGACACCTGGGGAGGGCTTGCTCCTGAGGAGACCCCCTTCAGATCACACTGAACGAGGAACAGCTGTGGTGCCTGCCTTAGAAGGAGTCCCTAATGAGATGCCAGTACAGTCTACAGTAAATACAAGGGTCTTGATGGAGTAGCCTGCTATATCCTCGGGTTCGTGGGCTGCCATAGTTGTTCCATATCCTGAAGTTGAGAGGCAGGGGTTGGAGCCAGGCTGGCCAAGAATTCAGATTTTTGGTCAACACTGCCGTTCTTACTCTGCCTTGTCATGGACCCCTATGGATCTACTCAGATTTATACCTGCTCCTGAGGTGGTATATCTCTGAGAGGCTGAAAGAGGGCATTTTTGCCTTGGAAACAGGCTGTGGGTATAGCATAACAGCTCTGTTCTAGCCAATGCTGAACATGCCCTCAGAATGTCTCTCCTGAACTGCCGAGGCTGGCACAGCTAGGGCAGCCCAGGTCCATCTGACTTGGGTACTGGGGTCTCAAACTGCCGTCCTGTTGACCTTAACCTGAAGTTTGAGAAGTACAGCATCTTTAACCACTGAGCCCGTAGATCGAAGTAAAATTCATCTCATCTAAAAGTTCATTAAACTAAAATTTGCAAAACCTGAGTCATTAAATGAAAGCAGATAGCCTTGCTCATCCTGAAAATGTCTGCGAATAAGATTTGAAAGAGTTATTTTGCTGATCAACTAATATTTTAGAATTGAACATTAATATTTTATAATTAGGATGTCCTAAACGTTTGCTACAATCCTAATCTCTTCTCAGGGCAGCCTAAACCCTGGTATAAGTAATATGCTGACCTGAGGGTGTGTCACGGGTTCTCTTACCATGCCCGCCAGCTCCCTTCTCTATAGGGGTCTGGTCGTCTAGGATGACTGATACCTGAGTTTCGTCCTCCTCGTCCTCTCTCCCCCGGAAATACATGATCACAGACACGCAGCAGGTAAGTATCAAACAAGTTTACTCAATTCACTTTCTTAGCTTCAGCATATGTTAACTTTGTCTTTCTTTTACAGGTACAATAGGTCTACCAGGTTCAACAGGTTCAACAGGTTCAACAGACTCAACAGGTTCAACAGGCTCAACAGGTCCTTGCTCAATTCACAGAACCCCACCAACAACATCAGGTAAACGTCTCTCTTTCCCCCCTTTCCTCTTAACAACGTCCCGTCCTTTAACTCTTTACTCTTTGTTCTTTCTGCAGGTTTGGCATCTTTCCTTGTTATCTCTGGCTGTCAACGGCGTGACAGTCCTCTCTTCCTCAGTGTAGGAAGGGGATACTGGGCTTTCCTTTTCCCCGTTCGGCTGCTTCGCTTCATCTTTCAGGGAAAGGGGTTCTACAGACAGGTCCTCTTCCTTAACCCTCCAGGCCTTATATCTGCTTGGTTCTCTCCAAGGCACCTCTTCCCGCCACAAGACCTCCTCCAGTTTTCCCTCCCGTTCCCTTATATCCTTGACTCCCCCTCCCATTTCCTGCCATATCCCGACCAATGAGGGGACGCCTCCTTGGGCATACCACCGGGTTGACGGTCCAACCGTAATCCCCCTCCTTCTCGGTCCACCTCTCCCCCCGGTTTTCCACATGTCCACCATGTCTTGCATGGTCCACACCTCAACAGAGTCCGGGAAGTCCTTTATGTCCGGGGGGGGGGGTACTCAGGTCTTCTCCATACCCGGAGACTCTCACCCATATATATCCCCATGGGCTCCATATTAAACCTTTCGTAGGCGTCCCAATCCACTCCACAGGGTGTCACAAAAATGCAGTAAGACACTTTTGCTCCACATCTGGGGGGTTTAGGTCAATGCACAGTCATATGCCAACCTCCCTACCCATCACAGAAAGATAGGCCCAGTGAGTTAGGCCAGCCTAAATTTCTTAAAAGCACATTGTGAATGATGCATGAATTCCAGCAGCACTTACAGCAGTGTATTAGTTGAGAGGACAACCCTGTCCCCAGTTGTCAGCTAAGGACTAAAGAAGAAAATCACTGCCTCTTTCTATGTTAGAAAGTGTTTATGAACTGATTTGAATGCATTCATATGTCTGATATATTTGCTTATGTGAATTTTTTTTTGCAAATTTGAATTGTAAATCAATTCTTTTTTCCCCAGTTCCTGACTCTGTGTCCCTCTTGTTAAAAAGTTTGCTAAAATAATAAAAGAACTAATTTTGACTGTAATGTCACTTCCAGCTTTCTACCAGCAGATGTCAGCTCACAACTGGATTTCATTTATAGTATTTTGAAAATTGTTGATGTGTTGAGGCAAGGAACAATCCAAAGCACAGCAAAACCTTTATTAGGACAAATTGAACTGTCACAAAGTAGTCCACAAGCTTTTGAGTTCTGAGTCATTCTTCAGGCTGGATGTTACACAAAATAAGAACGGACTAACCCCCAAATCCAGAGTAACTACCGGAGCACGTAAGAGACTTTATGTGCACCCGTAGTTACTGCACCACCTAGTGAAAACCTATGGGAAATTCATATTGAAATCCAGAGTAAGTTATTCTTACACCGGAGCGAGGACTCCCCGTAGTTACTCTGGATTTTGCCCTTTGTGTATCAAGATGGAAAAGCTAAGCCTATTAAAACAAGGAAATCCACGTTTGGTATGAAAATATAGCTAAGCAAAATCGGTTCAGAAGTTGATAAAGTATCTTTTCAAGAAGCAGGATACTTTGATCAGTGTCTAGAGATAAAAAATAATTTCCTGGTTTTTTTGCTTTTAATGTGGACTAGACCCTTCCTTCCTTCCTTCCTTCCTTCCTTCCTTCCTTCCTTCCTTCCTTCCTTCCTTCCTTCCATCCATCCAATCCAATCCAATCCAATCCAATCCAGTCCAATCCGTTCAGACTGCAATCTGGATCATGACTGGGATCCTGATCCTCCACAGTGTTATTTGCCCCAGAAAAAAATGCCAGTAAGTCATGTACTTATGACTGGGTTGGCAATTCACTCAAGATTTGTTCCATAGCAAAGAACCACATGAAGAATTAATCATATGAAAAATTATGCAGATTTATTTCTGGTTGCCAAATCTGATTAAAATAAAAAGTTCTAAAAAATATTTGGAAGAGAAAACAGCACCATTTGTGAGAAATGTTATCAGACTCAATGAAAGAACCACATGGCCCAAAAGATGGTTTGGAGGCATATGATGTGCGGCCGAACCACACTTGGTTTTGTTTATATTTTATTTAAAGCAGCTGTGGGGGGGTCTCTGGTTTTCATTGGAGCAGTGGGATTGAGAGAGGGGGATATACGGTTCCTAAACCATGGTCCTAAATAAAAACACATGCACTCCAGATCCTCTTAGTTCTTAGAAAAATACAGGAATTGAATACAGTACTTGTGTGTTTATTTCATTCTGTAATTCAGATCCATGACAGACAAGAAGGAAGTGTTGAACCCCCTTTCCCCAATACCACTGCTTTGATCAGAATCAGCGCCCCAGTAACTGCTTCAAAATATCCAGAGATTGAACTGTAGATCTTCCATACCTCATGTGGTTTGACCTACCTGGATGACTGGCCTGACCTTTGATCAATTCATGCCCTGGTCTTTTGCACTCCCTTCCTTAGGTATATGTTTGTTTCCCTTTGTTTCCCATCACAAAGGTGATACACGATCTGCAGGTATGGTGATAACGTGATACACGTGGCTCTCCCTATCTATCCTTTTATCATAAATAACCAAATAACAATATATTAATCTAGTTTTATATAGTCCTCTTAATTTTTAGTGTAACTGACATGTTACTTCCTCACAGCCGCCTTCCTTACACTCAAAAGTGTGGCTTGCAATAAAAATCCAGTCTTGAAGAGACATTTCCTACCATCAAGAATGCAGTCCTATGGATGATTACACAGAAGTCCCACTTGGTTCAGTGGAGTTTACTTCCAGGAACATATGCCTGGTATTGCACTATAGGATCCTTCCAGTAAAAATAAGGTATACATGTAGTAAAGTAAATATGATCCCTAGAGATATGATGGGAATTTTAACACTATTTCAGGGTCCAGTCCTATTCACCTTTCTCGTGCTGTTGCTGCCATGCCAATAAGGAGTGCGCTACATCTTGTGGGGATGTTCCCATAACTTCGGGTTGTGTTGCACCAACATTTGTGCTGGAGAGTTGGATAGTATTGGAACCTCAGAGTAGGATAGTCTTGACTGAGGTCCAGAATTTATGTATGAATACACACATGCATATGTCCACGTATGAACTCGCACATATATGCGCATACACGCACATTTTTCCTACAACTTAGCAAAGTTAACAGCTGATACCGCTAACTGTGATATTTCTCGATGAAATCTTTCCAGTTCAAAATTACAGCTGTTCTTCAATAACGCTTCTAGGTGCTCATCATCTTTTCCACAGCTGTTTCTATTTTTATTTCTCTTTCAGTATTTGTTTCAAGTGTTCCAAGTGGATATGATTTGATGGGGAAAAAAACTGCACTTACTCATATAAAGCAAGCTTGCATATAATCAGGCCCTTGATCCATCTTAAATCAGAGCACAATCCTAACAAATTTAGGCCATCGCAATTCATTCATCTTCCCGTTCTCATGGTGGTGTGATTTGATGATGGAGGTGCCCACTGAGAGGCCGGTACATATCTGTTCACTGGCCTAAACCCGGCAGGAATGGCTCAAATGGCACCTGATGGCACAGGACTTGTGCCGGCCTAACCAGGGTTTAGAATTTGGCTTCCCATCACTGACTGGTAGTGTTGTGTGGGTTCTAGACCTGCTTCCCCTTTTTCTTTTCTACCTGCCACGTGTGTTTCTGGCTAGTACATGTTGATAGGTTCAACATAGGAACTACTGTAGAGCAGTAAGCCTTCAGTAACTGAGACCAGAAATGCCAACTTACCTACTATCCAGTGTAACTATGGAAGCATGTAAGAGACATTGTGTGCACCTGTAGTTTTACTGCACCACCTCGTGAAAACCTATCAGAAATTCATATTGCAATCCAGAGTACCAGTAAATTGTTCTTACACCAGAGCAAGGTCTCCCCATAGTTACTCTGGATTGTGCCCATAGCCAATGTATTTCCAGTGTGAGCAGATCACTCACCCCTCTCCAGAACCATGTCTGCTCTGATATTTTTTCTGGGTATGGAGGCTGCCATCTCTTTAAAGTATGCAGGCAATTGGATACAAAAATGAAGTGCACCTCTGTTGACATGAATGGAGAAGCCCTTGCGAGCAGGTGAGCAGGGCATGTGTGCACCAAACACCAACAACAGATCAGAGTGATGGACTTGCAGAGGTCTAAGCCATTGTAAAAAGTTTTCAAATCCCCTCCAGTCCATTTCAATATTTCATATATCCCTGGCAGCATTCATAAGGTTATTCAAAAGTTTCCTCACTTGGGTTTTGAGATCACTATGGCTGCTGTCTTTAAAAAAATTTCTATATCTTCCATCCTTCTGTCTTCTATAGAAAACTTTTATCCTTCTATCTTCTATCCAGGAAAAAATTCTGTTGTAGTTGGACCTAAAAAGCTGAGATGGTATCAAAGCAGAAATTACATGGGCCCCATGATCATTAGGGCTGAATTCTCATTGTGATGCATCTCTTTTAACTGCAGCTCAATATTCCAGGGAGGTTGGAAATGAAAGATCTTTTAAATTGCCAATTCATAATGTTTGAGGTATTGAATTCAACACAGATTTCCTGTGTGCAAGTCACAAAGAGCAGTATATATACTCAAGTTTGGCATGAGTTTTCTTTTGCAGGGGGCTGATTGGAAAGTTTGCAGTGCAAACATGGTACAATGGGAGATGATTAAATATTAACAAATCAGACTGTGCATACTGTATACAAAGATAAGATGGTTTGGCTCACAACTCTGATTTTATTAGTTTAGTGGCATCATTTTGCTGATTCTCAATCTAGTTTCTCAACCAGTGGTACTCAAAATGGGGGTTATGACCTTGGGTCAGGGGAGTCGCAAGAGGGTGGGATTCACCATATTGGAAACTGGCAGTAGGCTTTCCTGGAAGTAAGTTTCATTGAACACTTCTGAATAGACATACAGGAGCTCCTGCATCACGGTAATGTCACATCCCGGTAAGTTTGATGGGGGTCCCGGACAGATTTTTAAGTTTGAAAGGGGGTCTCAG
The DNA here is from genome assembly GCA_030015325.1 of Cryptoblepharus egeriae. Taxonomy (NCBI): domain Eukaryota; kingdom Metazoa; phylum Chordata; class Lepidosauria; order Squamata; family Scincidae; genus Cryptoblepharus; species Cryptoblepharus egeriae. Next base: position 114,395,054 of record JAREYC010000003.1, read on the forward strand.
GCTGAAATGCACTGTTCTAAACCATGGTTGAATCCTTTTATCCACAGTCTTGATCTAAGATCTTCCATTTTCCTTTAAGGGGTGGGGGAAGCACTCTGTGATATGTTTAATGGATGCAGAAATCTCAACACGAAAACTCACTACATCTGTACCTTTGCATTCATCTTGATGCCAAGATGAAGCCAAGTTGTGGTAATGTTTTGCCTCAGAGCAGTTGTCCCAATGATCCTTAACCTTGATCTTCGGAGACTTTCTCGCTGTTCCTCTGACAGTTTGTTAATTCTTCACTTCAGGGCCTCTTTTGAGCTAAAACAGCCATAAAGGACAAATGGTTCTAGACAGCTTTTCTTTCTCTATGAGTAACAAAAGCCACAGCACTCATTTTGGATTTGCTTCCTATCCCTTTTTACAGGTGAATGATTTCTGAGGATAAATACGTGATATTATTCAGCCATGGCCAACATCATCTGAATATGGATGAGCAGTCATGCTGAGAGATTCGCTGAATATCTTAATGAACGGGTACATTACCGAGTTGAACTGATGTCCCCTAAAGCTATGCATATTTCATATTGTTTAGAATTGCTGTGCTTATGGACATTTTGTAATAACCACCTCATCTGTTAGCAATGGAAAGAATTTATGTGGCGCATGTTTTGATCATATATGTGTGATTCGTAAACTTTGAGCGTTTATTTGTGTTCCATATATTTTTTTACAAGATACTCATGACTCTAGCAGATCCCTACTTGAAGACAGCAGCCTTTGGTGCCGTATGCAACCTGAAGCCAATGCTTTATTGGTATTAAATGTTTGTAGACGTTACTATAAAATGTAGGCCCAAATCATAAAAATGATAATGATCACTGCAGGAGCATTCCAAGGATGCTCTGCACTCCATAGTGGATGTAACATCATGACGCCACATGGCATAATGATGTTATCATGTGCACACCCCACCACCACCTGCACAAGGCACATGTGTTCTGTGCTGGCGGTAGAGGGTGTGTGTATGTGCCCTTTGCAGCTGGCTAGGGGAGGCTTCCTCAATCGAGTGCAAAGAGTGCATGCATGGCCCAGCTGAAGCTGTGCATGAGCCTTTTGCAGCTTGCCTGGCTGGCCGCAAAGGGCACAGGGAATGGGGGGCAGGTGAGCACACTCATGCCCACTGTCGCATACGTGTCCGTAGCATGAGACACCTCATGCTACATAGATCGTATTTACGAGTGTAGCCAAACTGAGAATTCATGGCAGAGGCAAGAGTTGAACTGGGGATGTCTTGATCCATCGCTCCAGAGCTTAGACCTGTGCCTGTTCATAGGAATCACGGCACATTCTCAGCATGTCTAGTCAGTACTGTATGCTCTTTTGAGTTGTAGGCATCAGACTCCCAGATTAGTGTGCATAAAATTGCTGCCTCAGTGCCTCTGTGCTTGGACAACTACCTTTGCATAAGTATACATGCACAGTATGCTCCACTTTCCACATTTCCACATTGTTATGTTTCTTGAGATCTGTATTCTGAATTATCATACGTGTTTAAATATAACTTAGCTTCACTAAATACTTTCGTATCCACAACACCACTGTTCACAAGGTCCTGTTTGCTGGTGGGGGATCAAGCCAAAAGAGATTTGTCCAAACATGGGATATAGCTTGCTACTCTTTAGAAGGAAATTAATTTAGGGTGGATTGAATGTACTATAAGTTGTTTAACTAAATTTTTTTTAATTAATGAAATACCATATGTTGCTTAAGGAGATCACATGCAAGTTTCATTCAGGAAATGGCTGAAACTGGATAGTTAAGGTCATTTAGGTAACATCAATATTTTATGTTCTCAAATGCAGCCTGTAATGAAAACAAACTAGCTTAGTAAGTCAGTATCAAATAGATCCAGTAAACTGATGAGATATCATATTAACAAAATAAATAATTACATTCAGAGATAAACAGATATGGTAATCCTTTGGCACTGGTTAAGGCCATTGATGTTATGGGAAGGGATCACAGGTAATGGTTGTCTGATTTCTTTTTCCTTCGAAAAATGAATCTGTTTACTTCTTGTCTGCTAACAATGGTGGTTTCAAAGCTGCTGTATGTAGTTTTATATTGATATAATTCTCTGCTTTGTCTTCATTTCGGCTTCATTCCTAGACAGCTATGATGCAGAGGACAGACAGTTTTCTTCATTTTTCGTTCAGCCCACTCAGTGGAGTGGGCATATCTGTCCATGAACAGGGAGCCCAGATGACTGGAAATGCCCAGATGTCTCTGGAAAAAGGCAGGGCTTACTGGGTGACCGGAAAACCCCACCTTTACCAGGTTCTGGGCATTGTCCCAGTCATATTTTAAAGTTTCACATGCAGCTCTGGAGCAGGAACCTGGGGGCAGGACAAAGAGGAGGTCCCTCCCACCTCCTGGTTGGCCAGCAGGCCACCAGCCTGGTGTGGGCCACCCTGCCCACCCGTCCACACACCTCCCCTTTCACCGTTCCCCAGTCCTCCCGCCACCACCAGCTTCTGAGACCTCCCGGAGCCACCAGTGCCAACCCCTTTTACCGCCCGCTTGCCAGTCCCTGAGGGCTACAAATGCCGGTATTGGCCTTTGGAGCCCCCTCCACCGCACCCACCAGTCCCCGCCACCTCCCTGCCAGTCCCCTAGGCCTCCAATCTGGAGGCCCCCCACAGCCATCTACTACTGCAAGACACCCACCAAGGTAAGTGCATCCTACCTTCCTTTCCTCCCTTTCCCTTGCATCTGCCACCCCTTTCCCTTTCCCTATTTGCCTCTGCCACCCCCTTTACTCTTCCCTATTTGCCTCTGCCACCCCATTCCCCTTCCCTATTTACCTCTACCACCCCTCTTTCATCTTCCAACTTACCTCTGCCAACCCCGTTTCATCTTCCCGACTTACCTCTGCCACCCCCCTTTTCCCTTCCCAACTTACCTCTGCCATCCCTTTTCCTCTTCCCGACTTATTTCTGCCACCTCTCTACTTACCTCTCTCACCTCCCTTCCCCTGTTGCTGCAAACTGCTCTGAGGGTGTCTTACATGTATTTGTCAGAATCATGCATGCCGAATTCACTTTCGTGGGTTGTGTTGCTGCAAACTACTTTGAGGATGTCCTACATGTATGTGTCAGAATCTTGCAGGTTGAAGTCACTTGCATGGGTTGTGTTGCTGCAAACTGCTTTGAGGGTGTCTTACATGTATGTTAAAAAGGTTTCGATTTTAAAAGTGTTGAAATTAAATACAGGATACCAATATGAGTATTTTTTTCTTTATTTTAACATGTCCTACACTTTTCCTACATTTTTGGGGGTGTCCTACATTTTTTTAACCGGGTAGGAATTTTGACTTGGAGGATACTAATTTTGAGGAGCTTGGGGGGAATTTTGGGTTTGGCATCTGGTCACCCTGTCCATGAAGCCATGTGTAGCCATTGCATCAAGTGACCAACTTGGAGGGGCAGTAGACTAACATGCCTCCTGCCTGCCTGCCTACTGCTACTCCAAATCCCCTCTCTTCACTCACCCAGCAGCTCCTAACAAAAGCACCAAGTATGCAGGAAGATGCAATCTACATCTACATAATGGAGAGGTGGAATCCAGAGATGGGCCCAGCTTGCCCCAAGATCCGGTTCGCCAGAAGTTGGGGCGGGGCCGGGGTCAGGGGGCAGGGCTGGGGTCAGGGGGTGGGGCAGGGCGAGGGACGGCCCCAACCTCACCGCATTGCGCATGTGCCAGGCTTGCTCTATCAATACAGAAAATAGATGTATAAAAGAACATGGGCAGGCTCACCTCCAAAGCACAGAGGTACCCCAAAACAGTAGTAGTAGTAGTAGTGGCGGCAGCAGCAGTAGTAGTAATAGTAGTAGCGGCAGCGGCAGCAGCAGTAGTTTTCTTTTTCTTTGTTTCATTGACTGCACTTGGCACATGCGCAGTGCGTCTCCTGAAGCCGAGCTGGACGCAAGTGCACTGCGTCTCCTGAAGTGCTTGCGTCGCTGCGTCTCCTGAAGTGCAGTGCGCTTGCGTCGAGCTGGACGCAAGCGCGCCTCTGGCAGCGGCTGCCGAACCGGTCCCCCGGTTCTTGCCAGCCGCCGCTGCAGTCAGCTCGCCAGCGGCCACCAGGTGGGAAGATCCGGTTCGGGCTAATAGGCCCGAACCAGCATCTGCCCACCAGTGGTGGAATCATGTATCACATCTTGCACTTTCAGAATGCTTGCTATCTTTTGGCATCCTTTACACCACATTTTGCCACACTGCCAGGACTGTCAAACTGTAAATTTGCTGTGCAATTGTCTTGCCTTCCTAACTTACGTTCAAGGACTGTTGGATGAACTTTGGCTGCTTTGTCATCTTTGGCACCAGTGAAAAGTAGCTGGGGGAGGCTACTGTGAGCACTTCCAACCTGCCCATCGATATAATGTACTGTAATCTTTCAGTTTCATTGTTTGCATGTGGAAAGACTGAGGGCCCAAAGCATCAGTAGTGACTGTACATGATGGGCCACATATCCATGAGGCTAGGTCAAAGGTTCCCAAACTTGATATGGTCATGTGGCCTCTTCTTCCTATTTCTCATCTTGAATCATATGAGATCTCACATAATCTGAGTTGGCAGTACCTGTTCCTGTCCTTTTATACAATATTTCTTATAGGGCGATAAGAATCTTATCAGCTTGAGGAGACTCAGCAAAACAAATGAGGAAAAGCTCTATCAATACAGAAAATAGATGTATAAAAGAACAAGGGCAGGCTCACCTCCAAAGCACAGAGATACCCCAAAACAGTAGTAGTAGTAGTAGTAGTAGTGGCAGCAGCAGCAGTAGTAGTAATAGTAGTAGCGGCGGCGGCGGCAGTAATAGTTTTCTTTGTTTCATTGACTGCACTTTTGGTCCCAAAGGACTTCTTATAGCAGCGATATGGCTGTGTGCCGGCAGGGAGGGCTCCAAGTGCTCACCCCAGCATGTGTGCCATAGGTTCACCACCACTTGTCCTAGGGACTGAGTGTGACACACATGATATTTCTCTTGGTTGGTGTTTTTTAACTGTGCCTTTACTACTCTGATCACAAGAGTTTTCGCTTCATAAAGAGCAACAGGAACATTGTAGAAAAGGTAGCTCCTTTTGCCTTTGCAGGCTGCAAGAGGGCAACTCAACATTTAACTGTTGTGTGGTCAGCTGCTATAGAAAAATGATTCCTTTTTGTACTTGCCTCTCCTTGACCACTTTCTGCAGTTAATTTTATTTTGCAGTTAATCTTGCAGTTTTATTTTGCAGTTAATTTGATCTACGGTTGAAACAAATGAAAGAATGAATTAATGATTTGAATGTTAAGAATAAACAAAGGGCCAACATTTCCTCTTCCTGTGAATCATTTATTTAGCCTGCTTTCTTTTTGCTCTGACCCTACCTGCCCTGACAGTCTTTCTTGGTTCCTCTAGCCCTGATTCTGTAATAAACTGAGCCAGCTGATGGGCTCCTGCCCCATCAAGCCTACAATAGCACCAAACTTAGAATAAAAAGTCTAGCACATGGACGAATCAGGTTCATGCTACTTATATGTCGCATTACTCAGCAACTAACACATATGCTCAAGTACTGGTAGATGTTTAGATTTGAGGTTGTGACATTCTCTTTTCTTACCCTAGACCGCCTTCTTTTGGAGTTAATGTCTGTAGGACGTTTGAGATCATCAATAGGAAAGGCAATGTTATTATATAGAATTGTGATGTCACTAGCACTGGTCACTAGTGTTGTGACCCAGATTATCAAAGATGGCACCAAATGGTGACCCTTGTGATGATAACCTCAAGGCAGAATCGTCTGCTCAAGTTGTATTGTAGCCTTGAGTCTGCCACCTCCAACCTTTTGAGTAGGGAGTTCAGTTTGTCAAACTCTTTGCCCTCCTTCAGATCTCTGCTGGAGGAGGTAAACCCAAGGTTTTCAGTAGTACCACACTGCACAATTCTTAGCCAGAGCATTGCTCCTTTCAGTTCTTTGAAGGGTGAAACTGAGGCAAAAACTGGAGTTTGCTAGACCAAGGGCTGGAATACCAACTCTCTTCCATGTCCTACAGTAGCTGATTTTGACCAAGAGCCCCATTCCCTCCCATGCTATGGCATGCATCTGTGCACACTATTGCACCTATAGTGTGCAATACTATAGCACACTGCATGCTATAGTATTGATGGGGGTGACTTGAAGACAACCTGAAAGGGGGGTCAGTAAAGAAACATTTTTACTTGCTCTATGTAAGCCTACTGACCACCTGTCAAATGCCAGCCATTTTGGTGTCATATGTCCAAGGAGGAAAAAAGGCATGGAGGTCTTACTCAGAGGTTAAGATTCATGTGCATGACCACTACCAGATCCATCCCATTACACACCCTTGTATCCCAGCTAACATGTACTGGAGTAGGTTGCATGCTGTGGTGAGAAGAGGAGGGATTTGCTGCTTGGGTAACAGCCTATCCTCCATATGAATCTACCCAGGCCGTGCTTCGCATGTAGCATCGAGCATGATACCATAGTGATGATGGATGATGGGTGATGGATTTAAGACTGATGGATGCCAAGTGGCAACAGGCATCAATGCCACTGCAGTGGTGACAGCTCAGAAATGGCCACAGCCAGCATGCTTCACAAGTAATTGATGCTGACTTATGGCAGTGGGACAATACCACACTTGATGCAATGATAAGACCAGGCCACAAATCTCCTTTTAGTTCTTCACCTGCTTTAAGTCCCTGCTGCTTCCATCTTGTTGCATGCGTTTAAGAAGTTGTTTAAACCAAGCCAAAGGTTCTGATCCAACGCCCATTTTTTCATAGTTGCCACTAATGTATTTCTGATTGATCTGGTTCAATTCCATACATCGATTTTGCTGAACACTATGCAGGGTCTCAGTCCAGACCATGTGGAGTTCATGTGAGGGGGGAAAACTAAACATTCCATGTTTACATAATGTGGTACTGAGGATTAAGCTGTCCATAAGGCCAACTTTAGCTCAGGTGTCTGTTTTGTGGGAGGTGCCCACCTCTCTGATTGCTTCCTCTTTCTCAGGATGACCCTATGTCCTCTTTCTTTCCGGGACATGTCCTCTTTTTCAGCCTGAAAAAGATCTTCATTGTTTTCCTTTTTTTTGACAGCATGTAGCCTTCTTGGAATTAAGAAATTAGAAGTAATAAATTATAAGTAATAGTTTTAAATTTAATAATAAGTAATATAGAGTCCTAACCAATTTAGGGCAGCAGTCCTAACCAATTTAGGGCAGCCTAACTCACCTGGCATATATTCCTATGATGGTGTGAGGATGTTTCCGTATGCTTGTGCAGTGGCCTAATCCCCCCAGGAGTGGGGCAGAAGTCCCTGATAGCACTTTTGTGACATCCCCAGGTCAGCACAGAGAATGCTGGCTTACCTGGATTGTAGCCATCATGTTTTACTTAACCACATGAAAGCAATAAATAAGAGTATTCTGAGTTTTTATTTGGTAATGTCCTACATTTTTCTTCATGCCCTACATTTAGGTGACCTTGACCTCTTTTGTGGTTATGACATCTTGTCACTCTACCGTCTTCCATTCCTGGCATTGGAAGAGGGGGGCAAAGAGGAAGCAGGAATGTGGACGGGACTGAGCTAGAGCATTGGAGAGTTGGAGGAGCAGGCACATCACTGGGTAAGGGTGCAGCATTTCGCATGCCACATCTAGAGACAGGATATTTTGGACTGGCCTTGGTGATGCTGCTGCTTTCTCCCCTCAACCCTGAACCAGTGATGGGCTTCAAAGAAATTAAGAACCGGTTCTCTGCCCATCTGGCAGCCACTTTTAAATGGCTATTTTTAAACTTTATATGTCCTATCTCTCGTTAACAACCGGTTCTATAGAGTAGGTGCGAACCTGTTGGAGCCCACCACTGCCCTGAACCCTTTGTTTTTCTTCTGTTGTCCTTTATCTGTTCCCAAACTCCACTTATCTGCTCCTTATGTTTCTGATTTTAGAAATGATGCTGGAGTTAACTGCCTCATATTGCCCCAAAAGGGATGTGGGATGGTTGTATTATTCCCCACTCTGGGAATATTAAATACTCCTGTGCCTCACTTTCTCATCCTGCCTGTTGCACAACTTTGGTTCCCTCATAAAATAGTTCCCTCCCAAACAAAGTGATTGCTATATTTCAAAACATTTGTAAAAGAGGTGCCCGGCATGGGGATTGCACAATGCTGGAGTTTTAAAAAGATCATATATAATCCTTCTTTAACATCATTTTTTTGCTGACACTAAGTCACCCGGCAGGTTTATAATAAAATATATTATTCTTGAAATTTCAGTAACTTTAGCTCTTTTAAGTCCAAGGAATGGGGTCACAGTGCCTGGCTTCCCCAAGGTGACCATATGTCAAAACCTCAAAAGGTGGACAGGGTCTTGGATTCATCTCAGCCTGGCCTTTCTGGTGGACAATGGCACATTTGCCTACGCACAAGTAAAGCTGCTATATTGGGCACTTTCACTTTCCCATAGAGCTCAATGCATTATTATTATTTCTAGTTTTTTGGCCATAACTTTTGATAGGAAGGAGATATTTCCTATCAACAACCACTCATGTGCATCATTTTCCCATGCACAACACCCTGGATGCACATCAATTCCCCATGCAAACGGTACATCAGCCCCCCATGTACATCATTTTCCCATATGCATCAACCCCCCATGCACAACACCACACCATGCACAGCACCAAACCATGTACAACACCCCCCATATACATCAACCCCCCATGCGCATCAACCCCCCCAAGCACACCATCCTCCAGTGTACCCTCCCTCCCAGTGCATCAGGCACTCGGCACAAAATTAGCTAGATGTTGATCAGTCTTCAGTGTTAAGTATTGCACCCTTTCCCGCCCTTTAAGGGTTAAATTTCTCAACATCTGTTCTTAGTGGGTGTTGATGTTACAGAAGGAACACCCTCCCCAAATTTCATGCTTCTCTGTCCAGGGGTTGGGACAGGGCAGTGATCAGTCAAGGATTCTTCAATGGAAAGTATAGGGAGGAAAATGTGTTGTACTCCTTTTCACCCTCTTCTGATGGAATTTCCAAAAACCACTTTTAAGTGACTTCCTCCATCACAGAAGGAACACCCTCCCCAAATTTCATGCTTCTAGGTCCAGCGGTTTTGGCGGGGCGTTGATGATTAGCTGGAGAGTAACATGACAGAATAAAAATCAACAGGTTGCAGTCATCTTCATACGTTCATCCAGTGATCATATGTGGAGGGTTTCTATCTTATGCTAATAAAGGGCGCAGTCCTAAAAGATTTAGGCCAACCTAACTCACCTGGCCTATCTTTCTGTGATGGTGTGGGGAGGCCGGTATATGCCTGTGCATTGGCCTAAGCCCCACAGGAGCGGGCAGAAGTATCTTATTGCACTTTTGTGACACCCTAGGTCAGCACAGGACATACGCTGTGACTTAGGCTGGCCTAAGGGAAGCTTAGGGTTGCTTCCAAAGATATGTTTAGACAGGGTTAATGTAAGCATTTCTAGACCTACAAGAAGCTGCATAACTCTCTGAGATTTCACTGCCCGCTTGATATGGATACCCAGAAAGCTAAAGAAAATGGCTCTCATACCAAAAGGACTTTTAATATTTCACATTTTCAGAGACTTGTAACTCTAGCCCACTTGCTCCAAAGTGCCTTGCAGGTCAGGACTGCTGGGAGAAGAAGCCGGTTCTTATTTGCAGAAATTGAGTCTGATGAATTACATGCTGGCTAAGAGAATAATCCTTAGGCAGTGGAAATTTGATAGCTCTCCGGTCAATCAACAATGGATTAAATAAATGACAACTACTGTAGAGAAACACAACTAGCTTTCAGGAAAGCTAATCGCTGCTGAATACATGTCCACCTTGGAGTATATACATTCTTTGGCTTCCAGAGGGCCAGCTTCTCTGCCTGCTCAGTAAAAGGGATCAGAGCGTAAATCCTAATTAAAAAAACATAACTGGAATTGTGTAGTGGCACATCCCTCAACAAATTAATGATTAGTTAGTAGGTCTGTGCTACTATGATACAGTAACAGTGTTCTCTCTTTACAATTTTGTATTTCTCACCTGGAATCACAGTGTTTTCTTGTGTAGGTTTGTATGTTTTGGCATGTGTGACAACTAAGTCCAGCGATCTGTCCAATAAAGGAACCCTTCTCCCAGATCTGTGTATGATGGCCCAAGTTTGTGACCTTCCCTGCAGAAATATGTTTCCTAAAGAAAGGATGTGTGCAAAGGGCTCTGCAATCCTTCATTTATTCATTGTGAGATGCGATTTTGGATCCGTTTGATAGACTGGGTTTGATTTAACTGTCACGACTCAGTGAGTTCAGGGTAAATTGTGATTTAGAGCTCAATCCTAACCATGCCTTCTCAAAAGTTAGCTCCGTTGTACTTAATGGTCTTACTTCTAGGAAAATTTCTTAAGAATTGCAGCCTAAAATACACAATTGTGATTCAAACACGCAACACACAATTAGGAGTGACCAGCTGGTCTCTCTTGTTGGCTCTGAATATAAGGGAGGAAGATGAAGAGTTGCCAACTTTTTAAGCAGCTTCTGAGCCTCTAACAGCATCTTTATCCGCAGGTATTCTTTGGATTATTCATTATTTGAATTTCTTAGCAGCTCTTCAGCCAAAATGCTTAGACCTGTGTACAAGAAATCACACTGAAAAACATGAGCAACCTTTCTACGTAAATGTCTTAACCTGAGTGAATAGCATCTTCTGGCCAACTTGTGTCAATCTTCTAGCATCTTGTGTCAATCAAGCAAGCTGAGGAGATGCAACTGTCAACTGATAACAGGCCTGGCCATTGAAGAGAAGGGAAAATTTGATGCTGGAAAGTGGGTGGTGTTGTTTGTTCTTTTTTTTTTACGGATGATGAATGCTGGCAACCTTGTTGTACCTTCACAAGTGATGACTGTGAGCCATTAACATAAAAAGCTAGCGCGAGCCGATCAGAATTTCAACATAAAACTAACCCTGTGATCAGTGATGGGCTCCAAATAAATTAACAACCGGTTCTATTCCCATCTGGCAGCCACTTTTAAATGTCTATTTTTAAACTTTATATGTCCTATCTCTCATTAACAACCGGTTCTACAGAGTAGGTGCGAACCTGCTGGAGCCCACCACTGCCTGTGGTGCCAAAAGACTGATCAGTAGTATTCTTCAAATCACTTTGAGCACAATCCTAACCATGTCTACTCAAAAGTAAGTTCCATTGTGTTCAATGGGTCTTACTCCCAGGAAAGTATCTTTAGGATTGCAGCCTTAGGGTGAAATCCAGAGTAACTATGTGGAGTCCTTGCTCCAGAGTATGAACAAGTTACTCTGGATTGCAATATAAATTTCCCATAGGTTTTCACTAGATGGTGCAGTAACTACAGGTGCATGTAATGTCTCTTACGTGCTTCTGTAGTTACTCTGGATTGTGTCGTATGTCACGAAAGTAAGGCTGGTTTAGTCAGTTGACACTGTCCTGCAGTGCCTTGTCTTCCTCTTCTGAACAATTTCAGCAGTAGATGTGCCTCTATTTCCCATCCAGCTATCGAAAGCCTTGCTGTGACTGGTTAGATTGCAGTTGATATGTTTTTGGAACGAAGACTGTGTTATACTCAATAGTTCCACTTGATCCATGATCCTGCCTTTTTAGGCTGCAATCCAGTACACACTTACATAGGAGAAAAACCTACAAAATTCCATGGGGCATATTTCTGAGTAAATGTATGGAGTTGGGTTGTATGCATGCTCTCATTTCTTTGAAATTAGGGTTGCTATAATTCTCTTCCACAAAATCAAAACAGGACCCTCTGTCACACTTGCCCAGTTGTGGGCTCCAGCAGGTTAGCACCCACTCTATAGAACCAGTTGTTAAAGAGAAGTAGGACATATAAAGTTTAAAAATAGCCATTTAAAAGTGGCTGCCAGTTGGATATAGAACCGGTTGTTAATTTCTTTGAATCCCATCACTGCACTTGCCAGTATATGAACACAATCCCCCAAAATTGGGACTGTTCTAGTTTTGGGGGACATGGCAACCCTGGCTGAAATTAATGAGAATTAATTTTCCCTTGATAGATGCAAAGAATTCAGCCACGTGTCCTCTCTTGCTGTGGTTGTCATTCAAAAATGCGCCTGCACTAGTCCCAGGACTGATCACAAGTTCAATGTGCCAAACTACCTGATTACTCAGAACATTTGATTAAGACACTCTGTGCCAAAGAAGGCTCAGAAGCTTCATAGAGCACAATCCTAACCACATCTACTCAAAAGTAAGCCCCATTGGGTTCAATGGGTCTTACTCGCAGGAAAGTGTCTTTAGGATTGCAGCCAGATTCTTCTTGAACGCCAGCCCAGTTTCCAACTGAACCAGATTGGATGACAAATATTGGACAAATGTATTTTTGGCAGCAATCCTAAAGACACTTTCCTGGGAGTAAGACCTATTGAACACAATGGGGCTTACTTTTGAGTAGACATGGTTAAGATTGTGCTGTTTAACCTACACTTATAGTCACTTATATTTTTCATTCTTGTGATTTTTTGTGCATTTTTATATTCATTTGCAACAGGGGCTGCTTAAACTGCTTAGGCTGCAATCCTAAAGATACTTTCCTGGAAGTAAGACCTATTGAACCCATTTCCGGGGAGTAAGACTTATGAGGCTTACTTTTGAGGAGACATGGTTAGGATTGTGCTCCTTGCAGACTCCATTGATGTTGTCAGGCTGCAAATGAATCAACTAATCAACCCCCCCTCTTTCTGCAATTCTGATTGGGTAGAGAAAAAATGCATCTTCCTTTGGTTTCTTTACTTAAAATGTGTGTATAATTATATATAAACAAATACATCATCTTTTTTGTATTTTGCTTACTATGCTGTGGTGTGCCTTTATATCGCAGCATGTATGCCATTTAGAGAGACAATTTCTATGACTTTTACAGATGTTCACCACATGTGGAACTGCATATGGAAAAAGAAGTGTGAGCTAAGAATGCTCTTTCCCCCTCTTTAAGAAAGTTGGATGATTACAATAAAAAAAGAACCGAAAAAAATCAAACGTGTCAGCACACTGAATATAAAACTTGAGTTTGGAGGCTGAAACTTTAGTCAGGGCTGCACATCCAAAGTGGGAGTGGAACCCAGAAACACTCATAAAGCAACTGAATGGGAGGTTTTGAAACTGCGAAAGATCAAACAACAAACAAAAAAATGTATCTGGTTTTCAGTTGTAGCTTATTTTTTAAGAAACATTTTCAATTTTATCAGAATTTCTAGTGAATGTGGCTGTCTATTGAAATGTGGATCTACTTCATTTACGTAAAAAGCAGGATGAGGAGCACAATCCTAACCATGTCTACTGAAATGTAAGCCCCACTATGTTTAATCGGTCTTACTCCCAGGAAAGTGTCTTAAGGATTGCAGCCCAGGTCTGATTTTAAAAGAAAAAGGACACAGATGCAGAACACCCCCTCCTGTGTTCCTGTTATCTCTCAGTAGCTTCTCCTCACCTCAGTGCTTTTCTGCCAGCTGGGATTATTTCCGCTATATAATGATAATGATGAATTTATATATATATTGCTTTTCAACATAAGAATAAGTTCACGTCATGGTTTACAGAGAAAATGGGGGCCAGGAATAGCTCCTTGTCCCAAAAGGGCTTGTAAAAGGATGCCAAGTAAACACAGAAAAGATACTAGAAAAGATAGTGTGCTGGGATGGGTAGTTAATATCAGAGGACTCCCACTTGCAAATTGCCTTTTCACCTGGTTAGCAAGGTAACTATAGATGAATGGGGGGGGGGGTTGTGAGAAAGGGGTGGGGGTGTGAATTGGTTGTGAGAGAAGAAAGCCATTGATGGAAGAGGGTTTTGTATTGCCTTTCACACCAGTAATGCATGTTTTGTTCAAAAAATTGAATCTTCCTGTTTTGAGTCTCCCACACCAACATGGAGGTCATGGTGGTGGGAGGTTTGTCTATCCGGAGGCTGCCGTCTTCAACTATTTCTTAATGAGTCCCCTAGCTAAAGGGTTATATCCTCACCCTACAATCCAGAGTAACTACAGGAAAACGTAAAAGGCACTTACTCTGGATTGCTCTATGCATTTCCCATAGGTTTCCCATAAGTGGCACCATAACTATGTCAGTGTAAAAGATACTGTAGTTACTCTGGATTGCAGCCTTCATCTCAGTGACCATGGGAAATTTGGGTACCACTAAATTAGAGTTTTAAAACATAGCAATGCAAATTCATTTAAGTTGCAAAAGTCCTATGGTATCCATGGAACTAACTCCAAGGGAGATGTGATGTTGGGAACATTTTGTTGTGATACTCCTACTGTATATATGTTAATATATTTGGCACTGTCGAATAACACCTCCGAAAGAATCTTTCCCTACCCAATCTTGCCTTTTGGAATGGCTCATTCTCACTGAGATGGTGGTGACCAAGAGATACAGCAGATAGATGAACTCCAATGCGCATCGCTTGTGTTCACAATGTGTATCTCATGTTCACATCAATAATTTGCTGGTACGTTTGGTAAGGGACAAGCTATTTCAAGGCAGGGTTACCCTGCAAATCAGCTTATACAAGCACTCTACGATTCGTTGAACTGTATACATTTTCTGTCAGTTCTGAGTAAAGCATAGAAGAAGAGTTTGAGAGGTGTCAAATATTTCTTCATGGTACATGAGTTAGGCTTGCCAATCCAATAAAAAATATTTAACAAGCAAGTGTATTTCCTAGCTTTTGGACCAGCTTTATGGGATTTGGGATTGCACGGAGTTGCAAGTACAGTCTTCCCAAAACAAATGAAGATATCAAGCCTAGGAAACATCCCATATAAGGATCCTCTTCTATTTTAGAAAACAGTCTTGGTGAAGACTGTTGCGCAGTCCCGGTTTGGGGGGATTGGGTTCACATTCTGACAAATGGGACAAAATCCTGTCCCAATTTTGTGGAAGAAAATTATGGCAACCCTTGTCATAATATACTTCTGCCCCACTTGTGGTGGGGTTAAGCCAGGGGACAGACATACATTGACTTCCCCACACCACTTTAGAAACATATGCCATGTGAGTTAGGCTGGTGTAAATTTGTTAGGATTGCATCCATAATTTATTAATCACAAGAAGAATGCATGTTGCCTGTTCACAAGGAAAAAGACAATTAAAATAAACATTTCCTCCAGAATGTTTCATTGCTTCAAGTAAATGGGAAGTGGCAACCTCATTCCCTGATTCTCACTTAACAGAAATCTACAGAAGCAAAATAACATTAAAAATAAAATTATTTTAAAATTATAAAATAAAATGTACCCTTACCTTGTAGACCTATTGATTAATCAATTCACAACCCAATCCTAACAATTCCCTCCAATTCAGAGTAACTACAGGAGCACATAAGAGGCATTACGTGCACCCATGGTTACGGCACCACCTAGTGAAAACCTATGGGAAATTCATATTGCAATCCAGAGTAAATTGTTCTTAAGTTGGAGCAAGGACTCCCCATAGTTACTCTGGATTGCACTCTAACTTTCTGTGTTGTTATGCAGTGGTGCTGGCTTAGCCATCATTTAATCCATCAGGAGAATAAAGGTTTCTGAACTCTGGAAACTCCCGTAGGTAGAGGGTGACCATATATCCTCTTTTACCAGGACATGTCCTATTTTTTTAGCCTTGTGTCCCAAAAAAACTTCTTCTCCTGCTTTCCCATGTTTTCTCTGCCCTCTGTCCTCCTGGTGTATTGCAAACTAAATTTCTATTTTTTTTTCAGAGGAGAGAAAATTTCTGCTCAATTTTGACATGAGACATCATGTCCCAGAGTTGTTAAGAATAAGGATCAGCATCTGGGTCAGGATGAGCTGGCCTCACCATGAAGCCAGGAAAAACAGGTGCTGTGGGCAACTGATTTGAAAGTTTCTAAAGATGTAGGAGTCAATATTCTAGCTTTGTTCTACCTTCAACCTCTGAGGTGTATCCTTCTTTTAAAAAAGAACCGAGCAGGGAAGCTATGTCATTGCGACCTTTCAATGTAGCATGACAACAGTTGGTGGAAATTGCACTTCAGGCAAAGCTTCCATCTATTTTACCTTTAGATGATAACCACTATCCCTTTATTCACCAATATAGGTATAAAACAGTTAATTTCACACCTACCCCCTTACTATCAGAGTAGGGTTTCCATATGTCCTAAAAAACAGGGACAATCTCAATTTGTGGGGATTGTGTTAATATACTGGCAAATGGGACAGAAGATCCTGTCCCAATTTTGTGGAAGAGCTTTATGGCAACCTTGTATCAGAAACAACCACACAGTTACACACAATCTCTGGAAGCTGTTATGCATTATAGTATTGACTTATACGGCCGCAGGGACACCATTCCTATTCAGAGAATCATTATGAATTTGATTAATTACACTAACACTGTATAGAAATTGTGTTTTCCTCGAGGAATTTATTACAAGAATAATAAATAAAGCATCGAATAACAACAGTAAAGTTAAAGCAGATCATAATCGTATATGAATACACATTTTAGTATGCATAAATATGTAACTCCTGACACTTTTATTTAATGTCGTCCCACCCATGACTCATGTCAACGGTGAAAGAACATATCCGGCATGGAGACATTTTGATCAGCTATTTTTAACTTGGTTTGTTCCGAAGTGTGAAGTGCTTGTTGACATTTCTGGGAAGGGTGTGAAAGAAATGCAAGTGCTCATTACATCATTTCAATGGGGCTACTCTAGAGTAAACTGTCAGAAGCCTTTGCAACCACAAACAGGAATTCATTTTGAAAGATAACTTGTAATTTTAAAATGTGGACCATGAACATGACAAGATAGCTTTGGACGCTGTGCAAAAAAGAGAAATATTATAATAAGTATAGTGAGGAATGTCCATGTCCATGTTTTGTCTGGAGAGACAGTTAGAACAAATGATTCCATGCACTAACCTGGGAGTAGGTCCCACTTGTTTCAGTGGGACTTCTTAGTAGACATTCCAAATGCAATGGGGAGAAGGGGAAGAATAAATAAATTTACTGGGCATGTTCTGTGGATCCAGGTTCATCTTTTTAAAAAAATCTGAAAAATGATAGCAGAGAAATAAGTTTGGGAAATAATGCCAATTTTAACTAAAGGTGACATGAGGGCAAGGAAATGGAAGATATAGAAAAATCTGCTCTAATTTGAGCTTGCATCAGACATGATTTTCATTTCTTAAAAATACAAATACTGAAGCAGATGATCCATGTAAATTCTCCAGTTCTGTGAATGAGATGGAAAAGTGGTATATAAATATTGTTGACCGATTGACTTGACTGATGTATTTATGCACAGGAGTGGTCTGAGAAAATAACTGTATCACCTGAAGCAAGCTGTTCCTTAAGCAATTTGTTCATACCTAAAGCTGTGTGCTGAAAAGGTTAAAAGTTCTGCTCTGCTGATTAATGCCTTATGTTGGATATTTATTTTTCCAGCGAATCCATGTGAGTTCATCATCCTGGGGATTATGACTTCCTTCTCTAATGGACTGATGATTAACTCTAAAGGGGTAACGCTGAGAATGCATCAGATCAGCTTTCACTGTTATTGGGAGAGGCTTTTGGGAATCATAACATGCTCTATACAATATGTAACATATTATTACCTATTAAAATGCCTATGTTGGACTATTCTTTGTATGGTTCATTTTGTATCAATCACAGTACAATATTTTATAGCCCAAACATCCTGAGGGACACTACATTTCATTTGTTCTCCATACCACTAAGAAAGAGAATATAACACAAATAGGACAATGTTAATGAAAGAAAATATATTTCAGTATTTTTTTCTTCTTCAACCAATTCATGCAGGAACAAGATTTGGATCTAAATAGTAAGAGTGAGCAGCATGCACATGGACACGCAGGCATGCAAACTTTTGCCAAATATTTAAAACAATTCACAGGCATAATCTCTGTAATCCTTACAACAACCTGGTGAATTAGGTCAGTAATATTGTGAATATATTGCAGGTGGTCATCTGAGAATTATTCCATGCATAGCGCACAATGGAGGTGATTGACTGTGATACTTTCTTGGGAGTCCGTCCTACTGAAATTCACAAGACTCACCCTTGAGTAGTCATATATAGCACTACAATGAGAGGATGCAAGCCTACACACATTTAAATGATAGTAAGTAGTCTTTTTATTAATTAGTAATTAATTAATTAGTAATTAGAGGTTTTATTAGTAGATGTGTATAGGCTTGTGTTGCCACAGTGCAAGTCTAAGCCTGTCTGCTCAGAAGTACCATAAATCCTGCTCAATTCAGTGACACATATCCTACAATCCAGAGTAACTACAGGAGCAATTTACTCTCGATTGCAATATGAATTTCCCATAAGTTTTCACTAGGTGGTGCCATAATTATGGGAGCGTGTAATGTCTCTTATGTGCTCCCATAGTAATTCTGGATTGGAGGGATATTCTTAGATATCAGCAAATGAATGAAATAAAATTTGATCTGGATTTGATCTGAATCTTGAACAAAACTTTGCAATTCTATCAAATACGCTACTCTACACTTTTACTGAGTGAATCTACCTCTGAGAGGCCTCTTGATTGCTTATTCTTTGAACTGTTCTAGCTATTTTGCTGGCATAAGTCTGAGAAGAGGAAGGGGCAGTGACCATATGTCATAACAACAACAACAAAGAGGACAACTTTCCAAAAATGCAGAATATCCAAGAAAAATATAGTACATGACAAAATAAAAACTAAAAGCATTCATATATATTGCTTTCATGTGCCTAATTTAAACACTAGATTACTTCTTATTAAATTTTAAATATTACATATAATTTATTACTTATAATTTATTAATAGCAAGAGGGTTACATACTGCCCACTTACAAGAAAAAGGAAGACGTTGAAGGTTTTCTTCCAGGACACATGACTAAAACCCAGGATGTGTCCTGGATAAAGACGACACATACCCTACAATCCAGAGTAACTACGGGAGCACGTAAGAAACATTTACGTCAACATAGTTACAGCACCATGTAGTGAAAACCTATCAGAAATTCATATTGCAATCCAGAGTAAATTGTTCTTACGTCGTAGCAAGGACTCCCCGTAGTTACTCTGGATTGCGCCCATAGTCACCCTGGGAAAGGGGGTGGAGCAGTTTGAAAAATTGGGGCTAGGATCCAGCATTCACTTTTGCTACCCGTACCTCCAACTCTCCCAAATCAGCCCCAGGTCACCCATGAATTGTTTTTTCTGCCACCTTACCTGGGCTTGTGGTGCATCCAGATGTGTCCAGCATTGACTTAGTGATAAAAGTGAATTTGGGTAGGTTAATTCGCTGATTTCCCTTGTAAACACTTGTAATCTTAAGAGCACATACAGGGATGCTAACTGCTTCAGATTTTTGGGATACAGTTGCTTAAGCCTACCTGCCACCTACAGTCCTTTTGACAATGGCTGTGTAACAAATGTATGCATTCAAATTCCAACATCAAAGCAATTTCCTTTTAGCTAATCCCTTGTTTGGTTTTGAGTTTGTACAAAATTTTTATAGAATGTTCTTTTTTAATGGTTCTCTTAAATTTCCAGCCTGTACTTTTGTGATTGATTCCAGTTCATGGAGTCTTTTCCAAGCCAATGATGCTTGTTTGTGGAACTTGTTCATGCCTTTTAAGATTGCTCACAATGAGATGTTAAATATGTTCTCAGATATTTTTACTCCCTTGATTTGCTCCAATGTGTGAAGAGTTCTTTGACATTGACATGAAAGTTATTGTATAAAAGAAAGTGATCATTAAGTTGTCACTTTATGTATTCTAGAAATACTGGCAGAACATTACCTATTATTGTCACTTATAACAGTGGATTTGGTGGAGAATTATCATTAGCTGAAGCTCAACTTGAGGATGGTGCAAGTTGCAATATGTACTTCATACTTCTCAGTGAGCATTTAATTTGTTTCTTGAAGAGGTGTGTGTGTGATGTTGCTCTTCCATAGAGAAGCCATATTGTATATCACATAGCCTAGCTAATTTCTGTCTGAAAAGCATTTTTAAGGATGGGAGAGTCATGGGAGAAAAAACATTTAGATATCATGCTAAGCGCTATTTCATGTCTATAACTGAACTAAAAAAACTGTGTCTTGTGCCAGCTATTTATATTAAAAAAAAACAATTTCAGAAAATTTTATCATAGGTGAAATTTGTGACTTATCAAGCAATTATAGGTTCTTAGTTAATAAACTACCTACCTTTTAATTGTCTCCCCAAATGCCAAGGTGGGGGAAAAGTATGGATGAAATTAATGACTTATACTCTATTGATATACTCTCCAAAAATTACCGGTGTCACATTTTAAAATGTGTTTTTAAAACTTCAGGGCTATAATCCAACCAAAATCAAGAAACTGCACTGATTTTAGTGAGGGAGTTCAGCTCATGCTTAAATATCTCAAAAACAATGTAAAATTGCTTAAATCTAATCCAAATCCAAAAGACCTTTATTAGGTATTTTAAAAAATGCTTAAATTTGGCTGAGCCTGATCCTATGTTACTGAAATCTGTTTCTGTGATCATTACCTTCCAAAATTTAATGGTACATACAGGATTCCAGACACGTTTTTGGAAAGAAATTAGGTGCCTTCTATTCATTCAGTGAAAGGAAATTTCTTTGTTGTTCCAGGGCCAACAATACCATAAATGATCTCAGGGTTAGGGCCAAACTACACATTACACATTGGCTTGATGGCTGCATCTCTAAATCATTTCATGAAGGGCAGTTTGAATTGGAAGAGCTGTGGGTGGTGGGATGGGTGCTCTGTTTAACCTCTTCTAACCTGTTTTTTCCCCTAAATTACCCTAAAGCCTTCTGCCTGTGAGATTTCAGATCCATGTTAATGAAATAAAGATCTGGGACCTCAGTAAGGGTAGAAAAGTCACCAATTTTCTTTCCTCCTCTAACCCTATCATCAGCACAAGTCACCCAAAGGCAGCTTCAGACTGCTAGGCATCCCTAGAATACTGACTGCTGATTCCTGCTATTACCCTCTGAAATTACTGAGACTTTGACAACACCTGGTGACCATCAAACACAGTTTACTTACTGTGGTGATAGAGATGTGGGTTTTTTATTCTTTATTAGTCCATCCAATGGTGTGTATTCACTGTTGGAGAATACAATTATGGCAGGTGTTAGCCGTCAGCTAGACCCATTAGCTATTAATTAGCTATCGATTGTTTTCATTTTCTTATAAACCACTTTGTGAACTTTTTAGTTGAAAAGCAGTATCTATCTATCTATCTATCTATCTATCTATCTATCTATCTATCTATCTATCTATCTGGACGGACGGACGGACGGACGGACGGACGGACGGACATTCTTGTTGCTGGCCCACCAAGAATGAAACAAAACTGTGTCTGCTTGGGTGACAGCCTATCCTCCATATTAATCTACCCAGGCCTTCGTGCTTTGCATACAGCTTCGGGCATGATACCATTGTCTTTCAAGACTGATGGATGCAAATGCTACTATATTTGTCTGCAACCCATTGCTAAATTTTCTCAAACCTTGGCCATCCTCTGAGTTCCATCCTCCAGTCAGCAAACTAAGAATATTCCCTTGAAAGCTCAGTCCTAAGCAAATTCCCAGTACTGGAATAATTGTGCCAACAGGGCATGTGTTGCTTCCTGTATTTGGGCAGCAGACATAATGGTCTTCTTAAAGCAAGGCAATGTTTGTTTCTTTATCTCAAATTTGCATTGCACTTACCTTGGTGCTGGAAAATTTGTTAGGAATGTGCCCTGAAAGCCTAAAATGGAGCAAAACCCAATCCCAAATAGAACAAGCCTTAGTGACAAACAGTGCAATCCTAAGCATGTGTACTCAGAAGTAAGTCCCATACCGTTTATAGAACATACTCCCAAGAAACTGTGGTTAAGATTGCAACATAAGGCCAGTATTAGTACTATTGCTGATTGCTCTGGCAAGAAGCCGCCTTACCCTACAATCCAGAGTAACTACGGGAGCACGTAAGAGACTTTACGTGTACCCATAGTTGCTGAACTACCTAGTGAAAACTTATGGGAAATTCATACTGCAATCCAGAGCAAATTGTTCTTACACTGGAGCAGGGATTCCACGTAGTTACTCTGGATTGCGCCCTTAGTTTGAAATTGTGAAAAAGCAATAAAATAAAAAGAAATAAAATACACCCTGGATAACCAGTCTGCATAATGTGAATTTTTAGAGGTATTCTTCCCCAGAGTTTGTCTATGAAGGAAAAGAAATGATATAGAAATCAACCAAATCAACCAACACTTATACGTATAAAGTAGTCCCTAGATCTGAATGTAAATACAAATTAAAATCAACTCTACTTAAATGGACCTGGAGGCTAGAATACACTTTAGATGTGGCTGTAAGTAACTATTTCTTCTCTTAGTCAGGGAACTTTCCTCTCCCACACCTCTCTTGTCACACATAAAGATTACATATCCTAAAAGTAGCCTAACAGTGATAAGACCAGAGACATGGCATGCTGCAACGTGCATTTTGTTCCAACAAGTTTTAAATGAATCAAGAAAACCTGCCAGAGATCAGCCTCAACGTGTGCCTGACCAGCGCTGGCTGCCCTTCACATTTATGTTTATTTTATTCACAAATCAAAGCACGCTGTTGGCCATGGATCCACTTAGCATTCATATTTAGGAGTCTGAGATCATGATGTTGTCTTGCTGATCTCACAAAATATGAGACTCAGAGTGAGTGAAGGTCATCTTTTTGTTGAAAAAGTGGCTGTGAAGACAAAACAATGCCAAGTCAAACCCGGCACATTAACCACTGCACCGAACTGTCTCTCAGCATGATGTAGAACAGTGCCAGATTGGCTTGATATCCTGTGTTTGATTTTTAAAAAATTATTTGTATCAATCATGTTCTGGTAATCTTGTACTTGTGTAAATTACTTGCACAGTACTAACTGCAACACCATGTTTCTCTGTCCCCTATATGGGCCATTGCCATCACCACAACAGGAAGATTATTACCATTTGAACTACACAGCTTGCATTTGTTCCATAATCATTCTCATTATCTGTGTTATTCACTGAAATAAGCTGAAACATCTATTTCACCATGGGGGCCTGTGTACATTTTTATAATACACATGTAGGAGCTTCCAATCTAGTGTAGGACCTTTGTGGAGGGGACTTAGTTCCCATCAAAACTGAATAGAGGGGGAGGTATGGGGAGAAATGCAGCACTTTTGAAATGTAATACTTGATTATCTCAGTATTGCATAATCTTATCAGATCCAGATGTTAATTATTTGAATGTTAATGGTTAATGCTAATCTTCGTTGTGCAAAGTTCCTCTTTGGGAGAAGATTTTACAGAAGAAAATCCCCACTGAATCCTTCAGGAGGCAGATAATCCTAAATACAAGACAATCAATACTTTTAAAGCAGACAACCCTAAAACTGTGAGAGACTAATGGGCCAGTCCTATGCAATTTTCCAGCACTGATACAGTCAGTGCAATGGGGCTTTGTATCCCTATCCCCCAAGGGCTTGTTTATGCCAGAAGGCTGCAATCCTAAACACACTTTCTTGGGAGTAAGACCCATTGAACACAATGGGACTTCCTTTTGAGTAGGCATGGTTAGGCTTGTACCTACACAGCCCAATCCAGAGCAACTAATCTGTCCACATAAGAGCCCTTAGGTTGCCCTATCTAACACTAGGTTGGAGCAACTGCAAGATGCTCCAGCCCAGTTACTCTGAAGGAGGCTTAGGGCAGAGCAAGGCAAGATAGGGTGCCCTAAGAGAGGTGGACCTGCTCTGCCCTAACTGGGGCAGCCTAAGCAGCTCAGGAGAGGCAAGTTGAGGGCATGTTTAGCATTGCCTAGGGCAGAGCAGTTACTCTGTATCCAGAGCCTGTTTCCAAGGCAGAAATGCCCTCTTCCAGCCCTCAGAGTTATACCACCTCAGGAGCAGGTATAGAAATGAGTAGACCCATAGGGGTCCATGATAAGGCCCGAGTAAGAATGGCAGTGCTGACCAAAAATCTGAGTTCTTGGCCATCCTAGCTGCAACCCCTGCCTCTCAACCTCAGGATATGGAACAAACTACGGCTGCCCACAAACCTCAGGATACAGCAGGCCACTCCAAGAAGCCCCTTGTAGTCACTGTAGAATGTACTGGCATCTCATCAGGGACTCCTTATAAGGCAGGCACCCAGTGGCGTCACCAGACTGGTGCGGCTGGTATGGGCTGCATTGGGGATCCGCTCCATATGGGGTGATGTGCTGGAGGAGTTTGACTGTCCTTTGGCAGGCCCCGGGCATCAGCACCCCAATTCAGGCCTGCTCCAAGGCGGAGAATCAGCCAGAAGCTGCTACTTGTCTGAGGAGCTGGCCTGAACGGCCATCTGAGGTGCACTGCGCAGAAACACACTGAGCATGCCGAACAGCTTCAGAGGAGACTTCCTTAGAGCAGAGAAAGTCCGCGCCTCTGCACAGCCATTCGGCCTCACTCAGGAGGCAGAGCGGCAGCCGAATGGCTTCAGAAAGAGTACTGCACAGGCACCAACTCTGACGCCTGCACAGTCTCCCCCAAGCCAAAAGGCTTCAGAAAAGTACTGCGCAGGTGTCAGAGATGGTGCCTGTGCAGTACTCTTTCTGAAGCCAGTTGGCTTCAGAAACAACTGCGCAGGCGCCAACTTTGGTACTGTGCAGTCCAGGTGGGGGGGGGGGTGCGCGCATCCCAGGGATGATGCACAGACTTCCGCACCAGGTGATGTGCAGAGTCATGTCACCACTGTAGGCACCACAGCTGTTCCTTGTTCAGTGTGATCTGAGGGGTGTCTTCTCAGGAGCAAGTTTTCCCCTTGTGTCAATTACTTAGCATGCTCTGGAGCAGTTAGGGCAGCCCAGGCTTCCTGACTCTCTGGATTCAGCATAACTTTCTGCTCTGGATACAGAGTTAGGAGAGTGCAGTTAGGTCAGAGCAGGCTGAATTTGCTCTGGGTTGCAGCCTTAGTCAGTTTGGCTCCAATGGGTAAATATTCATCATTGGCGAGGAATGCAGATCAGGACTGCGGGGGGACTAATGGGTTAAAAGCTTCTTCCACATGGTCCCAGTCCAAACTGAGTGGATGCCATATGTGCTTGACAAGTCTACTTGAACCTATAGCGATTTGCTGGCAAAAGTCCATACTGACACATGGATCAGGCCCAGGAAGGCAGATAAAACACCATTGCCAGCAAACTTACCATAATTCTCTTCCACAGAACCAGCACCCCAGTCAAACCTGCCAGTATATGAATACAATCCCCCCAAACCAGGACAGTTCCATAAGCAGCACTGTAGAGTTTGATGCGCTCTCACTTGCTCTCATTGTATTACCTCCAACTAAATAGCTACAGGAATGGGTGGCGTATGATGTGCTTGAACATTGGACCTCTACAGTTTTGGCCCCCAGTAATATTGAACAGGGCTGGGTATCCCACTTGGCATGACAAGTTCTAACTGCTAGACAGCATTCCTGGCATCCTCCATTGCTACAAAATGCAAACAGTGTGTCATTCTCTTTTGATGAGTCAGTTTGGAAGTGATTAGAAATTGCAGACTCCCTTCTGTTATACATTGAATCCGACTCTCAAACATGTTTGACTTTGAGGCTATTCGGTGGCAATCTCCGTTTCAAGTTAATATTTTTCTAGGTGGGGCAGTGTGCACAGTGGGCCTTCTGCTGGTGGCACCTTCTTAAAAACTCCATCAGCGCAAGTTCCCTGGAAGTCCCTGTCCCTGATGAAAGGCTGCATGAATGGCTCATTCCCCATCAGGAGAAATGCTCCTTATTCAACATGTTGATGGGCAAGGGTGGGCAGCCTCTGACTGTGACGGCAGGGAAAAAAACTCATCACCCACATTTGGCCAGGCTGTGATAAACAAAATAAAAGTATAGGACAGGCCGCATGGGCTCCCTCCCTTATAGTGTGCAAGAGAGACTAAAATTTAGAGGGGTTGTGAATCAAAGCACATCCTTGCTTGAATGTCTGCAAGGAGAATCAAAACAAGTACAGGCATCCCCCATTTTCTGGCGATTCATTTTCTGACTGTTCTGCTTTTTCAACACCTTTCAGTGATACCCAGAAGTCATTCATTCAACACATGCTCCATTCTTTGAACCTCTCTCTGCTGGTCTAAAGGCTTAAATGGTCTTCCCTGATATTGATTTGGATGTGACATGGTGATCAAACGGTTTTTGGCATTTCCTTATGACACTCTTCAGTAAATAACGATCATTCAGATACGTTCAATTCTTTGCCCACATATGCCTTTGTTCATTTTACTGTAATTTGTTATGCATTTGGGCTATGTGTTAATAAATATGTGTTATTTAGCCTTATGCAAGTGATAGTTATGTCTTTTTTGGTGGCCATTTTGCATTTGCAAGCTGAAAAAGACTGGGTTCCACTTTTCAACGGTTTTCATTTTTTAACAGTGCTCTAGTCCCTAACCCGTCCAATAAGTGGGGGATGCCTGTACAGTACAGTCATGCGTACATTGTATATCCCTGTCAGCCAGGTGACAGAGAGGCAGGACCATCCCCACCAGAGTTCTCAAAGAAGTACCATCACTGAAGCTGAATGTGCAAGCACACCAGGTGCATTGGTTCGGTTGGTGCACTCAAAAAGCAATGGTGCTTTTTGAAGAGCTCCAATGGGATGGGTCTGCATCACATGTCTCTAGTGCAGTGTTTCTCAAAGTGGGGGTCGGGACCCCTTTGGGGGTCACCTAGCGCTTTCCTGGGGGTCGCCTAAAGACCCCTGGTGCAGAGGGCCAGGTCAGGCTTGCCAGACCTCCGGCTGTTGCTGCGTGTGCACTGGGGCTGACAGCCTCAGGGCCCAATCCTATGCATGCCTACTCTGAAATAAATCCCATTATAGTCAGGGGGCCTCTACTCCCATGTAAATGTGGATAGGATTGCAGCCTCAGGGCCCAATCCTATGCATGCCTACTCTGAAATAAATCCCATTGTGTTCAGTGTGTGCATAGAACACACATTTTATTTGTAACAATGAAAATACATCCTGCATATTGGATATTTACATTACGATTCATAACAGTAGCAAAATTATAGTTATAAAGTAGCAACAAAAATAATTTTTTGGTTGGGGGTCCCCACAACATGAGGAACTTATAAAGGGGTCACGGTGTTAGGAAGATTGAGAACCACTGCTCTAGTGTATGTCTGTTAAATGAGATGCTGACTTCCGAGAAGGCCCTCACTTCCCATGTTCCTTTTAAAACTCTGTAGCAAAATAGTAAAAGAAGTAAAATCTGTGATTTCCCAGGTTGTCAGTGATCAGACACATGTCTAAAGTGTGCTGGTCTAATCAGGGGTTAGGATTGCAGTGTCGGGCTGCAATACTATCCAGTTTCCTGGGAGTAAGCCACATAGAATATAATGGGACTTATTTCTGAGCAGACCTGCATAGGATTGAGCTGTAGGAGAGTTTTGAAGGTAATTTTTAACATTTCCCACACCAGTGCTTTTCCATTATAAACTCCATTTCCTAATCTGGTGGCCACCGTGAAATATAGGAAGCTGGACTAGATGGGTTTTTGGTCTGATCCAGTGAAGGCTCTTATTATTAATTATTTATATCCCATCTTATTCATAAGAAAAAACTTTATGGTCACAAGGTAGCTCACAACAAAAATACAATCAATTAAAAACATCATCATTACAAACATCAAGACTGATTAAATACATTAAAAAAATTAAAACTGCATTACATACAATGCAACATTTAAAAACAACAGAAAACAATATATAATAAAAGAATAAAAATAGCACCATAAAAAACTAAAAGCAGTGGCAAGTGTTTGTGTGTTTATGGCATTTTATGTGTGTTTAATGATTTATGTTTGTGATGCAAGCAATATGTGTAGGCCAGACTTGATTCCTTTTTTTGCTTCCGGTGGTAAGAGTAAGTTTACAATATTATGAACATTTATTATGAACATACTATGAACATATGCTCAGGAACAGAGTGAGCATATGTCATAACCACAAGACAAGCCCCCCAATGTAGGACACCAACAAAAAATGTAGGACATGACAAAATAAAAGCTAAAACACTCATATGTATTGCTTTCATGTGCTTAGTGGAACACTATGGCTGTAATCCTAAAGACACTTTCCTGGTAGTAAGACCCATAGAACACAATATGGCTAACTTTTGAGTAGACGTGGTTTGGATTGTGTACGATGGCTGCAATCCCAACCACACTTTCCTTGAAGTACTATTAAACACAATGGGATGTACTTCTGAGTAGATATGCTTAAGATTGCACTGTTTATTATTTATTACATTAAAAATTATTATACATACAGTGCAATCCTAATCATGTTTACTCAGAAGTAAGACCCATTGGGTTCAATAGTACTTCCTCCTGGAAAGTGTGGTTACAGCCATAATTTGTTACATACAATTTATTAATTACAAGAAAACTACATACTGCCTGTTTACAAGGAAAATGAGAACAACGAAGACACTGGACACCAGGCTAAAAAAGGATTTTTTCCCCAGGTAAGGTAAGCTTAATAAAAGAAGACATGCAAATTAGTGTGGAGTTGCTCATTGTTGTTGCTTATTACATTGGGGAATGGTGCAGTGGTGGGATTCAAATAAATTAACAACAGGTTCTATGTCCCATTAGTAACTGGTTCTCAGAAGCAGGCGCTCATTAGCAAATGGTTCTATAGAGCCTGTGGGAACCCCCTGAAGTCCACCACTGGGAATGGTGCCTATGCGCAGTCCAAAGTGAGGCAAATCCAGCAGACTTAGGACTCCGCCATTTTGTTGTGCAGTCTCCTTTTTGACTTGTGAGTGGTGCTTTTTCAAACTGAGATATGGTGAGAGGAACTCGCTTTCGAAATACTCAGTTATCTCTGTTTTGCATGATCTTGTCAGATCCAGATGTTAATGATTTGAATCTTTGTTGTATGTAGTTCCTGTTCAGGGAGTAGAGTTTACACAATTCTCTTGGAAGAAGAAAATCCCCATTGAATCCTTCAGGAACCTGTTGTTGATTTTAAGGCAGCCAACCTTAAAGTACAGTTAAGTGTAACTAAGGGCTCAAACCTATCCAAATTTTCCAGCATTGATGCAATCATGTTTTAATGCTTCATCGCCAACAAAACCCAACAGCTGGCTTCTCTGAATGCGCCAATCCAATCTAACTTTCCAGAACTGATGCACCCCAAAAGTAAGCAAACATATATTCCCGTTACCTTCCGGAGAGTTCCATAACTGCCTCAAACCACCACACATTGGTAATGCTCCATAAGCGCTGGAAAGCTGGATTGGGCCCTAAGCTGGATTGGGCCCTGTTCAATGTGTCTGACTGCCATGAAAGTGTCTTTAGAATTGCAGCCTCAGTCTCGTGGAACTCAATTCCTAAGAACTTCTAATAACTAATAATCTAATAATTCTAATCACTTAAAAATTTAATTCTAAGTAAACAAGCACAACTGCACTAGCTATTTTCAAGCATAGTACCATAGCACACTAGTGTACTGTGGATGATCTGCGGGCTTTATTTATTTATTTATTTATTTATTTATTTATTTACTTACTTACTTACTTACTTACTTACTATGCTATATGCTGTGAGGCTCTCATAGTAGAAGGGCCATTGGGGAATGTGAACCCCTGGCTGGCATTGCAGTGTGCCTTGTCAAATGTAAATAAAATAGAATAAAAAAAATAAAAATATGATAAAATATAAAATATAATAAAATGAAATAAAATTTTGATGGTGTGCATCGACAATTTTTGTGCCTACTCAGTATGCCAAAAGAGATTTAAAAGGTTGAAAAATCACTGCGCTACACAGTCACAATCGAGATGATATTCACTGTGCAACCCTATACATGTTTACTAAGTTCTATTAAGTTCAGTAGAACCTACCTCTCTTACACAGGTAAGTGCGCATAGGATTGTGGCCTCAGCAATTTTAAAGTCATAGGTTAAGAGATGGATGAATTTCTTTTCAAGGGGAAAAAAATCAAAGCACATGTTCTATATCTGTCCAGCAAATTTTGCTGTTAGTAATATCAAAAATATGGGGCACAAAAAATAATAAAAAAATAAAAATAGGCTGGCTGCACATATTGTACCCAGAGTGAGCAGATGTCCTCCTTTGAGCTCCCTTGACTATAATGGGACTTACTTCTCAGTAGACATGTTAAGGCTTGGGCTGTGAGGGTGCAATTCCATCCACACTTTCCTGAGAATAAGCTCCACTGACTATAAGGAGGCTTACTCCTGAGTAGACATGTCTAGTATTGGACTTTTAGGCTATTCACACTTTCCTGAGAGTAATCTCCATTGAGTATAATGTGAGTTACTTCTGAGTAGATATGCCTAGGCTTGGGCTGTAAGGCTGCCAATCTAACCACACTTTCCTGAGTAAGCTCCATTGAATATAATGGGATTTACTTCTGAGTAGACATGTCTAGGATTGGACTGTTAGGCTAAAAGACTACCCACACTTTCCTGAGAGAAGCTCCCTTGAGTATAATGGAACTGACTTTTGAGTAGACTTGCCTAGACTTGGGCTGGTTCTGACTGGCAGAATCTATCCACACTTTCCTGAGAGTAAGCTCCATTGAGTATAATGGGATTTACTTCTGAGTAGACATGCGTAGGCTAGGGCTGTTAGGCTGCCAATCTATCCACCCTTTATTGGAGGTAAGGACCGTTGAGTATAGTGTGAGTTACTTCTGAGTAGGCATGCCTAGGCTTGGGCTGCAATCCCAAAGATTTGGGATTGGGGGGGGGGGAGAAGTTGCAGAGAAGGGAAGGGTTGCATAACCCAGCATGGGAGCCTGAGTAGCTTGGAGGGAGAGCCCAGGAAGTCTCCGCAAGGCTTGCAAGGGGTTGTAAGTCAACAAAGTATCCTTTGGGGTGGAGAAAGTATCCGATCCCAAGGAAGGAAGAGGGAAGGAAGGGGGAGCATCAGGAGGGGAGGAAGGAGGAGCCCTCCTTGGAAAGGTCTCCTGGTTCCCATCCCACAGCCCCGCCTGCCGCCCAATGGGAAGCTGAGTAGGGGCTGAGTAGGAGGAGGTCTCCCCCCCAAGATCCAGCCCCAGCACGAGTGGGGGACGGAGGGAGTAGCAGATCCTCCTTCCCAGACCCCTTCCCTGGACGGGCTCAGCTTCTTCTCCAGGGCATCCTGGATGCTGTGGCTGCAAGAGGAAAACTTACTCAAAAGTTACTCCGGAGAGGATCCTGCAGATCCCCCCAACAGGGAGTCCAGGGGGGTCCTTGGAGGGGTGAGTGGGGCGCAGGAAAGGGCCTGCCTGTTGGGATCAAGAGGGGATGCTTGGCCAGGTTGACCACATGTCCTCTTTTTCTGGATGTGTCCTCTTTTTTAAGCCTAAAATTTTTTTCTTGTCCTATTTTCCTTATGAGCAGGCAACATGGAGCCTTCTTGGTACATAAATTATGTAATACTTTTCAATTTAATAATAAAACAACATGCTTTTTATATCAGGGTGATCATGTCCTCTTTTTTTAAGCCTCCTGGGGGAAAAAAATCTTCCTTTTCCTTGTGAGCAGGATGCTTGGAGCCTTCTTGTAATTAAGAAATTTTATGAAATAAATTATATGTAGTTTTAAATTCAATAATAAGCAATATAATGTTTATAACAAGGTGATCAGATGTCCTATTTTTCCAGGACGTGTCCTCTTTTTAAGTCTTGCCTAAAAAACACCTTACTGTCCTCCTTGTGAGCAGTCAGCATGGAGCCATCCAGTAATTAGTAAAGCATATGTGACAGTGTTTAATTGAGTAACATATTGTTTAAACTTACCACATGAATGCAATATATATGAGTGTTCTTAGCTTTGATTTTGTCATCTACATTTTTTTCCTATGTTTTGGAGGCCCTTGTCCTCTTTTTTTTGGGATTATGTCATTTTTCCAGGACGTGTCCTCTTTTTTAGAAAAATATCTCCTTTTCCTTGAGCAGACAGCATATAGTCATCTTGTAATTATGAAAATAGTTTTAAATTTAATAATCAAATATAGTGTTTAAAACAAGAATGTGAAAGCAATACAGATGAATGTTTTCAGCTTTGATTTGGTCATTTCCTACTTTTTTTGGGTATCCTACATTTTGGGGTGCCTTGTCCTCTTTTGTGGTTATGATATCTGGTCACCTTGGATGCTTGTCCCCTTTAGGGCTCCCTCTTTTATGGGGCGCCCCCTTCTCCTTCCTCCCTTTCTGTGCTCCAATTCAACAAATGCACTTGAATTGCACTGTGCCCACACATGGGCTGGAGTGTGTGTGTGTGTATGTTTACAACAGCCAAGCCTTTGTAGTAAAGGGAGAGTAGCTTTCCTGGTTGGGTTTGGTGAGCAGTGATAAGGGAGGCGCAGGCATTGTTTGCACTGGAATAACAGTGGATGGATTCCAGCTGCAGAGCAAACAACTGGATGCCCTACTCTGGGGTTTCCCCCAGGATCAGTGGCCATTATGCCTCATAATTTCTCATCAGTGTAAGTTTGTGTATTTTAAAGAGCCATTGAGTAACTTAGGCTGCAATCCTAAAGACACTTTCCTGGGAGTAAGACCCATTGAACACAATGGGGCTTACTTTTGCGTAGACATGGTTAGGATTGTGCCCTAAGACAGCAATCCTATACACGGTTTCCTAGGAGTAACCCACATTAAATACAACGGGACTTCCTTCTGAGTTGACATGCATGGGATTGTTCACTCACTTCTCCTGAGGAACTCAAAAAGACTCAGTCTTTGCCTGACAGATCACTTGAGAGTAGGCATAATATTTTATGATGGTGTTTGAATCTGTCCAGAAGTTGGATCACTCCAAAGCCAGTGATTTGATTTGACTGCTATCCACAAACCACTCAAAATGTGCCTGCGTGCAATGGGGGGGGGCCCTAATGTAACCCCTCCCCCAATTATCCAAGGGTAATCTTGGCACAACAAACTGGCATCGGTGTAATTCTGTAATCCAGTATTTTCAACCTTTTTCATCTTACAAGACACTAAAATTGTCAGTGCACATCATCAATCTTTTAACAGTTGGCAAGGCACTCCATGCTGTTGGTGGGTGGTTCCCATCCCTTAATGGCCCTATTAATAAATGATGTTTATTTAATGAAAAACTAAACTTGCCAAACTCCCACGGCACACTTGTGGACCTGTCCGTGGCACACCAGTGTGCCATGTTACACTGATTGAAAATCACTGCTGTAACCACTGCTTTCCTCCTGAGTAGCATAGACTGTTAGAGTCATTGCCCACTGGCTGTCACCCAGTACAGTCTGTAAACTATTTACACCAGAGTAGGGGTGTTGAATTCCAGTCGCCTGTTCTAGATTACATGCCTTGTGCATTGCATAAAATCCCTTGCAGGAAAAAAAATTCCTTGCAGGAAAAAACTCACTTCTGGTTATCCTGGAATTGAATTAATTGGCTTTTTGGTGTTGAACCAGGCAAGATTTTTACTATGTTTACTCAGGAGTAGGTCTCACAAGTGTGATGGGACTTTCTCTCTAGAAAGTGTGCTGAATAAGTTGAGTTTTAATCTCTGTAGCTGAAGATTTCGGCAAGTTATTTCAGCGAGTTCTTTCATGGTCACCCCTGTGTTGTTTACTATTGCACAACTACTACTGCTAATCTGCTGCTCTTGACTTCTTGGCTAGATTACAGTTTTTGATTTGTAAAGCATCTGAACTATGTCACTCTTATATTTAGATTTTGTTAAGTGCATTTGAAACTTCATAGACCCTACTTTCACTTACTGGTTGTACTTTCCTAGTTTCCAAGTATGCAGTTGCGACGGTACAGAATATTTCAGTTTGGATTTTGGGGGTCAGAAGGATGGTGTTTTTTGTTCCTTTTAAAAATCCAGCACATTCACAGCATGTTCCAGGCTTCCTTTGTGGCCTTAGGGGGATAATGTTGCTTTGGGTGACTCTTGGGGCAGCTTTGGGGGGTCAGCAATGATAACATACTGGTAACATACTGTACTGTGAAAGACATGATAAAAGGTAACATACTGTACTGTGAAAGACCTCTGGATAGAAAGGAGCATGCGGTATGTTCAGAAATCTTTGCTCTCGGTGTGCATTGGAAGTACATTTTGCTGGAAGAACTTCATAGCAGCAGTCCATTGACTTAAATGCATGCGTTCAAGGAAGCTACACAAGGTTGTGGCTACCACAGATTCATGTGTTTGAGGAAGCAACCACGTAATGGAGTAGAGGAGTCACAGTGCAGGGGTGTTTATAGTGGAGTTGGACTTAGTCCAGGTTCAAATCCCTGCTCGGCTGATGATCTTGGGCCAGTCATTATCCATCAGCCTTGCCTACCTCACAGAACTGTTGTGAGGACAAGAAGGAGAGAAGAAACCATGTATGCCGCCCCGGAGCTCATTGAAGGTTGGGCGGTATAAAATATCCCCTCAGAGCCAGGATTTATTCATTTAGCATATGGCAAATACATGGACTTGTGATAAATCAAATGTTCCACTGATTGCCATGTATTTAGAGAGCAGTTCTACAATGATGTCTGGCTGCCAACTGTCACCAACTGCCATTTCTTCAATGTAGTCTGGCTGCCAACTGTTATTAGTAATTTGGTTAGTCATTTGGTATCCGTGCTATCCGGGGTGCACTACGAGGAGCTGAACTAGTATCAACTAGCCGAACTAGAGCCAGGATGGTATAGGGAGTTGGATCTGGAAGATCCAGTTTCAAATCCCCGTTCAGCCATCAAGCTTCCTGGGTGACCCTTGGGCCAGACACTCACTCTCAGCCTCACCTACCTCACAGGATTGTTGTGAAGCTTTGTAAGCCACTTTGGGCATTTGCTTTAGCATGGGAAAGGTGACATATGCATCCTTTAAATACTATATTTACTTGAATCTAATACTCACCTTTTTCAGCCAAAATCAGGGTGCACATTATATTCGATGGTTAATTAAATTTGAGTAAATGCAGTATTTTGATCATAAGAATTGGGTGTTCATTAGATTCGATGATGCGTTAGATTTGAGAAAATACGGTAAATAACTACATGGAAATGAGTCTTTGAAACTCCTAAATATGTGTACAAATGATTACAGCTTGTAGGATAAAATGTTATGCGCACCTTCTTGGAAGTAAGCCCCACTGATCCCAGTGGAACTTATTTCTGAGTAAACTTGCATATGATCAGGTTGTAATCCTATGTGTTTCCGGGAAGGCAAGAGCAATTTGGTTGTACTTTAGCCATTTGTGGTTTTAGCTGTTTTGGACAGCGCAGTGACATTTAATACATCATGTGGACAAGCCGTACAAAAGGATATCCTTTGGACTCTTGCTCTTTCATTCTTGTGGCTCTGTCTTCCATTTCAGATGTACCATACTGTAAATTAATCCAGCATTACATGTCAGTCCAATACTGGTTTGATCAGTATTTTGAAGCCAGATTAGGGTTGTTGGATAGTCTGTGCGTCAGAGATTAACCCTTACAACAATTCTCTTGTCAAACTTGCAAAACAGGAACCACTCTCTTCTTTCCTCTCAAGTACAATTCATTTAATAGCTGACAGCTGAAGAAATCTGTGCAGTTTCAGCAAGCTGAAATGAATACTGTTGGTACTTCAGTAACATTAATGTTTTTCTCCGCCTTTGGGTTCATATACTATACAACTTCAGAAATGATCATGTAGTGGAATGGCGATGTATAAAATAGTAGTTATATGGCCCCAACTGGGAATCAAAACTGCTATTGCATCTAACGCGCACTTCAAATTAGAAAAGGGTTTGAGAATAAGATGGCAAAAATTATAATCATAGAATCCTAGACTTGGAAGGGACCTAGTAGGTCATCTAGTCCAACCGCCTGCCTGCAGCAGGAAATCCTCCTAGAGCATCCCTAGAGCATCCTTTTAGAGCAGTTGTACAATGTCATTGTACAACTCAATGGTGGGACCACATTTGGAGTACTATGTCCAGTTTCAGTCGCTACATCTCAAAAAGGATATAGAGGAAATTGAGAAGGTTCAGAGGAGAGAAACTAAAATGATTGATGGTTTGGGACACCTTGTATGAGGAAAGGCTACAGCGTTTGGGGCTCTTCAGTCTAGAAATGAGGCGCTTGAGAGGGGACATGACTGAGATGTTAAAAATTATGCAAGGGATGTATAGACTGGATAGAGAGATGCTCTTTTCCCTTTCACATAACACTGGAACTAGGGGACATCCACTGAAGTTGAATGTTGGGAGTGTTAGGACGGACAAGAGAAAATATTTCTTTACCCAGTGTGGATGTAGTTGGTCTCCCTGCTACAGAATGTGGTGATGACATCTATCCTCAATAACTTTAGGAAGGGATTGGACCAGTTCCTAGAGGAAAGGACCATTACGGGTTACAAGCCATGAGGGTTATGTGTAGAGGTGCATCTGGCAATCTCAAAATGCCAGATGCAGGGGAGGGCACCTAGATGCAGATGTCGTATGTGCTGCCTAAGTGGGCCACTGTGAGATACAGGATGCTGGACTAGATGGGCCTTTGGTCTGATCCAGTGGAGGCTCTTCTTATGAATTTAAAAGACTTGAGATTAAAAAAAATGTTTACTGGCAATTGTGATGTGCAGCTGCAGAGCAGGTATAAAATTTAATTTTACAAAGTAATATGATAATAGGCTGATACGATTTTTACCTACTTGCACTACTTTATACAACATTGGGTTTATTTTACATTTTTATTGCAATATAGTAAACTAAATGCTGACCTTTACTTATAACCAAAATACCATATTTACTCAAATCTAATGCACCATCACATCTAATATGCACCCTGATTTAGGACACTGAATTTAGCTGAAAAAGGTGCACTTTAGATTTGAGTAAATATGGTATTGTTTGCTGCATGAATTTAATGTGTGAGCTCTTGATTTCTATTTATTGCTTACTTTTAGAGGCCAAGCTGGAAGCTAAAAAAATTCCAAGTTTCTAAAAAAAATCTGGTTCTAAGACTTATTATTATTAAGACTTGATTATAATGGGATTTACTTTCTGCGTAAAGAAAAGTATTGGGTTCTTATTGAACTCAGTGGGCTTTCTGGACATTTGTGTAGGATCAGGCTGTAAAAGTTGAGATGGAAAGAGTGATTCAGTTTCATGATGCATAAAAGCAATTCAGGAGTGTGCCAAATACTCCTTTTGGATGGCTTGGCTGAAACATTAATTGATGATATTAAAATATGCCCATTAATCCGTGTCTTTTCTTCTGCATCCTGTGGTGGTCGGGCCTTGTAAGAAAGAAGTTGCAGTGACGCAAATTGCTCCCAAATTTAAACAGTTTGACTCGTGAGCAAGTTCAGGACAGTTTATCTTAACTAGGAGCAGCCCGCAGCTGTCGCTTGCAGGAGTACAGTATAACAACATCCATCAGTAACAAACCATCCTCCTTTCCAGCAACTCAACTTCACTTTGCCACCTCAGTGAGCTCTCCTCAGTTGTCCCCTAGCTTCTTCTCAGCCTGGCCTATTATCTCTCCCAGAGGCACTTAGATGTGACAGATGAAATGGGAATGAAATGTTGATAGTTGCCTCTCCTCAGCCTTCTCTGCCCCAGATGCACATGGGAATAGAATCCTCAGAAGGTGCCTTTCCTCAGCCTGCTTGACTGACATCAGTTTTTGACATTGAATGTTGGCCAGAACATTCAATGTCACCCTAACACACAAGTCAAGGCTTTTATGCAGAAAGATGAATGATATTAGAATACCATCTGAATGAGGTTCTTTCATTGGCTTTTAGAATAATTCTTATATATTGCTTTTAACAAAGAGTGCAATCCTAAGAAATTTAGGCCGGCCTAACTCACTTGGCCTATCTTTCTGTGATGGTGTGGGACGGTCGGCGTATGCCTGTGCATTGGCTCAACCCTTCCAGGAGTGGGGCAGTGTCTTACTGCACTTTTGTGACACTACCAGGTCAGCACAGATCTTAAGCTGAGGCTTAGGCTGGCGTATGGAGGTTAGGCCTATGAGTTCATAAAGCGTTTACATAGCAGCAGAGGTGAATACATGGCTCCTTGACCAAGAAGGGCAAGAAAGAGAGTCATGAGCAGACTTTTCTAGCCATCTCAAAAAATGACGGTGCTTCCTGAATATGGATAGCTGCTCTTAAGACATTACTATAAAAGAAATTATATATAAATTATATATATTTAAGACATTATCTATATATATATAAAAGAGAAAAGTCACTGACTGACTCACTCACTCACTCACTCACTCATCACCGCCCTGCCAAAACCGGTGGGCCTAGAAGTGTGAAATTTGGGGTGGATGTTCCTTCCATGACTGAGGGGTGCACTAAGAACCGGTTTTCGGAAATTTCAACGGGAAGGGGGTGAAAAGGGGTGCAATGCGTTTTCCTCCCCATACTTTGCATTGAGAATTGCTGACTCATCAACATTCTGCCCCAACTGCTGGGCCTGAAGCATGGAATTCTGGGAGTTCCTTCTGTCACCTGAACTCCCACCAAGAACCATCTGGAGAAATTAACCCTTCAGGGGCTGAAAAGGGGGCAACGTGTTTCTCTCCTATACTTAACATGGGAGACTGAACAACTTCCAGCCAATTTGGTGCTTAGACCCTGGTGCACTGGGGGATGTTGTTCGGAGGAAGAGGTTGCGCTGGCAAGGATGCTGCGCACGGGGGGGAAGTTGCGCACGGGGGAAAGTTGTGCATGGGGTTTGATGCATATGGGGAAGTTGCGCATGGGGGTTGATGCGCATGGGGGAAGTTGTGCATGGGGGTTGATGTGCATGGGGGGAAGTTGCACATGGGGTAACTTGTGCATGCTGGGTTGATGCGCATGGGTGAAGTTGCGCATGGGGGGTTGATGTGTATGGGGGAAGTTGCGCATGGGGGTTGTTACGCCTGGGGGAAAGTTATCCATGGGGGGTTGATGCATATGGGGGGATGGCATACGGGGGAATTTTACTCCCGCAATGTGGGTACGCCTTTCGCTAGTATAAATATAAAATATAAGACATTATTTAAAAATGGTTCGGTTAGGAAAGCTAATCAGATTCTTAACTGATTTTTAGAATCAAACAAAATAGCATGATTTAACACAGGACAACATTTTTTCAAAATACATATTTACTTAAATCTAATGTGCCATCGAATCTAACGTGCACCCTGATACTAAATTCGGCTGGAAAAGGTGTGCATTATATTTGTGTAAATATGGTACTTAAAAATCACTTCTCATTTTAGCTGTGATAGATTCTTAGTGTAATTGACACCTCTTGGATAATGTGCAGTGGATTGAGTAGAAAATTTACAGCGCTAGCTGTTTTCCATGACATTTCTTTCGAAAAGGGAGAGCGTGAAATCTCTTCATCATGAAATTAAAACAAAAAATATCCATGGGAAAACAATACTATCCTATTTGTTTTGGCTGGCTTCCATATAACCTTTCTAGTACTGGGCATTCAGACCCTCGCTGTGGCAGAGATTGCGTCTGTTCCTGGATTTTGCTGCCACAGTCGAAGAGCAGCTGAAAAATATGAACCAAGGGTTTGCTGGCTTATTTGGGAGGGCCCTGCAATAGAGAGAGCTGCAGCAAAGGGTCTCCGTCTTTGGAACTTGCTTTCCCCAGTTGGTTACTCCAGCAAAAGGATATTGACCTTGAGGGCACTGTGCAAAGTTTATCTTTTCTCCCAGGCTTTCTCTGGGAAAAAGGACTTTCCCTGAATGGTAGTGTCTTGGGGCCAGGAGATCAGGATAGGAGATCAGCCTGTTAAAACCCAGATCTTCTTTGGGCTCGCAGCACCTCTCCCGATAATACCAATTTAATATAAACCAATAAAATAAGCCAATAAAATAAAACTAATTGCAACATCAAAATGGGCACACTAGTATAGAGTACTATAGTATTCCTGTTGCCCACTATACAGTTCCCTGTGTTCTCTCTCTGCCAGTCTTGGTTCTGGTGTTGCAGTGTAGGTCAGGGAAAAGTGATATAGCACAGATAGGGTGCTATAGGAAGGTAAACCATGAACAGGAGAGAGTTCAGTGCTCCTTACCAATTCCTGTAACAATTGGATTCCCCAGTTTCTTTGTGATTAACAACAGATCTGCATTTAAGCACATCTGTTTTGGCTCTTAGCATACATGCTTTATATTAAGGCATTTGTTCTTTTTAATTCCTGTCTATATGATCATTCCAGAATGATCCAGTAAGTTTTCCAGGAACTACATGATTGGTTAGCTTTTGCTTTGTGGGGAAGAAAACACCAAGATCAGCACTGTTTTGCATGACCTGTTGCAAGAAATCATGCACAGATCGTGTCCATGTCACAGCCTTTGGTTTACCATTGTTTGCATTCTTGAATGGTAAGACATTTGGCTTC
The DNA here is from genome assembly GCA_030015325.1 of Cryptoblepharus egeriae. Taxonomy (NCBI): domain Eukaryota; kingdom Metazoa; phylum Chordata; class Lepidosauria; order Squamata; family Scincidae; genus Cryptoblepharus; species Cryptoblepharus egeriae. The sequence continues at coordinate 114,435,612 of JAREYC010000003.1, forward strand.
AGCTGTGAAAATGAGAATAATACCCATAGGATTGTTGTAAGGACTACATTAAGATAATCCTTACAAAGCTCTTTGCACACTAAAAGTACTATATAAATGTTGTTAGTATTCCAATGTTTGTACCAGTATATTGGTCTGGGCAAAAGTCTGGTGCTGAACCACTGACCAGCCATCCATTCCCTGCCATAATTGATGTATTTAAAATATGGGAAATTCATATTGCAATCCAGAGTACATTGTTCTTGCATCGGAGCAAGGACTCTCCATAGTTACTCTGGATTGTGCCCCTAGCCCGGTTGTTGCATTGACTGTGAAAAGTTAATGTTACAGGCAGTTGTTTTCCTGGTGCAGTCACATCACAAACTATAATGGGGACAGGAAGGAGTTCACCCTGGCTACTGTCCGTGTCTCTCACTTTCAGAACATCAGTTTGATGTCTGGACTGAATAATAAAGTTCACCTAGGGTTGCCATAATTCTCTTCCACAAAATCAGGACAGGACCCTCTGTCATACTTGCCAGTATGTGAACACAACCCCCCAAAATCAGGATTATCCCTGTTTTGGGGGATATATGGCAACCCCACATTTGCCAGACTTTTGCTATGCACTTCTCTAGGAAGATCTGAGTATCACAAAAAAATCAGTGTGTTTTTAATGAGAGTGATGTAAATCTGGAAAACTAAAAATGGTTCCCAAGTCTTTGTTGAAAAAGGAAATGATCTAAAATACTGTCTTGTTTGCCAAGTGTTCCTGCATTGACATTATGGCAACTTCAAATGTATTAGTTATCACTTGCCACATGGATCTGTGGATTACTTATTGCTTGCCACATGGATCTATGCTGACCTTGTCTGTTGTAACTATAAAATACAAACTAGTGGTTTCCTTGACCTACTGGGCCATTGGCCTCTGCTCCCCACTAGGGCTACAATCCTATGCATTGTTTAGGGTGGCAGGTTTTTTAAATGAGGATTCCAAGGCTCCCATGCTGATTTCTGCAGCTCCCTGGAGAGCCATGGCTCACAGTTTGGGAAACACTGTTGGGAGAGTCTTACTACATAGTTGCTGAGCTGCATTTAACTGGACAGCCTATATAATGCAACATACTTAGAATCCTATAGGAGAAGGCAGAAAGACTTTAGGGTCTCTAGCCTAGACAATCCTCCTTGTGCACAAGTTCTCTCAGTATAGAGCTATGCAATTTATTTCTGTATAGCTCTCAACCCAGTGTTGAAGGACCATATAGTTCATGGTTGTGTATGGCTCCTGACCTCAGTGAGTAAAGAGGGTGTACGTGTGTGGGCTTGAATATGGCCTCCTAGGTATGTGGGCCTGTGACTGGAAAAACATTTGCTTCCCATATTCTAACCATAGGGTCCAGTCTTTGTGTAACAGCCATCATTCAGTGGTTCAGCATTATGATGACTTAAGAGCAATTAGCTCTTTTATAGCTTTGCTGGACTGAAAAGCAACACAACTCTGAAAGCACTTTGGGGATTATCGTTGGATCAGTTTCTTGGTTGCCTTCCATCCAAAATGTTGTTATTTTCTCCCTGGGAGCATCAAGTTAAAAATCTATGCATTTTAGCGAAAAGCAGCAGGTATTCTTCTAACATAGCTATATGTATAGTCCCTGATTCATCATTTTTGGAGGAGATCAAGCTGAACTTTTTGTGGTCGTAAGCAAGAAACTCAACTACATGTGGATTATTAATGCCAGCCGCAGTTCTGCACATGCATTGTGGGAGCAGTTTATCACAACACATGTACTTTTTCAATGGCAAAAAGTCTTTCTTCTGATAAATATCCTTTTCAAATAGGAAGTCTTTTTAGCAAAGGCTTCAGTAGAGGGCCCAAGTCAGTTTCTCAGCTTTTGCGTGTAGGGAAGGTTTCGTGATAAGAATCTGAGATTAAGCTGGTTATGCTGAGACCTTGAAAGAAACATCTATAGATTGTGAAGGAAAAACTTATCTGAAGGTCATGATCTGCTAGCTGGTTTTCTCAGCAACAACCAAAAACGCAAAAAAGGGCCTTTGAAACTGCTTTGCCTTGGTGCAGTTAGCAACTATAATGGGAGGCTTGGCTGTGAATTAATTTATGTCAATTTTGATAAAATTATGTCAATTCCATGAAGGCTAGATACTGAACAAGTGTTTCCTAATGAAGTTAATGGCATTGTTTTCATTTCTGTTTTGCGCAAGTACGTGCAAAGGTGCCTACAGTGCAAAGGAGATGGTTCTTCATTTTTATAAATGGTTATAGTGGCATCCCAAACGTATTGGGATGGGTTAGGGATCAGAGCACTGTCCAAAACTGAAAACTGTTGAAAAGTGGAATCCAGTCTTTTTCAGCTTGCAGATGCAAAATGGTCACCAAAAAAGACATAAATATCACTTGCAAAAGCCTGAATAACACATACTTATTAACAGATAGGCAAAATACAGAACAAAGGCATGTGTGGGCAATGAATATTTTATTTATGTATTACTGAAGGAATCATAAGGAAATGACAGAACAGTATGATCACCATGTCACATGCAAATCAACATCAGAGAAGACTGTTTTAGCCTTAGAGCAACAGAGAATGGTTCAAAGAATGGAACACGTGTTGAATGAATGAGTCTTGGATATAATTGAAAGGTGACAGAGTGAAACCGTCAGAAAACAAACCATAAAAAAGTGGGGGGCGCCTAAAGTGCCATAAAGAATATTGAGCAGGTCTTTGGCATTTGTGTGGCAAAGAGATAACTACTTTGCCCACATCTCTGTTATGTGCCAGGAAGCATATCTGGGCTAGCATTGCACGACATTGGATTCTGCCTTGGTGACAGCTCTTGACTGTTGAAAGCATGTGTTCTGATGACCCCAATACAGTACCCTCAAAATGTTTCTTTGTGCATTGATGGAGTTCTAGTTACTTGGAGAGTTGTGTTGAAAGACATGCAGTCCTATGTCCTGGCTCCTATGTTGCGTGATTCAACCCATGTTTTGCAGAGCTTTGTCTCTAATGCTCACTGGTTACTTGGCTCTTCAGATCTTGTCCTGGTCCTCCTTTTCCCTGCTCTTGGATAACAAGACACGATGAAAACTCTTTCTGGGGAATTTCCGGTGACAAGCAAGACCCTCCTTCTACTAGTTTTGCCTTCAAAAGCATGGATTTCACTTTCATTTTAACAGATTTCTCAGCACAAAAAGGTTTATAGTTATTAGTACAGTTAGATGGAAGAGGGATGACTCCTACACAAAGGAAGCCTCTCTTTTTGACTCATTGTGTTCAAGGTGCTGCACTTGAAAGATTTTTTCCCCACACATGTGGGAGAAGTTTCCTAATTCAGAACTGTGCATCTGGAGACTAGATTCTTCTGACCTTTAGTGAAAGTGGGTTTGATTGATCTCTTTGGTATTTAATTTTTTTCCCTTTATCCTCAGGGGGTAAAAGATCTTTTGTTGTTCTAGAGACAAAAAGACTATATTTGTCTTCCACAAACCAGTTTCTCAATTTTGTGTGCATGATTTCTCTAGCCGCGTTTAACCTGATTTCCTACCAAATGTTGCAAATGCTGATGTTCAAAACCAATCTGTAAGCCTCATCTCTATCTGTGTGTACAGTACTTCCTTTGCCTGCACTTTTGCGCAACTGTGCCTTATTTCCAAAGAGGCCCTCGTCTCCTTTTCAGATTTCAATCTGGTAAAGATTAAAACGGTTTGTTTTCTGATAAGGAGTTTCCCAATGAAGGCTCTGTTTAGACAATCTTAGGGGATTTTATTATCTCTGCAAACTAATTGTATCAAAGGTTGTGGGATAGTGCTTTGGATAAGATCTCATCCCAACCCATCTTCCCATCACTCTAGCTCTGTTGCTTTTGTTATTCATGAGATGGATATCCAGATCCCAAGCCTGCATTTTAAAAAATCTAGATTTCAGTGATTAGCTGTTTGGTTTAGGTGTGTACAGTTGTAGCCTGAGCCAAATCAAATGAAGAGTAATAATAATGGAATTTGTGTAAAGTATATTTGACAGCATTACGTTTGGGAAGGGTTTGTTGCTCCGAGGCCAAAAATTTTCTCCTTTCTCTGGCTGTTCCAGGTATTTTATTTATTTATAGGATTCATATCCCGCCTTTCTCTACAGGTGGACCCAAGGCAGCTAACAACTTAAGTAATAGCACATGAAATCAATATGAATTTATACTATTGAAAAACATTTTAAAAGCATATTAAAACAACCCACACCCTGTATTTTTTTAAAGAGAGACTTAAGGATTTAGGCTTGTGTTTTTTTAAGGTTTAAGGAATTGCAACTTAAACCTGCTTGAAAATCATGTGCACTGAAATTCAGCCCCCACCCTTTTATGGTTTAAAGGGAATTTTCGGCATCCTTTAATTAAATTATTCTCAGGATGGTGTTTCGCCTTAGGTGCGAGATGTATATTGTGGAACAAGGTGACTTCTGATCTGCCACACAGGTAGAGAAAAGTATAAACCTCTCTATTCTTTTTAGGGTGTAATTATGTATATTTTGTGGTTTCCTGAAGCTTGATGGAATACATAATGCATTAAGTATAAAAAGAAACAAGCAACAAGTTATGAGGGTCATATGGGAGTAGAGGGGGGCATGGCTGTGAGTGGCACAACGCAAGTCATCTTGGCACACTTCCAGTTCCCATAGCCTTTAACTTAGATTTGTGGAAATGTCCTGTTACATACAGCAACTTCTGAGCAGCTCTCAGGCATCATAGAAACCTTTTCCTTGGGATTTGGATGTACTAGTTAAAACTAAAACCTATTTTAACTCCCTGAAAATGAAATGTCTTTGATTTTAGTAAGTAGAACCATCCGACAAGAGTTTCTGAATATATTACTGTTTATATTTGGAGTGATGAGTGTTGGGCCCTGTCCTGAAAACAAGATTTTCATTATGGTTCACTGGAAATCTTGCGGTGTTATTTGAAAATGCCATCATTCTGCTGACCCACAAGCACATAAAAAAATGAAGAAAAAAAACTGGGGCTATAATCCTATCAGGATGGAACTTATCTGAGAGTAAGCAATATGCATTGTAATGGGATTTATTTCTGAGTAGATATGAATAGGATTGGGTTCTCGGGACCCTGAGAAACATTACTTAAAAGCTGTGCCAGTATTGGATCAAGATAAAGATTGGATTTAATCCCTAATGCAAAACCGTAGTTGGTTTCGCTAAACCATAATTGTGCATTGTTTGGTCTGCCCACAAACTATGGTTTGTTTAGAGCCCACGATTTGAAAGTCATATTTGTGCTCACTGTAGTTTGGCTTTTTGACTGCATTCAGACTATTGATGTTGCATGGGGCTATTGTTTTTGTATTGTTTTGTATTGTATTGTTTTTGTATTGTATTGTATTGATGTTGTTTGGGGCTATTGCTTTGCCTCTAAAGGCTCATACACCTTTGATGAGATGGAACTTATGGCCTGTTCAAGTTGGATCTCTAGTGGGAAATGAAGCAGAGTGCTGTAAATCATGGTTTGCCTCCTGTATCTGGAAGCATACCATAAATCACAGTGCTGATTAACTTGTTCAGCACAAATAGTTGAACCCAACGGAGTTTCTCTTTGAAGGTACTTTACATGTGTTAAAATTGGCATGTTCAACAGCCACAGTTCCAATTGGATTAAGCATTTCCTAGAATGGGTCTGTTCTGATCATGGGCCTTGGCATGCAGCAATCGCAGCGTTTGCACAGGTTTGGACCTGCACGCCAACACCCTTTTGGATTAGGTATATTTTGCTGTGATGGGATCATCATCATCGTTTTCTCTTGTCAGGCCTTTTGTTGCAAGAATTTAGCCCATCAACTCATCTGAATCAAAACTGGTTTTGCAAACTAAAGATTTTTAAAATCTCAGCTGGATCTGAAAGACATGATTAGAAACAGTAAATGGTTGCCTATGTTTAAAATAAGATTAGCATTAGAAGTGTCCATGTTTGAAACAAAAATAAGAATTCCTTTCTAGCTCCCAACCAAATTGGATACCTTTGACAGACACCCAACCAAAGTAGATATCTGACTCTTTTTTAAAAAGAATGGATTAGGTTGGGATCACAGCATATTATAAAGCATCGACCATTCCTTTTTCTCAATGTAATATTGTTCCACCATCAGTGTACAGGACGCCTTTATGAAAAATGTAAGGAGTCTTTTCCCTAAGGAATTAATTTGGGTATTGATGCAGTGGAAGAAAGAAAGGGAAGTGAAAGCAGGGAAAGGAGGAAGGCAGATTTATTATATTATTATTTAATTAGCTATTATTATTTTTCAATTTTCTTTGTAAACCGCTTGTGAACTTGTTAGTTGAAAAATGGTATATAAATATGATGGATGGATGGGATTGGATGGGATTGGATTGGTTTGGATATGTATGTATGTATGTATGTATGTATGTGATTGCTTCGGTAAGTGTACTCAAGCTTCAATATAGTAAGTAATGAAGATTAAGGTGTGAAGTTCACTTGCCTTCTGACCCCAAAGTTGCTATTTTCCCCATTAGGGAAATGTCCATTTTTAAAGACATACAGGTGTTCTGCTGATAAGTGAATTTAGTGGAGGAGTGAAATTACACTGAGTGACTTCCACATGTTCAGATGAAATACTAAACATTTATGTGTTTGAATTTATGCATTTGAATTGCCTTTGCCAATAAAGATTTAAGTAGTAAGCAGAGCCTACATGAATACAAGCTGTATATGTATATTCTCTACACAGTTGGGGTCTCAGTATCCATGGAGGATCTGTTCACGAACCCCCCCCCCCCCCCCCCCGCTTATACAGAATATTAAATCTGCTTAAAATCACTAAAGGTACTTAAATCTATAAGCTTCATCCATTAATACCTCCCAAAGGGTATTAATATCCCAAAGGCTTCAGAATATCGTGGAGGTGAAAAACTCCATTTTTTGTGATGTGTTTTTCATATTTGAAGATATTCTGATGCCCACGGAATCCTTCCAGGCATATGATGAATATGCCTAAGATGGCATATAATGAATATGCATATGATAAATATGGGCTAAGATGCAACCAAGTCTAGCTAAATGTGTGTTTGGGGTACCCGTGCAGAGCCAGATCTGTAGATCTATAGTCTGTGAATAAACAGGCTCCACCTGTACATAGAATAGGGTCCTGCAAAAGAAAGGATTCATTGTATAAGAAAGTTTCTGCATATGTAGGGTTGCTGTATTTCCCGAAAAAGGGGACAATCCCAATTTTGGGGGCCTGTGTTCACATACAGGCAAATGTGATAGAGGTTCCTGTTGGGATTTTTGTGGAAGAAAATTATAGCAACCCTATGCATATGTGTGAATGCACATAGGCAGTGGTGCAGAGTATTTGCTGGATATGCATGGGGTCAATTTTGGGGGGTGTTCCATCACCAAGTGTATTCTGTTGATAGCCTCCACATTCTGAGATGTGGAAGTCATCCAGACCAATGGCTGGACATGTGAGACAGCTAGAGATGGATATTCAGAGCAAGAAAGGATGCTGCTGTGGGATTTGTTCCCAACGCAATTACTTTGCATTGTTCTAATTTGATTTGTATTATATGTTCTTCTGTATTCATTGCTTGTTGTTGTTTATGCTGGTATGTATGTAGCCATTGCTGGAGCCAAATTTCAGGTATGGCGTTCATACTTGGCCAAATCTCATCTAATCTTTTTTTGGGAAGGTCAACACCTTTTTAAAACAAAAAACTAGACAAAAAGAGTCACTCATGTTGCTCATTGGAACTACCTCTGGGTTTGGTTTATAGCTTGTTATATAATGTTGTGAGATTCTGAAGAGTAATCCATTCTCTGTGGAGGGCAAAGGTTATGAATACTGACGGGAAGGGGGCCTTAGGAACTGTCCTGTGATAAGAAGATCAGGAATAGGAAACCATTTTTCATGTGGCAAAGAAAAGGTTTGACCGGGAAGATAACAATGCAAATAGGTGGAAGGCAAAGCAGGAAAATAATGGGAAGGAAAAGAGATAATAAGAGAAACAGATGGGGGATCTGTTGGGGGAAACGAGCATAAAGTAGCAAATCAAGGACCCTGTAGGATAGTTATGCCCAGTTCTTGTTAAAAGTGACAAAATAAATTCTAAAACACTCCAGTCAGCATTTTATCTAAAGGAGATTTATTGCTGGTTTGCTCTTGGAAAAGTTGGAGGAATAGAAACAAGTGGTTGTGAGTAACAAGGGATTGAATTGGAGGGGCAAGGGGTCAAAGGATGGAGAAACAAATGTGTAACTTTCATGTTGTTCAGTAATATGATTGGATAGCAAGTTTGAGATAGTATAGAAGCACCTGATACAGACCGGATTTTCAGCATTGTACCGTCCTACCTGTATTTTCCAGGATTTTGAATAGCTTGATTTATACTGGGCTGTGGGTGGCACAAGTGGTTAAGACACTTGCCTGTTAACCAGAAGGCCAGGGTTCAAGACCTGAGTACCCACAAGACAGGGTGAGCCCCTGTCCTTAGCCCAGCTCTGCAGCGCAGCTGGAACCAATCATATTGGCTCTGCCGTTCCATTGGACTATATTAGTGGCGTGGAGAGGGGGGATTTGCTGCTTGGGTAACAGCCTATCCTCCATATCAATCTACCCAGGTCTTCGTGCTTCACATACAGTGTCAAGCACGATACCATAATCTTTCAAGACTGATGGATGCTAAGATTTATACTTCAGTCCTGCATGCAGTGCTTGGAAGCACAAGTATCAGTGGAACTGCTACACTTTCCTGTCTATTGGACAGGAAGATACTGTGAGTCAACCACATGTTTGACTTTAGGAAACCAAGAATTCCAAATCAACTTGGAATCAAATCATTCCAAGGTGGCAACTTCCCAAAGAGTACTTTGTTACAAGGGCAGAAGTAAGGGCTATTTGTCCCCAAAGCTTGTAGCAGGCATGGGGCAAGCATGGCTAATAGTGGAACTTCTATTGCTGTTAAGTAGCAAAAGTCACTATCTAGGACCAGCTCAGTAAATAATTAGATGGGGACGGGGGGTTCTAAAAAGAGCACAAGACCACCTAAAATGTAGGAAATCTTAGAAAAAAGTAGGACATATCAAAATAAAAACTCTTTTATTATATATAAGTAATGTTTGATTTTTAAAAACAGTTGCTACCACTGAAACATTATTTCCGTTTTCATTTTTTGAAAATGTTTTGTAACTTATCAAAGTATTCATATGATAAATACTTAAAATATCAAATACTTACCATAGCTTATCATAGTATTCCAAGGGATAAGCTCAGAAGAAGTATTGCTCCGTGAATCATTCACATACATAAACATGTTGTCTGACACTATTGAAAGCTGTAATACTGTATTTTTGTTTAAACAAAAAGCTTATTTAAGTGTTTCACAATGTAATATTTTTTGGTAATTTCCCAAGTTTCATACCTGCTGATGATTCAAGTGTCTTTTTTGCTGCAAGTTTGCTGCTTTACAATAAATTGTTGTATAGTTTGTTATAGGAGTATATTGTAAAATTCATTCACGTTGTAAAAATATTTGTCGGTTTTGTGACAGTACAGTATCTAAGTATACAGCTTTTTCAATGAATTAAATCCCCAGCCACTAAATAGGACTTAATTCCACATCTTGTGTATGGGTCTGAGGAATTGCCATGTTATTCTACAATTTATTTCCTTTTGAAAAGAAGATGTAGATTGTACAAAACAATCTATTGTACAAATTTGATGAGATCAGTGGGAAGACATGGACCATAATGCTGAAATGTGACTGTAAATGAACAGGTCAGAAAGGGGTGGGTTTGGCAGAACCTTTCCAATGAGAGCCATGTAACCCCAAAAGATCCTCCTTCCTGTCCAGCTAAAGACTGACTTAGTCTGCAATCCTAAACACATTCAAGAGTAAAAGCTCCATTGATGCCAAGTGTTAGCAAGGTTGTGCCCTTTGGTACTTGGAGTCACTGCCACTTTATCTGCTATAACTCCTCTTTTGTACACCACTTCAACAAATCTTTCAGTCACAAAGGAAGGCATTGCTTGATTATACGCTGATCTTCGGGAAATAGTGATCTAACCAATGGTTACAATTTTCCTATTCAGGGTGTTCTGTTTAGCACTTCTGTATCTAAATATTTCTTGGTTTCCAGTTCTCTTCTGTTCATTGTTGCAAAATGGTCATGGGTGTCAATTTCACGTCGCAAACTGCTTATTCATACACTAAAGCACGTCGGATTTCTGGCATTTGCGTGGTTTGAAGAACAATTCAAGTTGTTCTGGTCATTTGTCTTTGGGGTCACTGCAGAATCTTTCCTGAATTTTTTCTGTCATTGCTGCTAGCAAGCCCTCTGCCTGTTAAAGTAATGCGACAAAAGTAATGCGACAATAATGCTAGCAAGTCTGTTAAAGTAATGCGACAAAAGTAATGGGGGGGACAATAAATGAATTTATTTTTTTTAAAGATGACACAAGGCTCAGTTGTTTTTCCTGCATCAGGCTATCCTTGATGTAATTTTAAAACTCAATGTTCTGCAATAGACAGAACGTGGTTGGTGCCCATAAGTGGCTAGATTGTTCTCTTTTTCTTTCAGTCGCATACATACCGGTAGCTACTTCTGTGTATCAGGGAAAGTGATTTTCAGCCTTTTTGTCATAGCACCTTGACAAGGTGCTAAAATTGTCAAGGCACATCATTAGTTTTTTTGACCACTGACAAGGCACACCATGCTGCTTGCTTGTAAGGAACTCTAATCCCACAATTGTCCTAGTAAAAATGATCCATCTCAAAGTACTCCCTACAGGCTCAATTCTTGATCAAGTTGTCTCATGGCACCGTAGTTGAAAATAACTGATCTAAGGAGTTCCTGATCATTAGAATCCATCACCTTGCTTGTGGTTTGCCCTGTTTTGTATAGGCGCACAACCACTTCAGGCACACAACTGATAGGCACACAACCACTTGAGAGATGCTTTCAACTTTCATTGTATTTTGCTAGAATTCACACCTGTGCCTAGAATTCACTACCTTTCCTTGTCTATGTAGTAGTAAAGCTGCATATAGACATATGTATGAATGTGCTGCTGTTCTGCACTTGCTTCTTTTTTGATCAGATGAATTGAGCTCGTTCAAGAATTGAGCCTGGGTGCAGTGATAGTGGCCATCTCTTCTAACTGCTGGTTGGCAAGCCTTTGTGGCAATCCTGAAGCTAGTCCCTCTCACTCTGTGTAGTATCTAAACTTCTATCTCAATATTTGTCTCAATATCTTCATTTTATCTTAATATTTTTAGTTTATCTCACGTTCTCAGGCTTTTGAGCAATCCCTATAAATATAATGCCAAAGAGGGAAGGATCTGTGATTTGACTAAAACTGGGGCTGAACCATTTGATTAAAACTGGGGCTGAACCAGAGGGTAAGGCTTGTGGGTTTCACTATTAGTGCCTCTAATAAAGGAGAACCCCCAATAATTGGAAAGTCTCCAAACATTTTTGCAATGAACCCTAAATGTTTGGCTGCAGAAACCACCGTGCCATGATACCATAAATCACAAATCCTTGTTAATGGATGAAGTAATGACTATTTTGGGTTCAGAACATTCTCCTTTTAAAATGCTGCTTGAGCATACTTAATGTTCATTCTATAATGGCTGTCCATACTGGACATTTGGATTCATTTTCCAGGAAGCCACACCATGGATTTTATAATAGGGGTTAGGGTAATTGTGAATATTGATTTTATTTGCCTCCCAGTGAGGAGCTCGGTCACTTCAAACAAAGAAGAGAATGTTACTTTTACAAAGAAAATATCTGGCCATATGTAGCTCACATGTTTAGCTTTTGGAAACCCATAGATGCACTTCCAGTAAATCTGTGGGTTACACATTGGAATGGATTGTAAAGAACACATGATTTCATTCCAAAATCAACAGCAAAGTGTTCTTCTGCGGCATACGTGCAGAATGATGGTTTTAATTTGGGTATGAGTGTGTAGGAAAGAGAGGGAGGTTCTGAAATCGTCAGGCAAGAGGGTTACTTGAAAACATTTTTACAAAGGAGGAAGGAGATTTTGAGGGGATTATGATTTTTTTTTGATTGATTTGATTTATTCTCCCTCTTTCTCCCCACCTTTAAATGACATGCTTTCAAACAGAACAATTGCATCTAATCCAGTTTTTTCTTTCCAACTGTGAATAGTTTCTCAGCACTCAATATCCTCCATAGGTTTTCCCTTTGTTTACTTCTTCCCTTTCTTCCAGCCTTCCTTTACACTGGCTAAAATCATCATTCAAGTCCATTTTCTAATGGGTTGAAAAGTGGATCTTATGCCTCAGCTGTCTGAGTGGCAGGTGGCTAGTGTCTCTGAACCACAATCCTACTCTGGACCCCTTATGGATTCCCCTGATGGTGCATTTTGTATTGTATTTAAAATGCATAAAATGACCTTTCTGCAAGATGCGTTTATAAAAGAATAATTTTTATTTCTTTTTGCAGGTCATTAAAGGCTGGAGGATTCTCTTTCAAAACCTCTACAATCATATTTTTTCATCATCAGGAGTTACGAAGACATTAATTTGAGAAACCACATTGTCGTAAACATGACTTCAAATTATATTATTCCAGTATTTGCTTTGATGATGGGATGTTTGGCATCTGCAGGTAGGTGAAATTATGTTAACTTGGTTTGTAATTCTGTAAGCCAGAGGTTCTCAAACTGGTGGATCATGACCTGCCATACTGAGAACCACTTTCTCTTTAAAAGCCTGGGGTGGGGGAAAGCAGTGATGAGATCCCCAGGTTTACACTGCTGCTTTCCATCCTGCTCCACAGAGATTTGCCCTGGTTCTCAAACTCACAGAGAATGTGAGCATCTGTAGTAAACACACAACCAAGGAGTAAGTTTTTACTGAATTTAATGGAACTTTTGAGGAGACAAGCATAGGCTTTGGCTTTTAGTCTTTATTGAGCATTTGAAATTAGTTGCCAGTAACTGTTTCTATCAATAAGAGTAAGTTTCGCCAAGTAACTTTTAGGTTAATTAAGTATGTATGCAGGATGTATCTTAGTAGGATCATATAACAAAAATGACCTTGGGAAACTTATCTCAACTGGTTACAAATTGCAGCTTACAGGCATCCCATATATGTGGATCTGCTATCATGGATTTGGTTATTTGTTGATCCAACTGTATCCCCTCACTGCTGTGCCAAATCGCATCTTAGATTTTGTGTAGTATTACTTGATTTTGTGTAGTATCGGCATTCTTGCTGAACTAAAGATTAACATGCAGGCAATCAGCCTGCACGTTTTAATGTTAATTAACACTATTAATTTGCTGTGGCATGCCACATCTATATATATAAAAGAGAACTGACTGACTGACTGACTCACTGACTCATCACGGCCCTGCCAAAAACGCCAGCCCTAGAAGCATGTAATTTGAGATGGGTGTTCCTTCCGTGACGGAGGGGTGCACTAAGAACCGGTTTTCGGAAATTCCAACCGGAAGGGGGTGAAAAGGGGCGCAATGCGTTTTCCTCCCTATACTTTGCATTGAGAGTTGCTGACTCAGCAACATTCTGCCCCAACTGCTGGGCCTGAAGCATGGAATTCTGGGAGTTCCTTCTGTCACCTGAACTCCCACCAAGAACCATCTGGAGGAATTTAACCCTTCAGGGGCTGAAAAGGGGGCAACATGTTTCTGTCCTATACTTAACATGGGAGACTGAACAACATCCAGCCAATTTGGTCCTCTCTGCCTGGTGCACTGGGGGGGACGTTGTTCGGAGGAAGAGGTCGGTTGCACTGGCGAGGATGCTGAGCATGGGGGGGAAGTTGCGCGGGGGGGGAATGTCGCGCGCGCACGGGGGGAATGTCGCGCAGGGGGGGATGTCACGCGCACGGGGTGTTGATGTGTATGGGTTGTTGATGTACCGTGGGAGATGTTGTATGGGGAAATGTTACTCCTGCAACGCGGGTACGCTTTTTGCTAGTTCTGAATAAAGTCATGAAAATACAGGCTTGTCTACCGAAATACACCTTTAACAGTCTTCATGGAGGTTTTCTAATAATAGTCCTCTAAAAATGATGTTGAAGCCTTGGATACTTTAGTCTAATGGTAATAGCCCTCTTGGGCTTTTGTTCTGGCACACAAGTACTGATCCAGAATTGGTCATCAAGGATGTGGCCAAGTGAGATGATGTAGTGGGGGGAATGGACCATGAGCGGACTGATGACTTACTTAAATTTGGGATGTCCTCATTGTGGAAAAGATGACCGGCCACAGGGGAGACATGTCTGGGCAGTAAAGCCCAGAGCAAGTTGGCCTCTTTTCCTCAATTACATGGAAAATAATGTTCTTTCAAGAATGCATTAAATCTTGTGATTTAATGGGGTTGAACTCAGATAAAGTCAGTCAGCCAGTTTTTGTTGATGTGTTGAGTACTGTAACGCTTAGATGGTTTAATGGTCATCTTGTGGCAAATAAACATATAAAAATATAGAAATCAAATTCTGAGCTGGAAATGAGGGTGATATGATCTAATACAGGGGAGCCCAAACCCCACCCTGGGGGGGCCAGATGCAGATTTTATGAACTGATTTGAATTCATTCATTTGTAAGTTCTATCTCTAATATATTATTTTATGTAAACATGGGCTGTATCCTAAAGTCAAAATAAGTCCTTTGCGTTGGAGCAGTTAAGGTGACTTTCCTTAAGATAACACTAAGGTGCCATAACTGTGTGGACCTATAACTGCTCTGGATTTTGCCCATATTAAAATTTGAAATGTAAGTCATTTTCTGGTACCTGACATAGCGTCACAGATGCCAAAAATTGGCCCTCATGCCAAAAATTTTGGATACCCTAGTTTAATAAGTTGCAGATAAGGTTTTTTTTTTTTGGGGGGGGTCACTGATATGAATGCATTTATATAGCTCTATATACTGTTCAAGAAGCGCATTTTGTGTTTCTTAGTCATTGCCTCCCATCACTGAAATTTTGGTCAATATTATTGTCCCTTTGCTCCAGAGGGATGACAGTAGCTTAGACTTGAATAGGACCGCTTGCTTGAGCCTATTAGATGAGTTAATGTTAAGGCAGTAACTCGAACCTTCCCAGCTATCAGCTTAGTCTTTGAACCACTGGCTGAGTTGAAATATAATTCAAATACATAGTTTGAGCTTCTGGATATTTCTCAGGCAAACCATGGTTTAGAGCTGTTGGTTTGCTGAGAACTTTGCTTCATATGTTTATTTCCAGCTTCAATTTACACCAGCTTTTTGAGGCAGTGTAGGGACCCAAACGATTGTTTGTCGATTGCCTATTAATTCAGATATATCATCAGACCCAGGGCACAGACTGCGGGCACAAACTCAAAACAGCCTAAGTTGACACATGCAGGAAGGTCTCCCAGAGTGTCGCAACAGGCAAACTGTCTTTTATTGTGGAGAAGCAGTCTTACAGATATTATAAAAGGTTTTTAAGGTCAACCCAACACCTTGAATTGCACCCAGAAATAAATCAGCAAGTGGTGCAGCCAGAGGAACAATATCCTGATAGAATCAAACTGTCCAATTGAGTAACATCATATGCCACCATGGCTACAATCCAGAGTAACTTTGGGACCATTTACACAGGCGTAGTTACAGTGCCACCTATGGGAAACCTATGGGAAATGCATAGAGCAATCCAGAGTAAGGGCAAAAACCAGAGCAGTTACAGGTCCATGCAGTTATGTCACCTTCTAGTGTTATGAAAAGTTGCCTTAACTGCTCCAGAGCAAAGTGCTTAATTTGACTTTAGAATATGGGCCTAAGTGCCTCTTAGGCTGCAATCCTAAAGACACTTTCCTGGGAGTAAGACCCATTGAAAACAATGGGTTTTACTTTTGAGTAGACATGGTTAGGATTGTGCTCTTAGTCTTCCTGTAGTTACTCTGGATTGTAGGGCATGTTTCATTTACACCAGTATCAGTTTCTGGATGATCTGCAAGGGCAGCCCCACACATAGCATGTTGTAGTACTCTAGTCTTTGGTTGCCCTTTCCTATTTTGTTCTGCGACCTAAAGATACCTAGTCATGAGTAGCTTAACTAGGTTAACCTCAGACTATTGTATATCAGTTTAATACCTCATGTTGTACCACAATTTCAAATGAGGGCAATTCTGTGCTCGGTACTATACATGCTGGATTGTATCAATTTTGACTTGTGGACTGTACAAAATTCCTTCAAAATGTGAATAAGACTTTATAGATACATTGTGTGTGCGCGCCATATTCTCCCAGCTATTAGATTTATTTGGAAATTGATAGCAATTATTAAGTTGAGAGCTGTTTTGTTTGTACTTCTCATTACTCTGTCTTGATAAGGATGCTGGGTTTAATCTCAGTTCTGACTCACACAACACCATGGTGATGACTGGCATGGAAATAAAACAATAAAAATAAATAGTTCATTTGTTGCTATAACTATTAAAAAAAAAGAAAATCCTCATGGGTCTGCTGCAGTGGAATTGCAAAATACAGTTGAGGTTAAGATAATATAAACTCTTGGGAACTGGTCACATGTAGCCTTTCTTTGCCGAGTGACCTCTAATTTTATTTAAGCTGCAAATTATGTTTCATTCTTTCCTTCATAATACTTAGCCATATTTGATTGTTAAATAAAAGGCAGGTGTGAATTTATTTCCTGAGTGAAGGAACAACTTGTTGAGTAATTTAGAAGATGCTCACTTCCTTTTGGGACTTCGAACTGTTTTTAGAAGTAGAGTGAATCAAGTCTCGCACACAGTGGCTGTATTGTAAAGTCAAAGGTGCAAGGGGTTGAAAGTTGGATCAAAATTTGGATCTTGCAGATACTTCTTTCAGATTGTGCCAGTTTGGGTACGGAATAATTTTAACAAATGGTTATTATGCAGGTTAATGGTTAACAGATTAAGAGTCTGCTTCAGCTGGTTTATGCTTTAAATCCCTTCCTTTTTAAGAGGCAAATTTGGAGCATAATTGGTAATGGAAAAAAAGAACATCATTGAATCCATACGCCTGTGATTAAAATAAACGCCTGCGAATGAAATTACCTAAATTACATTGACTTCTAATTTTTTTAGTCCATCATCCTGAGCATAAACGGGAAAGATATCTTATGCAATGAGCAAAAGATACAGCTACAAATAATGTTTAGCATGATCTTTGATAGCCCATTAAAATCCTTGTCCACTATTAACTGGCAAAATGGAGCTTTCCCCCCACTTATATGATCTTCTCCACCAGTCACAAATGTGGGACTGGCAGTCTTCTTCCTACTCTGCATGTTTGCATTTTTGAATGAGGTGGAAAATCTGTACTTGCATCTAGAGCAGTGATTTTCAACCTGTGTGCCGTGGCACACTGGTGTGCTGTGGATAGTCCTCAGATGTGCCGTGGGAATTTGGGGATTGACATCCATTAATAGGAAAACTGGAGGATTGGAACAGTCTGGTGTGCCTTGTCAATGGTAAAAACAACTGATGGTGTGCCTTGACAATTTCGGTGCCTTGTTAAGTGTGCCTTGAGATGAAGATGGGTTGAAAATCACTGATCTAGAGAGTGGAAAGTGGCATTTTTCCACTTTCCATATGTAGAAAATGCCTATTTATACAGTAGCAGTGGCTTGATACTGCTTGGTGACCTGAAGGTCAGCAGGTTGGCAGTTTGAGACCTGAGTACTGTAGGAAAGAATGACCTCCCCTCACTTACCCTGCGTATACCAATATGCCAATCCAGCAGTTCGAAGGCATTTAAATGCAAGTAGATAAATAGGTACCACTTTTGTGGGAAGTTAACAGCGTTCCATGCACTTTGGTGTTTAGTATGCCAGCCATATGGCCATGGAGGCATCTTTGGTCAATGCTGGCTCTTCGCCCTTGTAATGGGGATGAGCATCACTACCTAAAGTGGGTCACAACTAGCAGGGCAAACGTGGGGGACATCTTTACCTTAGTAGCTAAACAATACTTTTCAAAAGTGTAGAAGCGTTGTTATGCTAAGAGCACAATCCTAACCATGTCTACTCAAAAGTAAGCCCCATTGTGTTCAAAGCTCTTACGCACAGGAACTTGCAACATAAGTCATTTAGTAATAACTGTTTTTGATACAAGAGAAATCAAACACCCTTATGAAAAAAAGATCTACCATAGAACTTTTATTCAATACCACTAACTGGTATTTTAGATGAATGCTGTTTAATTTTTAACACCACTAAATCCACCAACCAACTTCAGAGATCTGAAATGTTGGTATTTACAAAAGAATAGCCATTGTTTTTTGAGATGAACATCTGGTGTCCCTGTGCTTGATGTCTTAAATGTGTAATCAAAACCTTGAGCAGTGAATCAACACACTGCAGTATTCCAGTGGAAAAGTTTTTATCACGTGCAAGCCGAGTGACATTTTTAATGAGCACATCAGAGCAGCAATTGTTTTTCCAATAGCAGATGCTTTGTTTCATACCAAGACACTTGGAATGGTTTTTTTTTAACGCTGCCATGTGTAACTTTGTTCCTCCTGCGTACAATCCAGCTGCTTGATAGGTGTTTGTATGTGACTATTCCCCATGTGGTAGCCAGTGTTTTACAAGCTGTCAGGCCTTGGGTACATAGAGTCACCACAGAGTCTCCTGCGCTGTTTGTTGATCACTTTCTAAGTGGAATATTTCATTTTGCTGAAATATTCTGCCTTTTGGAATTTACAGCTGTGAAAAAAGTATTTGCACATGAGGAAAAGAAAATAATTACAATCTATTCCAATTCTTACTAGAATGTGGGATTGTCATCTAGTGATGGTGCCAGAACTTTCTTCCAGCACTTAGCCTTGTGATAGAATACAATAAGGTGCCCTTGGTCATTCATAAATGTCAAGATGCTCATGCTTGCCAAGGGTGGGATATACCAAACATTTAAGGAGCAGAACTTCAGGGTTAGTGGATGAAGGTCTATATAGGTGTGTCACAATCCTCTCTTACAGATAATTATGGATATACTTCATAGCCTACTGAAGTTGGGATCATGATTGAATTCAATGCATTTGGATGATATCCTGGTGTTAGGAATTCACAACTAAGTGATTAATTTTCCTTGCGTGGTCTTTGATTGAAGACTCAGAGTTGTCCTTGATATTGGTAGACTGTTCTCCGTTAAATTCCCATGTTCTTTCAGTATTGGTAGTTTAGCATATGATATACTAACTGGGCTGATTAGGTGGAGGGATACTTTCTATTGTTTGGGACAGAAGCTGAAGCACAGAACAGCAAAAGATCCCCCTTTTGCCCGCTGATGGTCTTGGTCCAAGTTACATTTAGATTAGATTTACATTATTTCAAACATAAGCCCTGTGGAGAGAATGTAGCTCCTGGAAGCAATTTATCTGGTCCCCATTGAGTTCTTCAAACATCTGACCCTAGGGACGGCATTTGGACACCCCTGAGTTAACAGAATGAATGACCTACCTAACACCAGAATTGGTGTTGATTGTGGGAACTCCTTTCTAGCATAAGTATTTTAGGCTGCAATCCTAAACACACTTTTCTGAGAGTACTCCCCATTGAATATAATGGGACTTTCTTCTGAGTAGGCAGGCATAGGTTTGCGCACTTTGTTTCTTAGTGAGTACAGTCTGGAGAAGCGCAGATCAAATCTCTCTGACTAACTCTCTTAAAGAATAAGCTGAGTTCTTTATGGTGACCACCTGGAGACCATAAGAAGTTCCCTGCTGATGATCTGAGATAGGCTAACCAGATTTGGTTCCCCAGGCAGTTCTCTTTCCTATCCACCATCTGTTTTGTTTCAGATGTTTTTTACAGATTGAATAAATGCAGGAGTTGATTTTGAAAGATGCGTAGAGGCTCCAGTTATTTAGATCTAGTGTTGCCAGCTCTGACTTTTGCTAGTCTTGGGAGATTCTCTACCCCCCCCCCCCCGCCCCCGCCAAGATACAGTATGTTCTTAGAAATTCCTGTAGGTACTTTTAGAATAGCAAGGATTGCCTTCTGAATGTTCCTGGATATTGATTCTGTCCTTTTCAATCACTTTTGGTGAGAACATCTGGTAGGGGTGATGTCAGGTTGATCTTGCTGGGAACTGGCAGAGGCCTTACACTCATTATGAAGACAACCCACCCTGACAGGGCCAACCTTTAAGACAGTAATACTTGTGGTCCTGTGTATTGGGATAGGTTGTGGGGTACCATCTTGTGCACTATTATTTCTTAAAGAAAGACACACAGCGTCAGGGAGATGATGTGGCCCTCCTGCAAAAATGTTTGGACATCCCTGCTCTAGCCCAACTGTACTTACGTCAATGCAAATGCACTTTATGGCACTCGTTTGTAGCCACTGGGCTACAATGGACTCCGTGGAGTCAAAGGACTCCATTTAGAATTGTTCCCAAAGTGAGACAGTATTGAAAGGAGCCAATTAAAAGAGATCCATTTTTGACATGAACATTTCTACAATCTGTCCTGCAAATCTGTTTTGGAGTCTTAATCCTGACCAGCTTTCTATCACTGCTGTAGCTGCCACCATGCAGCTCCAAGGTAAGAGAACAAATGTTCCCATATCTTGAAGAGGCTTTCTTGAGTGTCCCCTCCTGTGGGATGCAAAACAGGCCCTATTGGCATGACTGTATCAGCCTTGAGTGGTTTGATAGGATTGGGCCCTCTAACATTTATAAACAGCACCAGCAAAATGCATATACCTAGAACTACTGTTCTTTTCATAGAATTATGCTCACAGTCTTGTTTTGCTCTTCTGTACAACTTCTAGCATTCATTTGCGGAGCTAAATGAACTTCGAATGAGACAGATTTTCAAAACAATTGGCCTTGTAATCTTTTTGATAATCTCATGGAACAATTATTATTCCTTTCTGTGTAGTTAAAGCAGTCTTCTAAAGTCAACAAAAATGGACTGTTTTCCATGCCGTCCCCCCTCAAAATAAATCACTCTGTGTTTAGTTTGGATGCCTGTCACCAGTTATAATCAGTGAAAATTACACTTGGCTTCATTAAGCTTATGATGATTGTTAATGGCTTATATCAGGTATTGGCTCAGGGTTTTGATATCGTACATCTCGTTATTATTGTAGTGTGAATTTCCTTTGTATGGAAAATACACCAATAAAAAAACAAGTCTTCAGGATGTAAACAGTGTACTTTAGATGGCCAGAAGGGGTCATTGTATCATAGTTGCATTCACCCCAGTTTAGGAAGAAGGGAGAGGGTGCTTCCTCCATAGCCATTGCTTCCTGGGTGGACAAAATATGAGAATGTTAAATTGCAAGCCTTGAGTATTGGCACCTGTTCTCTCTGAAAAGCTCTTTGCTTTCTGAATTTTGAATACTGGTTGTTGCAATTAAAAAAAATTGTGCCTTTCAGCTTCCAATAGTGGGGTGGAAATAATGTATTAAGGAATGCCAAAGAGTTGGGCTTGCCTTGTGAAATTATTATTTTTCTTTTTGAGTCACAGATCCCTATCAAACAATTGTGTTTTTTTTCATAAAGGCCATAACTTTTTGATAAAGCCCATAAGGAAAAGGTCATAGCTGAATGGTAGAATGTATGTTTGATATGCACAAGCTCTTGGGTTAAATTCCTATAATATCCAATTAAAGGGTGTTGCATGAGGTGTTGTGACTCTATAGAGCCACAGACAAGCAAAGTAATAATGTGCTCTATGAACCAATGACCTCACTGAGTCTATGTTCAAAAGTGGTTCCTACATGGCATGGGCTTACCAGCATTTTAGAACCAAATTAAGCTCCCCATGGCACATGGAATTAGTTGTGCTGTTCCTTGGATCCTGGATTTCTAACCCCCAAATCCAGAGTAACTATGGGAGCACGTATGAGACTTTACATGCACTCGTAGTTACTGCACCACCTAGTGAAAACCTATGAGAAATTCATATTGGAATCCAGAGTAAGTTGTTCTTACATCAGAGCAAGGACTCTGCGTAGTTACTCTGAATTTTGCCCTAAGTTGCTTTTTCCAAGTCATCTTTGACAGCTTCTGCCCATACAATGCAGTGACTGCAAAGATCCACATATTCCTACTGGAGCCTGCCAGAATTTGAACTTCAGAGGTGTGTGTGTTCAATCCTGCTGGTGTATTTTTTAATGCTGAACTCAACCTTATCAAACTGACCCTTAGCCACTCATCAGTTATGTATCACAAGATATTTTCAGGTCCTGGAAGACTTTTCACTACAGTCTGTTTTTGTCTTCCTGTTCTATGGGTGTCAGAATCATGATAAGAAGAGAGGTAATGTATGTATGTTGGTATACGAGTGGGGAAGTAGCTTATGTGCTGGAGGCATACATCAGAGCAGGGATTGTTTGGTTGTTATTGTAACATTTTGTATTAAACCCATAGTGTTGAAAAATAGCAAAACTCATTGAGGATTCTGTGTCTCAATCCAGCACATAAGGCAAATGTACAGGATATAATAAAAAGGCAAAACAATGTCTGTGTGCACATGATCATGTGCACACCCCCGTACTTTATGGAATTTAGTAGGAAGATCATATTGCTGCATCAACAGTATAAATCATGAGTTCAAAGCATAAACATTGGCATGATAGGAAATGGTGTGTGTTGAGAAGCTCAGTGATATTCTCTGATATAAGGAAAGTAGAACTGAGTTGTAATGACAGATGTCTATAACTGAACCACATTACCAGGCTTTTCAAAACTGTGGCTTTAGAATGATTGGCATCAAAAGTGAGTTAAATTTGTTTGGCCTAAAGGTTGTTTTCTTTCTGCTCTTGTGGATTCCCCTCCCCAAGTTGTTTTTAAGAGTGTTCTAAAGAAAGACAAATATGTGTTTCCAAAGCCATAATCTGTATTGTTGAGGCCAACCTGGGGGAATTTTAGGCAGCGATAAATTCTTGAAAAACAGGTTTTAATTTAATGAAATTGGCCCAGCTGAGTTGTTTAATGTTAGAAAAGTTGAGATTACCCTCCTTAGGGTTAGAAGTTGTCGGTGATGATGTATGTTGAAATGTTATCGGTCTATCTAGATGCAATCCAGGTTTTTAAAGGAGAGTGACCGTGAAAACCATGGAACCACACCAGTGTTAACTCAGCCATGCTGAGGCAACCACAGGATGATGTATGCCTTCAATTTTCACCTGACTGTTTTGTGAAAGGTGAATAGGAGCACTTTCATTAGACCAATTCACCACATATTGTATCTTTTTCATCTCTAATGATTGTATTAGCCATTAATTTCAGGAAGAAGATAGGGAATATATAGTAACTCTCCCATCAGGGGATTATTTTAATGGTGAATAGTTGTGCCTAACTGGCCTGTCAATCATGGTCTAATATTTAAAATCATAACTTAGCAGAACTGTGACACATATGCTAAGTACAAACATTAATCTAGATGTTCTAGTAGTTCTGGTGTTGGGACTTCTATTTGCAAGATCACTGCTTAGCCATGAAGCTTCCTTGTTGACCTTGGGCCAGTCACCATTGCTTAACTTAGCCCAGTGGCTCCCAAACTGGTGGGCTGCAAACCACCAGGAGATCAGAAGGTATTCTGTTCTTAAGGTGAGTGTCCCTCCTCCAATGGCAGTGACAGAGAGCAGGAGGTAGAACTGGGACCTGGCTGGATCTGGATATGATGGATCCCAACTCACTTCTCTGGGCAACGGAGAACAGCCTCTAGCTGCTGGTGTCTACCCAGTTCTGCACTGCCTCCAGAAAAGTTTCCTCTTCCTTTTGGTAGTGTCGCAGCAGATCCAAACTTGCATTGGATTCAGTTTAGGCTAACTCACCCTGTCTGTTGCAGTGCAAGTTAAAAGTGTGCTGACAGTTTAAGTAAATTGCTGAAACCACAATTGTTAGGAAGGACAGTTGACCTCTGGAGTTTGAGACAGAAAGCCCTACATGCAGCACTAACCCTGTTGGGACACTATTTTCCACTTGGGTGGCCCAAGAATGAATGTGAGCATGGATGCTCTGAAATGTGAGCTGAGATCCCACAGAATCAAAAGGTCACATTTCTTCTTTGTGCCTTTGCTTTGGGAAAGAATCTTGGAAAAAACTGAGCTAAACATTACCATGTGTATTATTTGTTTTCCCCAAAACAGATAAGGTGAAACTACAAGATTTTATTCCCTTTCCCACATTTAAACAAAACCACTTTTTAAAGATTGCAATGTATGCTAGTGAATGGGGTCAGCTTTGCCTTGTGACCATAGGCAGATATCAAGATTTGGCCTTCTTTGCTGCCAGATGTCTGGCAAAAGGATATTTTAATTGGTGCTTTTGTGGTTAATAACAAATTGTTGTTTTAGATGTGTGTTAACTCTTTCATGACCTGTAAGCCGTTTAGGATACAATATTAATGTATAACTTGGGTTGATAGCTTAAGAATCATACCCAAGTTGCTTCTTCCAAATTGCTCATATTGTGCAAAAGGTTATGTTGATTTTTACTAAGAAATAAGGTCTGTGTATTAAGCGTTTATTTGTGAGGGGGGGGGGGAGGTGGCTAATGAAGAAATGCTGTGAAAGGGCCAAATCCTATTCAGATTTACAGTCCTGATGCTTCCATGCCAATGGGCTGTGCACTACATCTTGTAGTGGAGAGGTAGTCTTTTTGGCCCCAAGTAAGGGACCATTTGTTTCCTAACATTCAGGCTGGTTTGAAGCTGCATCATCACTGGAAATTTGGATAGGATTGGATGTGTCTTTCTCAATAATAAACCTCAAGCTCTAGCCCCCCATTTTTGGTGGATGCTGGTTTGAGAGTATAGCAAATTGGTTTTCTGGTTTGAATCAGTTCTTTGTAAATTTGAAAAATGAGCGGAACTAGTTAACCATAAATGTTCATGCCCTTTTTACTGCCACAGTTAACCAAAGAGAAGAACTGACCATTAAATTAACAATTATAGATTGAGTTAACTGTTGCTGAGTTATATAATTGTCTTATATAAATGTCCACATCTAGACCCCATACACATCTAAGTGTTATGGAAACTATGAGTGACTTTTAAAAATGGGAATGGATAGAAGGAGGAAGCAAACATTCTCGGATGTAATGGAGGTGGGAGGTGTTTGCAATAAAGTGAGATTTAAAACTGATGTTGAGATTTCTAAGCAAAACATAGATCAAGGAAGATGGAAAGAGCGTGCCTGTTTATTCCTTACATGGCTTGTTTTTCAGAGATCCAACTTCCTTGATAGCTTTTTTAAAAACAGCTTTGTGTTGGAGTCACATCCCCAAACAGGAAAGATTTAACTTGCACGATTTC
This sequence comes from Cryptoblepharus egeriae, assembly GCA_030015325.1. Classification (NCBI taxonomy): domain Eukaryota; kingdom Metazoa; phylum Chordata; class Lepidosauria; order Squamata; family Scincidae; genus Cryptoblepharus; species Cryptoblepharus egeriae. The sequence continues at coordinate 114,460,903 of JAREYC010000003.1, forward strand.
AAGACTGATCCCCTAAAGGATTGTAGAGAGATAACAGCAAATTAAGCTCTGTTTTTAATGGCTAGGATATCTTCCTTTTTTGGTTGCTTCTTTATTTTAAAACACTGTTTTCCAAAAAGAACATGTTCTATTCTGTAATTGTCTGTAAGCCAATTGTACCTGTGTATACAATCTGCAAATGTTCAAATTCAAGTTGCCCACCAATAATTGGGTTATGACCTATTGGTGGGTCATAGACCCACAGGTTGGGATTTGCTGCTTTAGTTCATTTTATAAATATGAAATATCTTACATAAGGGATAATTTTGGCTCCTTGGAGTCAATGAGGCTGGAGTTTAAAAAATATTACACAATGATACAGCCATCAGAATAGCAGTAGAAAGGCTGTCATAAGCATTGTCTTTCAAGGAGATTTCTATAATATGCAATCTGTATAGTTTACCACAAGCCTGAACACATTTTTCATGTCTGTGTCATATTTTCAGCTAGTGTATGTGAATGGGCAATCAGTGCACACCTTGAGGCTTTAAAAAATTTGTGTTCAATATAAACCATCAAGCTCAGAGTGTTGGGATATTGTATAACTCCTACCAGTTCTACCTGCTGTTTCTTAGCATGCTGCCTATTTTTTAAGGGAGGTACTTAATTATGAAGGATTATTTTTATATATGTAAAAAAGCAATGCACTCTTCTAGGTAAACAGGGAGTTAATTTTTAAGTCTTTAAATCAAAAATAATTGTAGTTTCCCTAGGACAGTGGTTTTTAATCTTTTTCAACTCATGGCACACTAACAAGGCACTAAAATTGACAAGGCAGTCCATCAGTTGTTTTTACAATTGACAAGGCACATCAGCATATTCAAATCCCCTATTAATAAATGACTTCCCCAAACTCCCGCAGCACACCTGAGGACTGTGCCATGGAACACTTTTTGAAAATCACTGCCCTAGGAGAAACTACTTTCAGTTTTGGGATTGGTTATGACTTGTAAGTTGTAAACCTACATCAGCTGATAGTCTCTCCAAGAGGCTGCAAAATAGATGAAAGTTGTACGTGCAAAAAACCTAAAGTTTTGCTTTCTTTTAAAGTGTCATTAATGCCCTTCGGGAAGCCTTTGGCCACTGTGCAAAACACAAATAATGATAAGTTAAACAAAGAACTATCTCTGTTAGAATTCCACTTAGATTTTCATGCTCAACTGAATTGCCTATGTGTAAATTTCGCCTGAAGCATCAGTCTATGTACATGGTTAAAGCTAGTGATAAAGAATTCCTGAAAACACTTCATTTTCAGATGGTGGGTGGGTGGAAGAGTTGTGAAACATTTTAATGTTCTGCCCACATCAAAAGCTTAGCTGTACTTGGAACATTACTGTGTCGTGGAGAAGGAGGAGATAAAACTCACATGACGTTCTGTTACATGTGTTACATGCATATTCTGTTACATGCATATTTTGACAATTCCTCATGCCTTTGCTTCAACTCATGCCTTTGCTTCTAAACTTGTGAGTCTGCCTGCCTTCTGGGAAGAAACCTCTTTAGTTAGTCACGTACAATCTACTTTATTGTCATGTATTGAAGACAGTGTGGATGAACTGCCCCCACCATGTGTTTGCAGGTTCCTCTGGACAGTAGAGGAGGGGACAGGTCTCTATGCACGGATCATTTGATTCCTGGAACCAGTTGAGGCAATAAAGTACACTAGAGTTCAAACTGGCCCAAGGAACTTTTTCCAGATGTTCAGTGGCAGGCTGTGCAGATGCACATTGGCTTTCAACAGATATGATCAACAATTAAGAGATTTGAGGAGGAACCTTTCACTGAGGCAGCTTTTCACACAAAATACTGACTCCATAACATGATCAAATTCAAACAAATCTAAGTAAGTGAGAAAGCAGTCCAACATTTAATCAATTACTGTGCCATGTTCAATCCACTACCCAGCCCTCGTGTGTTTAATATGACTTAATATTAGGCATATGTGTGTAGGATTTCTGCCTAAGGCAACAATCTTAAACACACATAAATAAAAGTAACTCTCATTGTATTCAATAGGACTTCATTCTGTATACACATGTGTAGAATTGCACCGTGACTAAATATGAATTGTTTATATTTGATAATAAAGGCAATAAGTTCCTCTTTTGTGATCCAAAGCACATGGAAATCTCAGCTTATTTATGTGGCAAACTTCCTTCAATTGTGGGAAAGAGGCCAAGTTCAAGGCAGTTTTTGTTCTGGAATTTTTTTCCTCCTATTGAGTCCCAGGGCTTATTGAATGAGGGTCTGTTAATGCTTGACAGATATCTGTTTGTCAGTTAACTTTAGAAAAACTTCTGGTCATCAGAGGAGAATTGGAGAATAATAGATTTCCATAGAAATCTCATTCCATAGAAATAGAATAATAACAAATTCCATAGAAATCTCATTCCATAGAAATAGAGTAATAATAGAAATTCCATAGAAATAGAATAATAGATTTCCACAGTTGAATAACAATTGAAGGAGAGGCGGAACTGATACTAAAATGAATGCTTTGTCTCGCCCCTCCTACTTTTCCTGATTTTTTGGACATAGTAATTTGAATTCCTCAGAGGCTTATGTGATTTTCCAGAAGCCTAATAATTACTGAGACATCCTCTTGCAGTAGCTGTTGTTTGAAATGCAATTCCTGGAGAGCCATGTGTATTGGTTTAATCCAGTGGTTTAAAGCCAGTGTTTGTTTAGTGGTCAGAGTGTTCAATGAGTACAGTGGTGACCTGGGTTCAAATCCTGCCCAACTATGACTGGCTGACAATGGGCCAGATTTTATCTCTCAACCCAATCTATTTCACAGGGTTGTTGCAAGGTTAAAATGATCAATGGAAAGCATGCATATTGCCCTGAGCATCTTGGAGAAAGGCAGAATAAAATAAAGCACGACCAATGGTTCTTGTTTTGGTTTAAACATTTCGTCAAGAGGTCTCCTACGACATTAACTTTATGTTTGGAATTCTTTTTATTATTGAGTAAGGCCTGTTTTACTCGGCAAGGCAAACAGTAGTACCATGGGAACTCTATTCTTTCTGTTGCAAAACGTATGTCAGCACCAAACAAATTGCGTCTGGAAGCTAGGGAATAAAAGTGTCCTATTTAAAAAACAAAATAAAAAAACTATGTAGGCCACATGCTGTCCTCAGCAACCATATCTGTCTTTTAGATATATTAGGCTTGAGAGCTGGAAAGTAGCCAGGGTTAAGACTGACAATTCTGTCCCATGTGCATAAAAAAAGATTCCCACATGGTTATTTACATGTAATAAAAAGCTCCAAACACTTCTTATTCCCCATTGCCCCCTCCTCCGCAAATTCCTGTTCGTACCTCCCGAGAGCAGGATGATATATGTGTTTAGACACCATATAAATCGCACACGGATGAAGTTGAATGCTTAAGTGACCAAGTTTACCCCTGTAAAATTAAGCTTTGGATATGTCAGGTGGATAAGCAAACTTGCTAGTGGGGAAAGCAATTGTGTGGTTCACAGTTTGTTGAGCAGGTGCAAAAAAGAATTTTTTCCTGACCCATATTTCAGAACGACAATTGGAAGATTGGGTGCCATGTTGGTGCCAAACAAATGTGGATGTAGAATTGAAATTATAGAATAAGGTAGCTGCTGAAAGCCAGTTGGGGCCAGGGAGCATAACTTGTGCATGCTCAAGATGTTTATAGGCCTCAGAGTTCCCCATGTGAATTCTAATATAGTGGCACCTCACATAAAGAATGCATCACGTAAAGTATGTTTCATGTAACAAACAAAAATTTCTCTAGGATTCTGCTTCATGTAACAAAATGTGCTTCACGTAAAGAACATATTCGTTGGCAGTTGAGGCAGACGTGCTGGCTGGCAGCCTGATTAAAAAGCGTCAGGGCTGCCTACCGCACCTGCCCATAGTGAAAGCAACACTTCCATGCTGTTCCTCCTGTGGCTGGGTCTCCGCTGAGCAGAGGGAGAGAAGAGCAGTGGAGAAGAGGAAAGCTGCTCAGGGTTAGCCAGAAGGGAGCAGGGGAGAGAGATGCTCAGGATGGAGAGAAGGAGAAAGTGGGGAGACACTTGGAAGGTGTCTTGGATTGCAGCCTCCTAACCATGTCTACCCAGAAGTAAGCCCCATTGTGTTAAATGGGGCTTACTCCCAGGAAAGTGTCTTTAGGACTGCAGCCTAAGTAGACTTCATAAGATCATGCACATTGAATGCATGTTTTGAATTTTTTTCCAGTGTTCCCAGTGAATTTTTTTTAATTCAATCCCAGTGTTCTGTCATCATTTTTACAACCAGTTAATATGCATGTTTTGAATTCAATTACAGTGTTTTGTCATCATTTTTACATCCAGTTAATATTTGTATATGAATATTTTGGGGTTGTGGAACCAATTGTCTGAGTTTCTATTATTTCCTATGGGAAAATCCGCTTCACATAAAGAAAGTTTCATGTAACAAACATGCCTCCAGAATGAATTAAATTTGTTACGTGAGGCATCACTGTACATAATTAATATCTAAACGTCCACTGAAAGAGGAGCAACTGCTGCAAGTGGGATGTCCTTGCCTTCCCATTCTATCGAGTGTTTGTGTGCATTGAGGAAAGCCTTTGAGACCTCATAATGTTTCATGCTGCCATGATGAAGTCTGATGTTTTTATTGTGCATTTTTAATTACTGATGCCTGGCATATTTTATATTTTAATGTGTTTTTATTGTTTTTAAGTGATTTACAGAGAAAATGAAATACTAAGAGCTGATAGGTATAGCTAATATATAATCTTTTTTAAAAGCCCAAACCTCTTTCATTTCCTGAATATTTATGTTGTTTTCTGTTGACCAAATACAAGTAAATTAATACTGTGACCTCCCCTCACAACAATAACCGGTATGCTCTTGGGCCCACCAAAAATTCCACCCCTGACAGACTCTAAGACAATTCACATAGTGACTTTTTAGTTAATAAGCTGATGGGCGTAAGTTCTCCCAACTAGATGGACGATTTTTCACAATAGTGCTTGTACAGAGCCTATAAAACAAAGTCTTTCCTTCCCCTCTCCCCGTCTACCTACTAAAATAAGCATGGCTGAATGCTTACTAGGTCAAAATGGAAAATGTACATTCTTGCCTGGTTTTTGAGCACACTATGCTAAGCTATATATTTTCTGGCCGTCTTCCAGCAAAGCAGGCTTTCTAATTGAAAACAATCCTTGCTTACTGCTGACCTTCAGAATATTCATGGCTTTGCTGGGAATGTGGGCCAAGAGTTTGTTGTGTTCAGGCTTTTAAAAAACACACAGTGTCCATTGGGATTAAACAGTCGCAGTGAATTGTGTGGGGAAGGGTATTTCTGAGAGTACCCAAAGATGGTTTATATCCAGTCTTTTGCAATCCTTCTGTAGGAAATGGAAACTACAGCGATGGCTCCAACTACGCTTAGATTTTTAGTCTCTTTTTTCCGTTTTCTTCACTATGGTTAGTATCTTTGGTGTTTTTCAATCCAGGTCATGGTGTCCTTTTTGCAGCCAGCCCTATCTTAAAGTGAGGAACTGAATCGCCTTTGTGATAACAAGCGGCTTAAATTGTATGTCTGAGATTCCAGAGGATGGCCTTTAGAAAATGCCTTTCCTCCATTTTACAAGATAACCTCCGCTGGGGGAAAAAATGTCTAAGGGCAAAATCCAGAGCAGTTACGGGTCCACGCAGTTACATCACCCTCTAGCGTTATCTTATGGACAGTTACCTTAACTGCTCCGGAGCAAAGGGATTAATTTGACTTTAGGATATGGGCATAAGTTCATTTTGAATTAGCCAAATCAGCAAATTACTGCATTTAGGCACTGTGTATATTTTGCTTAAAACAAAGAGAAGCCATGGTTGTTGAGTTGTAAAAAACAAAATCATACTTTGAATATTCAACTGTTTTTGAGGGCAAGAGACAGGAGAATCTGTTAAATTTGCCCAATATGAACACCTTGAAAATATGAGCTTACTATTCTTCGATAATGTTATTATGTTGAAAATAAATGTTGATATATAGCCGGGGTGAGTATATGACCGGATTTTTTCCAGATTTGTCTTCTTTATTAGCCTTCTGTTCGGGTGTTCTCCGAAAGGGGTTTGTTGTCCTCCATTTTGGCTTCATTTTGGAACTTTGCAATAGTGTGCAGTACCCCATCATGCCATATGTTGTTGGGATTCATATTGAAGAGCAGAATCCAATGCAAAAATTGGTTTTGAAATATCTTCCTATCAAAAGTTATGGCCAAAAAACTAAAAATAAAAAATATGCATTGAGCTCTATGGGAAAGTGAAAGTGCCCAATGTTGCGGCTTTACTTGTGAGCAGGCAAATGTGCCATTGTCTGCCAAAAAGGCCAGGCTGAGAAGAATCCATGACCTGGGCCTCCTTTTGAGGTTCGGACACCTGGTAACCCTATAAATACCAATATATAAACATGGACAGGTGGACACCACCTGTATCTGCTACTCACAGGTTTAATTATCCACAGATCCATCTCTATTGCAGTGTACCCATTAAAGGTTAAGCTGTCCCCCAACAGGGTTACTCTGCTAGTCGTGACTGACTAAAGGGTGCAGTGCTCATCCCTTTTTCTAAGTCAAAGAGACTGTGTTGTCCAAGGATGCCTCTGTGATCATGTGGCTGGCATAACTAAATGCTAAAGCGCACTGAATGCTGCACTAATAGTGTACCATTAACATTATTTAAACGATCACTGGATCAAAAATGTTTTTGTGTTGCAAGTTGCTATAAGCATACATGCTTATGGAGGCATACATGCTTATAGTAACATACAGGCTGGCAACCCTGATGCTTCAAAAAAGTTTACCAGGAAGTGGAAGTTAATTGTTTCCTATTAACCTCAGTTTATTTGTTTTTTTTCAAGCAGTCAAGCTTGAAGCAGCTTGCACATGGCTATAAGCTTATATGCTTACAGTGGCCTGTGAAACTAGAATATTTTAAGATCAATGTGCAGAGTTCCCCATATCCATGATGGGCAAAATCCAGAGCCGTTACAGGTCCACGCAGTTACGTCACCCTCTAGTTTTATTTTATGGAAAGTCACCTTAACTACTCTGGAGCAAAGGGCTTAATTTCTCCAGATGGTTCTTGGTGGGAGTTCAGGTGACAGAAGGAACTCCCAGAATTCCATGCTTCAGGCCCAGCAGTTGGGGAGGAATGTTGATGAGTCAGCAATTCTCCAATGCAAAGTATAGGGAGGAAAACGCGTTGCGCCCCTTTTCACCCCCTTCCAGTTGGAATTTCCGAAAACCTGTTCTTAGTGCACCCCTCAGTCACAGAAGGAACACCCACCCCAAATTTCACACTTCTAGGCCCAGTGGTTTTCGCAGGGCGGTGATGAGTCAGTGAGACAGTGAGTCAGTCAGTGACTTTTCTCTTTTATATATATAGAAGAGAACAAAGATCTTGAGACGTTGTGAGACTCTGTCAGGCACCTTGTCATGATTGCTGTGATCTTGCACAGCATGTGGAAGCATGTGTTTCCATCTGTGGAGTTGACTTCCTTAACTGCTGCTCTGGAATGCATGTTTGGTTTTGAACACCAGCATAACCAGACTGGGGCTAATGAGTTCTGGACGCTTGGAAAAGATTTTTGAACATGGTTCAGAGCTGGATTCTGGGAAATATGAATGTGCTGATCTTTCCACACATTTCTAAGAATTCTGCTTGTTCTCGTTCTTCCTCTCAAAGTTTAATTATGTAGTGTAAAGCTTTTTGAGAAAAATATCGCAATCTAGACAAAGCAAAGCCAATACAACGGAAAGTTATGCAACCGGGCATCTAATGTAAGGAGTTTGATTGTTGTTATTTCAAGTTGGGTTAATTGTGGTGCTACTTCCCACTTGAAATCTTTATAATTTGGTTTAAGAAGGGGAGAAAGACGGCAAGTTTTTTTTGTTAACTTTCATCACAACACTTTCCCAGAATATTATGAAGAGGGAGATTTTGTTTTGTTTAAGCTCTTGAAAGAGATTGGCTTTCAGGTTTAGGGTAACAAGCTGGTTAGTGGTTGTGAACTCCTCTTTAAAGGGTCATTTATAGAAATTCAGCCTTCAGCTGAACTGGGAATCTTGTTATAAATTAGGAAAGGGCTGAAACCCTCTCTCCCCTCCTACTCAGGATGCTTCACATGCTCCTATTTTTGTTGTGATGGTAATTGTTCTGAAGGGAGACATTAGACATACATTAGTATGTATGCATGCATGCTTGTGCGCGCGCACACACACACAAACATATATAGGGGTGCCTCACATAACAAGTTTAATTTGTTCCGGAAGCATCCTTCTTATGCAAAACGCTCTTTATGTGAAGCAGATGGATCTTCATTTTGTATTTTTGGAGAACCAATTCTGCCTGTTAGCAAAATGTGATATGTAACATATTTTATTACAGTTAGCCTCCGTGGGCGCAATCCTAAGCATGTCTATTCAGAAGTAAGTTCTGTTCTGTTCAATGGGTGTTACTTGCAGGAAAGTTTGCTTTGGATTACAGCCTAAATAGTGCTTTCCCACCTTTAGTATTGAGATCTCTACACATACTTTTTTCTCAGTAATCTGTATTACAGCACTATTTTAAGGATTTCCTAACCAACTTTCCAACACTGGCATAGCTGTGCCATTGGGACCATGTTGCATCCTGTAGTTAGGGGGCAGTCATGGAGGCATCCTCAAGGTGAGGCAGTGTTTACCTCAGAGTTCCATTACCCTTATGCCCAGAGGTGGGATTCAAATAAATTAACAACAGGTTCCATGTCCTAATAACCTAAATTAACAACAGGTTCTATGTCCCATTAGTAACTGGTTCTCAGAACCAGGCACTCATTAGCAAAGGGTTCTATAGAACCTGTGAGAACCCCCTGAAATCCATCACTGGTTTCAACAGTGCCTTGAATGTGGGTTACGTTTGCACCCTAAGTCAACATTATCAACGACATAGGAGGGGGAGGGAAATGAACAGGCCTACTAGAACCTTCTTGCCCTTCCTTGACCAGGCATGTCTTGAACTGGCTCTGACCTGAGGCTAATGGGATTATGTTGTAGTTATTGTGGGAAGAATAAGAATTGATGGAGAGAACTGTGTGGGACTTCAGAAAGTCTTGGAGATAACAACGACAGCTTAGGCACACCGTTAAGATGTTCAGCTTCACTTTTTATGTTACTGGGCTTTCTCCAAAACAAGTGGAATCCAATGTTCTTTTTTTATTTTTTTGTTTTTGTTTCCAGAGTTATGTGTTAATGGCTTGGGGTAACATTGTGGTAAGTTAACCACAATGTGGAAAGAAGTGAGGCATTTCTTCTCTTTATTTTCAGGAAAAGGAATGTAAAACATGTATTTAGTTCTGTGCAAATGCAGCGAGTGAAGCCCAACATGTGTTTACTTTTGTGTGTGTGTGTGAGTTTCATTTGCTGATTTATGAATTCCTGCACAATTTGGTATAAAAATAAATTCATTTCTCTCCTGGATTCATGCCACTGCTTTTTATAATGTCTAGTATTTCCTTTCTTATTGTCTTTAATTTACCAAACAGTTTATTATGACTCACTTGCAGCAGTACAATAAACAAAACTTCTATATGTTGGGTTGAGACATTTTGGTAGCATTCGGTTTAAAATACAATGGTTTAAAACCTGCAAGGTTATTTATGCTCCTCTATATACACTTCATTTTACTTTGGTTTTTTCCCCCTCTCCTCTCCCTTGGATCCTCTGTAAGGAACTTTTTTAAAGAAATAGGGCTGAAATTTCCGGCCCTCATTAATTCCGTAGAGCACTTCCATGCATTGTTTTCCATGCAGCTTCCTATCCTTTCTGTAGTTGAAGAGGTTCAGTCCAAGATATATGGTTTTTTTCTTTCTCTCTGTTTGTGTGTATGTACAATGAATAAATTGATTACTATTGGTTTTATGAGTCTCATAAAGAAAATGAAATGTTTCTGGTTTGACAGTCATTACATAAAAGATCTTCATTGGTTAAACATTCAACCTCCACTTCTATTCAGGTTGCTGTAGTTGCCTTCAGAGTCAGAGCTACTAAATGTCTTCTAGTTGCCTGTATGTGAAAGGTAATTAATGTATTTTCTGTACCAATCATCACTATGGGTTTTCAATTGATTTATTGCATGTACACTATATCCCATCCTTCCTCCAAGGAGCTCAGAGTCTAATCCTGAGTTCTTTTTGCTGGCCTTCCACCAGGGCTGAGTGTCACAAACATGCCATCAAGTCATAACACTGGCACCAACTCCATGCGGTGGGAGTGTGTGTGTGTGTGTGTTTGTGTAACTTCTAGAATTCTGAGTTGTTAGGGAATCTGCTATTCTTGGGTGTGTTGATGTAGCTCTCCCATTTAATTCTGATCTAGGTATTGAAAATTCAATTGCCTGAAGTAAAATTTGGGCATAGATTACTAGTATCATTCCCCCCACCAACCCATAAGGCACACTTGCTTATTGTTATTTATAAACACTGGGCTCTGATGGAACAACATAGGTTCTTTAATACAGGGTTTCTCAACCTGCCCATCCGGGGACCACTGGAGGTCCTTGGCAGCTGCCTAACTGGTCCACGAGAGGACTTCTGTAAGTGCCTCTTTCCCTCCTCACAGCAGTAGGGCTCTGTCAGAGGATTGCAGTCCTCTGGTTTGACAGTTGACCAATCCTATGCCTGTCTACTCAGTAGTAAGTCCCATTGTAGTCAGTAGAGCTTACTCACAGGAAAGTATGAACAGGATTGCAGCCTCAGAGGCCAATCCTATGCCTGTCTACTCAGTAGTAAGTCCCTTGTAGGCAGTGGAGCTTGCTCCCAGGAAAATGCAGATAAGACTGCAGCCTCAAAATCCAATCCAATGCCTGTTACTCAGAAATAAGTCCCATTATAGTCAATGAGGCTTATTCTCCAATAAGAGTGATTGGGATGGCTTTATGCATTTTTCAATCCATCCTGCATTGAAAAAGGTTGGAAATCCCTGCTCTGAGTAGACATGCATTGAGACATTGAACTCTCACCTGCAATCCTATCCACAGTAACCTAGCAATAGCTCTATTTATTTTAATGGGATTTACAGCTGGAGGCAGCTATGCTGTGCTGTACCTGGGGAAGCCCTCTTTCCAAGTCGCCAGAGGCAGAACTCTCCCCCCACCCATGGGCTGGTCCTTGGAAATTTTTTCCCCCACAGAAGCTGTCCCTGGGGCCAAAAAGGTTGAGGACCACCGCTCTAATAGTTGAGCACTGCTGCCAAAAATAGAGGAGGAGAAAAGAGTGGGGTTGTGCCCTATCTGAAAATTCTTCCCTCCATTTTTCTTTTACCACATCCTTTACTGCAGGGGTCCTCAACCCCTGGTCTGCGGCCCACTGCCACTCGGCAGTGTCTTCCTGGCCAAGAATAATCAGGACTGGAGGCTAGAGCTCTCCTGCCTCTAGGAGTTCGCTCCAGGCTTGAGCGGTCTGAGCTGGCAGGAGCAATCTGGACAAGTGCCATCTGGTGCCCAAGCTGCACATGCCCAGTTCGGGAGAGAACTGCACATGTACAGCCCTGGCTGGTCTGTAAAAATCTTTTTTTTCCCACTGAACTTGGCCAGAGTCCTGAAATGTTGAGGACCCCTGCTTTACTGGTCCAACCCTTTGCTTCGTTGCTAACATTTCTAGATGTTTGTGAAGCAGTCACCTTCCAGATTCTAGCTGCAATTCTTTTGTTTGTCTTTGTGAACCCAACCTTGCATATCCCTTAAAAATGGATTTGATTTTGGACAGGTGAAGCTGAGTTGTGTAAGATACTATCAGGGCACTTTTGTGGCCATAATCAGTGTTGTTCTTCTGATAATAGGATGATAATGCCAAGATTCAAAAAATACTGCTTTGAAACTGTAATGTATGAACAAAACCTGGGTCTGAGCAGCACTTTTGTTCACATGCACCCAGCTGCAGGAAGTTTGATACTTTTTGTGGAGGCCTTTATTCTTTATTTATTACAGCTGCTCTCAAAGGTTTATTTGCTTATTTGGTACAGATGTTGCATTTTGGGTTGTATTATGTTCTCAATAGATGTGGCATTGGACAGGACTTTGTTTTGTTTTGTTGAAACAACTGAAAAAAATTGCCAAACTGCATTTATCTTTCCATATTGGTTTATACTATATTGTGTGTATTGGCAAATCTTTTCCTGTGTCAGAAGAAATACCTTTCAATATCTAATGAAATCCTTGCATGCATTTGTCATCACCACATGTACCGTAATTTGCTCACATCTGGAGTAGAAACTCCTTTTATTTGCATAAGAATATCCCTGTTGGATCAAACCAAAGATGCTTCTAGCTCATCATTCTGTTTCCTACCAGTTGCCTTTGGGATGGCCACACGCAGGAGAGATTGGAAAGCTTCCCTCCTGGGAGAAGAAATGGTACAAATGGCTTCCTTGGAGAATGATGATTGTTGTTACTACAAGTGGAAAAGTTTGCAATAGGTAGTATTTCCCTGAGACAGGTGGCAGATGACCTCTAAATTAACAGGGCATTCTAGGGGACCGTTAGACAACTGCATCATTCATAGCACATAAAGAACACCATTCCCTGGTTTTACTGAGATCTTGGACAGTTCAAATTGTGTTAATATTTAAGTTCTGATACCGAACAAACCCATGTGGCATTCTGTTCTCCAATAACATTTAGGAAAACAAGTTTAGGGATCTTGCTGTTGAGATGCCAACTGAAAAAGTGAATTTGTGGATACAGCAGAATCAGCAGATACGGGGGCCTTCCCTGTATGCATAATTCTTCCCAGAGTGTTGGAGTCAGGTAGACTAATATCCTGAGAAGCAAGTATAAGAAGATTTTAAGTATAAGCATAATATGATTTGGGGGAAAAAGGCAGAAGTAGGACTATACCGCTCACATGCATTTGCAGTAGTAGCAGGAAAGACATATAGGACTGGGGAGGCTCATCACCAGAGAGCTGCAAGCACCATTGTTCACTGGCCTTTAGTTCTGTGCCTGTTTTCAGCAGTTCTTCCTGGAGAATCATCACTATTTACTGCCAATTTCTGTAGCTAAGATTTGTGGAGGGACAACTTTTAGGCATGAAATGCTGTCAGCACTGTTCAGATCCCCAGTGATCAATGCAGTGGGCAGATGGCAATTTGTATCCTTTTCACAAATGACAATATAGATATCCCCAGCGATGCTGAAGCCTGCTGTTTCCACTCTTTGAAAGAAAGCTCTGGAGTGTTCTGTGCACACAACGTGGCACTGCAGCACTTGTCACAGAGAAAATATAGTAATAAATCTGTGCTTTCTTCCCCATGTGCAACACATCTCATCAGGGCAGCCAGCAAAAAGTAGTTAGTGTGCTGACGAAACTGTGGTGCGTATTCCTGCCGTTTGTGGAACTTGGTCACGCTTCTTAGCTGACAGCACTGCAGAGCTCTATGGAAATGAAATATGTTATATTGGCAATCATTAGAGTTAGAATAAAATCCACTACAGATATAAGTTGGCCTCAAGGTCATAATATCCCTCCCCTTCCCACATCTCTGTGCCTTTATTAAGGCAAAACACACGTTACACATTAGGAGGCTGGCAATATGGGAAATCAGGCCACTGAAATTATGTTCAATAATTTCCAGATGTTGACAACACAACTGTGAATCTTTATGAGGAGCACATAGTTATGAAAAAATCCTGTGTTCAGGAAAAAAATTGTTGAAAAAAGCAGCTTCCCCAGTATGCTTTTAACAATACCAGATTGTATTTAAAGCCATGAACGTCCATCCAGTGTTGTCATAAATAGCACGTGATTGGGCAGTGCAGAAGTGCAGGCCAGCCCAGAGAGAACATCAGTTGTGGCATAACTGGCTGGGTGCAGTGAATACAGCATTATCACACTCTCATGGGAGTTGTTGGTTATCACATGTAGAAAAGCATGCTGTAACTTGGTCACAAAGACTCACTCAGAAGTGGGTGGGCTATGCAGATTGGCAAAGGCTCAATTTTCTCCAGGTCTCTGCCAAGCAGCTTCTGCAATATACTTAATTGTGTAATTAGTTTTATAATATTCTTACCCTACAATTCATCTCCATTGGGCTGTAGAATACTTAACTAAACTTTAGTTGAGGCAGGTTGCAACAGATGTCTGTACTGATGTTCTATTTTAACAAGGAAGCTGAACTTTTAACATTTTTTGAGGATTGCCAAAGGAAGTTATCTCTACCACACGGAATTGGACTAGCGGAAGTCAAGTGAGATGCAAGTTATAATTATTTGAAACATGGGACACCTACCTTGTTGAAAAAAAAGAATTATTGCTTTTAGTCATTGGCAGCGGATGCACTTTCTGTAAATGGTTGGAGTACATACAGGAAGATGCCAACGGCTGGTGGTGATGGGTTAGTAAGAAACAAAGACTAGGATGTGATCTACACATTAAAGTTTGCCATGTTTTTGCTTTGTAGTTTGCACTTGGTTTGGCAATTGCTAAGCATGCTGACACAGCAGAAAAATGTTATGTTTATGCTGACTGGGCTTTGATGGGGCAGATACCTCAAGTTGAATGTGGTATGCTTTATATTGTATATATATACTGTGGCGCCTCATGTAACAACGCCTCACGTAAAGTATGTTTCACGTAACAAACACACTCGTTGGCAGTTGGGGCAGATGTGCTGGTCAACAGCCCTTTAAAAAAGCATCAGGGCTGCCTAGTGCGCCTGTCCATAGCGAAAGCAACACTTCAGCGCTGTTCCTCCTGTGGCCGGGTGTCCGCTGGGCAGAGGGAGAGAACAGCAGTGGAGAAGAGGGAAGCAGCTCAGGGCTGGCCAGAAGGGAACAGGGAGAGAGAGGCTCAGGATGAAGAGAAGGAGAAAGTGGGGAGATTGGATTGCAGAAGAAAGTGTCTTTGACTGCAGCCTCCTAACCATGTCTACCCAGAAGTAAGCCCCACTGTGTTAAATGGGGCTTATTCCCAGGAAAGTGTCTTCAGGATTGCAGCCTAAGTAGACTTCATAGGATCATGCACATTGAATGCATGTTTTGAATTCAATTCCAGTGTTTTGTCATCATTTTTACATCCAGTTAATATTTTTATATAAATATTTTCGGGGTTGTGGAACCAATTGTCTGAGTTTCCATTATTTCCTATGGGAAAATCTGCTTCACGTAAAGAACATTTCACATAACAAACATGCCTCCGAAATGAATTAAATTTGTTACATGAGGCGCCACTGTAGTAGGCTCATGATGAAGATTCATGAAGTCTGAAACTAAGAAAGTTTAGATGGTCAGTGCCTTGATGAGAGACTGTCTGGGAATTCTCTACACGCTGTCAAGTTCCATGATGACGCTTCCATGATGGAGTTCCATGATGGAAAGAAAAAAAGGATATAAATGTGCAGGATCAAGCATGAAATGAGAGCTTGTTTCCTTGAACCTCTTGGACCCTTCCTTCCAATAGATTTCTTCTCTCTCTGTTTGTCGGATGACTAGAAGGAGCAGCAGATCAATGTTTGTCGAGACTTGCTGGAGAAGATTGGGGACAATCCAGAGTTCCTTCATCGGGTCATCACAGACCTGGGTCTTCCATTATGACCCAGAAACCAAGAGATAGAGCTTGTAGTAGAAGACCCTAACTTCACCCAGACTCAAGAAGGCTCGCATGTCCAAATCAAAGATCAGGGTCGTGCTGATCACATTCTTTGACCAGAAGGGAGTGGCCTATCATGAGTTCATACCTTAGGGGCAAACAGTCAACCAGCACTTCTACCAGCAGGTCCTCAATCGCCCCCATGATCGGGTACAGCGCAGCAGACAAGCTCTGTGGAGAGACAATTTGTGGCTGCTTCACCATGACAATACGCCTGCACACACTAGACTCACACTGGCCAACAAACAGATTGCAGTTCAAACCACTTCTGGCTCTTCCCCAGGCTGAAGATTGTGCTTAAACAAACCCATTTCACCTCTGTAGAAGATATTAAGGCCACTGCGATGAGGGAACTAAGGGGCCTCAAGGAGGAGGACTTTGCCGAGTGTTTCCATGGGTGGCAGAAGTGAATGCAGAAGTGCATTAACTCTGGGGGGATTATTTTGAAGGGGACAATGCATAATTTCTCTGTAGATTTTGTAATAAAACCATTTTGAGAAAAGTCGTTTATTGTCGTATGTGTCATACGTATTGTCGTTATCACCTCTTACTATGATTTCATTATGATAATTTTGTGCTCTGTTTGAGTCTCCTGAGATGTTATGGCTGCCTCCCCCCTTACTTATTTCCCTACTTGACTTTTTCCTGTCTTCTTCCTGGTTTCTCTACTGGGAGGAAAATGTATTTGCTGAGAAACATTCTGTTGGTACAAGTACTTACCTGTATTCTCATGGGCAACGACCATGACAACTTTTGAAAAAACATTCCATAAAACACACCCTTGAACAACATGCCCTAAATTTCTTCCTGCATCAGTGAAGACACCCTGAGGACGTCTTTGAGTATGTAGAAATGGCCTGTAAGAGGAGGTGAACCAACCATGCATTGTATCCCTGCATCTACTGAATGATGTAGCATTATAGCTAAAGGGCTGAGCTGCAAATCACACTCTTCCTTCTTTGGATCTCCCTTTTGAGATGAACTTGGCAGGTAACCATAGGTTAACCACTCCCACTCAGCCATGATAGCAGTATGTAAGGGAATAATACTATACAGGGTCACTGTAAGGATGACCTCCAGATAATACATGTGAAGCACTGATTTATTATCTAAACGCATTAGCTATAACTATATAAAATGTATAATATTGTATGCCAGAAAATGACAGACAAATGCTTAGTAGTGGTATAATTAAAAGCGAGCCAGCAGAATTCAGACTAGGACTGTAGTCAGTTAATGGCCCAGCAGGTAAAGGGAACCACCATTCATAAAGTTTGGGAACCATTCATCTAAGCGGAATAATTTTCTGCCTTGAGCCATTAGTTACTGGTATTTCATTTTCTCTGTAAACTATTTTGTGAACTTATTGTTGAAAAGTGGTATATAAATACAGTTGATTGATTGAGGTAGGAGTGAAAACCACAGATTTTTTTTCCTCTGCACTGACCTCTAGAATGGGGGAAAAAGTAAAAAACATATGTAGCTATCTCTGCGAGTTTGTGCCTAGGTTTGGAGAGGTGGGGCTGCTCTCCATAAATATTTGCCTTGCTTTCACTTCCTGCAGATGTACTTTCTGTGTAAACTCCTCTGCATGCTTCAGTTGTCAGGGCATATCTCAACCATAGTATACAGTATCCTGCATACAGAAAAAGAAAAAAAGTTTGTGGCAGTGTACTGTGCTATAGAGGTCCTTGCAAGAACATAGGTCACATTTGAAGCTTGTGGGCCAATATTGGCTAATTTATGGCACACTGACATGTCTGTGTCATAAATATTGTGATGGCTATTGACAATATAGTGACATCTAACCTGAATGGGCTTTCATTATGAATCAGTACAATATCAAAAAGCTATTTCCCCATTTATTTCCACTTATTAGTTCCACTGAAGATACTGGATAAATGTATCTTCAGCAAAATTTCTATTTTTTTCATTCTGGCACCATACTTTGAGGTGGTACTTATTACCTTGAATGACGTGTAATCTTATCTCCCAATGATAAGATTGCCTTACCCTTCAGGACCCCCTGCCCCCTATAGTGCAATCTTGTAAATGTCTGACCTGACATCTATCTGACCTGACGTTTCTGACATGTCTTTGGGAAAGGCTGATGGTTTTGTTTGGTGTTGTGGGTTAGTAGTCCACAATTGTTTAGTTCTGGTTGATATTTGGCAGGGTGTGTATGTTCCTGACTCTGCAATTTTATTATGATTGCTTATGCATTTTTATCGTTGATTTATTTTAAAGTACTTTATGTACCCCCAGGCAACATTGGAAACTCCACCAAAGGCTAAAATTCTTCCACCACCAGAAAAACTCTGGAGTCCTGTAAAGAAATAAATGTATCAACAGGTTTCTCAAGGCAGTTTCAAAGTAAAAGAACAATAATCCCAAAAGCAATGCAAAAATAACATCTCAGTTATGACCATGAAATACCTGAGAGGAAATAGATCTTCTTTGATGGAACTAAGAGGACTTCTTGGGGGGATGGTGGTTTCCAACTATGTATTATCACAGCAAAGCTCTCTCTCTCTACTGTAGTTGCATGCATTTCTCCTTGGGTACTTGGGGCACCTAGGGGAAAGCATTCAAAAGCAATCTTACCATACGGGCTGCTGTCCATATACATAAATTTAATTAAGAAAAATCTTGCAAAACAGTGGATAAATTATCACCATTGTCAATTCACAAGCTCAGAGGTAGTGGTGGAGGGTCCTTGCCAAGATCACCAAATGAAATCTGAACTATACATTATGTTTACTACATGATACGCCTTTCAGTTTTTTTTAAATTGCAGCCATGCAAGGCTGTGATAGATGGCATTTGATCCCTGTGCTATCTTTTCTGCTGAAAAGTCAAGTCCATTCCCTCCAAATGTTTAGCCCCTAAAGTGCCATTTATTTGAGTGGAACTCAAAAGTTGATATTTCAAGCCAGTCCAGAAAAATGTGTTGCAAAAGGCTATAGTTGTTACAGTGAACACAGTTCAGAGAAACTCAAGAAATCCTAAGGCTAAAGTCTATGTGGCTAATTTGAAGTGAATTCCATTAGTGTGCTCCTCTAGGCAAATTAATTTAAACCTGAGTTGTAAATTCCAGTGAAAATTATAGGATTAACTTCATATGCAAGCTCCTTTCAGAAGGAAATGCTTTTGGGTTCAATGGGATTGCTCCCTGTTTTGTAAGCATGTAACTCTTGCATTAATATCAGCAATTAATAACAGCAATATCATCACACCCAAAATTTTATTTGTTATTTTTGTGCCACGTCTGCTATGAACCTGCAGCCTTCTGCAATCTGTGTTCCAACAGGGCTCGATATGAAATGGCCAGTGGTTATTTAAAATGTTCTCCTTCATTTAGTTTACACTAAATCCATTTCCCCCAAAATGATGTTTTGTTTTTGTCACTTTACAGGTCCCATGCCTTCCAGTGAGTGTGTATTGCTGCCGGTCAATGGTTCCCACCCGGTTCAAGCCTTGCTCGAACGTTTTACAGTCTTATCTGGCTGTGCCAGCCAAGGAACTGCTGGCTTGCCACAGGAAGTTCATGTCCTCAACCTCAGAAGCCCCGAAGGAGGTCTGGGTCATCATGAAAGAGAGGTAAAAATAAGATGGGAGCAGGGTTGTCAAATGCATTTCTTACAGCAGACTGAGTAGCATTCGTGATGCCTTCCGACAGCCAGAAGTGATGATCTAAAGCAGGATGTGTTATTATGAAGCAGGTCTTGTCAGGAAATAAGCACTTTTTCATTTAGGAACCCATTAGCGGTATATGGGTGCAATCCAGAGTAACTATGGGGAGTCCTTGCTCCGGTGTAAGAACAATTTACTCTGGATTGCAATATGAATTTCCCATAGGTTTTCACTAGGTGGTGATGTAACTACAGGTGCACGTAATGTCTTTTACGTGCTCCCACAGTTACTCTGGATTGTAGAGTATGGCAGACTAGTTACAGTCCACAGCTGTCGCTTGCGGAGGTCCAGTATAACAACATGAATCATTAAAAAACCATTCCCTGCTTTCCCCGTATCTTCCTAAAATCTTTCATGAGGTAACAAATCAGCTTACCTTAATTCTCCTCCACAGCCACCTCCCTCCTTATTTGTCACTGCAACATCTTATCAGCCTGGCCTGATAACACTCTGCTTTCTCTTAGCCTATCACTCTCAGGCACATGGGAATAGAACTCTCAGCCTTCTCTTCCCCAGAGCTCCATGGGAATAGAACCCTCGTCCTTCTCTTCCCTAAAGGCACATAGGAATAGAACTCTCAGCCCACTTGATTGAATGTAGATCAGGGGTGTCCAAACTCTACCACAGGGGCCACATGTGGCCCATGGCAAGCCTCAATACAGCCCCCAGCAAGACCCCTCCTTCTGGCCCGTGGGCAAGCCTGTTTCTGATTCATGGTACTTGAGCATTTTGGCCCTGGACACCCTACTGAGGATGACAATCTGTCCAGGAACCCCTAGAAGTGATGTCATGGCTTGAAGTGTCATTAAATGTGCTCAGTGCCAGATTCCAATATGGCTGCACCCAGCTTTTCATGACCCCCTAAAATGGAGTCATGACCTCCACTTTGAAGACCACTGCTCTAATACACTCATTTATGTAAATTTATTCAAATATTAAATGTAAATCATTTTTCCGGCCCCTGATGCAATGCCAGAGAGATGATGTGGCCCGCCTGCCAAAAAATTTGGATACCCTGTAGACAGAAGAGAAGAGATAGAATGAAGAGACACCTCAGTAGCTGAGAGCATATGGTGGTGTTGGGATAGCCAAGGACCAGATAAAGAACTTTTGGGAACCTGATCCAACCTGCACACCTTATGTTTGATACCTCTGTATGTACCATGCATAGGCAGATGAATATGGGGGTATGAAGTTATGAACAATGTAAGGGGTTTTTAGAGGTCTTCTCAGGGATACAAAGTTTCTGGAACAAACCTGATTTATTTATACCCTGCCTTTCTACATAAAAAGGGATACCCAGGGCTGCTTGTTAAAGGATTGTAAGTGGTCAGAGAAAGTACATGGTGCCTCTGAATAGGCTAGGCTCTGCAGTGAAAGCCAGAAAGGTGGCACCAACTTTTGAAGGATGCAGCTCAAGTGATTTGGGCTACAGCAGGCCAGCCTTCTATGAAGCTTCCTGGAGCTTAATATTCAGAAACTGAACTTTCTGACAGAATTGGCATATATCCAACAGCTTCTCTAACCAGCTCTGGGACTCATACATTTCCAGAGCAATTGGTTTATCCCTCCTCTCTCATATGTTTAACTTTGTTAAATTTATGAGAAAGAGAAAAGGAATAAGAAACAGATTTTTTTTAACAAGAGGTTGGCCTCTCTTTCTTCAAAGGTAAATTGCTTATGTTGTAAATTGAATACAGAATACTCTTAGAGATCTGCCATAGTCACTCTAAACAAATACTGATATGCATATGTATTTAGCCTTGGTAAAGGGCCTTCAGTTTTTAACCAACAACTGCTCTTCACAATTTCAGTCCTTCTTGGGCACAGTGTAAATTGTTATGTAAAAATGTATTAACGGTAGGCGCTGTGCTGATGCACTAGCAAAAGAACTAGTTGGGGTGAAACACAAAGCAAAGGGATTTTTGCAAAAATGAAGTTTTATTTAAAAACGAAAGAAGTTCAGAAGGCAATGTTATGTGTTTTTGTTTGATTATCACAAAAAACCCCACAATTTTTAGTTACTGTTTTCTTTCCGATACTTAAAAGATTGCCACAGCTATAGAGTTAGGAGGCTTTCCTAACCAATTTAGGCCAGCATAACTCATCTGTCTTTCTGTTCCTGTGATTTTGTGGGGAGGACAGTGCATGTCTGTGCATCGGTTTAACCTGCCAGGAGTGGCGCAGAAGTACGACACTCATGTAATACCCCCAGGCCGGTACAGGACTTGTTCCAGGATTTATGCAGGTCTAACTGGGGATTAGGATTGCAGCCTCGGGCACACATTGCCTGGGTTATTGAAGTGTCCCTAACTTGGTGTTGTGAACCAGAGGATCCTTGAGTATTCCTCAGGCATATCTGCTTTCTAAAAACAGAGCCTCCCATTTTTGTTTTTCTATCGGGAATAACTTCTATTGACGGTTTGTGATTTTTAGCATATTAACGTCTGTGTTTCAGAACCGTTCACAATTAAACTTTATTCCTGAGAAAATTGTTTCTTCCCGAGTTTATTGAAAGGGTTATCTGTCAACCTCCTCCTGGGCACTATTGTTTCCTCAGTCTCTAGTTTATTTTTCACATATTTCTTAAAAACAGTGTAGTCATCGCCTTTAGAGATGGCTCTTCAGAAAAGGAAGCTAGGAGGAAAAAGGCTGGCAGGAGGAGACAATGGAGTAGCACCACTTGTAAACAGTTGAGTTTGACAGATCACATTTTGGCTTTCAGCCTGGAAACAAAGCAGAGCAAAGGTTATCTTTACTTTCATCGTAATGATCAAGGCTTAATGCCCATGTTTCACTGAAAGGAATGTAGTGTCTCCATCATCTTGTGCTAAAAGGGCAAAATTGCTTCATCTTTTGTGATGTTCCTGTTACCTACTGGTCCGTTTAGGAAATGCAAACCTTCATATGTTGACCACAAAGCACTTTTAAGATCTGGGGGTGGGGGATACTGTGTTTTATGATTGGTTTGTATGCCACTACTAAGATTTTATAAAGATGGCAAACAAGCTTACACACAAACCATATGATCTGAGGAGCACAACAAGGGAATCTTATTAAAAAATAAGTTTTCCCTGCCTTGGTGTTAGCAGTATGTGTTTTGTTTTGTTCCTTAAACTTGTTACATTATGGGTTCTGCTAAATTACATATGCCTTACATGCTGAAAGTGAGAGCAAATGCCTTCTTGCAGCAAATCCCTCATAGGCTTCATGCATTAAACATTCTTCACTGTTATCCTAGTTCTCATAAATATACAACACATTGTGATGTTTTTATCCTCAGAATCTGTAGAAAAGTCAAACATAAACCCTGGGGGGTCTCTGTTTTTTGTGTTTTTATCATGCAACAAGAATAGTACTCCTCTTAAGGTTAATGAAAATTGTTTATGCTAGACAATGAAATATTACCAAAAACCAAAGGGAGAAGGGGTTGTAAATGGTTTGATAGTGTCGTAGGTCTGAAGTATTTACAATGCTCCCATTGAAAGGTTTGTGGCTTGCTTAGACAGAGCAGGCCTCTCCAAACACCATCCCGGGATCCAGATGCAGTCAGCGGAAAGCTTCTAACCAGTCCTCAGCCAGCCTCTGGTCTCCTATAAGCCTCTGACCTAGCTGACCAAACATGATTGGATCTGTGATGCCACCATCACATCGTTTTTGTGCTATGTCTTAGTATTTATTGAAATTTTATATTTAAAATTTTTCCTAGCCCTCAACACTGCTAGAAGTTTGATTCGACCCTTTGGCCAAAATATTTGTCAACCCCTGGACTAAAGCAGTGGTTCCCAAAAATTTTCAACTGGTAACTCTGTTGACTTATTGGGCCTTTATTGTGGTTTCCCATTAGGGCTATAATCCTATACACTGTAGAAGGAGGTTGGTTTTTGGTGAGGTTTCCACATCTGCTCTGCCTGTTTCCCTTTGTAATAACTGGGCTACAGTTATAAAACCTGCTAAATTGAGATGCATGTCACAGCATTGCTGTCTCTTATAAAAATATTTGCAGTAAAAGCTCACATCACTATGTGATGTGATCCATCATGATGTGATGTGTATCCATCACTATGCCCTGTAACTCCTCTACCCATAGTGATTACACCATGTACCCTTACTGTTATGAAAGATTGAGCTTTCACTACCCCTAGATAGAGGAAGAACCAGGGATATAAAATTTTGAAGCCACCTTTAATGTCCATCAAGTCTTGCCCATGCTAATTGGCAGCAGCTTTCCAACCTTTTTGAAGATGTCAGAGATTAAAGTGGCAACTACAGTGGCGCCTCACGTAAAGTATGTTTCACGTAACAAACAAAAATTTCTCTAGGATTCTGGTTCATGTAAAGAAAGTGCTTCACGTAAAGAACACATTTGTTGGCAGTTGGGGCAGACGCGCTGGCCAGCAGCCTGTTTAAAAAGCGTCAGGGCTGCCTAGCGCACCTGCCCATAGTGAAAGCAACACTTGCATGCTGTTCCTTCTGTGGCCGGGTGTCCGCTGGGCAGAGGGAGAGAAGAGAAATGGAGAAGAGGGAAGCAGCTCAGGGCTAGCCAGAAGGGAGCAGGGGAGACAGAGGCTCAGGATGGAGAGAAGGAGAAAGTGGGGAGACACTTTGAAGGTATCTTGGATTGCAGCCTCCTAACCATGTCTACCCAGAAGTAAGCCCCATTGTGTTAAATGGGTTAAATGGGTCTTACTCCCAGGAAAGTGTCTTTAGGACTGCAGCCTAAGTTGACTTCATAAGATCATGCACATTGAATGCATGTTTTGAATTCAATCCCAGTATTCTGTCATCATTTTTACATCCAGTTAATATTTTTATATGAATATTTTGGGGGTTGTGGAACCAATCGTCTGAGTTTCCATTATTTCCTATGGGAAAATCCGCTTCACGTAAAGAATGTTTCATGTAAAGAACATGCCTCTAGAACGAATTAAATTTGTTACGTGAGGCGCCACTGTACAAGCAAAGCAGCTGTTCTGCCACTCTATTATAGCCCCTTCTCAGTTTTAAAGCCCTAGTTGGTTTAATTATAGAATTTATAGGGGTGGAAAGGTCCTATTAGGACATCTAGTCCAACCCCCTGCCTGTAACAGAAAATCCTCCTACAGCATCTCCAACCGGTGCATGCTGAGCCTCTGTTTAAAGATCATTGCCATCTATGAGTAATAGATAATCATTTTTAAGGGTCTGATATAAGCAATTTCCTAACAGCATGTGCAATTTAATTTTTCTATGGGATGAAAAATTATCTCATGTGAAGTGGAGCTGGGCTGATAATGGCTGATATTCCTGGTTCCAGACTATTAAACTAATTCCTGTCAGATGTGTGAAGAGTCTTCAACAGAACTGGGAAATAAAATGCTTAAGTGTAAATTTCTCAGAATTGTTTACTGGAGGGGGAAGAGAGGTGCGGATTTTTGAGAAGCAATCAAATTAGTAACAGGAATGAGTGGGAGAAGTTGATTCTAGGTTTTGTCAAACACTGAGATGTAAGTCCCTTTATAAATTGTTCCCATCATAGGGCCTTCACAGCAAACCATGAACCAGCATTTATCACACGGTGGTTCCCTGTGGAGCTATGTGATGACAGAAGTTTATTTCTTCTGGTCCTCCAGGGACAACTGCTGTTGTTGTTGTTACATAGTTTGGAACAATGGGCATCTCTATGGAATTTGTGGGTAGCACTTGAATATTGCTTATTACTTTACATCAGTTCTGTAACTGTCTTGTGAGAGGAAGGGTATACAGGAGTTAGGCACAACACTCCACGTTGTCTACTGGTAGTTGTTTTCCCTCTATTATGGCTATTTTAAAAAACTAATTGCCTGCTGGAAAAATGTGGCACCAAGGATAGACTGACTTCTTGGTGCTATTGTCCTCGATTTGGGACGGGATCCTCCTAGCACATCAATGTTTTAGAATCTAGATCTATGTACAGTATTTTTTAATCCACCGAGTTTCTGGAACAGAACCCTAGTGGACAATGAGGAAATCCCAAATGTCAGGGACAAAAGTTTTTTATCCTACTATAATGTCACATCATAATTGAAATGTATTCTGCATTTTTGTCGTAGATCTATACAGTTTACTTTCAAAAGTTATGTGGCTTCAATTGAATTAGACTGCTAACGTTTTCCTTATTTTACTTTATACATAAACAGATTTTCTGATCTCATTCAGCATCATTGCTAATTTATATGCGGCTACATGCTTAGCAATAGCTGGAAGTTACTGTGATTCAGTTAATGTTTAGTCAGTTAATTTGCCATAATTAGTTCACACATAATTTTCTGCGATATCCGTATATTAAAAACAAGCTTCTATAACTCTTTTTGCCCAATGAGTAAGTTACAGTATTCATGCCAGCACAGAAAATCCGGTGTTCTAATGTAGCCCCTTCATCATGTTTACTCTGGATTGGTTTCCTCTTGGTTTTATTTTCTAAGCCAGCTCAAAATTACTGGTCATCAAATTTGGAACCTTCTTCAGGTTTACCCACCAGGGTTTGCAGAGGATGTTATATATGGGCCAGAAGTCTGTTTGTTTAGAGTTTTGGGTCCAAAAGAAACATCAGCTAATGATAGTTTACTCCTAAAGAGATAAGAAGCCATTATTTTCAGGCAGTGTGCTTTGACCACAGCTGTATTTTCTTAAAAATGGAGTAGTAGAAATTACAGAAGAATAACTATGGCTACTTTGTCAGAAATGCCTGATGGGGGTCTGAGCTCATGCCAAAGCACAAAGAGAATAAAGGATAGCTATATGTGTAATAAAAAATATAAGTTTAACATTGAGCACAATCCTAACCATGTCTACTCAAACGTAAGCCCCATTGTGTTCAATGGGACTTTCTCCCAAGAAAGTGTCTTTAGGATTGCAGCCATTGCCTTAAAAAACAAAAATCTGGAGCCTTTGTCAAGACCTGTCACCTCTAGGAGGTGGGAAGTCACAAAACATTGCACAAATATATAATGAAAATTTGAAATGGAAAAGTAATGATATACCATAATCCTTTGTGTGATATTGATCTGTGTCTAAGGCAGGGCGCAACTGAATATTATATTTTGTAGCAGATAGATGTGCTTCAGTTCTGTTACTTCATGTGACTCACACCTGGGTTGTGTATGTTGAGTGGGGGAAGAGAACTAGGAGGAATATACAAGGTGACACACACATGTTTACTCTTAACATACACACCTCACGTCTTCTCATTCAACAGCACTTCAGATCGGACATATCAATTCCAGATCCTGGTCTTTAAAGCGCAAATGTTTTCAGTCTCTTGTGACTCATATTCTTGTTTTTTTTCATACTAGCTTTAAGAGGAAGGGGAAAGGGGGGTTTCACATTTCCAGCCCAACTTTTCATTCTAAATTTGACATTTCCTGCATTTGACTGAACGTTTGTGCCAGAAACACACCTGTACAGTGATCTACCTCCCTCATATGGAGCTGGAGGAATATATAGTCTGTGGACTGAGCTGACTTCTCATTTTACAGAAATGCAGATATTCTTCAGGCACTCTTCTGTAATAACCCTGAAACAAAAACAACTCCCTTTAAGTGGCCTGTTAAAGTTTATTAGTTACTGTTAAAGTTTTGAGGATATTTAGCACTTATTTAATTTATTTAATGTATATATTTATTTGATGTAATACATTTATTTAATGTATTTGAACATTAAATACAGTTTTTTTTATGTGTCCTCCCCATGTGATTCTGATATAGGCCTTTTCTTTATAATGTATGGGGGGGTTGTTTAGTCATGCTTGCGTTTGTGAATCACATTTACTGTCCTTACAACTACAGCTGTTCCTTACAAACAGCAAAGGTTCAAAGTCATATGTGGTGGAAAAAGAGGATTTAAGATGGATTTTTAAACCAAGGCAACCTAGCTGCCTCCCCACAGTCCTTGCCACACTATTCTGTGCCATTATTTAATTATTTTTAAAAGAAGCCTTTACCCTTCTTTTCTCTCACTAGTATAATCTGAAGCAGATCAGATCAGCGGCTGCACAGCTCTTTATGATAGTAGAATGCAGTACTGCTATAGTAAATGTTTACTCTGTGTTCAGGTAATTGGTGTCTGGCAAAAAACTAGTAGGCATTTGCCAGTCATTTATTGGAAGCGAGTTCCAAAAGGGTGAGGGTCACCACCAAGAAGATGCTGTCCATGCATTACCAGTTCCCTGTCTTTGGAAAGCTGCAGAACACACCAGAGAGTCAGTCTCCCTCTTCTAGATCTAAATGGACAGGTAGGTTAATATGGAGGAAGGCATATCCTTCACATGTCATGACCCTGTATATTCAGAGTTTCTAAAAGTAGTATCCAACATCTTGAATCACTCTCCAGAATGAGGTGGTAGCCCATGAGGCTGGTCCAGGGTTAGCCCTACCTCCCCTATACAATTTGTGCTGCATACGCTCCTGTACACCCTACAGTATTTACTGGGTATTGTCTCAGTTTTGTAGTACTCTCCCCATTTTTGCCCTTTTTGGGATGGATTCATTGTTAAAACCTTTTTTAGTGTGAGTTGCTAGTATTGAACAACTCATTTCCTTTCTTTGTTGTCTAGAAGTTGCAACTTGGGATGAGTAGCTCCATTTTGTTAGTGCACGTGTAAATTAAATACTTACAGTAAGGACCATACAGTATTTTAGTGATAGATTTATCATCTTTATATGAAGGGAAAGACCTAAGTCCAAATATGTCCATTTATATGGACAGCCACTGCCTGTCCATATAAATTGTACTGAACTAGATGGACCCTGATTCCATACTTTTCATATGTTTGCATATATGGATGATTAAGATTCTATACTATGCACAGCTTGCCATTTCATACTCTGTAGCTCTTAGGTATGTTTTTGAACTGCTGGGAGTGTTGCAAAATTGCTATTTTTCTAGTATATGTTTAATCCAAGGAACCGTCACATTCTGAGCTTTCTATTCAGTGAAGTTTAGGTCTACTTCAGAGTAATGAATACAAGGTGGGAAGAGTCTTCAACGGTATGTAATACTGAATGAGATGATGTTTGCAGAGAGATCCTTGGTGCAACCATAGCTATTTCATAAGCATGCCTTTTTCCCTTTGAAATGTTGGAGGATATGTATTTTGCTCACATTCCATAATATGGCAGAAGAAATAAACTTTATTGATGAAAATCAGTTGGCAAGAACTACTCATGGTTCATGTCACCTTACCCAGCCTTTTGGACTATGTGCACTTCCCATTTCACTTGTATATCCAATTTGTGCAGGGAAGGCAGGTTGTGTCAACTGATACCACCTCTAATGGTTGCATTCCCACAAGCCAGGCTCATGCATTGGAGCAAAGACAAGATCAGGATTTCTATGCAGTCAGTGCTTATCTGTACAGAAATTCTATTCTGACTTTATGCCCAATGCAAATAGATCAGATTGTGGGGCTTGCAAGAATTTGGACAGCAAGACCATGGCCATTTGGCATGAAGGCATCTGCCCCCTTCACATGTCTGTGATTCTCATGAAGATAATTGTGACTACAGTCCTTATTTCTGACTGTAGTATTTGCCTCCAGGTTGCTGAAAGAGTAATGTTTACCTTATCTTCCAAATCTCTCATCCTCCTTATCTTCAAAGTTGCTTTTTAATAAATCGATCCAAAGAACAGGAACAAAACTGATTTGTATATACACAGTGAAAATCTGACTTCTAAAAATCCAAGGTTAATGAACCTTCCATCACCAAAAACTGCATTAGCAAAAGAACATACTTGATTAGAGTTTACAGAGTATCTGTCTTTCCCACTGTCTGATTTTTTGTCTCTGAAAACATACCTGTTTACAGAGACATTTCTGTTTTCCAGTCAAAAAATGTTCTATTTCTCTTCTGGCAGATCTCACTGCAAGAGAACTTAAGCAGAACTTCCCTCCCCCCAAATAAACAACGTTGATGTCTGCCAGTTCTGAAACTCCAGATGGCGAGTACCAGCTTACTATATACACTTTTTTTAAAATGCTCGCAGGATCTGGAATAGGTTGGAAATTGTGGCAGACAACCATTGGGCTGGGCAAGTGAAGACAGTCTGAAATTCCATCTCCATAATAATTGTGTTATTATGTGGTTAGTTCTGTTTCTAAGGCCTAATGCCCACAAGGTGCTAGTCCAATGGGACTGCCTGTTGACTATGAGTAGCACTATGTCTTGTGCTGTCTTGTCATTGCCTCATTTGAGTTAAGATAGCCAGAGTTACAGTAGAAAGGTCTAAGTATTTGATCTGACTGGTTCTCGAACAGGAGACCTCTGTTTATGCCTTATGGCCTAGGCTAGTCCTTCCATCTCTATTCCCACTGCTGCAGTGTGAGGATCTCCAGGAGGGACAGACTCCAGACCTACCCTTTCCCTACACTGGTGAGCAAAGAACGAGAGGGTTCAGGTGCATCACAATCTTACGTCTGGCTCCAGCTGGAATACCTTTGGTGAAAGTTTAGGTTGTTGCTGTTAATGGTTGGAGTGGAGGAATATTACTCTTTCTACCTTAATCCAAGGTTGATAGTCAAATTTTGCAAAAAAATAAAAAGTTGGGCCTCATGCGGTATCTCCTTGGAGAGCAGTCTCTTGATCTCTGTGGGGTAGTTGGCACAAGTTGGCCTTGTGACTTTAAATAAAACAGAGTAAATGTGTTATGTTTAATGTGTAATAGTTAGCTCGTACCTCCCAAGGATGCCTTTGATTGTGCTGGAATCCTGCTGACCTATGTGTGTGTGGTGAACTGAGACATATTAATTCTTTGGGATTTTATAAGATCATTTTTTAAACCAAAAGATTTTTTAAACCAAAAGATTTCACTTTTTAAAGTCCCCATCCATACCTACTTTAAGACACAGAAGCAGTGGATTTCATCCATTTGAATTCTCAGCTTCCTATTTCAGTGGGCACTAATTGATTATGGCTGAGGGCAGGTATTCAGAGCAGATTAAGGCTGCAATCCTAAAGACACTTTCCTGGGAGTAAGACCCATTGGATACAATGGGGCTTACATCTGAGTAGACATGGGTAGGATTGTGCTCTAAGGCTGTTATACTATGCAGTGCTCATCTGTGAAGACTGAACTCCGGCATGTCTTATTCCATCAGCTGAACTTGCTTAGGACTAAAACTAATTCCTACTAACCATTACTGTAACCACTGAGCAGAACTATACTTTCCCCACTTCTCATATGATCTGCTTTGAATTATCACCTTGATTATTTTGATAAAAACTCATCTTACAACTAGGCCTCATGAATTTTCAGCCATTTGACTTTTTTTCCCTTTACACCCGTGATACTTTGAATTACACTTCACTAACCTGATGGTGGGACAGTAGACCATGTAAACTTAAGTAAAGTTCCTCCACTCTGACATGCCTGCTGTTGCTGACTAAAAAGGTTGTTACTTAGAAGCTGCAATCCTAAAGACACTTTCCTGGGAGTAAGACCCACTGAACACAGTGGAGCTTTCTTTTGAGTAGACATGGTTAGGATTGTGCTCTAAGAAGCAAAACTAGTCCTCTGTGTTTGACTATATCAAATATATAGACAGTGTTGAGTCAAAGTCCTGAAACTGGTGGAGATAATCTAAGGCCTAAACTCCACATGACATTGAACTCATGAGTGGATTGACGTGCTTGAATTTTTAAAAATTTAAATAGAAGCCACATGGATTGCAAGACAGAGAAGAGGGTAACACTATTCATAAATTGTCTGTGCCATGGTGACTGTTTTTACTGTCCAACTTCCACCTTTTTCCGTGGCCATGTCTCTCTTGTCACCCAAATAAAAATTCTCTTAAAGCATTAGCTTTGGAAACATAAATTTCTCTTAAAATTCTGTTTAAGCATAAGCTTTGTATTATGTTATGAATTATGTTAATTTGTGTACTATTACTATGCATAGTTCTAAATATACAATTTGGGTTTTCTTGGTGCAGGATTTGGCATTTCCCCCTTGTTTCCTGTGTAAGATTTGCTCAGCTCTAGTTATACCAATCAAAATTATTCCCACATTATGATAGATGTACTCTGTGGAAAATACTGTATAATTTGGCAGAGCTCTGTACAAATGGCAGTTTCTGCACAGCAGGTGCTCAGAACTGGAAAGCAGAGCTAAAGACATTGGCACTATTATGTGGCAAAGTTTGCACATAGCATGCCCACGCAGTGCCAGTTCTCTTAGTCTTGTACTTCATAGGAGCATGAGAAGTTTCCTAAATTTTCATTTCAAATGAACCCTTAAAAAAACTCCTATATTGCTTGCCTGTTAACCCATTTCTGCCTGATCAACAGGCATACATGTTCGGTCCCTGTTGTGCATATGCGAAGTTGGGTAGTAATGGCTTTTAACTCGGAATGGATCGATCAGAGAAGAATATGAATCAATTTCATGACTCGTCTGGGGGAACGAGATTCCTCAGTGAGAACCAGAGAGACAGGTGGTGCAGCGGCTCAAGCACTTGGACATAGATCTGCAAAGTCCAGCTTCAAATCCATGTTCAGCCACAAAGCTTCCTGGATGATCTTCCTGGGTGACCTATAGCACATGGGGGTTTTGTGAGGACAAAAGGAGGGGAGGAATTGGAAGAAGGGTGGTATTAAAATGTCACATTGTTTTTAAGAGAGAACTGGGTCTTAATTAATATATAGCTGTGGAACAATGCAGGGTGTGTTCTGGGGCTCTTTCTCAGGCTCTTTCTCAATCCACACAGGTGATGTTCAGCCAACTTCCTGCATGAAGTGAATGCATGTCCTTAAATGCTGTGTCACCTCCATGGTGAATTGGGTCTCCACAGCAGACATGCAGGATTCATCAGCAACAAACCAATATTGGAAGGGGGGGGGGGTATCTGTAAGATGGAAAGTTTGAAAACAGCTGGTTTAGATTGTGTGCAGAGTTTTGATGATCTCACCATATTATTTGTGGCAGCCAAGTTTAACTGGTTTAATCAATCAATAAATCAGCCAAAGCTCCAACTGATTAATTGCTGTGGGATAGTTCAAGTAGGTGAGGGGTGATTTGACTTGGTTGCACAATGAACGAGGCGGACTTCTTTTGTGGATGATTTTTGTTGTTTTAATGGTGAATAAATCAGAAAAAATGTCCTTTTAAACCATGTTGGATACCTTTTGTTTGTTAATTTGTGAGTTACCACACACTTCTCACAAAAAGTATCTAAAATAGTCCTGTGAAAGCTTTACTTGCATGGATACTGTCCGTGTCAAGGGAGGGGATGACTATTCTAGTCTTCATGTTGTGGGAGAAAACCCTGAAATCCCATCAGTGACCAAGTTTTTCCACACATGATTTGAGTCCATATGAGACCAAAAAAAATCATGTTTTTGTGACTCAAGTTTGATTCATAGCCCTTCCCTGTCCATTCCTGGATCCTGGTTCTTCTTCTGATGGGGCCCAGACAATAGGATTGGGCTGTTGGCTTATTTTCTATTTGTTGTTCTAGTACAGTGCAGTTATGTTCTAGTACATAACAAGTACTAGAACAGTTATTCTAGTACATAACAAGTTTAATTTGTTCCGGAAGCATGCTTGTTATGTGAAATGCTCTTTATGTGAAGCGGATTTTCCCATAGGAAATAATGGAAATTCAGATGATTGGTTCCACAACCCAAAAATACTCATATAAAAATATTAACTGTACATAAAAATGATGACAAAACATTGGAATTGAATTCAAAACATGCATTCAGTGTGCATGATCCTATGAAGTCTACTTAGGCTGCAAACACAATGGGGCTTCCTTCTGGGTCGACATGGTTAGGAGGCTGCAATTAAAGACACTTTCCAAGTGTCTCCCCACTTTCTCCTCTTCATCCTGAGCTGCTCTCTCCCCTGCTCCCTTCTGTCCAGGCCTGAGCTGCTTCCCTCTTCTCCACTGCTGTTCTCTCCCCAGTGCCCAGTGTTCTCTCCCCACTGTCCAGTGGATGTCCGGCCACAGGAGGAACAGCACAGAAGTGTTGCTTTTGCTATGGGCAGGCGCGCTAGGCAGCCCTGATGCTTTTTAAAAGGGCTGCTGGCCAGCATGTCTGCCCTGACTGCCAACAAGTGTGCTTGTTAAGTGAAGCAACACTTGTTATATGAGGCAGAATCCTAGAGAAATTTTTGCTTGTTATGTGGATCACTTGTTAAGCTAGGTACCACTGTATTTGTATGCTTCCTAATCTAACAAAAATGGCTTTTTTTCTCCTTCAGAAACCATCTGTTAAAACTTATGCAGATTCTACTTTTTCCACATATGGAATAATATATTCATTGTAGTACAATATGTTTCTTGCCATACCAAAGCATATTTGTTTCCTTAATCCTTTCAAGATTGGTCTTGTTAGCAGCTTGCATTGCAGTTCTGTAAATGGTTTGGTGGAATTTCTGTGTGCTGAATTGATGAACATGAGAAGGACTAGGAGGGCATAGTTCCAAAACTGTGGGTTGCAATTGATTATTGGTGGGTCAGCTTATAGCTGATAAGCCCACACACACACACACACACACACACACACACACACACACACACACACACACACACAAAATGTCTAAAGTGAGTAGCAGTGTAGCAAATGCAAAAGTCAGTCATGGTGGTGAAAATGTACTGGTGTAACTGGGGGTGGTGGTGATTGTGAGGCTTTAAGTGGTTTGAAGAAGTATGAAAGACTGTCTCCGTGGACAGTGGCTTACCTTCCTGGTATGTCCTTGCACAGGTAACTTGCTTTTTGAAACGCTACTTCAAGGCATAGTTCTCAAGTACTGTGACCCAAAAGATGCCAGGGCAATATGTTTATCAGGCTGAAAAATTCTTCTCCTGTGTCTCTCTGAACAGCTGTGTCAATCTGGTCCTGTAACTTGATATATTTTTGCCCTTCTTTATTCACACAAATTGGTAATGGTTGTTTTGGGGAAAACTATGTGCTGGGAAGTCAGTCACACTGGAGTGGTTAGTTCAGCATTACCAAACCTTGGGCATTGGTTTTCATAACATATGCGACCATGTGATTTGAAGCCTTAATGTCCGGCAAAAACAACATGATACTTCAACAGCGGTGTTTGCTTTGATTGGTTTCTTTCAGTATTCATGCCCTAGTCTGTTCTTACAATACAAATGACTTTGGCAGAATTATGGGGCACGAGCCCACAGTCTGTTTTTTTGTAGTTTGGTTGCTGTAGTGATGCTTGGCCGTCCATAAAACTTGGAATCTCCCGGGAAAGAGAAAGTTTGTAGCTGTCTTCACGTCCTTGATAATCGAACGTGTCTGCAGTACTCCTTTTTGATGTAGATTGGCGATAGCTGCATGGGCATATAAAATGCATAGAAATATTATTTACTAGATACGCCTATTTTCATTTGCTGGTTATAGCCAGAGCAAAATGGTTATAGTAAAACTCCAGCTCCAATAGCAAGTTTCTGTGATGCTTTACCACTACAACGCCCACATAGGGAGGATGAAAACAATTTTTGAATGAAGTTCCGCTGGCAGTTTAACTAAAAGCACAGGGTCGGTGCACTTTTATCTTCTTTTGGACAAACCCTACAATCCAGACTAACTAGGGGAGCACATAAGAGACATTATGTGCACTCATAGTTACTGCACCACCTAGTGAAAACCTATGGGAAATTTGTATTGCAATCCAGAGTAAATTGTTCTTACACCGGAGCAAGGACTCCCCATAGTTACTCTGGATTGCACCCTAGGAGTTGGCATTTGCGTTCAGAAAAGCACGTCACAGTTTCCAAGGGGAACTTCCAGATGGTCCTTTTAGCTCCAGTCAGTTACTAATTCCTTCTACATTTAGCTATGTGAAAAACTGCAACAATATCATGACTCGGTGCACTTCCCTTACACTTTGCCCTGTCCACACTAATGGGCTGCGCATAGCAGTTCTTCAAACAGTTGAATATTTTGTGTTAATGGAGGCAATTATTTTAAGCAGGCAAAAACACAAATGGATAATGGTTTAATGACAAAGTTGCATGAGTTCCTCCCCCCAATAATGAGTGAACAGAGTGGTTCTGTTCAAAACTACCTATCCCAGGGATACCCTATAGAATGGAGGACAGAATGCCTCTACCTTTAACCATTGAAAAGAAGAGGGGATTGAGGCAGGTTTAGCTCATCATAGAAAGTTTTAAAAAGCAGCACCTGCCTGAATTCCCTCCTCTGTGCAATGGTTAAAGGTAGAGGCACTATGGGCGCAATCCAGAGTAACTACGGGGAGTCCTTGCTCTGGTGTAAGAACAATTTACTCTGGATTGCAATATGAATTTTCCATAGGTTTTCACTAGGTGGTGCAGTAACTACGGGTGCACGTAATGTCTCTTACGTTCACCTGTAGTTACTCTGGAATGTAGGGTCTGTCTTGTATGGTCACCCTGGCCTATCTGGAACTGCCATAGGGCTTCAGAAAAATAGGCAGAAAGATTGTATAATCACTTGAGGGATATGAGAAACTTAGGGCCAATTTGCACATTGAAGATATAGATTTTCTCAGGAACTATTCCAATTGTTTGCTTTGCTTACCTTACCTGTTTCTATATTGGGACCTGTTAATACTTGTTGCATGCTGCCTTATCTTTTCATCTAATTTTTCAAAATAATATTTTAATGAAAAAAGAGTGAGAAAGTACTTTTGTGAAAAATCGCTTTTAAAAACATACTCTTGGAAGATATCTGCTGGAGTGGCAGGGAAGAACTGTCCTTTTGAGGATGATGCCCAGGGCTTTTTTCCTGGGGGGGGGGGGGATACTCATTGGTACGCAATGCTGACATCTTTTTCCACCTCCCCACTTACCAACAGCTAATTAATAATTAGTCATATAGGAGTGACCTGTGTTGAGTACGGCACCTTTTTTCCTATAAAAAAGCACTGATGGTGCCCATAGGCCAAACACAATAGTATAGGATGTTTTTTTCCTGACCAGACTCCTTAAAAGTGCCCAATAACAAACAAAAATACAGTGGTGACTCACATAACAAGTTTATTTTGTTCCAGAAGCATGCTTGTTATGTGAAACGCTCATTATGTGAAATGGATTTTCCCATAGGAAATAATGGAAACTCAGACAATTGGATTCAGATCCGAAAAAATATTCATATAAAAATATTAACTGGATGTAAAAATGATAGCAAAACACTGGAATTGAATTCAAAACATGCATTCAATGTGCATGATCCTATGAAGTCTACTTAGGCTGCAATCCTAAAGACACTTTTGTGGGAGTAAGCCCCATTGAACACAATGGGGCTTACTTCTGGGTAGACATGGTTAGGAGACTGCAATCCAAGACACTTTGGAAGTGTCTCCCCACTTTCTCCTTCTCTTCATCCTGAACCTCTCTCTCCCCTGCTCCCTTCTGGCTAGCCCTGAGCTGCTTCCCTCATCTCCACTGCTCTTCTCTCCCTCTGCCCAGTGGATGCTCAGCCACAGGAGGAGCAGCGTGGAAATGTTGCTTTTGCTATGGGCAGGTGCGCTGGGCAAGCCTGACGCTTTTTAAACAGGCTGCTGGCCAGTGCGTCTGCCCCAACTGCCAACAAGTGTGTTTGTTAAGTGAGGCAACACTTGTTATGTGAGACAGAATCCTAGAGAAATTTTTGCTTGTTATGTGGATTACTTGTTAAGCGAGGCACCACTGTATGTTTTAGGATACTAGGTAGAACTGAAAGATTCTCAGCCAAATCCAGAGTAACTACGTGGTGCACCCGTAGTTACTGCACCACCTAGTGAAAACCTATGAGAAATTAATATTGCAGTCCAGATTAAATTGTTCTTACACTGGAGCAAGGACTCCCCATAGTTACTCTGGATTTCGCCCTTAGCCTTTCTGAGCAGGTGTCTTTTCCGTAAAAGAGAGCCCCATCTCTCACAAATATCTCGTCTCTTTCCTGGAATTGTTTTCATTAGTAAATCTCATCTCAAGCTTCCTAGACTTCCTCCCTAAAGGCTGATCAGCCCACACATCCTGAATGTTGTAGCAGAGAATTGCTCCTCTCACTTCCTATCCCAAATCTGTGAACAAGTCTTATGTACCACTATTGACTTCACCCACCCCAACGTCTACTGGATATGAACAAAAACTCCTTTATTTGTTAACAAAACAACTAATGCAACTGTGTCCATATAGATCTCAGCATAATTGCATCCTAAGCTGGCTCAAGTTGGTTGTGCTGGCCCAGGAGGATTGCAAATGTGCTGTAAAGATGGGCTGTTAGTGGATCTTGAAATGATTACAGTAGACTTAAACACTGGTGTGCTGTATGAAAAATCTCAGTATTGTTCTTTTCTTTTTTACAGGTAACCTTACATTTGAGTCCAATTTCCTCTGTTCATATCCACCAGAAGCCATTGGTATTCTTGCTGAATTCTCCTATGCCCTTAGTGTGGAAAGTGAAGACAGAAAGACTTGCTCCGAGAATCCCAAGATTTTTCATTGTGAGTATCCTGAACTTTCTGATGCTGTGGAACCCCTTGATATTGTACCACATTACAGTCATTTTCATGGAAAATATTTCTATAATGCTTTTCAGCAAAAGTTCATAAAGTGGTTTGTATAGTGTCATAAAAGGTTCTAATAATTTCTAAGGTTCAGGGCAATTAGATAACATGCATTTCCTCAATTTTTGTTTTGATCTTTTTCTTTATTTGCTCATCTTTGAACTCGTGCTTTCATGGGGTTACATGGAATTGCCCTTTTAGTGAGATTGTTGACTTTCGTGGACCTTTCCTACTTTGACAGGCTGTGTGATGTATTGCTATTCTTGGAAGGCATTGTAATGCAAGTAGTAATGCCAAAGGCAGAAATACAGAAGGAGAGGTACCAGTAGCTTGCTTGCTGTGTGGTCTCCAACCCCAACCCTAATTGGTTTGAGCTGCCCGAAAGGTTTTTTGCTACCGTGATTGAAGTTTTGTTGAAGGGACAATACTAGGCCCAGAATGAAGTCATGTGTGTTTGTCAAATACTGGAATGCTCCTTCTTCGGACTGAGCCAGCTATTACCTACTGTTTTGTAAATCAAGCCTCCTCAGTTTGCCAGGACATCCAAATTTGCTATTTGTAGTGCTAAGCAGATGGATTGCTTGGATTGCATTTTCCGACTATGATCTCATGTCTCACAATGAGTCCTTAAAACTATTTCACATCCTAATTTCAGAAACAAACATTACTGTTGCTGGTAGAGGAAGCATTACGCAGGATCCAGTTCTGCTTTGCAAGGCACAGCCCACAGGATTAGCTAGTTAGGACAAGTGATGTTCATCCTTTCATCCTGGTCTGACTGAAATGGAAATAGTATTTCAGATCATGCCTCTGATCAGATACGGTTTCTGGAGGACAATCTAGAACTTCCTAGATAGAATGAAAGCTTTGTTAAACACTTCAAGGAAACTACAGTGTGGTACACTTTGTCCATCTTGCACCAGTGCTCCTAAGCTAATCTGGAAGAATAACCATGTAGTGGCTCCTGTCATAAGGATAAGCACTGCACCAAACAACATAGTCTACTTCAGGGGTCAGGGAACTTTTTTACCTTTTACCCCAAAAGTATATTGAGATATGCCGACATTACCCCCTTGATTTGAAAGGAAGGAAATAATATATTTGAATTAAAAATTTTATTGAATCTATTCAGATTATTTGGATTAAAATTATTTGAATTAAAAATTTTATTGAATCTATTCAGAATTTTTTTGAAAGCTTCAACTTCAAAACTTCAGGTTTTGGAGAAAGATGATCCTAAATTCAAAATGTAGGACATGGTCACCCAAAAGTGAAAAAATGTAAGACAGAATGTTGGATGTCCTACATTTTATCCTATTTTTTAAAAGAAGTAAGCTTCATTGAATTAATGGGCTTACTCCTGAGTAGACACCTGGGAATGGGTGCTTACCTTGGCTGGGGAGGCTGAGGCTGCAGCTGGGGGCAGCTGAGACTGAGTTCAGCCATCCTGGCAGGCAGTGCAGGCATCCATCTTGAAAAGAATGACTGCACATGCAGTCTTTCCTTGCGTCCCTGCCTAAAGGTTCCCGTGGAGAGGCTTCTCCATGGGCAGTGTCCTCTCCTGATTTCACCGGCACACGCCTCCACTTAAGGAAAGGGAAAGTTCCGGTGAGGTCATGAGAGGACACTCCACCCATGGAGAAGCCTCTCTAGGCAGGGAGGCAAGGAAAGGCTGCGCATTCATGCACAGTCATTTTTTTCAAGATAGATGCCTACAGTGCTCGGACTTAGCTGTGCAAAGCTGCTGCTGGCTCAAACTGCTCCCCAGTGCCCCCATCAGGTCCTTGTACATTACAGTACAGTAACACACACACAGCTGGGTATGCATATAGAATCTATGTACAGATTCTATATGCAATGAAATGAAATTCCTGGGGGTAATGGACAGTTGTGCTGCCGAGACACAGCTGGGCATGCATATAGATTCATATGCATGCCCAGCTGTGTCTCGGCAGCGCAACCATCCATTACCCCCAGGAATTTCATTTTTACCCCATGTGGGGTAATTTACCCCTGTTCCCTGACCACTGGTCTAGTTAGTTATCCAGGGTCTGCATGACTTTATTATGGAAAGCAAACATTTGACTGAACCCCAGCATCAAAACTCCTTGCATTTGGGACATTTACCCATCAAGGAGAAGGTATAACTGTAGATTGATTTGCACAGTGTTATTAACAAGCTCCTCTGGATTCTGGAGCATAGTTCCCCCCACCAAAAAAAATCTTACATTATTTGTAGAGTGGAAGTTTTGGATTTTTAAAGTTTTATTAAAAGTTGATCTTATGTTAAAATATGTAGTACTTCCTACCCCATTTTTTTTAATCTGTTGAAAAGTTTTCCCTCCTAGTAAAAACTTTCAGTGCCCAGTTCTGTTCAACTTTGCAGACATACCAGTGGGGCATGTGCTGCATCCTTCGGTGAGGAGACAGTCATGGAGGTTTCCTCAAGATAAAGGAACATTTGTTTCCTTACTTTGGGGTTGCATTGCTACTGCTTTGGAAAGTTGGATAGGATAAAGCCCTCAGAAAAGTCTGCTGTCAGATTTAATTTTACTACAGTCTGCCACTATCACAATTTGTTCAGTGTGTAGAACACCATGTTTATTACTTTGATCCTTCTACTGAAAATATTTTTGGCTTCAATATCAGACTTCCCATGTCTGTTCATGCTGGAAAATTTCTGATCCTGGAAGTTTTTTGTTTTTGTTTAAATTTCAGACAATTTCATTAGGATTTCATTAGAATTAGAAGTCTGTGTGTCACACGTTGTGTAGTAGTGTCAGTATTATTGTGTCTGTTTCTATGGAAGCTTTCAGATAGATGATTCATAGTATTCCAGGCTTCTCTTGTTAACATGAAAGAACACAACTTTTTAATTTGATTTTAAAAAGGAACATCTGATGAGCAGCAAGTAGCATAATCCTGAGATAGATTTTATGTTAATAAAAATGATGAAGAAAAGTTCTTATAATTTTTATGTTAAAACTAAAGGTATCCTGAAACAATTGGCAGCCAGATTATAAGTCTTCAGTTGTCTTGCCACAGAATACCATCAGCATTGCCTGATTTGGGGAATCTGGCCAATGGCCATAGCTACACCAACCAGAACCTCTCAGATGGGACACTTTGGTGATAGAGTATTTTATCCTGTTTGTCCATGGCATCAGGCACTCAGGTTTACTATCTCTGAACCTGAGGATCTATGATCAATCACCATGGCTAATAGCTATTGATTGTACTATCACAATTATTATTGCTACTAATTCAGCTTTTATAGTATTCAAAACACTTGGTATGTAATTTAAGTAGTTCTCACAGCAATCCTATATAGTATGCTTCTCACAGCATAGTTCTCACAGCAATCCTGTATAGTATACTTGTTTTATTATCTCTTTAACTAAGACTACCGAGAGAGTTTTATGACTGAAGTGCCAAACATTATTGCTGCCAGGGCTTTTTTTCTGGGGGTACTCAGCGGTATTCTGTAACTTTTTCCCACCTGCCCCGCCCTCACGCCAGCTAATTAGTCTATGACAGTTATTTTCAATCTTTTTCATCTCATGGCACACTTAACAAGGCATTGAAATTGTCAAGGCACACCATCACTTGTTTTTACCATTGACAAGGCACACCAGGCTGTTCAGATCCCCCAATTTTCCTATTAATGAATGCCAATCTTCAAATTCCCGTGGCACACCTGAGGACTATCCGTGGCATACCAGTGTGTCACGGTACACTGGTTGAAAATCACTGGTCTGTGAGGATAACCCAGCTATGCCACTGTGGTAAGTACCGGCCCCTTGTCTTCCCAGAAAAAGTACTCATTGCTGTTAACCCGTCCCCCCCCCCCCCGAGAAAAGTTTCCAGCTTTTGCTGCATGTGTCTTTGGAGAGGGTAAAAGAAGGTAGGGGTGATTTTCAGTGTGAAAATGCTGAGCTGAAAGCTTTAAGAAATTCTCTTCCTGCATATGTCCCCAAACACAACCACCTCATTCTTCACATTAAAACTTCAGCCTCAGCATCTGTGTTTCATTAAACAAAACAAAACCTTAAAACCAGTTGCTACACTTGATACACATTTGTGATATTGGTCATTTTGGTTTCAGTCATTTTCTCATATAATTTTTTACTGCATTTGTTCCTGTGCATTCCTTATTTGTATTTTTGCCCCAAATACCTGTAAATGGTAAAACAATTCAGAGGTGTTCTGTTGCAACTTTTGTGAGTCCTCTGTGTATACATCAGTGCTGAAGGTTGACTGACTGGAACAACAACATATCAACAACTATATTTTTGAGTGTGATTCATGAGACAGCAAACGCATAATGATTTAGGATGATTTTTAAGCCACTTTTGCCCTGAAAATGTTGGTATGTACATTAGATTGACTTCTCCCCTCTTCAACCTTTAACATCTTGTTAGGAAGTGAATTATGTTATCCTGTACTAAGGGATTACTTTAATAGCAGAGGTAAATCACTGTGAAGGGTAAATTGTTTGAGACCTTTTGTAACTTGTTCCTTCAAGCCATGGTGAAAATGGAAAAAAACCTAGATTGAATTAGGTTGAGTAGGTTTGCCTGATATGCTGTTTCTCCAATTCCTCTGCACCACCACCCCACAAACTCTGCACGTTGAATATAAACATGAAATGAAAATACCATGTTTACTGATGTGCAAAATCGCTATGGTCCTACAACCTAGATCCTACTTGAAAGCAGGTCTGCAGGATCCTGAGGAAGTTCTTTTTCATGATCTTTGTGCAGTCTCCTTATTGTAACTGTGCCATAAAACATCCCTAGATGTTTTGAGTAGGAAAGAAGCACAGCTGATTCCTCCCATGAAGGAGAAGGCCTCATGCACTTGCTACAGCAGGCAGGGTATGCACCTTCATATATTATTTTTTTCTGATCACTGCTGCTTCAGCATGACTTTCTCATTTTAAGTTTCCACACTGAATGTTTTCTGCAGTTAGTTTTTCTCCATTTCTTTTGTGTTTTTTGAAAAAATATCATTACACTGGCTAGAAATGCAAATAATTTGATTCAGTGCAGCTCCTAACATGAGATCTTCCAAACCTGATGCAGAACTTAGCTTAGACTTGAAGGGAAATCCCAGCCACACCATTGCTTAATTCCTCCCCACTAAACACACGCTCTTTGCTGCAAGCGAGTTTCCACATGAAGGCATTGGCAGGCAGCCATAGGTTTTATGTTTTATTCTTGTGTCAAAGAGGTGGCCTTTTGCAGGTGTTGCTCAGCTGGTGGAAAGTTTTGCTTCAAGCGGCAGCCTTTGACTTCCATGGCTGAAGATCTTTCCTGCTGGAATGAGGCTGTTTGTTATGGAAACTACAATGAAACTTCCTTAGATACTTTACCCTGTAAGCCACAGACCATTATTAAGGTTAAGTAGGCCACAAAGTCATGGTGTGGTGGATGAAGACTATTGGAGTATTTCTACCGCAGACCGGTAATTTGTTCTGGACATGGCAGCATGCTTTTCCCCACCCCATATAAACTACTTGTTTTAATGTTAGGTTTGGCAGTTAGCAGGGGAGAAAGATGCCATTCCTCTAGCATTTTTCCTTTTTCTCATGCAGATAGTTGTCAGATTAATCTTAAGACATTTGCTGATTATCATGTGACTCCACTGGACCGAATATCTCCCCCCCCCCAATTTTTGTGAGGGAGTCTTGCAACATCACCAGATCTTCCTCAAAATCCCAAGGTTTTGGATGCATCTGGCCTGACGGCCTGTATAATACAGACTTTGCAAAAATAAGCTGTGTTTTTTCATTTTAATCAATGAGGCTGTATGTATGCCCTAAAGGTCCTTCTACACACTGTACCATGCATGAAGTTCCAAATGGGGCATTGGGCTGTACTCCAGAAATCCCTCAACCCATTTCTTAGTGATAGTGATTTTGGGAAGATTACATGTATCAGTTTTCAGGATAGGAATCTTTAGGATGCAAAAATGTAATTTGCAGGGAGGAGAGGTTGCCTTGTTCTTATTGATCTGTGGTTAACATTCATACTGTGGGTGGCGCAAGAAGTTAAGACACTGTGCCTGTTAACCAGCAGGCCAGGGTTCAAGACCCGGGTCGGCCCCACAAGACAGGGTGAGCTCCTGTCCTTAGCCCAGCTCTGTGACGCCAGCTGGATCCAATCGTATTGGCCCTTTCCTTTCCATTGGACTTATTCAGTGGCGTGGAGAGGGGGGATTTGCTGCTTGGGTAACAGCCTATCCTCCATAACAATCCAACCCAGGCTTTTGTGCTTTGCATGCAGCGTATGCAGCGCCAAGCACGATACCATAGTCTTCCAAGACTGACGGAGGCCTGCTTTAACTGGCAAGAAACGCTTTTATACGAAGCTGGGACGGAGAAGCAACTCTTAAATAATTGCCCCTTTTAATCTTATGGAAAGTCCCAAATTGTAGCTGTTTGCTTGTGTTTCTTCATCGTTTTCTGCCGATGAGCTCTTTTGGGCCACAGAAGCATGTATTATTGTTTTTGCTTCCTGCATTTTTGGGTTGCAAACATTAATGTACTAATTATTATCACCATTAGATTAGGTAATAGTGTATGTTTATATAGGTCAGGAGTGTCCAAACATTTTGGTGGGAGGACCACATCATCTCTCTGACACTGTGTTGGGAGCCAGAAAACTAATTTACATTTCAAATTTGAATATATCTACATAAATTAACATATAAGAATGTATTAGAGTGGATTACAGGCTTGCCCAAAGGCCGGATAGAGAGGTCTTGCCAGGGGCAGAATTGAGGCTCGCTAAGGGTTTGGAAACCCCTGATATAGGTAACTAATCTCTGTGACTTTGAAGGTGTTCCTCAAATGATTGATTATTTTAAATGCAACAAAATAAAGTACAACTCTACTTAAATTTAGTAATTAAAAGTCCCATATATATTTTTGGAAATATAAAGCAGTGTCATAGATTCTGCCAAAGCCTGGT
Source organism: Cryptoblepharus egeriae (assembly GCA_030015325.1). Taxonomy (NCBI): domain Eukaryota; kingdom Metazoa; phylum Chordata; class Lepidosauria; order Squamata; family Scincidae; genus Cryptoblepharus; species Cryptoblepharus egeriae. The sequence continues at coordinate 114,505,766 of JAREYC010000003.1, forward strand.
TTACTCCCTTCCCCCAGGAATATGTTTCAAAAATGTTGGGCCTGGGCCATCCAACCACAAGCAGCTCTTTGGTTTGCATTGGATTTTGGATGGCTGTCAAAACTCACTGAAAAACAAGTGCTATTTCTTTTCCTCTGCCTAGTATTTAACGGGAAATCAGGAGGCTACGTTTCCAATCACTTGTTAAATCAACTCAGATGTGTTCCAAGCACCAGGTTAAGAGGAGAAGAGGGGAGGGGAAGAGAGGATAGGAAATGTATAACCAGTGATAAAATGTGAATAAATAGTGACCTTATACGATTCCAAGAAAAAGAAGAAGATGCCAAATCTGGGAAAGAACGTATGCAATTTTATGAGATTTTCTTTTGTTAAGGTGCATTTTTTGGGGTCCAAAATCAATAAAAAACCATAATTAGCATCCTTTCATTTTTGGCTTGGTTCATTAGGCAGCTAATAACCCCTCTCTTTCTCCTTTCCCTATACAATTTGAGATTGTTTGAAATTAAAATTCCTGACTTTAAAAAAAGCATCGCTTTCTCATGTTGCTAAATAGACTTTAAATATCTGCCAAAAACTAAATTCATAAAGGAAAGTGTTGTTTATCTAAGTTCTTCCAACTAGGACTTAATTCTTCATGGATTTATTATAAAAATGTAACATAATGGGGTAGAAGTGTGTGCAGGATGGCTTTAGGCTGGGAAATTATAAAATTCCAGCTGCTCAGATGGGCCTGTGCAAGTCACTTGTGCCGGCCTAAGGTGTTGCAAAAGAGCCGTAATGCATGTCTGTGACAACTTGGGAGTAAGGCAAGCTGGTGCAGGGAATTGTACTAACCTCCTTGCTTTGCTCCAAGCCCTGTTGCTGGGTAGGTGCACTAGCCATACTCAGCCAGTGCAGATGTCTGGAAGGCAAGGGCTGAGAAGAGATACTAGGTTGGTGGAAGTGCATTCCTGGGAGAGAGCAGCAAAGAGCAGAAGATAGGGCTTAGACCTGGCAGTTATGCCAGATCCTAAACCCCTTTCCTGGGCTGTGCAAAACACCATCAGCCTCAGATTGGTGGAACAGCTCTGAGAAGATCCATTGGAGCTGCTGCCACATTACACAGAGTAAGAGGAAAAACTTACCCAGAACCTGTGCTGGATATGGCGCAAGGCTTGCCTTATATCCAGTGCAAGTTAGGATTGCTCTGTAAGTGTTTTGACTCTAGATACTAAATAGTGTGCCTGTGGTTATTGACTTATATTACATTATCAAGCGCCATTTTGTTAAAATAACTTCTTTTGTTGTCTGATTTTTTGTTCTCAGTAAAAAGAACTACGTGCTTCTTATAGATGCATTGGAAATTAGCACTGTCTTAAATTAGCACTGTCTTAAATTGTTTCTTGACATATGATGTGCATTCAGAGTAGAGCATGCATTGGAACCTAAACATTGATTGTCCCTCCAAAGTGCACCTTTGAGAATATGCACAGGTTAAAGTCACCTTTAAGAATACGCGCAGGTTAAAGCCAGGTGTTCATCATGTCCCTGATGTCTGACTCTGTACTTTTCTCAGCGCTTGCACATCAGATAACTGAAGAAGAAAGGGACCCGGCAATGTTACAAGGGCAAATTTGCTGTATCTGCATACTTTTGAAACAGATTTTGGTAAGAAACATAAACAAGCATAGCATCAAGGACAGAGGCTCTCCTGTTTCGTATCTGTTTCAGAGGGCAATGAGTGAAAAGTTTTTTTAAAAGGTAAAAAAGATCTGAGTCTGGTGTGGAATTGCATATCTAACTTCTGCATAAAAACTATGCTAGATTACATAAAATGTATGTCTTCTGTGGGTGGCGCAAGTGGTTAAGACACTGTGCCTGTTAACCAGCAGGCCAGGGTTCAAGACCCAGGTCCCATAAGCTCCTGTTCTTAGCTCAGCTCAGCTAGAACCAATTGTATCGGCGTTGCCGTTCCATTGGAGTATTTCAGTGGCGTGGAGAGGCGGGATTTGCTGCTTGAGTAACAGCTTATCCTCCATTTCAATCTACTGAGGCCTTTGTGCTTTCCATACAGCGTCGAGCACGATACCATAGTCTTTCAAGATTGATGGATGCCAAGGTAATTTTATTCCCCACCTCAGAAAGCCTTTCTAGTTATCAAGACTGAGTTTTAAGTTATTAGAGGCGGAAAGTAATGTCCTAGTATTTGTCTGTTGTAAAAGTAGATTTTAATTCATGTGTTCAACTTGTGCGTTAAGCATAAAAGTCCAGTACCTGGTGATTTGAATACCTTCTTCCATTTCATGAAGCCGTCTGCTTGATAGTCTCTGAATTACACTATCAGCACAATCCTATCCATGTCTACTCAGAAGTAAGTTCCATTAGGAAAGTGTGTACAGGATTGCAACCTATTTTGTTTACATCCACAACGTTCTAGCAAGGTTTTCAGCTGGTTAAGTTATCCAGGTCTGTTTGTATCTTCCTAATTTAATCCAGATGCAATTCCAGCTGACCATATCTACATCCTGTCTGTAATATGAGCATGTGGTAAACAGGTAGGAGTTTTGAACGGTTCCCAGAGGCAAAGAAATTATTAAACTGTAAGGTTTATTGAGGAAAAAAACTTAAAAAATACAAGCATTTCAAAAGGAAGCACAAAAATTTAATACCATATGTCATTCTGAAATACCTATCAGCACAAGCATACACATTTATATGGAAACAAGTACCAATATTTTCAGTGTCACTTATTATCTGGTAAGTACGCACAGAATTGCATCCTTAGTGTTTAAAAAAAGTTGGTTTATTTAGTGTCCTGTCCTATCCTTTTCCCTTTCATACTGGTGCAGCCTTTCCAAAACAAGTTGCATGCAACGAGGAAGGACTGATTGACAGGCTTCAGAGGCAGATGAGGATTTAAATCCCCTTATATCTCCTGATCTGTAAAGAGTCTCAGACTTGTACAGGCAATTTGGCTAGCACTTGTCCAAGAAGACGGGGCAGGGAGAAAGGAGTGCACCATTGCAGGTCCACACTCCTGCAGCCTTCTCACCCTCATTATGCCCTTTCCTCTCCAGTTTTGCCACCCTAACCCACCCCATTCCTCTCTCCCTTCTCCATCTGAATTCTTCACCCAGATGCAGTTAAAAGCTCAGAGAATTTCTGTCAGAAAGGAAAAATGAGAAAAACATAACAATATATTCAAGAACAAAATACAGTCAAATAAAGTATTTGAAAGACTTGGACTTTCACCCGATGTGACTTTTTTTTTAGTCTTTGCTTAAAAGGAAGTTTCACACAGTAATAGATTGGGAAGGGAAAGCTTTTTCACATGGTAGCTGCATTTAGGTAGGAGGAAAGAGTAGGACCTATTCAATCATCACAGCTGTTAGTTGTTATCTGTTGCATGGAAAGAGACAATTGCCAATAAAAACCATAAGCTAATACATATTTCACTTCAATTGAAATATAAAATCTATCAGTGCCAGTGGGATATCAGACTCTAAATTGTACTGGATCATTTTATGGTCCTCTCCCTATTTCCTGTTCGTTTTTTTTTAAACTATTCAGCAATGCTCGGCTTGTATGAACGCATAATGTTTCAGGAGAAGTTTGGGCCATCTTATAAAGCGAGTATTATGATCAACACATTAACTAGTTAAGGAGATATCATGAGATGGAAAAGAAGTCCTGGATGTGCTGGACAGAGCTGATCTGAACACTTTGAGACTTTGGGCAATTTTTAATGAGGAATGGTTTTATTGGTGCAAACTCCGCTGCCTTCATGTATTTACTTCTGCTGCTCAAAAACAGCAGGGAGAATGATAGAGTGAAGGAAGTGCCAAGTGGCAGGCAAAGTGCATGTGATTCAACTGTGGCAATATCCACATATGATAGAAGTGTAGGCATACAAGTCAGCAGCTGCTGATGCTGTTCAGAACTTGTATCTAGAAGATGCAGGGCCAATTCATTCAAATAAATTGGCATGGAAGTACAGTATATAGGCAGCAAGCATGGACTTTTTAAACATACAGCAGAGTGTTTCATTCAGTGTTCAACTTGAAATTAAACCCATGCTTATACCACAAACTGTCGGAAGATTGCACTGCAATAGCACATATGGGTGGGTTTTGTTGCAGGTTGGGTATGAAATGAAGCAACTGCTGTTCAAGCCATATGCACAATGCTTATATAGGAGGCACCTTGTCAGGAAATGTGGAGGCTTGAGCCGGGAATCTCAAGATCCAACGCTGTACCTCACTTAGTAAAACAGCTATTTATTGTTTATCATTCATGACAATGCCTTCATTCTGGGTAATCAGTGGCAATATTTCTGGCCTTGTTGATGGTCCACTGCTGCTTCCGTAGAATTTCCTCGGTGTGTTTAAGCCACATTTTCTTTCGTGCTTGCCAGTGTTTCCAACATTCAGCTTCCAGCTCAGCCTACTGTCATGGGAGACAAGCACCCTCCACGCTGGATTTGGAGTTGACTGCCCGTAGCCTCAGTTTCACCCTGAGTGATTTGGCTGTGTGAAATGTACTCCAGCAAAGAGGTAGCTGAATAGAATGCCTTTAGGAACTAGGTGGAACAGAAGAGGAGGAGGAAAGTGTATGAGGGTGCTGAAAAAAGTGTGGCTTCTTATTGAATTAGTATTGTTCAGGCAGGGGATTCCATTGTTCCCAGTGGATGAATATTTTAAAGACAAGTCAGAGTTCTTTGTTTTGGAGAATGTCTCCTTTTCAGCAAAGACTCCTAGTCTAATGCCTTGTTTGGGAAGCAAAGAGTGGTCGGCCAAAACGTTGTTCTTAGAAGAACGAAAGAGGTCATAGAAGAAGCTCAGAGAACAGTGAGGAAAAGTCCCTTATTTGGTGCTGCCTGTGTATAAAGACGGACTGTCTGTTCTGACGGCTAGCATGTGGTTACATTTTTTAGGGGTACAGTGTGCTCATTTCTAAAACTGAAGCGTGACAGATGGTAGACTTTGTTAGGGTGATCACCAAAGTCGTTTTCATAACCACAAGCCTTGGCTAGAGTGATTGCTGGCCAGCCTATTGGCAGGCCAGGTAGTCTTCAGACAAAAAATTTTGAGAGTAGCACTGGACAGCACAAGACTTTTCTGTACTGGAGGACTTGGTTTTCTAATTGAGAAGCGCAATCCGTTTTCCCCAAGATTACTATATATATATATAGTAAGCCAAGTCACTATATATAGCCACAATATATATATTGTGCCAAGGTTGAAGCTAGTTAACATTAACACAGTATACTTGCCTGGAAATAATTCCCATTGAACTGAAAAGGAATTTTGCATGAGTAAGCATGCTTCGGATTGAGCTGTAATATCCCTAGAGTTGTGAGTGATGAGTTGTTGTTCTTTGTTCTTTTAAAGGCAGTTTACCATGGACCAGGGCTGTGGGTGGCACAAGTGGTTAAGACATGGTGCCTGTTGACCAGCAGGCCAGGGTTCAAGACCCGGGTCAATCCCCACAAGACAGGGTGAGCTTCTGTCCTTAGCCCAGCTGTGCGATGCAGCTGGAACCAATTGTATTGGCTCTGCCTTTCCATTGGACTATTTAAGTGGCATGTAGAGGGGGGATTTGCTGCTTGGGTAACAGCCTATCCTGCACATCAATCTAACCCAGGTCTTCGTGCTTCGCATGCAGCATATGCAGTGCCGAGCACGATACCATAGTTTTTCAAGACTGACGGATGCCTGCTAACCATGGACCAAGTCAGTTTCTCTTCACTTGGCATGCAGAATAACTAGACAGTATTGGGGGATCTAATCTCAGACCCAAAGGTAGCAGGGACTTCAGTAAGGAGAATTCACAAACGTGTGCTTCCGTATTGTAGACCAATAACAGCCCTCTGCTGTTGCTTGCAGAGGCAGAATGTAATAACTTTTATCAGTAAAATAAAAAAATTAAACCATTCCCTTCTCCGGCATCTCCACTGCCCTTTTGCCTCCTCTTTGCTCAGTAGCTCTCCTCAATTGCCCCTCTAGAACTAGTATCAGCCTGACCTGTTATCTAACTTGGAGACAATTGAAATGTGAATGGAGTGTTGACAGTTCTTCTTTTTCTGCCCCAGAGGAGGGTTGCCACATGCCCCCAAAACAGGGGCAGTCCCAATATTTGGGGAGGCGGCGGCAGGGGGAGATTGTGTTCACAAACTGGCAAGTCCTATCCTGATTTTGTGGAAGAGAATTATGGCAACCATACTTCAGAGACACATAGGAATAGAAACCTCAGCCTATTTGATTGACATGGAATGTTCGAACACCCCTAGCACAGGTCAAGATTGCAACTTAAGTGTAGATTGAACCTTAAGTTGAAGATTGCAACTTAGGTGTCTCTTTTCCTACTCCCTATTAAGAGATGCTTAGGAGTGTATGCAAACCCTAAGCCCTTCTGTTATTTCAGTCAAACTAGTTGGTGGCCTTGGAGCGCTACTGTCTTAATTCACATGCTCTTTCCCATTCTAAATACTTCCAGAGCAACCTCCCTCTCCTTAAACAGATCAGTTCTGTAGAGGAAGCAGTTAATGTTTGAAGAAAAGTGGTGAAACAAAGTGACGGCTGCCTTTCCTTTCCCTCTTTGGAAGAGTTTTTTGAATGTAGTCCAAAGAAAATAACATGTTTGGCTCATTTAATATAGCCTTAAGCCCTTGTAGTAAAACACCAAGACCTGGCAGGAGTAACAGAGTTCTCCTTTGCTGTTGCTTCCTCTGTTCAATCTCGGACTTCAGCATTTCACGAGATCTTTTAAAAGCAGTCTCATAAAGTTTAATTAGCGTTAATTAATTTGAGTTCCGGATTGGAAAAAGTAGCACAGAGCCATATTGGCTGAAGACACTGGATCTCTCACTCCTCTTATCTTGACTACAGGCCCTTTTCATCAGATGAGGGAAAATAGAGAATAATGTGTTCACTTCTGTATTGTCAGCCATACTCAGAACTAGCAGCAGACTCCAGATTGAGTCTGGGGGAAGAAGAGGCTGGAGTCTGGTGAAGGAGATGGTCAGATTCCCAAAGGGTAGTGGCTGGGACCCAGAAGAAGGTAAGGTGAGGCAAGGGATGCTTTGTAGCTCAGAAAGATGACAAATATAAATTGTTCAGACCAGGAACCAACTCTGAAAACATATTTATTAAGCCAAGCTCCTTTTGGTTCCCCAAATTATCTAGCCTAGATAACCTGATGAGTAGCAGTACCCACTCTGGCTATCATCAGGGCATCTTCACAGTGCAGCAAAGATAAGCCTAGTAATTTCCTCTACTTCATAGTTGCTCTGGCAATAGAGGGATTAAGGTGCCTGGAGGTTGCTGGTGAACCCTTATTCAAGACATGCACCAATAGCACTTGACATGTATCTTTCAGACTGATAATATCTTAATTTCAGCTTCCAGTCCTCACTCACTTAAGATTAAGGGCTTCTTATGCAGACGGAGTGACTATTGTGCAGGTTTGGGCTCCAGAATCTCTTTTAAGAAATGAGACACTACACTAAGGCTGCAGTCCTAAAAGCACTTTCCTGGGAGTAGGCCCCATTGAACTCAGTGGAATTTACCTCTGAGTAGACACAAATAAGATTGCACTGTCATAAATTTGGATTTTTAGACTGTGCTGTTGGACCTGAGCTGTTGAGATGCAAACCAGTGCATATTGGCCATAGTACACAAGAGTGAAATGTGTACCTAGAGTACATATGATTCCTCATTGCTGGCCCTCTTCAGTCTTAAAAGATACCCAAACCTGGACCACAGTCGGGTTGAATAAGTTGTGCTTCCACAGATCTAAACATAGGTGGAATTTGTCTTATTCAGCCAACACCCTGCTGGGTTTAAGACAAATGTATTGAGACTACCAGGTGATAAGCTGCCAGAAAAAGGTTTAATGAAATGTAAAACAATGATATGTCAGGCTTTTGTTTTATAGAAGACAGGGTATACTTTTGTAACATCACTTGTTAAAATGATGTATGGTGCATTACAATGACTAGAACTTTTTTAAATAGAAATATTTTATGAAGGTTACACGACCAGCAACAAATGAAAGAGATCATCCAGAGTTGAAACAGATGTTAGTCCAAACTTTTGGAACTCTTCTGGTAAAGGGATAATAGTTCTTAAGTTGTTTTCTATGACCAGTCTGTACAAAATGAACTCTTGACACAAGAGATGACATTTTTCAAAACAAGAAGTGCCATGTGTCACCATAATAAAAGAATTTGGATATTTTAAAAATGAACTTTCCAATGGACATATTTGATGATTTAGAAACATTAAGCAATGATTCTTCATCCTCTAAATACTCTAACTGATAGTACCTTAGTTACCAAATGTTTCCTTTCACTGATATTGTACTATAGTTGTCAGTAATATTTATTGTGTTCACTGAACCACATATTGTAGAGAACTGGCATTCATTAAGCCACTTGGAACAGTAAACATACCAAATGGTACAGTTCAGGTTGTCCTGCATGGGACACAATCTAACTTGTGCTGGAGCGGAGAGGTTGGCATGCCTGTGCTGCATCCAGTACAAGTTTGGGTCTGCTTCTATGCTACTCTTGGGAAAAGGGAAATATTTCTACTTACCCTGAGTTATGCAGTAGCAGCGCCGATGGATCTACTAAGATCGTGGCCATCTCAGGATGTGGCATAGATCCAAGCAAAACAGAGAAGCCTGGAGCTACTCTTTGCTGCCCAGAAATGGAATTTGGATCTAGCATAAGTGCCAGGTCCTTTGCCACACATCTCCCACTCACAACCACCTCCCCATAGTCCCACCCACAGCCTTCCCTTCACCCAAGAATCCCTTCTCTCTTCCCTCCCCACATCCCCTGACCTAAATGCTGGCTGAGCTCAGCTGGCCTGGATATAGCACCTTTTGCCATCAGGAAAGCTGGAACTGGCCTATGTGGGCTGGCACACCTCTGTGTGCCAGCACGGCTTTCCCCAGAGAGAGACATAAACATGCTTTAAGAGATTTGCACTGGCTCAGGTTGCACCAAGTATTGTGTCCCTAGAAGGACCAGTCCACAATAGTACCTATTTTGGAGTCTCAGTCTTATGGATGCTTAATGCTAATTGATCATCCTTGTGCAATATTTAATACTGATTTACTATCAAGCAATTAGCTCAGCAAATCTTGCATCTCTATACATGTGCACAAATCATACCCTGAGCTCTAAATGGCTTGCAGGTCCTACCAATTAACTAATTGGTTGTCAATTCTAAAATTCTAGGTGTAGACAGCTCCAAGTGGCCCTTCCTTTTTATTTTGTGCTTATTTTAATTCTGGTTATTTAATTAATCATTTATTCATTCTGTTACCATGCAATAGATTTCCATTCAAAGGGTGATTGCTTTGCTCCCTGTGTTTAAAATGAAAATGCAACAGATGCTCATGTTCTGTGGAAATATTTGATTTTTTTTAAAAAAATGTTAAAAGTACGCTGTAATTTGTATAAACATTGCTTTGCTTAAATGTATCTATTGTTTAAGAACACATCTGTGTCCTTCCAGATGAAGTCAGCCAAGTGTTTTGCAAATTCATTTGCAACATGTTGTTATTTGGAACAGGGCACTGTTGACTTGGTTGTCTGGGAGAAGTTCACAACTGCTGCGGCAAGCCATTGGTCAAAGTGCTATAGAGAATGTGCCTTGTGAAACAATCACATCCCTCTATCTCTCCTGTCACTCCTGTGTGTTGCTTAAACATAACAATTCCCACTTTCTCACCAGAAGAAGTTTCCTATGATGCAATTCTTCATTTTGTAACATTTGACAACATGAAAGACAAGTTATCTATTTTCCTATATTTTCTTCCTCTCAGATATGACTGAGTCCGATAAAATGGCTCATACTTTTCTAGACACATAGGAAACTGGCTCCCTGTATAATTTTTTAACAGATAACTCATGTGCCCTGAGTATGACCTCCATGCCTATCAAGCATTCAGACCTGCCATAACTGAGTGGTGTTGGCAGCAAGACATATGAGATAATAGCATCAGTGTGACATCTTTACCCCAGACAGATGCAAATAAAGAGCCGGACAAAAGTGCTGGATTAAAGGGCCACTTTATTCATTATTAACATTATTAAATAAACAGGGACTGCTCTAACCATAGCCGTGCGGTCTAAGGGGTTGTGGCTCTCTGCATAGTTCCCCATGCAGATGTTAAAGGTGGTTAAGGGTATTCCCAGCCTGGCTGAGGGCCTTCCTTGAACAGAGTTCAAGGATGCCAGTCTTTGCCAACCCAAAGGTCAAGGTAGCCGGACGCGCAGCCACCGGAGGTCCGGCCAGACACTGCGACTAGGTTTCCCATCCAGGTAAGGGGGCTCATCAGACCATACCCCTGGAGCCGGACAAGCATCACAGGGAGGCTTCCTCACCCCCAAACCCTTGCTACCTAAGGCTGCACACCGAGGCCTATCCTGCCTACTCCCCATGACTCCTGCCAAAGTGACCGGGTTTAAAAGCCAATTAGGTGTTTTAACTCTCTCCCCTTGTACAGCTCAGGGTAGGCGAAAAAGAATGCCACCACAAGCCAATCAGGTGACATCCAAAAAATTCCTACCCGGCCCCAAAGCGACCAGCTAATCCTAAACTGCACTACAGAGAGGGAAGGTGGGGGATGCAAGCAAGCCCAGGAACAGTCAGGCACCTCCCGCCCAGGCCCTTCTGCAGCCAGTGGCTGCAATGCATTTTGCCCGGGCTCTTCTGCAGTCTGCTGAAGGGCAAAGTGAGCCGGTGCTGCAAGGTGCACCAGCTTCATTCTGCCAGCAAGTGTATTCTTTAGTTCATGTGATCTCAAACATTCAGTTGGTCTTTTAGCACTGGGACCCACTTTTTAGAATGACAGTCGGTCTGGACCCACCAAAAGAGGTGCCATTAATCTGAAAGTGTTGACATGGCAGAGGTAACAACAAGAAGCAGGAAAATTTTTAACACCCTCCATATGATAAACGTAAGTAAAATTTACAGAAAGATTGCTCCCAACACTCCTAAATAGTTGCTGATCTTTTTTATTTTTAATACCCTCCAAATGACAGATTTAAGTAAAATTTACAATAAGTAGTTCATTTAAAATAAATAAGATTGCTCCAACCCCCCCCCCCACAACAGTTGCTGATCTGTTTTTTTAATTCCCCAAAGATCTCAAAGCCAGCAAAGCTATCCATACTTCCCTCAGAGTATGCCCAATTGACCGTCATTTTAAAAAGCACAGATATAGTAGCATGTTAGAAGTGCAGATCTGTAACATTTCCCCAAGTACAGTCACATAGCATGGTAGCACCAAGGCTGCAATACTAAGCCCCAGTTAAGCTGGTACCACTCCCATGCTGGCCTGGGGGTGTCAAAAAGTGCTGTAAAGCACTTCTTTGCCACTCCTGGGGAGGGGAGGGGAAGGGGGAAGCCAGTGCACAGTCATGTGCTGGCCTCTGGACAGAACCATAGGAGTGAGTTGTGCCTGGCTAAATTGGTTAGGATTATACCTCAAGTCTTAATATATTAAAAACAAAATACTCTTTGAAATGAATGGGGACCCTTCTGAAATTGACTCACAATCCACTTAGTGGGTCCTGATCATCTGAGAAACATAGCTCTATTTGGTATAGTGTGAGCAGCTTCATAGCAGTGGTTTTCTACCACTCGTGACGCTTCATAGAGCAGACTTAACATAGAGAAAAGTGTAATTCTCTTAGAAATCCCTACAGTCTCCTTGTGTAAATTGTAGATATCATCTATGGAGATCTTGCCATATAAAACAGATAACAGTTCTTTCAGGCTTCCTTATATACTGTCCATGTTCAAAACAAGAAAGTTCAGTTGGTGGCCAGAGGAGTTTATTTGATTACTCTGACAGAGTTGTTGGTGTTGCTTGGATCAGTACTGGTGGAACAAAGCCAAATTGCACATCAGATAATGGTTCAGTGCAGACTGTCCTACGAACATTTAAACTTCCCTATAAATCATTTACATTACACCTCCAAGGAAAATTTTGTCCCAACTTGCTTAAGGCTGTTCATAAGTTCAAGTTGCATAAGTTCATGTCTGCTGTTCAGTCATGGGTGGAGGGTTAAAAGGTACGAAACAGAGGAAAGGACTGCTAAAGCAGTGGTATTCAAAGTGGGAGTTTGGGGGTTGCGAGAGTGTGGGATCCATCATCTTGGAATATGGCACTAGGCTTTCCTATCTCATTGAACTCAATGGGACTTCTGAATAGACATGGAGGAGCTCTGGCATCATAGTGATGTCACATCCCAGAAAGTTTGACAGGGGTCTCAGAAAAAATTTTTAAACTTGAAAGGGGGTCCTGAACTGAAATGCCCAAGTATCACTGTGCTAACGCAAAGCAGTCTTCTGCATTATTTCAAAGTATAATTTTTAAAAGTTTCTATTTCCATGGGGTTTTCGGGCACTGAGGGTGCAGTCCTAATACATTTAGGCCAGTACATCTTCCTAGTCTCACAGTGGCATAAGGAAGTTGGCACATATCTATGCATTTGCCTACCTCCCCATGAGTGGCACAATAGTACCTTATGTCACTTTTGTGGCACCCCCAAGCTAACATGGGACTCAAGCTGGGGTTAGGATTACACTAATCCTAACAGGGGTTAGGAATACACATTCATTCATTGACCTTTATTAGGCATAAAACAAAAACATTCAGCAACAGATACAATAAAGTGAATTCAATAAAGTATGAACAACTACTGTAAAAACAAGGTCGAAATAAATTAGGAGCATATAAAAAAGGAGATATAAATGATATAAAATCTCACAGATATATTAGATAAGATTTGTGCGTCTCTTGAACACTTCTAAGAAATAATCACTGACAGAGATGAGGACATCCAAACTATCTGAGGATAATAGCCAGCGAATTTTGGCAACATCCTGCTTGTACCGTAAATTAAATAAAACGTAAGATAAAAATCTGGCTCTTATATTGGTGTAGTGGGGACAATATAGAAGGATATGTATAAGCGACTCAGTGGTTCCTGACTGGCAAGAGCAATTGGTAGTGGGCAATAACTGATGATGAAATTTAAAAACAAATTCGCGTGTGGGAAAGGCATTACAGCGAGCCAAAGACAGCACGCGGCGCCTCTGTGGGTCGAGGATTAGAGACAAATATTTAGGGCATAAACCTAAGACAGGAGATAATTGAAAAAAGAGGGGGGAAGAGAATTTGTTTGCTGCTGCCATAATAGTTTGGCATTCTATATCAGAAAGTCTCTGAATAATTATCCACTTGGTTGACAATAAGTCATTATTGCCTAAAAGAGGCGGATACAAGCCAATAGAGCGAAGTTTATTGATAAATCTTTGGAAGCCTGATGATTGCCATGAATCAGTAAGGAGATCATGTAGAAGGGTAGCATGGCTGGCATTAAAACATACATTTAGCCAGAACTTTATGCAGGCACGCCAAGCGAGGTATTCCATCCTATTTTGTCCGGCCTCCAAACAAAGGGCAGTGTAGGAAACACAATGAGCAAAGCCGAAAATTTTATATAAAAAGGTGGACTGAACTCTTTCGACCTTGATGTTAAAGCCAGAGAGCCAGATGGGACTACCAAATAAAAGTTGAGCTGAAACTTTGGCGTTAAAAATACATAAAGCTGCGGGAATGTACTGATTGCCTTTAAGAAAGAAAAAAAACGCAAAATAGTGGAGGCAGTAGTTTTTGCCGAATTAATAGCTGATCTACGATGAGATGCCCACGACAGATTATGTTGAAAAGTCAGACCTAAATACTTGAATGATCTGACTTGTTGAATCTCTTTGTTATGGAATATCCAAATCCGGCGTTTCCATACTCTCTCAAACACTAAGATTTTTGATTTAGTAAAATTAAGATGAAGATCATTAGTGTTGAGATATTGGATACAACTGTTAATTAGTCGCTTTAGCCCAACATGAGATTGGGACAGCAGACCATGTCATCTGCGTAAAGGAGTATGGGTACCGGACGTTGATTAAGCTTGGGACAATGTGAATCAACATGAGCCAGATGAATAGATAAATCGTTGATAAATAAATAAGGTCGGGGCAAGTACGCATCCCTGTTTGACGCCTTTATTCGTAGGGAACCGTTCTGTTAGATTTCCGTGGGCGATTAGGAATATACTATGTGTGCATTAGCCTTCAATTCTAGTAAATGCAATTACCGTTATGCCCCCCTGATGATGTGTTGCCTCTGTTGATGTTTTATGGTGCTCAAAGACTGTTTTTGAAGCAATATGCCAGCGTTTCTCAAAGTGGGAGTCGGGACCTCTTTGGGATCACCTAGAGCTTTCCTGGGGATTGCCTAAAGATCCCTGATGCAGGGGGCCAGGTCAGGCTTGCCAGACCTCTGGCTGTAGCTGCTTGCACACTGGGGCTGACTGACAGCCTCAGGGCCCAATCCTATGCATGCCTACTCTGAAATAAATCCCATTATAGTCGGGGGGGGGGCCTTTACTCCCATGCAAATGTGGATAGGATTGCAGCCTCAGGGCCCAATCCTATGCATGCCTACATTGTGTTCAGTGTGTGCATAGAACACACATTTCATTTGTAACAATGAAAATACAGCCTGCATATCAGATACTTACATTATGATTCATAACAGTAGCAAATTTAGTTATAAAGTAGCAACGAAAATAATTTTATAGTTGGGGGTCCCCACAACATGAGGAACTTATAAAGGGGTCACGGCATTAGGAAGATTGAGAACCACTGCTATATGCAATGTGATAGGTACACAGTATGAGGTTATGTATTGCAAGAGAAGTTATTATATTGTATAAATGTATCCCATGTTACTACACTGTGGTAATAGGTAAATTCAAATAGACTCTGTAATTTGAATTTTCAACACATAGAAAAGTGAATTGCATGTATCCATGCAGGGTTCTAGGAGAGTGGATGCTTTGCGCAGATGTGGGATTTTGCTTCTTGTGTATGCTTTTGTATGACTATCAGTTTCATAGCACTTTCTAAAGCCTTTCTGATCTAAACCACCACATTTCTCTTGAAGTATAAATGGAAATAACTTAGATTTTCACTTATGCTTTTTCAGCAAAATGAGAAACCTTCTAATTTCTAAGTGTTGGGATTCGATTGGCAGCCCAATCCTATCATGGGCTAAATAGCTAGCAAAGGTCAGAGGATACCAACTGGAGACCAGACAAACTATAAGGCTATATGTTTGTAAAACTTGGGCTATATGTTTGTAAAATTTGGTTTCACATTTAAGAATTGAGCATGACTTTGAAAATGTGTATAAATGAAGATTTTAAAAATAGTAACAATTAATGACTGATAAGATGAATGTATAAAATCAATAAAATGTTGAAAATATGTCGAATTCCTCTATTAAACGTAAGTTGGCTCCCTTTCTCTGTTTTGATGACTCTTGAACACTTTTTTGTTTTTCTCTGGTTTGGAGGACCCCCCCCCCCCCTTTTTTTTTTTGTTTTGCTATTTCCTTTTTATTGTCCTTGATGGTTTTTTTGTTTTTCCTGACTTTTATTGTTTTAATGGTGAAGCAAGCTGCCTTGGACACTTCCACTAGATGGGGAAATGTGGGTTACACATAGTTTAAATGAGAAAGAACCAAATCCCTGTGCTTGGGCTCTTTAATTAGGTAGTGGATGTGGTTTATTTGTTCATTTCTTCCTGGAGGAAGCCCAAATCCTATGTGTGGTACAGATGTGCCTGTGGGGTATGTGCTGCATCCTGCAGTGGAGGGCCAGTCACAGAGGCCTCCTCAAAGTCAGAGAACATTTGTACCCTTACCTCAGGACTGCATTGCAGCTGCACCAGCACTATAAAGTTAGTTAGGATTGCGCTCTTAATCTCTAGAAGTACAAGCCACACATTTCAAACCCTTCCAGGCATTTTTCTTTTTGTGACAGTGAAAGTTTCCTTGTTCAAGCACACCATTCAGATAGCTTTTTTTGTTATTCATCACTGTCAGCTAAGTGAAGATAATTCAATGTGGTGTTCTTTTTTATGATGTACTTAAAGCACTTGCACGTTGTCTAAATGGCTTACAGCATTATCCGTTTAGCAGATGTTGTGGCAAGAACCGATGTGATGGACAGATTTTGGTGTGACAGATTTAATATTTTTTTTTCCCTTTAGAGGAATGATTGTTCCCTACCAGGTGAATGTCACATTAAGAGGATGTTTCTGTTCTTGTCAGGTTTCAGCAGGTTCCATTGTGCAGTTTGAGAAAGAAAACTTCTCCCTGTCAGCAAAAATAGATGAAAAGCCTCTCCCTCAGGGAAATAAGCATCTGTTACAGTGGGCCCAAAAGGCATATGGGGCAGTCACATCTTTCACTGAACTCAAAGTATCCAGAAACGTTTACATCAAAGTGGGCGAAGGTAAGATTTATAAAGCCAGTACGACTATCCATAATGGGATTTTATTATATTGGGTTTTTTCATTCTCTGATTTGAGAATTTATCAGTACTGATAGGG
The DNA here is from genome assembly GCA_030015325.1 of Cryptoblepharus egeriae. Lineage (NCBI taxonomy): Eukaryota > Metazoa > Chordata > Lepidosauria > Squamata > Scincidae > Cryptoblepharus > Cryptoblepharus egeriae. The sequence continues at coordinate 114,522,232 of JAREYC010000003.1, forward strand.
AAATTGCTCTGCACTCCTTATAACAAGGTTCAGAATGCAATGCATAAAAAAAGATTCATAACTTTGAAGTTGCAGAGATTCATAATTTTAATTTTGAAAGGAATTCTAGTTTCTCCTTCTCCTTTTTCAGTTTGCAATTCATACTAACACTGAAGCTATTGGCTTTGTGGGTCTTAGGCTACAATCCTAACCTAGGCTGGCACAACTCATCCGTCTTCCCATTCCTGTGGTGATGTAGGGAGGCAAGTTCATGTCTGTGCACAGACCCAACCCTCTCCCAGGAGTGGCAAAGAAGTGTCTTGTACTTTTGTGATACCCCCAGGTCAGCACAAGAATTATGCCACAGCTTAGACCAGACTTATTGGAGCTTAGGATTATTCCTTTGGTGCACAATCCTAACAAATTTAGGCTGGCCTAAGTCACATGTGATATCTTCTCATGGTGGTGTGAAGACATTGGCATGTGGTACACCCCCATGCCAGTACAGGACTTATGATGGGACTATGCTGGCCTAACTGGAGGTTAGGATTGCTGCCTTAGGCTTGCAGATATATTCATGTTTTCAAGGCAGCTTGAGCAGGCTACCTCACATTGTCTTTAGATGCTACCATTTGCATTTTCCTTCTGATTAAGTTTACTGGTTCTCTTTCATTGACTTGTTATTCTTAAACTTGTTTTAAGTCATTTTATACTTATCATTACTGCTCTAATCTTAGGTCTCTGTTGCACTGAAGAATTTCACAAAACAGTAATTTGTTCGGTATCAAATTTACCTCAATTAACTTAGTTTCAGCTCTCAAATCAAAATATCTCCTTTTTGCTAGCTCTTTAGACTGTGGTTCTTCATTTCCCTTGCATTCCACCTTTTTTTAAAAAAAGAGTTCATGCTGGAAAGAAATCTTGCTACTGATTCATGACCCTTGGCAATATTAATTTATTGTGAAAAGTTGATATTTAAAGACTGGTTCTGATATTCATAAAAAGTGTCCTCGTATTGAACAGCCAGAAGGACTCAAACTGATTCCAATTTTGGGCCCTGTTGGCCAAGAGCTTAATAGTAACACCTAATTCGACACAACAGAGCAAAATACTGTTGCCCCCATTTTTAAGACAGAGGTGCTGCCCAAAGAAAATATACACTCAGGGAACACTTCTTGGTTTTCAGTCAAGCAAGGTGGCAGCATGCATTGGAAATCCAAGTAGCTGACAGAAGCACTGCAAGTGTTTGAGTTAAACAGACAGTGTACAAATGTTCAAAATAAATAAATTTAAAATAAAAAATATAGATAATATAGATTCAGTTTTTCATATTTTGTAGTTTTGATCTGAAACAACTATCAGAAACTCAACTGAATGAGAATAAGCAAGAAACTGCAGTACTTGCTCTTAAAAGTTAGAGGGAAACTAGAAACTATTATTACAAGAAGCCCTCTGTTTAGTAGTGTGGTTAATGGGAATCGGAGATGGTTCAGCAACACCTAATGAAAATACAGGAAACCTCTCATAGTGACTTAGGGCGCAATCCAGAGTAACTATGGGGAGTCCTTGCACCGGTGTAAGAACAATTTGCTCTGGATTGCAATATGAGTTTCCCATAGGTTTTCACTAGGTGGTGTAGTAACTACGGGTACACGTAATGTCTCTTATGTGCTCCCGTAGTTATTCTGGATTGTAGGGTTAGGCTGCAATCCTAAGAATGCTTTCCTGGAAGTAAGACCTATTGGACATAATGAAACTTACTTCTGAGTAGACATGCTTAGCATTGTGCCCTTAAAAAGTGTCTTGCCTTAAAATGGGTGATCTCTTTTGGAAAACTGTTTGACAAATCATCTACTGGTTTGCAAACATTGCATTGTTGGTATTGAGAATTAAATCTATTTTGCATGTATATTTACATTCATTAACTTGAGCTCAGTATGGACAACCTCAAGATCACTTTCCGTCATATGTGTGGGAGGAGTTGGCAAGAATCTTTGCTACTTTGAGATCCCATCTGGCAGGGTACTTAACAGATGTTTGGGGAGTGCTCCATCAGGCTGCATGACTAGATTTAGTCTTTCATAGTTTACATAGAAGGTTCCTCTAGAGAAGAAAGCAAAGTGAGCACTCAAAAATCATTTAATATTTAATTGTGAATAATCAGTCTGGAGACCTGATGTAGTGGTGTAGTGGCTAAGAGTCCGAGTTGTCAGTCAGGACTAGCCCAGTTCAAATATTCCTACTTCCCTGAAACTCTTCCTCTATCTTGTCTCATCTGAGCTAAGGTGAGCCATTCACTCTCAGTCCCAGCTCATCTACAGTAAGAACATAATATTTCAATTGATGATGATAATAAGAGTCTAGACGTGAAATGTCTTACATATTCAGAAAGCACTATACAGATACTGGATTGGATCCAAACATTGTCTGACACTTGCACAAGAGAAGGAGCAATTTTCAGGGATTCCTCCTTTCTTTACATGCGCCCCCCCCCCTTAGACTGCATACAGTCTTGTTACTGAGGATCCACCAGCTCTTTAAAGCAGATTTTCATCTGATAATGGGGGCTAGAGAAGGAAGGAGGAATAGACAAAAATTGTACCTGCCTTGTGCTAGAGGGAGACTCATGTCTGGATACAATCCAATAGAAATAGTTATATATTATAATTTCTACAAATACAAGTGTCTCCATGGCTTTCCATTTAAGTGCACGTCAAGCTGAAGAAAATTATGTTCTATGAGAGACAAATATTCATAGTAGCTGCCTGTGCAGCAACTAAACTAATTGTGGTCAGTAAATCTTCCACATGAGTTCCAGTATTTCGCTCCTGCTAACAAGGAAATTATCCATTATAGTGTATATTTTGGTATCACAACATTGGATTAAAATTCAGAAGTTTAAAGTTCCAAGATTCTGTTTCTTACCTCGTCGAACAATTCTTGAGTGTATAATTTAGGTCTGCTACAGACATAACAGTGGCTCCCTGCAAATCATGGTTTGAAAACCAGAATCCTGTCTTATAAACCTGTGATGCTTCTAGGATAGAGTGACCTTGCAGAGCATGGTTTGTCTCGGCCATTGTTAAAGGTTATATCTGCAGAGGGTAAATCACAGTTAAGGTAGTTTTTCCACCTCTCCAGCCTATGTGTGCCATTCAGAAACAGAGTTTAGCTTAATAGCACAAACCTTGGTTAAATAGGAAGCATCCACTAGCTGCTGTAATCATGCTACTTTGGAACTGTAAGCCATTTAAAACAAAGGCTGATGGAATCAAAGCAGTGTATTAGTCACCCTTGTGTTATAATCTAGCAATGCTGGCCCACACATATGAAGCTTTCGTATTTGGCTTATGAGAAGGAAAAAGCCTTCTATCTTTCTATTTAATAGGAGAAATTGCATCTATATTCAGGGCGGTTTCTTCCACTAGTTTGTGTTCGCCATTTATATCTACCTTTTATCACTTAAAATTTTGGAATCTGCAAGTGGAAATACTCTTAATTTATAAATTAATTATAGCTTGCTAGTGTCTTTTCCTGGAGACTTATCTTCTACTTGCTTTGAATTAGTTGAGTATTTTATAAAAAACCAGTATTTTACTAGTTGGCTTATTGATATGATAAAATTTACCTTTAAAATATATTTGATAATATACAAATAATTTGTAAAATTAAGTTGAAACTGTTAAAAAGATCTCCATCTTCTCTTTAGATCAGTTATTTTCCCCAACATGCAACATAGAAAAGAACTTCATTTCTGTTAATTACCTTGCGGGATACCTACAACCAAAGGCGGCAGAGGGATGTATTATCTCCAGCATGGGTCAAGAAAGAGAAGTCCATATAATTGAACTTATCACCCCAGACTCTAACCCATACAGGTAATGTGCCCAAGTCAAAAATTACATGAATGTTTGAGGGAAAGAGCACAACCTTACAAGTGAAATTGACAGGCATGCTTTCAGATTATGGTTCTTTGAAATGAAGATTTAATATCTGTGACCTAGGTGAATGAAGGAGATATTTGGCATAGGAAGATTTAGATGTTCATGTTGTACCTTAAATTATGAAATCACATTCCAAACATTATGAAGGCCAAAGGGAAAGAGAAGGAATATGAGAAGAGAAATAAAACTGGAAGAGAGAGTAGGCAGAAAGGAGAGGTGTATATGCTCCTGGCAGTGATAAAGGGGGAATTGCATATTGGTTTAAATATCCAGGCATAGTAATGGATATGCTTCTCTGTGCACTCAAAGACAAATGCCCATGATGCCACCCTCCAAAATGGAGGTGTTCCAGACAACTAGAAAAGCCTCCCGAGGTGTCCCTGTGATCTTAAATGGTACTTTGAGAAACCAGAAATACTGCTTCAGATTGTATCAGAAGTCTTAAAAGGCTTCCTAAACACTCTGGAGTGCTGCATAGATTCAGGGCTCAGGGCATTCTCCACCCCAACCTGCCACTGACAAGCATGCATCTGCATCTGCATCACTGCATCGCATCTGCATCACTAGAATTTGAAATTGTTACAACAGTGCAGTAATTCTACACGTGCAGAGATATTAGCAAATGTTTCCAAAACTCTGCAGGCCATTGCACCTCTCTGATATATTATTTCAGCTTTACTGCCAAGGCGATGCTGCCAAGCTATAATTCTGAGATATGGGAAGGTGGCCTTTGCTTTCATAATTGTGAAGTAAAATGTAAATTGAAACTTTGCGAGATAGAAATGAGAAAACATCACATAAAGAGCAAATTCCTTTTACTTTTTTTTACCCAACATCACAACAGAGGGTATGAGCAACAATTAGCTTTTGAATGTGAGAGCAAAACAGTCAGACAGTAATTATTAGCCTAAAAAGTATTTTGTTTCAATTGTTACGTAAAATTGTTTTAGCATATGTGACTTAACAGTCTGTTTTGCACATGTTGTACCGTCTGGGATAACCTCCAGTGTTTTAATCAGCTGGCCAGACACTGGAAACATGATGGATTGAAAGAAGGTTGATAGCTGAAAATTTCTGGCATGTTGGCTCACTCTGCCTTTATTTTCCACATGCAGCACTTTCCAGGTGGATATCATCATTGACATTAGACCATCTCGGCCAGACACCACACTTGTCAGGGATCTTGTACTTATCCTCAAGTGCAGAAAGTCTGTCAACTGGGTCATCAAATCACATGACATTAAGGGGAAACTGGAAGTAATTGTGAGTAGATACAGCATGACTTTTTGTTTTGGAGGAGGCAAAGTGCTGTTAGCAGCCTATGCGTTATATAGCACATGATGACAGGCGTCTGTCTGAATGTCTCCTTCTCTTTTACTAATGTTGCTGGATGTTAGTAATCTCCTAACTACTGGGTGATGTGTTGCTTAGTTCATGGGTGGTGTGCTCCTGGGTGTGGGGGGTGAATGCCCTCCTGGATGTCAGATATCTCTGAGAGAAGAATTGCCTTATGATTCTGGCCAAGACTTCCCCTTTTGATTTCTTTTTTTCAACACCTCACTGAGGAAATAGCTAAGACTTAAAAGGAAAAAAGGAAATATTACAATGTGTGTGAGCCTGTCATCCAAGGCTTCTCAATCCATTTCACTTGCAGCACCATAGATCTCAAAAGGACCATGTAATCACCAAGTCTACACCCATCAATGCACACAGATGTAGGAAGCCAGTTCACAAATGAATGCGCCGCAAACAAGCTATATATCGATTTGTTAAGGCGGCAGCCCCAGTATCTCAGGAAGTAGAATTGGGAAGCCTCCAACTGGCCTAATCTCAGGCTTGGTTTATAGCTACAGCTACAAAATTTGAGCTTCTCTTTCTTCCTGAGGGTTTCTAGGATAAAATCCTGCCACGTGAGCCTAAGTCACATTGGTATCTCTGGGAAGATTTGCTATAAGGGATTGATACTTTGCATTCAGATTTGAAGCTGTCAGAGTTGGCTGACACGTGTGATATGAGCAATAGTTCAGGCCATGTGCAGGAGTTTGCAGACTGACAGGGAAAAGAGAAGTACTGTGAGTTCCTCTATGCAGAGAAAGGGTTGGAAAAAGAAAGATGGTACCAGCAGTCTCTCAAGGAATTGTCTCAGTTCTGTTTAAAAAGCTGGCTAGTCTAGCCAGACAATAGGAAATAACAGAAGTCGGAGCCTGTGACAGGCAGGTCCTTACATTCCAGGGAAACTTCAGTAACCCTTAGATGACAACCGGATCCATTGACCAGCAATTATAATTCATGCAGATTAGGCTGTTTTTAGATGGTCATCTAAGGTTGCAATTCTAATCCCCATTTGGCCAGCCTAAACCCAAGCACTAAACCCAAGTTCTGTGCTGGCCTGGGAGTATCACAAAAGTGCTGAATGGGACTTCTTTGCTGCTCCTAGGGGCTGGTTAGGCCAGTGCACAGACATGCGTTTGCCTCCCTACTTCACCACGGGAACAAGAAGACTGATGAGTTGTGCCAGCCTAACTGAGGTTTTCACCCTAAGTATAGGAAGCGTGTAAACATAGATTAGAACAAAATATTCTAATGGAGAGGTTTTCTAGGAGCCCACAGAGGCTTTAAGCAAAGGGACATCAGAGAATTAGTAGATGCTTCTGCCTAACCTTCTTTCACTAGCCATATATGTATCCATTTGCAGCATATGGCTATCTGTTGTTGAGCTGCTGCTTCATTTCATTGCTGAACAGCTGTTGTCATCATCACCTGTCTGCTGTGAGCTTTTCAGAATCATTATTGTTGGAAGCAAGATAGTGAGCAAGCAGGATTTTTCTTAATGTTCCTAATTAGCTAGCATTACAAGTTGCTTAGTGACTGAACTGGATTCACTGCCAACCATTTTTAAAATGTTTTTTACTCAGTGCAAATTGCAATAGCTTGGAGAGGTACCACTTCTTAGATCCCATTTCCTACTATAGCTAACTTTCCTGCCACATGAGGTCAATATGAAGACTGTAATCCTCTCAAGTCAGGGACCTGTATTTTCACTCTGCATAAAGCACTGTGCACATTGATGGTGCTATATAAATTAAATTGTTGTTATTATCAAGGTGAGGGGGAAACTAATGCTTTATTCAGACAGAAAGGCCAGTTTTTGTTAATATTTTAGGAAGTCTTATGATCTTCATTCTCTGCATAGTTGGATCATACTTTTCTTGAGCTCATGAACAGTTCCACAAGGACAAAATACATATGCACAATGCTGTTTATGAATAGTGAGTATATGAATAAATGAAGGGTTTGGCCTGCTAAGCATATGTGAGCTGATGGAGGAAAAAGTTGAATCTCTGCTTGTATGCATTTTGCAGACAAAGGCCAAGGTTTAATCACAGCTGACCCATAAATAAATGATATAATGTGTGTACGCTTGTCAGATCTTGGCCAAGCTCTAAGGCAGCTCACAGGTGCAGGACTCCAGTGCTACAGCAGGCAAATGAAGATTAAGGGGACTAGACATGGTAAACATGGTCAAGACAGACTGGGATCAAGTAATAGATCACATAAAAGGATCAGAGCCAGTAGACCTGGTCAAGGACGGGCTGCTGATTGGTACTGACTCAGATAGCGGAAGACCATCTGGCCAGAGGTAGAAGGACTGATTGTGGAAAGGCCAGATATCAAGTGTGGCAAAACTAACAGCCTAATCCTAGCTATATTATCACCCAGAAGTTAGGCCAAAAAAATGTTAGTTCATTCAGCCCATGTACAGTTAGCAATCAGTACTTGGGAATAATGGTATCACCATACCTAGCAGTGAGGTAAATGTTGGTCTGATATAGTTAAAGCCAGGATGCTAGTTTTCTTGTTAAAAAGTTTTGGTTTTCCCCTCGGAGAGAAAAGTGGTTTGCAAATTTCATGTATTGCTTGCTTTAGAAGAAAATTGCTACAAAATATCAACTAGGCATTTTTCATCATCAACATTAAAACCAACCTTTTGGGCAGGTGGCCATGATGACAGTCGTTTTCTGAAAAACATATTTGTTCAGCTGTTTTATCTAACATTTGAAAATAGAGAGAACAGGACATCCGGCAAATTTAAGGAACGTAGTAATCTCAGTCTGAACTACACTTTCTGCTTATTTAAAACATGTGTCAAAATTGTGTTTAGATTTGACTGTACCAAAGAGATCATCTCTTGGGCAGAGGAAAGGGCCAGCATAGCTCCAGAGGAGGGACTCCTCCTCCTGCAGTGGGATTTTCTAGCATTAACAATATCCTTTTTGTTCATGGACCTCCTTTCAGTACCACCTGCAGCAGGCTATTCTGATAGACACCAATTTCAGGATTATTTTGTTTCTGTGTGAGTATTTTAGGACCCTTTCAAACAAGAACATTAAAAATTAAGGCTGCAGTGCCAAGCAGACTTACAAGAGAATTATCTCCATTAAACAGTGGGACTAAGTATACATTCATAGAATTGCACTGTAAATGTTTTTTCCAGCCATGAATTCATAATTTTAATCTTAATTCTTATAAAAATGTGGTGCTTTTTTGGTTCCTAACAAGCAATTGCTTTTTGGGTGTTAATTGTTTATCCTATGTCCTGATTTATTTATTTTTTTTTTAAAAAAGAAGCCTCTTCCCTATAGTGATCTCATGGTTAATGTAAGCACGTGGTATTCATCCTCACTATGACTGCTCTTTACCATGTACTGTGAAAGAGTGATATTTGCTAAGACATTGGCTTCCATACCAATATTTTCTTGTGTGTCAGTATTTTCTGTAATTTTCTTGTATGAAGTCTTAAAGCAGGCTTATCTCCTTTATGCATAGGCAACACAGAGTGTTGGCTTTGGGAAAGAAACAGAGCGTTCAATGGCGATGTCAAAAACCATCTTGTCCGATATTCCCTCCTCTCATGAGAATTTGATAATGTGGGCTTCTGAGCGAGGCTACCGTCCAGTAACTTCCTATACAAAAGTACCTCTTGCTAATAGGTTTCATCTACTTCTTGAAGACCCTGGTAAGGAAAGAGATGGATTTGTATCAAATACAAACATATTTTTGAACTTGTTTTGTTCCAATTTATAAGGATTTGGATTTTTCAGACCTTTGGGACTTTTTGTGTTAAAAGATCGTTGTCTTCAGGTACATGTATTTTAAAATTTTATCATACTGCAAATATCAGTAATGCTGCAGACACTTTTAATTTTTTTGGTCTAGAAATGAACATTGCATGTTTGTAGTTACAGTCATATGTTCCAGAGAAATTAACAGGCTTCTGAACAGTTATCATGGATCTGCACAAGCGGTTATCATGGATCTTTAGCTGCGGAGCAAGCTAAAAGCAAATGGGAAAGATGAACAATAGCACTTTCTGGAGCTGGAAATCTTGTATGATGAAGAATTTCAATAATTCTACTGTTCTTTCACATGGGAAAAATTGCCCGATCTACCTTCTGAATTGAAGAAGAGGTGGCTCAATAACCTGTGTATCCCCCAATTATGAAACTGTATAAAATATTGTTGATTTATGATATTTGTTATTACAAAAAAATACAGCAATTGGTCTCATTACTATTTTCTCCTATTTTTTTCTAGAAGAAATGAATGATGAAGAAGATCATTTCCTTCCACCAGAGCTAGAGGAACTGCTGCGTGGTGTTAATCCACCTCCTGTCCAAAGCCCACCCTTGAGTGACAGCCTTGGTTTTGCTTTCCATTTTAATAAAGAACATGGCAATCGTGAAACTGACACAGTGGACACAATCCTGGCCAATCATGGCTTTGAACAACTTCTTCCAAATGTCAAAGAACCAGAAGAAGTACAGGGTAGTGTGGATGTAGCCCTGTCAGTAAAATGTGATGATACATCAATGACTGTAGCTGTAGCAAAAGACTCACTGGAGGTCAGTATGATGATTCCATGGTATAATAGAGCAGAACAGCTCAAAAACTGAGTGAATGGTGGAGTGTGCAGTCAAATTAGCTGTTGGAAATACTAAGAAGCATATGGAGCATTATCTGACAACTAGTGTTCTGTCATGTTTCCATATTTTAAATGGCCATATAATAGATCGTGCCTTTTCAGACTACCTGGAGGATTTCATTTTTTTAAAATATGTATAGAAAGGTTCCTGCATGTAAAAATTTTAAACAAAAGAGAGAGGGACAAAACTCAAACTACTCTCTCTGCAGGCAAAGTTTGTTTCCTTGTAGGGATCTGTATGTTTTATTAGATAGCAGAACTTCCAGAAACTGCATCCCCCACTTGTTACCTGAGGTGGTATAGCCTTCCTCTGCAACCTCCAGGTCCTATCATCTCATTCTCCTTCATGAATGAGAATGAACGCTTGAGTTTCCCACCTCTGTTTGCTTACCTCCCTACCTTCACGTCAACCTGTTTCCTGCCCCTTCACACTGCAGTCTTGAGAGCAATAGGAATTGTGCCAATTTTTTGTTAGAGAATTTCACAAGACACTTTTAAAATGCATTAAAAGCTTACAGCTAAAACATGATTATAGTTGCTTTAGATATGTAATTTGTGTTGGTTTTTTCCCTCTGTATAGGCTAGCGGTTACATTGGGACACAACTCTCCCTGCTGGATCCTTCGTGCAAGGCTAGGGCAAATAGAACCCATTTCATTCTGGAGTCATCACTGCAAGACTGTGGCACTCGGCGGATATCCTCTCCTTTGGACAGCATTGTCTATTTAAATTCTGTGAGAATCTTATTTAAATAACTAGCAAAATGTTGCAGGAGTAAAATACCCCCTTGTGCCATCGCCCCATGGGGATTGTCCCCCCCATGCACATTGTCCACCCATCCACATCAACCTCCCATGCAAATTAACCCCCCATGCAAATCAACATCCCATGTGTAACATCCCCCATGCGCATCAACATCCCGTGCGCATTGTACCCCCCATGCGCATTGTACCCTCATGTGCATCAACTCTCCATGCACAACATTTGCCCATGTGCATCAACCCGCCATCACATCCAACCCCATGTGTATCTCCCCATATGTACATCTTTACCAGTGCATCAGGCACCCCTTTTCAGCCCCTTAAGGCCTGAAACATCAGTTCTTGGTGGGTGTTGATGTCACAGAAGGAATACCCTCCCTGAATTTCATGCTTCTAGGTGCAGGGGTTAGGGGAGGGCAGTGATCAGTCAGCGATTCTTCAATGTAAAGTTTAGGGAGGAAAACATGTTGTGCCACTTTTCACCCCCTTCCCATGGGAATTTCCAAAAACTGGTTCTTAGAGTGGGTGCCTCCGTCATGGAAGGAACACCCTGCCCAAATTTCATGCTTCTAGGCCCAGCAGTTTTGTCTGGGCATTGGTGAGTGAGAGAGTTAGTGAATCAGTTAATGACTTTTTTTTATATATATATGGAGCTTTCAAGTTGCTTAGAGCAGGGGTTGTCAACCAATGGGACAGGAAATGAAATTGGATTGTCAACTGGTCAGGACAATCCAAAAATAGATTGTGACTTGAACTCAAGTGGATCACAACAGTGCTTCCTCCACTGGAAACTGATTTTGTAGTTTGCGCTTTGCCAAGCCTTCCAGTTTTCATTGGGCACCCCATCACATTACAGTAGATATACTTTAAATACTTTTTTCCATATTTCACAACAATATTTACTATCAATAATAATGATATGGGAGAAGAAGAAGAAATGGGATGGGAAAGAGAATGCTAAATTAGAATACCATTGTGGGAAGAACTGAGGCTGGCACATTATAGGGTCAGATTTGGTAGGATTTGGGATGTCCCAGACCTTAGGATGTCTTTGGCCAGCCTTGGTTCCAAGAAAACAGTAACTAAGGAAGCACCAGCTGCAATTAGAAGCCTATTTTAAGGATCTAAATCTGTTCACCTGGAACATCAATCAATCTGGCAGCTCCCATATATGTTTCCATTCCATTTTTCACATAGAGAACAATCCATATATACTTCTGTTGAGGTCTGCCTTGTGAATGCTAGTTTTGCTAGTTCAATTTAAAGCACAGCTAATATATGTTTAGCACTTGAAACTTGAATCCAAGTGCAGAATCTGATTTTCCTGTAGGTAAGCAGGCATGCAACCAAATAGCACTTCATTTTCAAGATATCTATCTACAGTACTACCTCAGCATTTTCACTGTTATTGTGTGTGGTTCTTGGTCAGTGTCAAATCAACAAGCAGGGACATCTCTTGGTTTCTGAAATTTCAGCACATAGTGACAATTTTGGCAAATATGGAAAAACTTGTTAGCCAACTCAAATAAAGCTAAGGCAACCTGATCAGACATAACCTGGTCCAAATTTTATTTGAAAAGCTACAAAAATCCAATATTGGCCAGACCTTCTGGCTGTTGATCTAGAGATGTACCCAACCAAAATCCATGCATCAACAGGCAGTGGAAAACTACACATCTGGATCTCAACTCAGCAGCTAGCTCACCAACCTGAATGGTGCATTATTAACTCTAAACTTCCAGTTTCACGCAAGTTCCAAAGTGTGGATTTCTCTTTGTGCTGGTCTTAAAAGTTGGTTTCAACATGGACAAAGCTGGTAGGCAAATATGTGAAAAAGAGTGCAATCCTAACAAATTTAGGCCAGCTTAACCCACCTGGCATATCTTGGCCTATGCACTGGCCTAACCCCCGCCCTCACGGAATGATTCAGAAGTATCTTACAGCACTTTTATGACACAGCCAGGTCAGCACAGGACTTATACTGGGACTCGGTCCAGCCTAATTAGAGGTTAGGATTGCAGCCAAATGCTTGAAAACATTAGATGGCCCTTTGCATAGCAGCCGTCCAACATCTGAGCAAATAGGGATGAAATGGAGTTAAGGAAAATGAAATAGTCAGGAAATGCAGAGGAGAGGAATATGTTAGGAATGTTCCTATATGACAAGGAGGCAGGAGATGTTTAATGCAGCCTAGTATAGAGGGTTGACATGGTGGCACTAAAAAATTGGCATTGGGGAAATGGAGCGGAGAAGGTGTTGAGATAAAACAATAAAAGCAAATTACAAATGCCCCTATGCCATAAAAGAGAAAAATCTCAGAAGTAGGTTTCTGCCATATTTTGAGCCAGCCACAGAAAAGATGTACACAAGTCCAGTTCAGTGAGCCGTGGCTTTTTAATGACTTTGGTTATATAGCTTTAGCAGAAGTTGAGACGGGCTTCTGGTATGTTCATTTATATACCAGTAACCAGCCTGCTTTTACAGAACAGGCAGCAATTTTATTTGGAACAAACTGAAGGCATTTCTTTACGCGTGCTAAACTTGTCTTTCAAAAGACAGTGTGGTGCAATGAATTCAGGTTGCACTTCTATATTCAGTTTCCTGGAAGTAAGCACCATTGAACACAGTGGGACTTATATTTATGTACACACATATATATATAGCACTTTGCTGTCAGACTGGAAAGGCTGGATGCAAGCAAATTAAATAGCACTTGGTGTAAGGATGCTCTTTTGGCATAATATTGACTCCTAGAGGCATGAAAATTGAATTATGGCATGATCTGAAAGGGATTACACTCCTCTAGGACAGTGGTTCTCAACTTTTAGAGAAATGTACTCCCCAAGTAAGTCTTTGTGGGGCGGAGGTGAGGATGGCAGGATAAACAGGATGGCAAGATGGCACATGACAAATATTTTGACAAATATGACAGATATTTTAAATAGATGATTTACTCTCCATCAACTTACCTTGCTTCTCTTGCTGCTTTCTTCTGATAAGTGATCTGAAAGTAGGACTAAACTGAAAAGTATTGCTTTTTGTTTGCTTTGTTGAAGATTGTTATTCAGCTGTCATCACCGATGGAAGCAAGTGGTTGGGAAGTAAATTATGAAGATATGGAATCTGGAGATAATGGATTCCCTGGTGACACGGATGAGATTGACACCCTTTTATCCAGCCGCCCTGAAATCGTTGTGGTACGTTAACAACACATCTGGGTGCATATGAGAATGAACTCACTGTGCAGTTTAGGAGAGACATTGTCATGTATTAAAACCTTGATTTTCAAAATATAAGATTAGCCAACCTGGAGAAATATAGGTGGTAGTCAAATGGGATACAATCTTTTTCCTGATACACATCACTGCTGGGCTCAGAAGAAAGCAAGCAGTACTGGAAAATGTATTAATCTTTTGTCCTGGAGCTTGTAGGGTAGATGACTGTGACCATGAGAGAGGCTCATAGCCCCTACTTCAGGAAAGTCAGGGGATTGTTTTCTGATAGGTTTTTAAATAATTCAAATTTTGCTGTTTATAAATAGTTATCAATAAGGGGCAAAAGGATATATTTTTCTGTGAAGAGATAGGTGGGTCCTGGTAAAGACTGTTCTTCCTTTACAAAATGTTTATGAACCATTTATTTATATTTTGTGGGCTGTGGGTGGTGCAAGCGGTTAAGACGCTGTGCCTGTTAACCAGAAGGCCAGGGTTCGAGACCCAGGTCGGCCCCACAAGACAGGGTGAGCTCCTGTCCTTAGCCCAGCTCTGCGACGCCAGCTGGATCCAATCGTATTGGCTCTGCCTTTCCATTGGATTAATTCAGTGGCGTGGAGAGGGGGGATTTGCTGCTTGGGTAACAGCCTATCCTCCATAACAATCCAACCCAGACTTTCGTGCTTCACATGCAGTGTATGCAGCGCTGAGCATGATACCATAGTCTTTCAAGACTGACAGGCCTGCTATTTTTTATTTATATTTTGTGTGTATTATAATGAAAATGTTCACGTAGTTGACTATATTCTGCTTTAGTGTGAAGCTGAAGTTGAAGCTGAAGTTTCTTGTACTTGGAGGCCAAAGAACTATCTCAATTGTAATGTTGTTTGTTTTTCAGCCTACCTGTGTTCACTTGTTGTGTTTTCCTTTTTTCCAGTTCAATTGCACGTTCCGTCAACCTAGAGCTTCACATCCTTCCATTTACTGGCCACCTGAAACACGTGCTGGCAATGTGACCTTCAACATGGAGCTTTATGGAACGGACCTCTTTCATACCCCTACTCAGGGGATCTTCTCCATTGCAGAGAATAGTCAGATTTTTGTCGAGGTAATGAATTGTGGCTGATACTGGAATCAATTGAAGTCTTGTGAAGGAATATGGAAGCTCAGTGAAGCCTTTCCTTGTCTGCCATCAACAAGCACCGCACTTATTCCCTCACTGCAGACAGATGGTTTCTTTTGTGGTTTCTGAAATTGTGAAATTCTAATTCCTAAAAGGAAATTGTAGAGATTACGAGAAAGTGAACACTTTGTGGCAAAAACCAAAGAAGTGTCACAGCACTGGAATGGCCAATGAAAACTAGGAGAATTCATTTCATTTAGCAGGCTGACTTTACGAACTTACAAGAGAGCAGAAATAAACTTTTTGTCCACATTTCTATCTTCTCTCCCAAATATTGAGACAAGGTTGGATTTAGATACAGAAAACCAGTCCAATGTTGTCTTAAATACTATATGTATTTTATAATGTATATACTATATTTATATTGTAGTTTGTCTTCCTTCTAGAATGGATATGGGGGTAGCACATATATGTATGTATGAATACATACATAGGGCAAAATCCATAACAGTTACAGGTCCACGCAGTTACGTCACCCTCAGGTGTTATCTTATGGAAAGTCATCTTAACTGCTCCGGAGCAAGGGGCTTAATTTCACTTGAGGATATAGGCCATAGTTACATTTTAAATGAACAAGTGAAGTATATTAAATTAAGCAAGAGTGACTGGCCCAATGTCACCTGCTGCACTTTATGACAGAATGGCACATTGAACCCAAGTATCCTGGATCCTAGTTATGTAACTACTACACACTGAGCACAATCCTAACCATGTCTACTCAAAAATAAGCTCCATTGTGTTCAGTGAGTCTTACTCCCAGGAAAGTGTCTTTAGGATTACAGCCATTGTCTCTTTGGTTACTTCTAGATCCTACTAGTAACAGCTACATTACCCTTGCTTTCATACTGTTCTGTAGGTCAATGCCATTCAAACAAAGCCATGACAAGCCATTTAACATCCTAAAGCTTCCTTGTGTTCCAAAACTAAGCCCTTTGGGAAGAGTTAGGTGTTTTTGAATGAGTTTCTTTTTGTTCTCGTAAAGGACTATAATTTCTCTTTGTCTTCTGGGATGAATCCCACTGGCTGTAGATCTCCTTCTGGCCTTGCTGTCAGTTCTTTGGACAATGTCCTTAAGTTTTTAATCACCTGTCTTGGCATAAACTTGGTTTTTGTCGATCTACACAGTGGAAAATTTATATCTGTGCCTGACATCTGTTCCCCATTGTCCAGTGACAGAATTTTTAAATGCTAATCTCCTTGGACAGTAAACTATCCATGACATTATCTTCTAGAGCTTTTCCTTTTTCCTTCTATCTAAATTTAATTTTTTAATATAGTATAATGATTTTCTTAGGGCAAAATCCAGAGTAACTATGGGGATTCCTTGCTCTGATGTGAAAACAACTTACTCTGGATTCCAATATGAATTTTCCATAGGTTTTCACTAGGTGGTGGGTGGCGCAAGTGGCTGTTAACCAGCAGGCCAGGGTTCGAGACCCAGGTCAGCCCCACAAAACAGGGTGAGCTCCTGTCCTTGGCCCAGCTCTGCGATGCAGCTGGATCCAATCGTATCGGCTCTGCCTTTCCATTGGACTAATTCAGTGGCGTGGAGAGGGGGAGATTTGCTGCTTGGGTAACAGCGTATCCTCCATAATAATCAAACCCAGGCTTTTGTGCTTTGCATGCAGCGTATGCAGCACCGAGCATGATTCCATAGTCTTTCAAGACTGAAGGAGGCCTGCAGTAACTACGGGTGCATGTAAAGTCTATGTGCTCCCGAAGTTACTCTGGATTTTGGGGTCAGAAAGATACCCAGTATCCATGGATTTCTACTATGACACCCCATGGGATTGTGTTATACTGTACCAGTGTCTAGACCAGCAATATTCAACCAGTATGTCATGTGGACTTTGGTGGATATGAGACCTCCACTGGCAGTGCAGTATGCCTTGTCAATTGTCAAAAGTTTGATGGTGTACCTTGACCATTTTAGCACGTTATCAGTGTGCCATGGGAGGAAAAAAGGTTGATAAAAATTCATATAATAAAATTTTAAAAGAACCAATACAGATAAACTAGTACAAGCACCATTCAACCACATAGCAACATATATATCAATTATAATTGGGATATATATTTTGTACTAGAGAAACTAGTACAAGCGCCACTCCAACCACAAAGCAGCCTATATATCAATTATAACTGGGACACACACACACACACACACACACACACACACACACACACCTTGTGGGTTTTCCAGAAGCTGCCATTCAGAAGGATGGCAGCACTGAAATTCCCACAATGTCAACTGCTGCCTACAGCATGGGATTGTAAGTTAGTTCTAAGAGGCGAGGTTGGGTTGACTTAAGGCAGGGGTCTCCAAACTTTCAACTTCAGGGCTCCTAGACTTTTAACATTTGTGTAGAAGAGGGAATTTCAGCAGGTGTAGCTTGTGATCTTTGAGAAGAAAAGCTTCACCTGCTGAAATTTCCCCTTGTACACAAATTGTTAAAGGTCCTGGAGCCCTGAAGATGATTGCTTGGAAAATGAAAGTACCCTGCCTTAATGGTATGGCTATGAGGTTTTAATTAGGGAAGTCCTTGACTTGCAATTTGACTGATGTTTTGATGTGATTCTGACTCAAGACCTGGAAGACTCAAAATTTTTGATAGTGACACCCAGTGTTTCTCTTGTCAACTTGGGCTCAGCTCATCCTTGTGCTTGGGCTTTAGCAAATCCCTGAAATGGCAATATAAGCTACTAAGTCAGAGCTCCAGATAAGACATCAAGTCAGCAACATCAATAAAAGCCATAAGCAATAAGAATAAAAAGGCAGCTCAGTGTCCCACCTACCTTCAAAGTGCTAAGTGAAATAAAAATGTTTTCAGCCCCTATTGGAATATCTCTATTTAGAAGGCAATTACCTCAAAAGAAAGGGGTTCCCTAGCTGTGGTACCACAGCAAAAATATCCTTGCCTCTTTTCATCACTCTTCTAATAGGACCCTATCCAAACTGCTGCTTGAGTGTTTTGGTGGGATGGAGCAGAAAATATGGAAGGAGACAATCCCTGAGCTACCCTGTTCTCAAGCTGTAAAGGGCCTTGTCTTCATCATCTCCCCCTTTCTCTGGCTAAGTGGCACCAGCTGTGGTACTCCAGCCACTGGCATGCCAAGTCAACTGTTCCCCAATTGCTGGTGACTGACATGCCATATTTTGTGACATCCAGCAAGTGCCTTATGCCCCCAGAATGCTCATTTTAATTATGTAAGGCCCCAAAAGGATCAGGTTGCAAATCTGTTGGTACTCCCTGGGACAAAAGCATGTTTAAATAAAATAACTTATTAATTGTGCTTCTGCATTTTTCTTTTAACAAGTGAAGGTTAAAACAGATATCAATAGAAGTGTTTTCCACTTCTGTCTGTGTTACTCCCAGGGAAGTGTGTATAGGATTGCAGCCTAAGAGCAGCTTTCAGGATTTCTGAGGAAAAGCTAAATATAGCCAAATAAAAAGAGAACTTTATTTTCTTTCTGATACAGATTTCTGTGACCAAGGCTGACAGATCCCTGGGCTTTGAAATTCAAACTTGCTCTATCTCACCACATTCACACCATGATGATAAGATGTTGGAATATACCATTATTGAAAACATTTGTCCAAAAGACGAATCTGTAAAATTCTACAATGTCCGAAAGATGAATTTTCCTATACGGCATGAACAAACGGAGAAAAAAAGATTTAGCTTCATGTTCAAATCCATCTTCAACACCTCCCTTCTCTTCCTTCATTGTGATGTGACCCTGTGTACAAAAAAGGAAAAGGATATTCAAGGATTGACCAAGGTCAGTATTTATTGAATTTACTTAATTTGGGATGGGGAGAGAATAAACTACAAAACAACATTTCCATCTTGAAATGCACCTGGCAAATGCCTCCTTGGAGTAACGTTGATCTGAGAGTTTGAGAATATTGTTTTCTTCTCTGTAATAATCACAGAGTGGTGCTGATAATGAAGCAGCTCTGCGTCTGCTTTGATACGCAATGTTTCTGAGTGCCTGATCTTACAAGTTGCATGTGGTCTCCATTCCTGCAGTGCATCCCTCCTGATGAAGCCTGCACCTCTCTCAATGTTGACATGATCCTAGCCATGATGCAGAATAAGAAAAGCTTTACCAAGCCTCTTGCTGTGATAACTCCGAAAGAGAAACCAGAAGGTACCGAAAACATTTTGAACCTACTGAAAGGAATATGTTTCTTTAGATAGTATACCACTTGCATTATACAAAGTTGCCTTCAGGCTGCATATATTGTTTCATGTACAAATGCCATTTTTGTTCCAGGACCACATGGCACCATCATCTTTGAGTGCTAGTCTTTATTTGCTCTTTTATCTCCCTGCCATGTTTATGAAAATATATGTTTGGCTGAGCACCAAGAAAGGAATGCACTTCTGATGTTATATCACAATATGGGATTCATAAACATTTAAATAATACGATGCAATTACTTCCAGCAGTTCTTTATTGTTTAGGTACCAAAAGCTGTATGTTTTCTTTTTTCACAGCTATAAATATTTATTTAAGCATTGTAATAACAGTAGACCTTCCCAACGTATTGAAGATATTAAAATATGATGTGTTTTTTATAAACAGAGCAGCCATAATGAAAATGGTTGCACTAGTCCTGAAGGAAAACTACCCCTTCGAAGAAAGTTTTTTGTCTTATATTTTACATGGCTCTGTAAATCCATTTTAATGCTTATTTTTGATAATGATCTACTTATTGATGTCACTTCCTGTTTAATGATATCTCATCCAGCCCTCAGCAGGCATCATGCATGCTATTCAGCCAGCTGTATTTGGCCATCCTGCTCTTGACCTTCCCCTGGTCATGCCAAAAGGTGTGCCTTAGTTCCAAGCAATTGTGTACATGAGGTGGTAGTTGCAGCTCTTTTCAGAGGTTTATTTCCACAAGGAAATGAATGCATGAGGGCTTCAAAGGAGTGACGTCTTAAGAGAAGAGAAGGGGATTCATTCTAAGGGGCAGAAACAGATGGTGACTTCAAGTTGTACACTTTTTTAGTACACCAGTACTAACTGAAAAATTAATTCATCACCCATTGGTTTTGGGTGCTTCCTTTAGTGGGTATTGATATCAAAGTATAAAAAGAAAAGAGAACCTGATCTTGAAATATGATTTCACTCAAAATACCAATTCCATTTCCAGCAGCATTTCTAGAAGCATTATTTGTTAGTTAGCAGCAAGTGCATGTGGGCCAAAAAAGTGCACATTTGTCTGATACTACTGAAGAGAAGGTAGTAGCAAAGGAATTTGGAAATCCTTCATCTCTTGCACTGTCCTTCTCATTTATTTTAATATCTTTATGACTCATGCCAGTGGTTCTCTGATGGGTCACAACCCATTAGCCTGAGAGGCACTATCTCTTTCTCTTGAAGAGGTGGGGAAGGGAAAGAAGGCAGCAATGCAACAAAAACCTGATCTATTTTTTCAGGATTTTTAACTGTTTAAAAACAATGCCTTGCAGAGGGTTCCACAGGCTCCCTGAACTCCCCATCACAAAAGCCTGAAGGAACCATAGCATATTTGGAAAAAAAAAAACACCTCTCTGTCTCCAACAGCAATGCAATCCAGGGGATTTAAGTGACTGCCTCTGCAAAGATGTGGTGCTTCTCAAACTTCAGAGTAGAAGTTTGGGAACCATTGACATGATAAATACTCATTTCTAGCGAAACTTGCTAGATCCTGAAGAACAAATTTCTCAGTACAGTTTTTCTTGTGTAGTCATAGACTTGTGTTAGTCATAAATATCACAGAACTGATTGTTTACAGTTTAGTAATACCAGTAATACTTTGCCAAATTTCTAAGAACTTTATTTCCACTGAATCTGTAGATGATTCAGATTAAGCTGTAATATGAAGGCTATTCTTCACAAACATGTGAATCCCTACTATGGAATAATTGGGCTTAACTTTATACATTATTTCAGCAGTGAAAAAAGTTGTAACCTTCCATTATAGCAGTAATAATGTTTTATTTCATGCCCTTCTTCTGCAGAGTCGCTGAGTAGATGGGGTATTACTCATCACTCTATTAGGGTTCTACCCCTTGTGTAATTGTGCTAACCATAGGTACAAATTCACACCATGATTTCAGCTTCTGAATGTACAATAGTACATGGTTCTATCCTCCGTCAACTCAGTCCTCAACTTCAAAAGTTCATTCCCACCTCCATGGTGTAATCTTGAGGTGAAACACTGGCCCTAACTATGGTCAGTAGTTTGTGAATTGAAATGTAACAACAAACCCAAGTTCACACAAATGATGATTTTGAAACAATTCAACCTGAGCATTAACATTCTGGAAGCTCCATTACACTGAACTTATCCATCTGGATCAGTATTGTCTAACTGGTAGGGTCTCCACCTGATGGTGATGGAGGTATTTTTTCAGCTGTACTTGGGAGATTTCAGGGGTCAGACCTAGTATATCATGTGCTCTCCTTCTGACAGCCCTTCCATTGCTTGTCCTTCAGGGAAACCATAGTTTGAGTTTATAAAGTACTAAAGTTTCATAAACTACTTTGGCCACTAGTATTGTAATCATCTTGAAGTTGGAGATCTGAATAGAAAGCACAGATCCCAAATTAATCTGAACATACTGAGTCATATTTGCAATATCCAGTGTGGATTATTTATGTGGTAAAAGTTGATCAGAGAAAGAGATCAACTAGCTCCATAGATGTATGTGCAGACTATTCTTTTTCCTGATCCCCTCTGACAACAACAGCAGAAACACACATTTTAACTTAAAACCTCTAAATAAACATTGGCCTTGCCTATTGTTTGGTGTGCACATTGCACTTTAATTAGGAGGTTTCAGTGGCTTCCCTGAGAGATCAAACACTGTAGCTTGCATGCAAAGGCTGTTTGAAATTCTGGAATGCTTTCCAGGGGGATTCAAAAGCTGAAGATCAGAAATCTTTCAACCTCAGTCCTGCAGAGCATGTTTTTTTGGCATTTAAGCACTTTATGGTGTACCATCAAGCATTGCTTGGAGGACTGGAAGAACAACTGTTTCTGTTTTAACTGCAAGAGGCTGCAGAGAGTGTTATAATTTTCCCCCCTTAGCACAAATGAATCCACTGTGGTTAATGCACAAATATTTGATCTCCAAACACAGTACAATTAAAACTTCATGTTTACTTGGAGTTTTTCTGGCCCTGTTCTGTCATCTTTAACTGGTTTCAGTGACTGAAGACAAATTTTCTGTTGTATTAATTGGAATTGATCACTTGAAGATCTGACTCTCTAAAGGAAACTGGTGCCTGAATAAATTGAGCCATATCTTTTTTTTTTAGATAAAGAGGACAGTGGTGTGATAGAAAGCATGGTGTGCTGAAAGAAGGCTAGATTAATTGTGAGACGTTTGATGGACTGTTTCCCAGAATTTTTCAGTTGTAGTGGGCAGTAGCGCATGGACAATGTGTCTTTGTTGGCAACCAATTTCTCCACAGTGAAACAAGTGTCCGTTTATTCAGGTTAACTGCCCTTGTATACCAACCACAATGTTTGTTAGTCTTAAATTTAAGTAGAAATAGCATACTGAAGAAGAGCATTTACATCTTCAAGACGTCAGTATCATTTACTTTGATGCAAACCAGGCCAGCTTTTATGTGTATTGTTGGAAACCATATTATTGGATCTGTTCCTATTGATCTGCACCAGAAGCCAAACTGTGCAGGCTCCACAGATAGGGAATCAGAACAGAATGTTCTGCTCTCCCCTCTACACATCATGCACAACACTCCCATTAATAATGATGGGGTAGTGTGGCCGTGCATCTGGAAGAGAAGAGACCCTTCCAGGTTTTGTTTTACAATTCCTAGATTTTTGCCAGCTCAGCCCATTGTTTTATTGAATCAGATCCCAAAGAAGTTGGAAAAGGGTTTATAAGCATTTGATCATTAAGCTAGCGCTGATGGGTGGATTTTTAAAAAAGATGCACTTTTTGTAAGTTTCTTGTATTAAAAGGCTCTGTGTTATGATGATGTGACACCTGCTTAAGGGATGTTGAAGATGACACACAGTAAATAATTACAGGATGTAATTTTAATGAAATGATACATTGAACAGGAGTTTACAATATGAAATGGTGACTTTGGCACATTGGCAATTGCTTATTAAAAGGGTTACAGGCAGTGATGGGATTCAAAGAAATTAACAACCGGTTCTATGCCCATCTGGTAGCCACTTTTAAATGGCTATTTTTAAAATTTATGTGTTATCTATCTCGTTAACAACCGGTTCTATAGAGTAGGTGCAAACCTTCTGGAGCCCACCACAGGTTACAGGTTAAGAGGTAATAGATTATTATTATTCATAATATTTAAAAATAATACCCTCCTTGGCCCTCAGAAGACCTTTTATGACCTAAAAATATCACTTTTCCTCTATGAAACTGGAAGTGAAAGCATTTATGTAGCATTTAGAGGGTTGGAGAAAATATTGTTAAATATAGTGCATGGGTCTTTCATCTCCTGCTGTAGCTTCCCATTTTGGGGACTCTGTTTCATTAATGTCACTCACCCACCCACCTCTGGCATTATGGAATTGCTCATTTTATTTTATTAAGCAAATAAGCTTTGTCTGCAATTTATTGAGCTGTCACCCTGCAGAACCAGGGTAAGCAAGTGAGCAGTGCATAATACCCTCACTGTTATTTGAGACTAGTCCTTCTCACAACGTCCTTACTATGGCAGTGATTTTTGACCCTTTTCATCTCATGGGGTGCTAAGGTGCTAAAATTGTCAAGGCATTATGACTCAGTGGTTGAAAACTACTTCTCTATGGAAAGGCCATAATGTGATGAGTGTGGATTGTTGAATCAAGATCACTAGATTTATGAGCAAAGCACATAAGACTTCTACTGTTGCAGACAGGAAAGTAAGAAAAAGATAGTGATCCCAAATCCATCAACACCTGGAAGAAGCCGGTATAAGATAGAGAGTTATTGCAGGAGACAGCCAATAGTAGCTTGGTGGAGATGCTTGGACACCTGGTAAACCCTGGTAAACTTATATACAGTACTAGTAAACATATATACCACCTGGTAAACCTATTTACCCTACTACTGCATGTGCACCTGCATAGACTGTTTCATAAGAACTTTGATTAAGAGGAAAATTAATTTGGGATTTTGTTTGTTCTATACACACGTATCCAGGTTTCATAGGTTCTGACTGGATTTCTTCATAACATATTGCAGACGTTGCAAAGATATTGCTGACAGTGTGTGAAAAAATTTCAGCTGAAACCAATATCATTTATTTCTCCTTCTTTTAACAGATAGACCACCCTCCAACTCAAAACCTCCTGAAGGATTACCAAGTAAGTCTCATATGCGTGCCTCTTCCAAAGATGTATGCCAGAGTGATTTCTACCCCAAAAGTGTAATCTCCTTAAGTGTGTGACTTTGTAAGCCTCTTGTGTTTAATAGGATCCAGAGTAGAATGCAATTACTTGAATGATTCTGTAATGCCTGGGAATAATTCCAATAGCATGTAGCAATGGGACTAGGTACAAGCAGCATCTAGTAAGTAGTTTTGCAGAGCTTTGGTGTGAATGCAAGTTGCTCATGACATTTACTGGGTGGCCTTGGTTTGGCAGAGCCTCACAAAGTTGCTTTGGAGTAAGGATGTAACAAGGAAACATATATGATAGAAAGGAAACAAGGGAAGATACATGATGACCCGTTATTTCCATTTTTCTGGAAAAGCCACTGTAGGAAGGGCAGTGTGGATCAAAGAAGCAGATGGCAGCAGTGCTTAACCCCTTCCTCACCTGCCATTTCATTCTAGATTGTCTTTTCCTAGGGTACAAGAAAGAGGGATACTGACACCTCATTGCACATATTTGTGTCTATTGTATACTTAGGCCCTAGCATGCAGCTCCAAATGCTTTCAGTAGGATATAAATGTAACAAACAATGCAATTGAAAGAAGTACAGAAAGACATCTGTCCAGCAGGGCTTGGCAACCAGAAACCTTGGAAGAAACTGAATTCTTCTGTGTCAATCTAATGGTGGAGTTTGTGGTAACAGAACTTTCTACTTGCAGATGAGGACAGTAAGATCTCTGGTTTCTGTATGTGCAGCTACGTACTTTGCTAGCTGAACCCATTTCCTGTATCCCTAGAAATAGCAAATGTAAAATTGATGCTGACTCTTAAAAA
The DNA here is from genome assembly GCA_030015325.1 of Cryptoblepharus egeriae. Classification (NCBI taxonomy): domain Eukaryota; kingdom Metazoa; phylum Chordata; class Lepidosauria; order Squamata; family Scincidae; genus Cryptoblepharus; species Cryptoblepharus egeriae. The sequence goes on from JAREYC010000003.1 coordinate 114,547,486, forward strand.
GAAATTAAGCAGTACAGTTAGGAAGTGCATCACATAGGTGCCTCTGTATGAAAGAAGGAAAAGATCAGAATGACTGGAAGTGGCAACAGTCATTCAACCTTGCTTAGAACAATGCTGGCAGGAGCCAGATGTCTGTGGTCATTCTCTCTCTCTCTCTCTCTCTCTCTCTCATATACACATTGCCTTTCTCAAGGAGAGCTCAAATTTTTATTTTTTTTATTTTTTGTGGCTTGGAACTGATTTCTATGATTACGAGTACTGCCAAATGTGAAAAACAATTGTTACTATTTATGAATTTGCTGACTTTGAAGCTGGCATCACCTCTCGATTAACAGCCTTTCCGCTCCCCACCTAAGTAATAGGCTGAAGAAGCAGGGGAGATGAAGCAACATTGGCCAAAGTCCTCATTTAATTATTTGCATTGTTATCCCACCCTACCCCAAAGGCACATGCTTGAGGATTTAAAAATATGTCTGCTAAATTTAGAGGCATACACTATTTTTGTCTTTCTGGATAAAAACAAGCAGTAGCTAGCAAGAAACCTAGCAGGTCTGCAACCTGAATTGGTTTCAGGGTGCTCATAGAGATATTTTTAGATTGCACCCTTGCTTCCATGCTTCACACAATACTTGCCGCTATCACACTTGTATCATGTTGCAAAATCTTGACACAGTACTTATCTACAGGTACATTGGACATTTTCAGACGGTAGTTTAGCAGAGAAAAATTTCTGCTTCTCAAGATGATCCTCAGAACTCCCTCATTTTGTCTGCTGCTTCCTTGCTTTCTCTTGTTGACAGATCTCTTTCCTTATGCTCCTCTCACTTGCTCCCTTTTCTCATCAGATTGGACGGATGAAATTTGGAGAGGCTTCAAGAAAGGTAGCAGGCAAAGGGCACAAAAGTTAAAAGAGGAGTGCGTTTCTCTATTTTTTTAGTGAGGAAAAGAAGAAAAGAGGTTTTAGATTCCCAGTTGTTAGCCCAAAATAATGCATTTCCAGTAAATGGCATCCTAGTGGGTTGCTAGTTTATTTTTCACAGTAACAATGTCTACTGCTATTTGGTTCTTCTCCCTCGATTCCCACCCCCCATAACAACCCTATGTGATAGTTAGACTGAGGGATAGTGACTGACCAAAGGCCACCCACAAAACTTCATGACTGAGTGAAGATTTGAACCTGGTCCACGTCCTAGCAGTCACCACTGCACCACAGTGCCTAACTAGCTGCCAAGCTTCTCATTATACCATTATTTGAACAATTTTGTCTTTATACTTTGCTTAGTCTTTCTGAGGCATTCAAGGAGGGCATTCTAAGAAATTCATTCTGCTTTCCAAATCCAAGGTTTTTGTTTTCATTTTGTTTTTCCCCCTTCCATTTTACAGCTGTCTTCTATGGCCTGGATACAGTGACAGTTGTGGGCATCGCCTTTGCAGCCTTCATAATTGGTGCACTGCTGACAGGAGCATTGTGGTTCATCTATTCCCACACAGGTGAGCATGACCCCCTCCCCGACTGCAAAATAAGTTTCTACTTTGGTATAAACCTGCTTTGATCTTTGTTTATTTTAAGATAATTATCCCTTATCTTTCTTGCAAAGGCAAATAGGGATGGTTTCCAACAAAAAGCAAATACAAACAATTAAAAATTATAGTGATAAACAGCAAAATTTGGTGAAAAGCAAAAGTGTTTCCCCCATCCCTCCAAAACAACAAAAAATAACAACCAGAACAATCAAATTACTTCTACCCTCTCCAAAATCAATATGAAAAAACCATGTTTTTATTTTTGCCTCAATAAAGGCAAAAATTGTTCGTTGACAATCATTGGTTATCAGCTCAGGCAAAAGTTCTCTGTATAACAAAAGTAGAACTTGTCTACTAAGCAAGCTTTAGGCATCAGGGTCACTAGACTATGTTATCTCTGGTTTGAAAGGCCAGATGTTCCATGACAAATATCAGTAAGAGTCTCTCAGTGAATCGGAAGTCTTTTTCAAGTGTGGTAAAACATGTTTTAGAGTGCTACACCCAAAGCCTCCTGCCAATTTATTACATAGCATTCCTATTCTCTCTGGTGGTAGGAGTCCAAGGATCCCTGTGAGTACCACCTCAAGTACCATTGGTGGTATCTCTACCACCAGTGAACTGTGAAACACTGATGTGAATGTTTCACACTGAAACACATCAGTGTGAAACACTGATCTATGATATGGTGTCATGGAATAATACTTGAAAAAAATCTTGTTGAAAAATGGATTTGCATACATACAGTCTGCATACTGCATACTGCCTTGAGTTGACTGAAAAAGGAAGTAAATATTGTAAAAAATTATATTTTTTACTTATTATAACTACAAATATTCTAACCATAGATAAATAAAATAAAATAAAGTATTGCAAGGAAGAAAGTACAAATTAAGGACTTAGATGGAAAGAATTGTTGCATTTATCTTTCTGATATTTACAACACTCAACACATACATGATATAGCATATACTTATGAAATAGTGAGGGTCTTTTTAAATACATCAGAATTTTGGCCATGCCACTCAAGGTTCAGGGAATTTGCAGCAAACAGTGAAGGAAAATACTCTTCTCTGTAGGATTAAACATTAGGTTTTTGGGTACGTGAACAAGGCTTGCCAGCGTGAAGGGCCAAGAACAGTTCTATAAGTCATTAGTCTGAAGTTCAAAGCAAACTGCTTGAAATGCACTCCATATGCATCTGTCATCCTATCCTTTCTGTCTTATCCTACCCTACAAAGTCTGTAGATTTTGTTACCCTGTCTTTGAGCCACACTTCCAGTTAAGAGGTTGGTTCTCCACTCCCAAACTCTAGAATTACAGAATACTGTACTGTTTCATAGGATCTAATGGAAATAAGCACAACGCTACAAATTATATTTGGCAAATGAGGACAGCAGAGCAAATAGTCAGACTTTCTGGACAGGGAGCAGTACTGGCAGTCTTCCTAAGTGTGAATAAGAAAGTACATGTTGTTGCAGTCAGATGGGATAAGGCTTGTTTACAGCCTATAGAGGGGAGATGGCCAGTTTAAGAAATGGAAATGTGTTCCAGTATGGAGTGTTAGATGTGGTCCTGGAAGCCTGGAATTCAAATCCCAGCTCTGGCATACATACTTTTATGATTGCGATGGGCAACTAAGACCACTTTCTCTGAGATTCAGCTTCCTCTTTGCAAAATGATAGTTAGAAATAATAATACTAGTAATGACCTGTCTCACAGAGAACAAATGAAATGTACTGCCTGTCATCAGCCTTGGGAACAGACGAGGCTATGAGTCAAAGTATCAGAGAAACCCCACATCAAGAAATACAACTCTGCCAAGGTGAATTCTATGAATGTCTACTCAGAAGTAGGTTTCACTGAGTTTAGTGGGACTTAATTCCAAGTAACATGTAGGATTGCAGCTCAGATCTAATCCCAAATTTGCAAAAATGGTGCATACAATTAAGATAGGTTTACGTAAAACTGATATGTAATACTGATGCTGATCACTACTAGTTGTAATGGAGAAGTGGCATTAGCACTAGCAAAGCCAACAATTGTGACTACAGACCTATTCACTTCCCCTCCCCCCTCCTGCCATTGGTTCCTCCATGTTATGTTTACTGTTTCATTTCTTGTTTGGAGTGCATAACTGGTGAAAAAGAAATATGGTGGATTAGTTATTAACAGGAAAATTCTTTGGGTCTTTTTTGGGGAGTTGTGAGCCCTTCAGTACATGGACTTTCTTTCTTGTTTTGTATAAAATATCATGCACATATGTGATTCCATATGAACAACAGAATACCGCATGGGGCATCAGAAACACAAAGGAGGAAAACACCATTTCAGTGCATTGCCAAGGGTCACTGTGATATCAGTAGCAAGTACACCTGTGATTCTCAAAGTGGGGTTGCAAAAAGCTGGGTGTTGCCATCTTGGAATCTGACACCCAGTGCCACTACCTTGGAATGTGGCACTTGGGCAACAGTCCATATTTTCCTGGGAGTAAGTCTCATTGAACACAATGGGACTTACTTCCGCGTTGACATGGAGGTCTGTCACACAGAGGCACCAAAATGGAAGTGATGTCACTATGAGCCAGACCTCTTCCATGTCTAATTGGAAGTAAGTCCAATGTGACAGTCCAATCCATAGTGGCATCACTTCCATTTTTATGTCTCATCCATCCACAATATCAGTTCGGGGTGAGGATCCCAGACAGATTATCATTCTCAGAAGGGGCTCCTGGGCTGAAATACTCGAGAACCACTGCATTAGACCAATTGACACTCACCGTCCTCTTCATTTTTTACATATTTGAACATTTTGTGACTACATGTTACAGTTTGAGCCATTAGAGGAAGCAGGTGACAAAAGAAGGGCAAAGCAACCTGAGAATGGGGAAGGGAGAAATTAGGGTTTGTACCCTCCCCTCAGTGTTTCAGGTATAGCCTGTCTTTACCAGCCACCATTTGGAGGGCAACTTGTTCCTCAGGTATTTGTGACCACTCAGCCTACACCATATGACTCTTAGTGCGCAATCCAGAGTAACTACGGGGAGTCCTTGCTCTGGTGTAAGAACAACTTACTCTGGATTGCAATATGAATTTCCCATAGGTTTTCACTAGGTGGTGCAGTAACTACGGGTGCACGTAATGTCTCTTACGTGCTCCTGTAGTTACTCTGGATTGACGGGTTACTCATGGAAGTTGAATCACTTTGGTTGGAGGAAGCTGCAAAGACTGTGTCAGAGAGTACATCCAACATTTTTCTTGGAGGAGGAGGGTGCAGAATCAAAAAAATAAAACCCCAGCTGAGTGCTGTGCCACTGAGACAAGAGGGCATAACCCCACAGTTGAAAGGAAAAAAATGCATCTGTGGAAAGTTGTCCAGAAAGTAAAAAGGGCTAGAGGGGAAGTAAAAAAACACAAGGCAGTATATTTTTGGCATCCAAACTGTGACAGCTGTGCGTGCCGTTTTCCCTAAAGACGAAAAGGTATTCATCTGTG